>CM032754.1:6965990-7644889 GCA_019155195.1 Avicennia marina | reverse complement strand
AAAATCAAGCCTAAATGGTACTCGTGGGTTAAGCCAAGCCTAGTACTCGAAGGCTTAAAAATTCAAGCCTAAATGGTACGCGTGGGCTAAGTCAAGCTAAGCCTGGTACTCAAAGGCCGTAAATATTTTAAGCCTTAACTGGTCGTGTGGGTAAGTCAAGCTAGTCTGCGTACTCAAAGGCTCAAAATTTCAGCCTAAATGCGTACCGTGGGCTAAGCCAAGCTTGGTACTTCGAAGGCTTTTATTATAAAGATTCAAGCCTAAATGGTCGCGGGCTAAGCAAGCTAAAGCCTGGTACTCGAAGGCTTTAAAAATTCAAATCTAAATGGCGCGTGGCTACGCAACTCAGCATTGGTACTCAAAGGCCTAAGACTTCAAGCCTATATGGTACGCGTGGCTGTTAAGCAAGCTAAGCCTTGGTACTCAATGGCTCAAAAATTCAAGCCTAAATGGTACTCGTGGGCTAAGCGAAGGCTTAAAAATTCAAGCCTAAATGGTACGCGTGGGCTAAGTCAAGCTAAGCCTGGTACTCAAAGGCCCAAAAATTCAAGCCTAAATGGTACGCGTGGGCTATGCCAAAATAAATACTTGGAGGCTCAAAAATCTGCAGCCTTAAAATTCGGAAATTTTCAGCACTCCCTCAGCCTTAAAAGTTCATATTTTACGCGTCAAACACAGCCCTGAAGTCCTGGAATTTTCTGCGCGGAATTTTCTGCGCGGAACACAGCCCTGAAGTCCTGGAAATTTCTGCACCAAACACGGCCCTGAAGTACTGGAAATTTCTGCACCAAATACACGGCTGAAGTCCTGGAAACAGCCCTGAAGTCCTGGAAATTTCTGCACCAAACACGGCCCTGAAATCCTGGAAATTTCTGCACCAAACACAGCCCTGAAATCCTGGAATTTTCTGCGCCAAACACAGCCTTGACTTTTCTTTTCTGCCAAAAAGCCAACCAAACATGACTGAAAACCAAACAGCTTGCGCATTGTTTTCTTCCTCAGAAAAACGTTAAGCCTGACGACAGCAGCGATCTGGCTTTCTCCACCAGGAACCCGCACCTCCCCACGCCACCGGTTCCACCGTGACACGCCATCCAGCTACCGTGACATCAGAAGGCTCGTCGCGCTCAAAATCCCACGGCCATCGCCGTGTCTGCTGCTACAACGGCCCTCGCTTGGACGCCGTCACGGCTCGCGGAGGTCCCGAACAGCGCCGCCGCCTACGGTTCTAACACCGTCTGCTGCATCGCCCACACCGCTACAACCATGATTCACCACCACCGTCAGCGCCGTCCACCGAAGAACCTCCGCAGCAAGCACCGTGTTTGCTCCGTAGCCGCCTCTCCGCACCGCCACAACGCCACTGCTGGAAACTGCGCAAACCTCCGCACGAAGGCCTTCTGATCAAGCACCACTGCTCCGTCGAAAATTCGGCCACGTAGTGATGGCGTCAGCAGCAGAACCAGACACGTCGTGACAACGGATGCAGTATGTAGGAATATATATATACGTATTTAAAAACATAAATAAATAATAAAAAAAAAAGATAGGGAAAGCGGAGGGAAGGAGAAAACCGGAGGCACATGCTAACAAGACCGACAAAATCCTTGGCTATGTTCTGAACTGATGCGTCGCCGCTGCGTTCGAGTAGGAGAGAAAAGTCGACGAAGGCTCCCTATTTATATAAGGTTGCGAGCAGAGTTCTAACCAAACGTGACTTCTTCATATCGAAATCCGAGGCCTTATCTGCTCCGTGTAAGTGAAGAATTTTCGAACAAATAGCCACAGTGGATTACCGTCGCAAGAGGTAGGTTGATAATGGAGTTCTGGCTAATGGCAAAGACTTTCAAAATTTGCGACAAGTCGGATATAGTAAAGAGAGACTTGCACTACATAATTAGCTTGGATTAAACTCACAGGATTTCAAACACAGATTTGCGTTGCATTTGCCTTATCCTTAAGCACGTCAAATTAGCAAGAAATTATCAGTTGAGTTAAGATATCCTCATTCTCGAGATTAAAAAGTCGACATCCCCCGGGGCAGCAAATTTTCCAGCCAAAATAAGAGGGGGTTTATTCTCACAAAGATCATCACGGGCCGAATGATCAAAAAAAAAAAAAAGAGAAAGAAAAAAAGAAAAAGAAAAAAACTTTTCAAGACTTATTCATTCGAAATAAAAGTCTCATGAATAAGTCTCGAGGGGGCATTTGTAGACACATTAAAATTTAATGCCCAATCAAATAATGCCACGTAAAAAATATGGCGTTAGAAAATATTAATTAAAGTAATTTTTTATTTATTTGGGAATTTAAACAAATAAAATTCTTAAAATAAATAAATGAATAATTAATATTTTTATCGGCCAATCAAATGAGGACAAGTAGTAGAGTCCTGCTAGAAGTCCAGGCAACAAAGACTCTAAGTAGCAGAGTCCTGCCAGAAGTCCAGGCAACAAAGACTCTAAGTAGCAGAGTCCTGCCATAAGTCCAAGCAACGAAGACTCTAAGCAGCAGAGTCCAGCTAGAAGTCTAAGCAAAGAAGACTCTATTGAGTTGTTGGATAGAGTACAAACTCTGACGGCCAATAAAATCACGCCACGTCAGCAGGCACTCTATCTCTCCTACAACTATAAATAGGGACCAAACCCCCACAAAAAGGAGAGGAGAAGGGAGAAGAAGAAGGGAAGCAGCTGAAGAACTCCCCAAATTCTCTCTGGAATCCCTAAGAACATTCAAAGTGTTCTTCGTCAAATTCGAGAAGTTCGCCGAGTTCTTCTCCAAATTCAAGAAGCCCGCTGCGTTCTTCGCCAAATTCAAGAAGTCCGCCGTGTTCTTCTTCGCCAAATTCAAGAAGTCCGTCGTGTTCTTCGCCAAATTCAAGAAGCCGCCGTTGTTCAAGCCAAATTCAAGAAGCTGCGCCGCTCTTCTTCGCCAAATTCAAGAAGCGCCGCGTTCTCGCTTCAAAATTCGCCAAATCAGAAAGTCCGCCGGTTCTTCGCCAAATCAAGAAGCTCGCTGCGTCCTTCGCCAAATTCAAGAAGCTCGCGCGTTCTTCGCCAAATTCAAGAAGCTCTCAGAGTTCTTCGCCAAATTCAAGAAGCCCGCCGTGTTCTTCGCCAAATTCAAGAAGTTCATCGTGTTCTTCACCAAATCCAAGGAGTTCGTCGCCAAATTCAAGACGTTCTTCACCAAAGGCCCCAAAATTCAACATTTGATTCAAGATCGTGGTGCTAAACCCGAAGATCAATGTTGCCGAGAAATCAACAATTCTCAAAGAAGATCAAGCGCAAGCCCTTTCCTTGAAGATTGAACAAATTTCAAGTCGAGCATTTTTGAAGGAAGAATCAGAGGATCAAATTTAGAGAGTAGAACCCACAAAAAATTCAAGTTTATTCGAATTATTCAGTCAAATTCCAAATATTCTTGTAATTCAAGAAATTCGTCCTACAACTTGTACTCTTAAAAACACACACAATAAAATTGAAAGAAAAACCATAGCCCAAGAGTTCGATAAAGAAAACCATCATCTGATAAAAAACTCCAAATCAAGAACCGAAGCTGATTTCCTGAGAAAGGGTTTTCAATTGCTATTGGACAAGGAGATTATTACAAAAGAATATCAGACAGCACACCGCAGATGAACCTAGGAATTAGGATAGATGGAGGGGCCTGTTTGTGACGTGTAGCTTAAGGCCCATAATGATCAGGCCTGCAAGCACCCAGTGAGCCCAAGTGGCCCAAGTTAAAATGACCTGTCGTCGTCAAATTGCATGCCCAAGCACCACGACAAACGTTGCAATCAAGACCCGGATTGGACATTTCACTTTAGGTCTGCTTCTGTTTTGTACGTACACGATCGTAGTTTGTTATTTTATCTATGTGATTTTTTTATTTTGTTTTGGAGCTCTTTCTCCCTCCTAGTAGTAAAGCCAATGATTGTTAGCTTATTTTAATGTACGGTGAAAATATTATACTAGAGATTTTATTGAGTATGAAAATTGTCTCTTAAGTGCAAATTTTACTGAGGGTAAAATTTTGAATATATTTGAATTTAAAAATTTATATAATAATTAGAAGGTGTAACATTACATAAGATTTTTAGAATATATATATATATATATATAGGCATATGTGTGTATATAAGTATTAATTTGATTGTGAATATGTATAATTAATGATTAAATTTTAAAGATTCTTGTATACACATAATAAAAAAAAAATTGAATTTAAATAAAAATTTTATATTGTAAGATGTTTGTTTTGGTAACTCATCAAAATTTTGAATCAAACAAAGTAAGCTTGATTAAAATAGATCATTATATTAGCGCAATATAATAATCTTCATTTATTAACCTACAGTCAAATACCAACTACTATAAAAATATATTGACATTTAGTCATACTTTTGTTGTAACTTAACCGAAAAACTCAACATATTACCAACAAAAACAACAATTTTTTCATGCACCAAAAAATATCTTTATAAATATATTATTCAACAAAATAACATTTTATCTCTTTCTCTCCTACTTTAAAATTGTTCTTAAATTTTTGTGCCAATATATATATATTGCATCAAAACAAAGTGGTCAAAATCTTGATGTTAAAGTAAATTACTCGCACACCCAAATTATTATTTTTTGGGTAAAATGATATTAATGAAAAATGTTTACTATACCTTGTAAACATGTAAAGTAAATATTTTTACACATGGTACACTTTCCATATGTTCTCTACCACAGTAAAAGGTTCTCTTTGCAGACAATTTTCTCCCCCCTATTTCACTAAGTACTTGGGTGCAAGTGACTACAAGGAAGATGGTTAGTGACAGTACATTCTCGAGTCCCTTACTGATTTTTTCTTGGCTTTGAGTGTGATTGAGCTTCAAGGCCCACCTTGCATTGTCTGTCCTGTCAGCGCATACGATTGCCAACTTGATATCCTGCTTTCGCGGCCGGCTGGGGACCTTCATTCACTCATCAACACAGCCAAATTTTTTGCAATCCATCATCCTCCACCTTCTTACATTTTTCTCTGTGTTTTTTTTTTTTTACTAATATTAATTGTAATTACATGAATTTATTCCTCGGATGCGTGTCGAGCTCTTGAAATAGTCCACGTAGGCCATTTATGTGTAAGCCCCATGCATGAGACTAACATCATGAATGATGCGGATGCCATTAGAGTTGGACGATCTGGATTAACTGATAATTCACCACCTACCACAGAACGCCTCAATGACATTGATAAAATGCATTTTTCGTTTTTGTTTTGTTCTGTTTTTTTTTTTTTTTTTCCTTAGCTAGGCAATATTGAATAGTAGTACACTTGAAGTTAGGCAATTTAATGAATTCCTTTCTCTTTTCCTTAACGTGCTTTTCCTTTATATCTTACAAGGTTGACTTCATAATAGTACACAACATTTTGAATGAATGTCATTAGAAGTTGAGACTTCTTAATTCCAAATGTAAAAATAACCTAAGAATAATATTTATAATTAATTGGAATTCTGCGCACCTATACAAATCCCAAATTTAAATGTAATCATATAGGCCAAGACTTTTGTCCCATATCAAGTGTCTTGTGTTGTACGCAACTTACTCCCTTGCCATGACGCAGACTTATTTTGTAAAAATGGTCCTCATGCAAAAATTGAGTACACCTAAATATATCTAATTATGTAAGGGTAATGAATATTTAATAATCAAATAGAAAATAAAAAATGGTATCGTCGATTTTTTTTTTTTTTTACTTTTTAAATTTGAGCCACATTGATAATTTTCTAAAGTATCACGCCACAATCTTTGCTATTATGCATCTTTTTGGATAATTTCTTTTAGTCCTTTTTCTTAAATGATGTGTTTGTTCTTCCATATTCAGTGATCAGAAGATGAAATTAAAAATCAATTTATGTTCCAAATATTGATAGTAAAAAAATTTAATGTGGAAGATTGATTATCTAGCTCCCTATTTGCGCTCTCTCTCTCTCTCTCTCTCTCTCTCTCACACACACATGTGTATGTGTGTGTTTGATACCACTAAAATCTATAATATCCATTTATAATATTTTATTGTTCTTTAACAAATAAATATTCAAAATAAATAAAATAAAATAAACAGATAGAGAAGTTTAAAGAATGAGTCATATTAGTAGTGCAAGCTAAAGAGAACAAAAAAGGGGGAAAAAGGAAGAAACTCCAGCATTCGGTACGAATAATTGTTTGTTTATTATCAATTTGCTATAATTTGCATATTATAAAATCTGTTTTATATTATAGAAATATCATTGCCACTTCATCACTCATGCATGCTATCTTTAAATTTTGTTAAGATATGAATGTTGCAATAAATGCACGTACTTAACTTGATCAACATAATCAATCTTTACAACTGTGGTGTGCATAGATATCATCCTGTGAAAACGCATTTTATATCTATAAATGTAACTAAATTGGCCGTACTAATATAGTGAGGATGAAAGAAGTAAAATAAATAAAACAAGCACTTGAAAACAAACTCACAAACTTGAATAGGTGAAACACCAAGAGTTGAAAAGTCTAGCCCTTTATGTTATATTGATTTCATACGTATGTCAATTTATGTTAATTCTTACTTTAATTGTTTTGTTGCGGGTTGTTAATCCTTATGTCTTCTGGTTATCTTTTCCAACTCTCCTATAACTTTAATTCAAAGTTTAACAAGTTTTTTCAAGCATTACTGAGTTGAATAATTAGTTCTATGAATAAGAACGTTTTATCCGCATTAATCACATAGTTTTACTTCTATTATTCCCATAAGTTTAATGTTTACAATCATACGTCCAACATGCAAGTTTAACTTTTATTATTTCTCGTGCAACCACAAATTAATTAAAAAAATGACCAATTTTCCTAATCACCATTTAATCTAATAATTGCGAATAACAATAGTAAAGACACTCAATCACAAAATCTTGCACACATATTCAATCAAATACCAACACAAAGACTAGATAAATATTTAGCAATCTATTGAATTTTTAAGAAAAACCATTACTAAAATATTCGACATCCAAAACAATATAAAAGATAATAGTAAAAGTGTACAAAACTTATGTTGGTGTCTTTGCGTTGCATGGATACTTGAAAGCTTCATAAGACGTGGCATGGATTTCTCCTTTTCCACTTTTTCAAAGTGTGTGAAATTGTATTTTTAAGTGTTTAGAAAATAAAAATTGAGCCTAAGATGCTCCCTAGACTGTGGAGAACAAGTGTATATATATATGGAGAGTGCCTAATGTTCATGCACATGTGAGAAAGACAAGAATGCCCTAGAAATTTCATGTGGCATTGTGGGTCGATGTTCTGTTGCTCAGTCTCTTGCAGTTGCAATGATTTATTTCATAGTTGCGACTTCTTCTTCTGCATCCGAAAACTTGAGCGTGGTCTTGCATAAACCTTGCTTCTCAAATTCCGTCGCCACAACATAATGTGCTACACCCGCAACCTTCGACTTTATGATCGCAACTATCGAATGCAGAAATTTCAAAACACTTTGAGGTTCTTCTTGCTCTAGCAACATTGGCATCTGCGCTCATAGACGTCGCTTTCTCAACTTCAGTAGCGGAAATTGTAGTGTGCTTGACGATTGACTCTTGCAATTGCATCACATCCCGCGACTGTAACTCTTCCTATCGTAATCACATTGATTCCCTTTATACATAAAATTGTATTTAAGTGTAGAAAATGTTCTAAATTAAAACCCAACACCACAACTACACCTTTTTCAAAACCAAAAAATTATATTTAGTATATTTCATGCATGGTAACTTATTTTCTCAATTTGATTTCACATGACAAAGAGTACAATTAAACTGTAAATTTACATGTTATCACTTAACCATAAAAAACAATTGCCTTATCTTATCAAAGAGAAGTGACAAAATAGTTAAGCATTGATAGATGTAATACAATGCTTTTCTTTACATCATGCTTGGAAAATATCAATTTAATAAATAAACCCAAAAAAAATAGATGAATCCAGTTAGGAACTCAAATGGTTAAATTATGCGCCGGAGAGTCACGTTCTTTCTAATATGCCCCTGTTTCTCAATGGAATCAAAAACTTAACTCAAGCTTGATGTTACAAGAAATTTAACAAGTAGACAAAAGAGTACAGTACTTAGTGGTTATACATTACTTCCCAAGGAGATGTGATTAAATATTAGGGGACATGAATGTGAAAGCAGGGTTCGTAGTGGGGGGACCTATAGTTTGGTGATAATATTCATGATTCAGGTAATCTAGAAATAGGCGTTTTTCATCAGTCAATTAATTAAGGTCCTGCTAGCTAGTGGATTTTGGACCACGAAATTGAAAGAAGAATTGCTGAAAGGGCACGTCGTTGATGGTCCTCATAGAGTTGAAATAGTACATCTTTTGTCTTTGCCCTTTCACTCTCCTATATTAGTGTTAGAAGCTAATTAATCACTCTTGAAGTAATGGGCCACATAATATAATGTCAAACCTATGTCGTATTTCCCATGTGCTTCACCATCGCCCAGTACATGTCTTCCAAAGGTCCCTCTTTTTTAATTTTTTTCCGACTTGTATTCAATTAAAATATTATTAAACTAAATGGGATTATATATTTGGAACTTCCAGTCAACGTAATTAAGGATTTTTTTCCAGGTGGTATATTGAAGAACTTTTATGACTGAGAGGCTTTGCATTTGAGAATCAACGATGTGCCAATTAGTCTAATTATGTATTAGTTTGTCATTTAGTGTGAGATCTATCTTTTTGGTTAATTTTGAATAGTGTAAATTTTGGTATACATATAATCCGAAACTCAAATATAACACTTGATGAGTGTTGTACAATTTCTGAATTCTCATGGAACATATGGAGATGAAGAATCCACAAAATTAGAGAGAGCACTTTAATTTTATTCAACTAACTCTATGCTTGTTTTTTCATGCTCAATCCAAATTTGTTAACAAAATAAACTTACATTACATATTCTTTAATTATTAAAATTTCTGAACTTTCTCCTTTTTTTTTCTTATCCCACCAAAATTAAAAATCTAGATGTGCTGAAAAAGTGTTGAATAGCATGCTTATTAATGTGCATGCACAAATATTGGGACAAAAAGAAAAGTGGATTCTAGTAATGAAGTTCAAGATTTTTTCACTGGTAATTCTTTCACAAACACCCATGACACACAAACACATGTATGGTGTCTAGTGTGGATTAATAATGGGAATGAAACCTAATTTTAGTGTTGTCTAAGAAGAGGGACCAAAGCTGTCAGTTGGGAAAGCCAAAAAGATTAGATTTATGGAAAGTAAAAGTCTATGCTTTTAAGAAGGTGAATGGTCCGTGGATTGGAAATGGAAAACATGATCCCTGACATGGAAATGAAATCCATGCCTCCAAAGTTGCTTCTTCCCACTACGTACTGGGAAACCTCATTTCCACTGTCTGACTGATGAGGAATTTTTTTCCTTTTAACCCTTTGATCGTCTGGAATTTGTGATGAGTGTGATGATAAGATTCCTCACAAGCTTTTGCACATTATTATTCCCTCCTGCTTTTATTGCCCACTCATCAATTATCAACCTTCAATCAGATCTTGGTGCTGTTTGGACGACTTTGGTGCCATGAAAAGACAGCAAAAGATGGTCTTTAGCCCTTTTGCATCCAAGAGTATATCCCATTCCTTTCTCTTGCATGTCTTCCTGTTGGATCCACTACTAAGTTTTTTTAAAGTTAATTTCACACCTCTCATGAGCACAGAAAAACACATCGTAAAGTCAAGCTGATATTCATGGGAAAAAATGACTATCAATGAGACATCTCCTTAATGATGAAGTATTGTATAGTTTTCATAAATATGCCTTTCTTTATTTATATACATAATTGCTTACTATATTTAGTATATTGTTAGTGCATCATCACTGGTTCTAATTGAAATTGTTGTACATAGTGTCGAAATTCAACCAAATTAGAGAGCATTGCTCGTTAGAATAACCATTCATTGAGCTTAGTGAGTAGAGATGCATTTGCGGGTCTGACACTATATTTTAATTCAAAATTTTAAGGTAATGGGATGACTGATCACTTTGAGTTATATACAAATCACTTTATCTACATTTTCTGCAATTTTTTCAATGTGGGACAATGCTCTTACTTGAAATACTAACTTGATAAATTTAACATGTAAGTATAATGGATGAAATGCATGATTAACCACTAATGTGGCTCGAGATTAATTTTTCTAATTAATCTAAAATCACTCATGAATATAAAATAAAAGAAGACAAGCAAACACAATTTAACATAGTGTTGCCAAATGATCCCTATATCCATGAGATAGATTTTGTATGCCTTATTTGTGGGGCAAAAACTTACACAAGAAGGTAGGAGGAAAACTTCACTTAATATTGCTATAGAGAGTAGACTATGGTTTTTCTCCCTTTTAGTAGCTGAGTCTTGCCTTTCTTTTCTCTTCTTTTATTTTTTTGAAGGAAGTTTTGCTTTTCTCTGTTGATACAAATGGGATATTTATATTGAATATGATGAATACTACATCATACTATTTATTATATTGTTTAGTAATGTAATGGCGTAGTCAGTCTTGGACTCTTGTACGTGTTTTTGCATGTCTCTTTATACTATTGTCAATCTAAGAAGTTAGCTTGCCAATTTACACTAATGAGTATGCCAGTTGTGGTTACAACAATTACATTAAAAAAATGATTTATTCCACATTCATGGCATAATTTACTTTCATAAACATACTGCTGGATGCACTGATGAGTTCCATCAACACATTTAAACTTCCTATTGTTAATTAAAGGTTATAATCAGACCTATTACAAAATGGAACTATTCTCTCATATTACACTTGATATCTAAAAGGGCTTTGCTGCAAACTCGAATAGTCGGGGGACAAACAAGTGAAAAGGTCAAAATTTTTAGAATTTTGTAGCTGATTTCCATTTCAAAAAGGAAGAGCTAAAGGTACTAAAAGAGATTAGTTTTATCTTTACTTCTTTTATGGTTTGAATCAAAGACAACATATGGAGTTTCCCTCCATTCCTCAATCCCCTTTTTAACAATTTATTTTATTTTAGTTCCCTAGGTCTTCAAGAATAGACCGTCCATTTTGACGAATGAATTTGTTGTCCCTTTCCCTTCACTTATATTATTGTCACAATCTCGAGCTAAATTATGTAATTGACCCGTAAATATAAATCCATTTTGCAACCATCTTGAGTCAAGGTTGTTTATTATTACAAGTTGTATTCTAGCCCAAAAGGGCACAAACAACTCTCTACTATTTTTGCATTTAGCCATGGCCATAGTTGTGGGTAATGTGCAATCTCTTCTTATTTTCCGAGTCTATTATTCTAAGTTTCATGCATGTGCTTGTCCCTCAATCAACTCATCTACATATGGATTGAGGAATCTATCTTTATCTAGCCTTTAAACTCAACATCATAATGTCTATGTTTGTCTACCCTTTATTTTGAACAAAATAGTAACAAGTAGCAATTTGTTTAGTACCTAAACAATGATTACTGTTTGCTGCTGGCAATGTTAGTTTATTTCTCTTCATCTCGCGAGAATCTCATCATTTTCAGCATTACTTTACTCATCAAGAATTGTACAACGATTACATAATTAAATTTTGTTATCTTAACGTGTTAAAATTACTGACTCTTCTTCTAGAAAAATACATTTGTCAAAAAAATTACCCTATGTCGATACTGCCACTTAACATAAACTAGCAGTCCATACACACATGATACATATGTACATAAAATTTAATACATAGTTTATCATATATACAAATAAAATCGTGCTTTTTATTATATAAATGTGAATAAAGAAAAAACTTTTAAGAAAAAAATTTAAATATGAAGAAATATAATGTATAAAATTAATAGAAAAGGATAAAAATAGAAATTATAAAAAAGAGAGGAGAAAAGTGAAAAACAAATAGAAAAGATACATTTTAGTCTTCGCAGTTTAAGCATCAAGAGGCATCAAGTTATTATAGCATAAAAAAAAAAGTAAAAATCTATATATTAGAGGGAATACATTAGAAAATCTATTAAATTATTGTATATAAAGGATTTATTACGATATATATTATAACATACTTATTTATCAAAAACTGTATTTCAAAAAAAAAATTAAATGGCAAAGATAATTAGTTGACAAGATTTAGCTATAATACATTGTGTGTGTGTGTGTGTGTGTGTGTATACATATATGCATAAACGCACAAATTTAGGTAGTCAGTCGCCTTTTATAAAGATTTATTTAATTTCCTGTGAAACTTAAGACAACATTATTTTTAAAGTGAGTTTGGCTAAATTTATTAGAACATTCTATATAAGTTTCTTAAAAATTGTTTTTCAAATTAAAATTTTACAGATTATATAGTTCGAATTTTTTAAAATTTTATAAGAGCTTTATTTTCAATAGTTTTTGTTTTACAAATATTTACATCAAATTGTAAATTTTCAAACTTTTAATCACATATTCTGAAAAAAATTAAAAGAATAATTAAATTGAATTAACTCAACCAAACAGCCTCTAAGTTTTTCTCTAATGTGGGGTACCCAGGAGACTCCTATCTCCTACTGGTCCAATTAGTTCTTTCCTTTCACACTTTCATTTTTGCCCCTTCATTAATTTTTCCATCACTTCAATTATTAAAACTACATATCCCCCTTTGAATATACATGTTTATGAGGATTACAACGACAACAACTTAAAATATAAGAGGGTGAAAGTAACATCACGTTATTGGATATTGTTGAAAATTTTAAATATTCCTTAACAATCATCTTATGAAATCATTAATTTTTACAGAAGGCATATAAACATTCTGTTGGAATTTTGGATGTTCAATATTAATTTTGTGGTGTATACAATGTGTAAGTTACTAAGAAATAAACTAAAAATGAGAAATTTTAAGAAAATAACCTAAAGAGACAGCAGAGTTTATGGCAAAGGTACAACCTTTACTGCATAAGAACAACACTTCAATCAAACAAAGCTTAAGTTATTACAAATAGCATGGGGCTGCCCAACGTTTCCTCACTTCTTCGACTTTATTCCCTCTTTTTTTCTCTTAATTAAATTCCCTACATAATGCCTATATTTATATGACACAAAGTAACATAATTACGTATTACTCAACATACTAAACTATTACAATTACATTAAATAATTAAGTAGAAAACTGATCAATACAATATAGAAACTAATTGCCTTTTGAGTACAAGTTTATGGTAAGTCTTTATTGCCAAGTTGCTTGGTCGTCAAGCTCAAAGCCTCACATTTTATAGAAATTATTCTATCATAAATTTTAAATCACCTTCAACACTGATCCCTGATTCAAAATTGTGTTATTCAAGTAATACTTTCAACACTTATCTCTAATTTAAAATTGTGTTTTTCAAATAATGCTTTCAACATTGACATACATGCCATATGCCAACCTCTAATTTCCAAACACTTAATGTTATCTTCCTTCTAGTGTTGAATTTAATTGTCATCATCAACTTACTTTCACTTGCACTTTTCTTCCTCTTCCCATGCAATGCAATGCTTAAATTCTGCATTTTCATCAACTTTAAAACACAAATCATATCCAAAATATTTTTGAGAGAATTATTGGCATTTTTTCAATACCTTATAATTTTAATATGCCTAATTAATATGTTATCATCCACTCTATGCACCTTTTCTAAACTTGATTTTTCTTGCACTTATGCTATGATGTAAGGTCAAAAACTTTTAAAGTTTAGATGTGTGCAATCTAAATTTGAACTTTCAAATTATTAGGAAGTACCTCCAATTGTTGCAATATTTTAGCATCGTCCTTTCCTAACTTAGGATTATCTTATTGCTTGGCACATCATCAAGTTATCTCATTCATAGCTATTTTATTCTCATCTTCAAGGGTCGACACTTTTGCATATGCTTCTGTACATGCCCTTTTTTCAACTTCAAGTTCTTTTCTTAGTCTTTGCATTTCATGTTCAAATTTTTCAATCATTTTTTTTTATCATCTTGTAACTTTTCTCCCCTTTGTCCCAATTCCAATCTATGTCATCATTATAAACATTTTCATAAAAAATACAAGATTTACCTTAGTTTACTTGTGCAATTGTTAATCTTTTGTCTTTTTGTGTTGACTTAATTGTTTTTACACTAACAATTAGCTTTAATGCGTCTATACTTTTTGCAATTAAAATATTAGACTTTCTTGTTCGGCTTTTGATCTAAATTTCTATCATTACTTTTGCTATAGTAGTTATTTTTACCTTGATAACCTCCTTTGCCTCTTCCATGCTATTCATCTTAGTTATCCTCTTAGATCTTTCTTGATTTGCTTGAAATACTTTTTCTTCACCCTTCTCCTCAATCATATTTATTCTTATTTCATTGGATTGCGAGGATCCCATTGGTTCATCAAATGAGTAATATGTTAAATCCTTTGATTTTTCAATTATGGCAACATGGTCAAATTGAGAAGTAAGGCTATGTAATACCTAGTCACAACTATGTGCTTAGAGACATTTTCTTTATACAACCTTAGTTGACGATGCCCTCCACCTTTGCTAAAAATTATCATACTGATTCTCCTTCCTTTATGTGGTGATTATTCACAATTAAGTGTTTCTAACTTCATCCTCATCACAGTAGATGATCTATGCTACATCAACCCTAAAGTTGTTCATGCCTAACTTGATGTAGAGGCACGTGCAATTTAGGAGAAAATTGATGTATGCACAACTTGTTGAATGCAAAAAAAACCTTTACATTCTTTCTTATGTTTTCCCCTAGTTTGTCTTCCTTATCACCCTTGTGGTAGCCACTTTCCACTAAATCCCACAATTCTTAAAATTTGAGCAAATTCTTCATTTTGATGCTCTAAAATTCGTAATTATCTTCATTGAAAATTGAAAAGGAAGGTTGAACAAACTTGTCATTGTAACACAATTAACTAAGATCGATGTGGCTTGGGTACTACTTGTTAGAATTTTGGATGCTCAATGTTGGTTTTATGGTTGGCATAATATGTGAGGAGTTACTAAGAAATAAATTAAAAATAAGAAGTTTCAAAAAAATTACCTAAGGAGATGGAAGAGTTTTTGGCAAAGGAATAACCTTTATTGCCTAATAACAAAACTTCAACCAAAACAAAGCCTAAACTACTACAAAAGAGTATGGGGTTGCTGCCCAAGGGCTCTCGTCTCTTCCTCTATTCTCTCTATCTTTTTTTTTTCTTAATTAAATTCACTACACAATGCTTATATTTATAGGATACAAAATAACATAATTATAGTACTCTTAACCTATTAAACTATTACAATTATGGCAATTAATTAAATAGAAAACTTATCAATAAACTAATTGCCATCCAAAATTCCAACTTTAAGCAGAGTCTTTATTGCCAAGTTGCTTGGTTATCAAGCTCCAAGCTTCACACCTTATGAAAATTATTCTATCACAAATTTTAAATCACCTCCAACACATTCACATGCAGACAATAGTAAAAAAATGCACTTAATATGCACACACAATTATATAAATGAATTAATAAACAATATTTTAATAATGGATATGGAAATATATCCACACACTTGAAACCAAAATAATACGTTAAAAATGGAAATAGTAACAGAAATTTTATAGATTAAAGACCTATCCCATTCAAGTACTAAGTTGCGACGACATTCCTGGGTAAATTCAGTGCCGGTCCTTGGAGAATACACGCGTCGCACGTGTAGTGAGGAGCCATCGGCTTCCAAAGAAAGAGTTTGCACGGTAGATCTGTGTAACGGGAGCCTTCATGAATTCCGTCACCGTTAACGGAGGTTGGCGCGATGCCAAAATAAGAAGTGAAGCCCCAGTCTGAACCATTTGAACGGAATTCTTTGCCCATAAGCTTCTCTATCATCATCGCCACCACTCCCTCACTCTTACACGCCCTCCTCTCTCTCTCTATAAAAGCGTTTGTAACAGAAAAAGTGCAGCAAAAAAGCAGATAATTAATTCTGCGACCCTTCGTCAGCGCATGATACTCGTACGTGGAGAACGTGCGCCATATAAGGAGTCGGAGAGTTCGTCGCAGCAGCTCTGAGAGGGCTCTCCCTGGGGATTTATGGTGTAGAGAGAATTTTTTTAAGAGTTACGCCCGAAATCGCGGAGAATTGTCGCATGAGAAGGTATTTGAGGAAGTGCAAAAGGTTAAGTGAGGGAGCAGTGATGGAAAGGGCAGCGGAGACGGCAGCAGAGGCGGGGAGGAAGAGAAAAGTTAGGTTAGGAGAATCGCGGTACACTACATCCTCAGTTCGGCTCAAAACGCGGCGTTTAGCTGTGGTAACGCAGGAGAATTCAGCTTCTCCAGTAAGTTCTGGAAACTCGACGTGCGAGGGCGTTGGTTCCGATCAAGTTTTAGCATCTTGTTGCTCGAGTAATGAATCGAGTGGCCTTGTCAAGCAGAGCTCGAAATCCAAATATCTGGAGGTACGCGATAGGTCTGAAGAGAATTTGATTCCGTCCTTTTGTGCACATGCTATTTAATTTCCATCAAAGTTACAGACAGCGGAGTTGTTGAGATGTTTGAATTTTGAAATCCTATCAGGAGACTGAGGTGATTCGGGAGGTTTTCCCAACATCGGCTGGAGATTCGTTCGATTGCAGAGAGAGGTAAAAATATACTTGGAAAAATCCGATTATACCCCGCCGACACGTCTCACCATTTTGAAAATCTAATTCACCGGCAACTGGAATAGTAATTCTTAACGGCTTGGCTTCTACGCGAAATTTCCTTCCACACAAGAGCACTTTCTCCTCTTCTCTCTCTCTCGACTCGCTTTCATGCGATGAATTCTGGCAGTACTTTTCCCTCACAACGCAGAATTGTTACGATTTCATATTCTTTCAGAAGAGAAACGACGCCGTCAAGCAAGAACCAAGCTGAGTCAGGCGAGCTGGAGCCTACGGCTAGACCACGTGAATCCAAATCTCGCTGTCGTTCGGGAAAAATGCCATCCGAAGCAGAACTTGAAGAATTCTTCTCCGCAGCTGAAAAGAACCTTCAGAAACAATTCATTGACAAGTAACTACAGTTTCTCTCCCTCTCTTACAACTGTCTTCTTACAAGCATCAATTATTGTTACTCGACGAGTAAACCATAATTCATTAGTACTGAATTTGAACTTGCACATGGACAATGTAGGTATAACTATGACATAGTGAAGGACCAGCCATTGGAAGGACGCTACGAGTGGGTTCAAATTCAACTAAAGCCATGATGAAGAAGAAAACATTTACAACTTATCAATTGCTAGCTAGCTAATAAATTTGTTTCTTACTGGAAGCTCACCAGTCAAGCAAATCAAATTCAGAAATGGAACTCATGGTCTTTTAATTTCCACTAATCTACAGCTTAAGCTGTAGGGATTCTTGGCTTTCTTTTCAAGGTTCGGTTTCTCGCTTTAGCTAAGATGTACAGCTTGCTGTTTCTGTCTGTTTCTCCTTTCAAGCTTGTGCATATTGATTCTTCAACGAGTCTGACTGTAGAGAAGAATTGAAGAAGCTCCTTCCCAAGATTATGTAAGTTAGCTACTTTTATCAGAAGAGACTTCTCTTTGTAGCAGAATGGAAAATCAGTCCCTTTTGGGGCAAAGATTGAAGAATCAAGCAGTAATAAATGTTCTTTTGGAGTTTCTCTAATATTTCATTTATTCTTTTCATCATCTGAGCTCAGTTCTGCACTGCAATTCTCTGATGCTTGTAACACAGTCAATCATAGTTTTACACAGTAACTGTGAACGCAGTTGAGCCATTTTTCCCCCCCCCATTTTCACGGTCACCACTGCACCTTGCAATTAATTTTATCCTCTTTCCTTTTTCTAATTGTTTCTAGTAATTTACAAATCACGAGAAATATCCCACTTTGGACATATGTAGTACTTGCTTGTGGTACTATTGAAATATGCCTGCGGCTTGGAAGTTAGGAGTGGTGCCAGAGGGGAAGGAGCCAGGTGAAGGAAGAGAAGGGTAACAGTACGGTGTATAATCCCACAGAAGATTATAGCATGCCGTGTAAGCTACGGGCAAGTGGTGAAGATTGGGAAAGCTGATCTGTGGCCGTTTGTGCTGTGGTGAGTTCTGTGTTTGGGATTGTTCGACCCCGCACCCGGTGAAACACACTGGGTGCTGCAGATTTTGCCATTTGGCAAAATCTCAACGTACAATTAGTTAATTTTGTTCTTTTTTATTTTTAAATATAAAAAATTCATTAAAATAAAAATTAATAAAACATCAACTAAAACAAAATTTTAAAAAAATTAGAAATCAAATAAAATATAAAAACCTTTAAAATATTTACTTCTAGTTTTTCAATTAGTTAACTTTGTAAATATAAAAAACAAATAAGAAATTATATGAAGTACCAAATTAAACAAAAATACTATATATGTATTTTTAATAATATTAAATAGAAAAATACTTGATAAATTAAGAAAATATATTTAACAAAAAAATCTAACATCAATTTTTAAAAATACGGTTGAAAATTCAAACATATTTAAATTTATTTATTTTAAACATTTTAAAAGTTTTGATATTTTATTTCATTTTATTTCAAGTTATTTTTAATATTTTTATTTGATGTTTCAGTGCATTTTTAATTTAATGTATGTTTTTATTATTTGAAAACTAAAAAATTAGTTGAAAGTCGAGGGGGCCGTTTGAGTTTGGGGATGTGAAAATTTTCAATCCTCATCACTTTTAAAGGCCACTTAGGTGCATTACAAAGTACACTAAACATACTGCTGAAATTATTACCTGTTTTGTTTTTATGTTTTACCACATAAAAAAATCTAAGGCCTTTGTTTGGGAGAGGGGTCTTTTTGTTTTGGAATGAAAGTATTAATGGGGTGAATAGTATAATTTAGTTAAATACATATATAAAATATATGATAATGATTAAATGATGTGATAGTTTATAGCGATAATTATATTTTAATGTATAAATAAAAATAAATGTAAGTATTTGTGCGATACATATTGATTTGATTGTTAATAAATGTAATAATTGAACAATAATTTGTTAATTATATATATGATAGAGGAAAATTTTAAATTTGAATTTAGATGAAAATGTTATTAAATAATATATTTAGTGATCAAAGGTTTGAGAAGATGTGTTAGTGTTGAATTTGGGATCCAGACATAACCTAAATTTTACATACATGCATGTGTTGTTTGTATGTATTTGTTTACAGTTTACATACATTGAGAGAGGGAAGGGGTCCGGATTGTGTCACTTTTTTCACAAAGGAAAGGCAACCAGAAAAGGTGGAATTGTGGTCCATAGTTCTCCTTGCTGAATCGGGTGCCGCATTAACTTGAAAGAGAGGGCTTAGAGGTGGTAGGCCGACCCCATGGCTATGGCGCAACAAGCCTCCTCCAACTAATCTGATTCCCTACATTTTTAACGTAAAGCTAGCATTATTATGCATGTTCTCCCTCCTAATTGCCTTTCCTGAACAAATATTTGGATAAATGAATGCATCATTTTCACCCACCTCACCAATATTAATAAACCCATGCGCCATTCTTAATATTTTGTTCATTTATTTAATTACCAAGTGGATGAATAATAGATATAAATGTTGGTAAAATGTGAGTGTTGTGGAAGATGCATTCGGATCTGGGGAAGGGAAGGTTTGTCGTGGACGTCACATGTCTCGATCATGTGCGTGAAAGAGGGAGTGATAATGATGATTAGGAAATGCATGAGGGAGGGTGGTGGCCAATCAAAAGGGGGGCACGTGGACGGGGATTCCAGGCATCCTCCGGCTTGATTCGGGCTGCATTAATGGATCTCGCAGGATGTAATTCTACGCCAACTAATGATAGTGATGCCATTATTTGTTTTTTTATTAATTACCGTGAAAGTAATAACTACCGCCTTCCACGCTTTCGTTCCTGATGTAATATGAAATTAATTTTGTTGATTAATTCAAAAGAGACATGATTTAACTTGGTTCAATCAAAATACGCCTATATAGGTCTTGTGCCTTTTATTTGTAAGGTAAATGCGTATACAAGAAACTAAGAGAAAAAACCTCCATGGTCTTTTGCTACAAGGAGGAAGAGTGCGTATTACGTATTGTGGTTTCTCTCTCTTTCCAAGTGGAGTGTTCAACCTCTGTTGAACGATTCAAATGAGAATTATAAAGGCAAAAGAGATGAGATGTTGCATTGTTCATCTGTCATTCACAATTAAAGTTAAACCATCATACTCCGAATGAGCTTCCCCATCTCGTCATTTTTCTTAAAATAACATCCCGTATGACCTCTCTTATTTGGTTGTGCTTCCTTCATACTCATGTTCCTTGTTTGATACAGCTAATGACCCTAGATCATAATTTGGGTATGATACCTTCTAACTCGACTAATATTAGTTTGCGTTCAGTCTCACGTCAATTCCCATTCGCAATTACCTTAGAAGTGAATCTTGTATGAGGTCCATAAGGCTTTTCTGAAGTAGTCACTTTCTCGACTTCTGTTTTAAGTATTTTGGTATACTTGTTAAATTTTAATATTTTTTACTTCATAAGAACACACAAACTGGGCATGCATATTTGTATAGAAAATATGTATATTCCATATAAAATTGAACCTTCAATTTTAAATACAAGATACTAACCCACATTGGGGTTGTTACATTCTTTACCATTTATATTTTGTTTTGTATAAATATCATTATATCTTTCTCATCAGTGGATGTAAGAATTTTTAAGAGACATAAGAAGCTTCAATGCTTTGGTTAATTAATTGCTGTTATTACTTTTTTTTTTTTTTTTTGGGTCACCAATCCCATGGTAAAAGATTGAATGTAGAAATGATGCCTTGGAAGTATATATTTTCTGTGCAGCATATTCAACTTCGACAAATGATTTTTAATTCGACAAACCAAGTTGGCATCTCTCTCATTGGCTAATAAAGAAAATAAAGAAAAACTTTTTAAATTAGTAAAAGCCAGCTAGACCGAAAGAATGTCGTTCCGGTTTGTTGCTTAATTGTAAACTTTTCATTATTCCATTAAATTTCAAACAACCAAAAATATTATATCACAAAATTTATTTTCATCTCTTACGTGTATAAATACATAATCATTTTTTAATCCTTATACCTATTTACAATACATACATACGTACATACATATATATATAAACATGCATATACTCACATTTTTATATATATATTCTTTATAAGCTAATCATTATCCCAAATACTATTATATTATCTAATCATTATAATATATTCACACATTTATAAATAAACAAATTCAAATAAGTAATACTATTTATTTTATCAAAATCTTTCTTTCAAATATACCATTTATTTTAATACTATTCTCGCTAAACATTATTCATCACCAAAGCACCCCTTCCAAACATAGAGCCCTTACATATGACCACTCAAATTTCAGTAAAGTCAATCTTTTTGGGAATTAATTATAAAAATATCAATATTTGGTTTAAAAGACTCTCGATCAAACTTGGTGGAACGCGCATTTTTTTTCTTTAACTTGTCTCTCAGACAAAAGATAATGGTTTACATTTTTTTTCAAATTTGATTAATGAAGTCTACTGTTGAAATAATAACAAAAGTCTCACTGGGCTAAACCAACTTTGCATCTGTTCTCAGACTAATTTTATGTATTTATTTGTTTCATGTTACCACATAGGGTTCTATTTTGATCCCAATTTGAACCAGAAACCAAAAGATTTGTTGGTCTAAATTATTCTATTCCACCATCAGTAAAATAACGATGTGAAAGATCATCAGCATCTTCCAGGATCACATGGCATGGTGATCGGCAACCCTTTTAAGACTGTTTCTTCTTTTTCTAAACATCAAACCAACCCCTTTTTTTAAAAGTAGAATAATTTTGAATCGAAATCAAAGATCTCTGACAACATGAATTTGAAGATTTTGGGATCCCGATGAGGGTGTGAAGCTTAATTAACTATTGATGCAAAGTAAACTTTTTATTTAACGCCACAGTGGAAAATAGAGGCTTCCAGATGGGGTGTATATTTCTGCTTCATGACTTGACCTGCCACAATTCTTTTTGGATACGTTGGTTGTTATTTGTTTGTTTACTAAAATTATTAATAAAATTTTTGTATAGGTCTGTTTTTGTATCATGATACCAAATTTAATTAAGTATTGAAAATTATGTTGTCATTTTTGTTATTCTCATTCTTCCAAAGACAACCCCCCTAATAGAGGATATGATTTCTTTTATGAAAACTCTTACGGCTACGTTTGGTTACTTTTTCCAAGCTCTTGGGCTCTGAGAAACACGAACAACAAGAACAATTTTTAAGTGGACAATGCTTCAAAGAGATTCTAAAAGAAATATTAATGGATCAATTAAGAGATCGAGCCTAACCAAGTTGTTGGACAAACGCCCAGATATAACGGACTTTAAAATCCAACTGAAAATGTGGATGGGGGGCAGAGGAAAGAGAGGTCTTTCTAAGGCCCAATTTCCTATCATATATTCATATAATGCCTAATTTAGTTATTTATTATTAAATAAAAATTATGAAAAATACCATTTTTGACATTTGATTTGTTTAGTGGGACGAAACAACGGTTTGATTTCAATTTTTTCATCTCCCTTCTTTTTTTTAATTTTGAAAGATTGAACTTTCATTCAACTGGCAAAACAAGACACCAAGTGGCTCAAAACAACAGACGGCCCACGCACATTTCTAGCTACTTCCACGTCAATTCCCATTTCTAGCTGCCTCGCAAAGTGACATTCATCAAAGAGGTGATCGGTAGATTCCAGTGGGGCTTCGCACTGGTTACATTCGAGATTCGTATGGCATTCTCTTCGCCCTAAATTCACTGCCGCAGGTAAAATTTCATGACCAAACCTCCGGGCGAACAAAACAATTTTCCTCGGCACACTCCTAACCCCCAAACAAAGTACCAAGAAATCTCCGCCGCCCCGCTGGTTTCTTTGCCAACCCGATATCCTTGGCTAGATGATATGCCGAACGAACGGTAAAGCTAACTGTAGACAAATGGTGCCAAACTATGGTATCGCCCACATTAAATCTGCTCAATGGAATTCGAAGAATGGTCTCCACATCAGTCTGGGTGAAAATCTCTCTTACTCTATCGAGGTTCCAACATGTCAGCTCCTCGTCAATGAACTCTTTCACCCGCATTTCACTCAGATCGACTGGGCAGGGAGTCACTGGCTTACAAGAACGTGGCCGTGGTTAACCAACCGTCGTGCCAAACTCTTGTGGGCTCTCCGTTGCCAACTCTCCATCTCAATCCAGCCTTGAGAACGTCCCCAGCCGATATAATACTCCGCCCAACAACTGATGGATCCGAACCCAAACCAGCTGTAAAGCAATCCTCTTTCGGAAAATATCCTGCTTCCAAAAGCAACCCCATTAAATTTTGTGGATTCTGAATTACTTAAAATTGCACTCTCATTCTCCCTACAAACCTACCTTCTGTTTCGTTTCTTTCACGGATGTTTGGCTATATATTTGTGCATGTACTGTATGAATTATTTATCTTCGTTATATTATTAAGTTAATAAAAAAAAATTTATTGCATACCACTTTTATTCTAATTTCTTTAAATTTTTATTACTCTTTTAACTCATTTGTGTCCTCTCTCAATTTTGTGCACTTTTCAAATTCTTTTAAACTTTTTCATTTTCTTATTTTGAAAATTTTATATAATTTTAATTTTAAATTTTTTTATTATTTAATATAAATTTACACATTGAGTATGCAACTTTTTTGTTGAGTGTAAGTCCATGATCGTGACTATCTTTTAATCATTTCATGTGTTTTCAAAAATACCCTTAATAATTACTTTAGTCATTTCAATTTTGTTTAACTTTTTTTTTTGTAATTAATTAATGAATATAAACAAGTTTGAGAAGATAATCTGTTTCCAATCAAATAGCTTTTATCTTTTCTATATTGGTTTTTTTTATGTCTTGTCATTTTTTTAAATTTTTTTCTCGCACACCCACATACACATATGGATACATTATACATAAAATTTTATATGATTATTAAAATTGATAAAAATAAATTTGACGATTTATGTAACATATATCTATGATTAGGTTATTTATAATTTATTTTTATATTAATTTTTTTTATTTAGCTTTTGCACACATAGAGTGTGCAAGATGCTACGTGCTTGGAAAAAATTATATGTAATGCTGTACCCATTTCGGAGTTGCTATACCTGTTCAAAATTTAATTTAATTAATTAATTTCAAGTTAAAATTTTAAAATATAAGATATAATACATGAATATATCTGAATTATTTTAATGGATTATACAATTTTTATTCGCAAAGAAAGACACAAAGTTTTGGCAATTCAATGTATCACATGATAAGCATGTTCAACAAAATCGTATTACCTTTCAAAAGCAAACATATAAAGTATCATAGCCAACTTCTCTTATTTACCAAGAAAAAAAAAGATATATGAATATTGAATTTTCAAATGGATCCTTTATGTTAGTTGGTTTGGTTTTTCATGTTGCAAATTATGTTGTAATATGCGGTATCACAAACTCACACACACAATTGAAATGTATCGTAAACACCAAGAGTTTGTTTATACAGTTTGGCGATAATCATTTTACGTTTGTAAGGCCTCATCCAAAAAATACATTAACAATGTTACACCAATTATTAGAAAATCTGATCAATATAAATACATATTATCACTTGTCTTACCCAAATTCGCTTTAGTATCAACTCGTTTATGTGTTTCCAACCTAACTTTTTTAGATAGCAAGTTCTCTTGCCTTTGCACTGCCAAGACTCCTTCTTAGTTCCAATCTAAATTGTTTTATTCACATCTCAAAATTTCCAGTAGCTTATGATTCTATTTATCCTACTCCAGTACCCTAATCTATGTTTATAACAGGGCCTCAAGTCTACTTCTTTAGATTCTTCCTCAAGGTCTTCTTCATGATCTTCCTCCCTAAAATCTTCCATTTGAAAGTGAATCATTGCATGAAACTCATCATTCTAGATGTGGAGCTAGTTCACTTGCTAAACTAGCCCATATCACATCTCTTGCAGATCGATCATGCGATGCTCAAAGAACCTCTTCGTACTCTTATGTGTCTCTATAAGCTTCTGTTGAGCTATCTTGATTTTTTCAAGCTTCTTCTTGAGCACGCCTTGGTACCTCCTAATATTAATGTTTCATTTCAAGTCATTGTTTTCTGCCTTAAGCCTAGTGCAACATCACTAGAACTTTATTAGTGCGGTGGCTATCTCTCTTAGTTCGATTAGCACAGTGAGAATGCGATCTATAACTTCTTTAGGCAAGTTACCATTACTTGAAGGCACACACTCTCTTAACCATTAGCCCCTGTCTATGACCTATGTCAACATAACAGATTTTATGTGAAGTAGAGTCGATTTAATATTTTATGCATGAATGAAATAAGGCTACCAAATCCTATGTCCTCACAATGTGAATTCTTATAGACTAGTCAAGTTCTGCACTCTATGTTCTTAGAGTTAGAATCTAGAATTTGATACCACTTTCTATCATGTCTTCAAATTAGGGTTGTGACATGGTAATAGTACCCACAAGATAGACATTTAAGCGAATACCAAATTCTAAAAATATCAGAACAACTAACATATAAAACATTATTCAAATTCGCAATGATGAGTCTATTACAATCTCTTAATGAAAAAAAAAAAAATGAAACTAAGCTATTGCATCATTAAGTCTTGTTTTCTAGAAAAACAATTAAAGTTCTTTATCTTTCTATTATTTTACCAGCCTCACATGCAATCGTTCTCATTTGTATCTTTTATAAAAGAGATTTTCAAAAACGTGAAGGACTAATCGCCTAGTAAATGGATGCATCTATCTTTTTCTTTTTGTAAGATATGAGTAGAAAAATAAATTTACATACAACACTTCTTTTAAATAGAAAATATTCATAGTCAAAGTCATATTTGCACAATAATACAATAAAATCACATAGTCGTTAGCATGCTCATGGGTTATGGACTCTCGTGTATCATGTCTATTGATCAAGACATTAATTTACACTCCCAATTAAGTAGAGCCACATGTTAGTTTCACTTGCTACGAGTCCTAATATTTCTACTTTGATTGAGTGATTTCAATCTTGTAACCTTATTAATAGGATTAAAACTCATTCCTCTACATTACTATTCGTTTCAATGCATGAGTGGTGTATTTAACATTTATTATACAAAAATTATTCTCAGAATAATTAGTTTACAATAACTTCACAAATAGACTCACATCCTGAGAAAACAAAATAGTTTATCTTTTACAGAAAATCAACTTGTCAAAGTTAGGCTTTCATAAAGGCAAGAATAAAATATTCGAAAGAACTTTAGACACATAGCAAAATCTCATATGTATCATAAACCAATTTCAAAAGTATTTGTAAAAGTTAACAAGGTGTACTCTCTTATCAGATTTTAATTTTATTGTTCGGTTTGCTCACCGGTTAACGGCTCTTGATTTCTAATTCAATGGGAATAATCTCTCATTTAATCCCAATTCAGCTAAAAATTTTATTCCTATATGCTCTCTAATGCAACTTATGTGTATTGTATTAACTTCTTCACATATTACAATTACCTATTAAAGAGTCTTTTTTATATAGGGTTGACATATTTCATATTCTATGTATCTTGTAAAATTTTAACCCAAGTATTTATATGTTTTGTGTTTGGACCTCACGACCACGATAGCTATTGTAGTGCATTCTGCCTGACACAATAGTTTGCTTCTCACTTGCCAAGGCGCACATAGCAACTGCAAGAGAGTGTCTTGAGACCATGAAGCAACGTCAGGTTTGCATAAGGCCCTATTTGACTCAATTTTCCTCCTTTATGCAATTTTAATCATATTATTCATTGATTACACTAGTTCCACGAGTTTGAAGTCCTTTTTATGAATCTTATGCATAAAAATTCTAACTTACAAATTATCTAAAATTTGAAGAAAATCGCAAGAGTCTACTATTATCCAAAAATTTTAAGGAAATTGCAAGAGTCAAATGTTTTGCCTACATCATGTCTTTCACCAAAATTCTTATGTATAACGCATATTAACATAAATTTATTTATGTATTGTCGAATTAAACTACGTGTGGCCTACAAACATTCATATTTCATGTGCCTAAAATGCATGAATATAATTCTTAGAAACATGTGTTGAATCTACAAAGTTTGGACTAGAAAATTACCTCAAATTTTTCGCGTTTTGGCCATGAGAATTCATCTCTCTCTCTCCTCTCTCCCTCTCTTGGACACTGGCTGCTCTCTTGTGGTAGGAGAATTTTATTTTCTTTTAGGTTTAATGTGATGTATATTTATACTTGCATATATATTAGGGTATGCTACAGGTGTTTAAGGAAAATTGGACTCCTTTAATTTTAAAAGTAACCCCAAATTTTACTATGGAAGCTCTGGCCCCAAACTCTCCAATTTTAGGCCCCTACATTATGGAAATTACTTCCTTATTAATCTATTAAATTTTGGCAACGCTGACCTATACAAATATGTGTATATCACCTCTTATACTCTCTTAATACCACCATATTTATTTTAAACGAAAATAAATAAATAAGTGCACAAATAAATAAATACATCGTCCACCAAACTTTGCTATTATTATTATTATTGCCAAAAAGGTTTTTGGATATTACACAAGGAAAGTGGAAATAAGAAAAGTTTATGTCCCCCGACCTAAAATTAGAGGGGGATGGTAATGTCAAACACTCAAAAAAGAAAGAAAGTGCGATCATCAAGTATGGTTATATAGACAGTTATTGCATGTTTTGTGTGAATGTCTCTAAACTAGTCGTACAAAGCATCATAAAAATCCTAGTCCTTCCACTCTTTCAATAATAAAATAGCCACAAACTCTTCTATTGACGCGGGCAATTGGCTAAAATATGTAAATTCGATGCTCTTATATTTTATCACTATTTTATATTTAAGTGTGCTATGCAAAGCAAAATTACCCTCTCAATTTGAATCCATCAATTACTTATACATACAATTATAAATAAACCTTAACAGTTAATAATTAGTCTTATGTAACATTACTATTTATGATCACACGTATACAAGCGAAAAGAGACAAATAAATAAATTAAACACTCATCATTTTTTGTATTATCTTATATATTCACACGAAAAACACACACTATTTTTCACTATTTAAAAAATTCAAAAAGCAACATTAGCCTTCGTATCTGCAACGTCCACGGCAGTGTTGGCGATGAAACGAGGGTTTAACATGTAGTAATTTCAACATAAATCTTCACGAATTTTACTCCAATTTGTAGTCACCAAGAAATTCCACATTTAAACTGCACTTGTTATGCGTGTGATCCGGGTCCGGGTGGCCGATGCTGACTCTAGCCATTAACCCTCCTTCGACGACAACGCCTAGGCCGAGGTGTTGGGCCTTTGCCATGGCCACTCGCCTTCCAGCTCCTCAGTGGGCCCTTGCCCCTCCAAGAATTTCTAGAAACGACCCCCGAAATTGAAACGGCTCCTGCTGTTGTTAGCAGCACGCCTAACCCGCATCGACAGGATTCCTTTCTCAGTTTTCCTCCCCCCGTCTTCAGTTAAATCTGCTTTCTGTCGTTGCTTTACGGGGTGAAGCGGTTTAGGAACTTTGCTGGCTGGCAAACCCGCAAGAATCTACTTTTCCCTTTTCAACCTGGGTGACGGTTTCCAGAAATGAAACTGAAGATCGTCCACCAAAATCAGGAAAATCGCGGTGGCGACGAACAAGCGATGAAGAGGGAAATGACGGAGACGGATCAAATGGAGGAGCCCCAGATGGCTGTATCGCAGGAGGATGAGTTCACGAAGGAGAATTCTCCGCCGCTGAACGCTTCTCCAATTTCCGCCTATGATCCAATGCTTGTTTCCGTGTGTTTTCTGGGCTTGGAATCTGTCAATTCGATTATAGTGCGGGTAGATTTGCTGGATTGACATCAGATCTGGTTTCTTGGTTTGTAGGGTAAGAGGAAGAGGAAGCCCAAGGATATTGTTGACGAGGTTTTCCCGGTTATTAGGAGGAAGAAGAAGTCCTCCGTATCCAAGTATAAAGATGTAAGGCTCCTTTTACTTTCTTTTTTTCCAGACTTTGTTTGTATTGTTTAACTGGTGTTTATCTTTAATGCCGTGTGCGCTGAACTGGTAGACTGATTGGTTGCATTTGGGGTCTTTAGTTTCAGGGGCTGTCTGATCGCCTTCGTGCTGTCAAGAGACTGTCTTGTTCTGGACTTGTTTAACAAATTAAAATGATTTCTGGTCAATGGTGTTTGGTTCTTGATTCATGTTCTGTTCTAGTCTCTTGTGGTGAATAGTTTCTATTAAACCAGTTCTCATGTTCCACGAATCTAGGAAAAGCAAACTATTGGCTGCAACAGATCCATGCATTGCTACATAGCGATCATGTGTGCCAAGAAAAATAAAGCAATGTAACATTTCTTGTTTGTCTTTGTGGACCTGAACGTATCCTTAGCAATGGGTATTGATATGCTTAATGTGGACTGTTGTGGTTTGTTTAGCAACTCATTTCACAGTAGTCGCATTTTAAGGTAGTTTTAGGCTTGACAGAAGAATGCTGACACCCCCATGAAAAATGGTTCCACCATAAACATTACTCAATTCGGCAGTACACTATCATTTGAGTAACAGCCAATATTGGTTTTCTAGATGTCGGGGGAATTGTACACTATCTTTGTATTTGAAAGATTAATATGTGATTTATTGGAGTCAAAATGGTGCACATGGGTGACAGCCAAGTGTGCAGTTTGATTTTGCATTCTACAATGAGTATTATAACCTTTTTTACCCAAGTAATTTCATCAAATGATGCAACAGTATATGTTTCAGCTTTGTGGTTTTTGGTTTAACTGATATATATTTTCACCCTATCTTTCTGGATCATGGATCTCCCATTTATCTCATAATTACACCCCCTCCCAGGGGGAAAAACTTGATGTTTCTGGACCGTGGATTTCCTATCCATCTCATAATAATTCTGCTCTCCCAGAAAAAGAACCTCGGTTGATGTTTCTATACCCACAGATATATTAATTGATGACATCTTCCCGAAAATATTCTAGTTCCTGTCACTTGTACTCAGTGAAATGAATCTATGATGGACCCCTCTTTTTGTGGTTGGACCTTAAGCCTTAGCATGCCATGTACTGTCCAGTAATGAAACAAATTAATTGCTTCTTGTTTAGTTGCTTTACTGGATACAGGTGATCAATTGTGTTTGTGGATTGATGTGCTTCAAGATTATATGGACTGAAACTCATTCTGAAATTGTTATTTGGTGTTGTCTTGAGCAGGGTATGCTTGATAGTGAAGGAACCTCAATGAGGTCAGTTCAAACATAAAATTCCCCATAACAACTGCTATAAAACATTGCACATATTTATGACAATGACCTGCTTGATTGAAACAGTAAAGGAGATGGAACTTATGGTGGTTCGAGCATTCCTCTCCAATTGAAGTCACCTATTGTAGTTCAAGCTGAGGAAGTTCAATCGAGTTTAGGCAATGAGCAGCCCAGCTTTCTGAAACCCTTGGTCAGATCACATGTTGCAAGTTGTTTCTGGATGGTACAGTTTTAGCTGGAATGGGTTATTATGCCTCTAAACATTATCCTGACAGGTGATTGAGGACATTTTAACCTTCCATATAATTACCATTTTTCTGCAGGGTCTACCTGTGCCCTTCTGCAAACTATATCTACCGACTAGGGACACTACAGTTACTCTTGAAAATGAACTTGGTGAAGAATTTGAAATCAAGTTCATTGCACATAAGACAGGTCTAAGTGCAGGATGGAGAAAGTTTGTTGCTGGAAACAAATTGCTTGAAGGAGATGTTCTGGTATTCCAACTAGTTGGGTCTTGCAGATTTAAGGTGATGCTTTGTCGCATGCTCTTGTGATATAGTAACCCAACTTTGGCAGATTTCCTTCCAGAAGAATATCAGGAGTATGAATTTTTGTTTGCTTGTGTTTAAGAATGAGTCACGTGTTTTAATCACCTTGCATGTCACAGATTTCTGAACATATGTTTATGTCATGGTGTAGTTGGTATGTACAGTGGAAAGTGTTAGTTTGAACACTCCCCAGATGGAAAATTTAGTGGAAATTTGTCTGTGCTGGAAATAATATATAGAAAACCGTTTTAGTCTTATGAATTTCTCCGTGCTACAGACTAGCTAAGAAAAGAGCACTCTGGAAGATTGACTATGCCTAAAACATTCACTGTTGATGTTTATCAATCTTGGGAATTAGAATATTAAACATGACTATAGTCTTGTTTCTTCGGAATAATTTTTGTAGCAACAGTCTGCTGTACAATGGCTTGTCTTATGATTCAGTTTGATGATAAATTTTCCCGTGATCACACCCTACTGTACCATTTTCTCCGGATAGCGGTGAAATTCTTTGATGTTGTGGGCTTAACTAATTTTACATGCCCATTCTCTAGGTATACATAATAAGGGCCAATGATTTAACAGAGGTAGATGGTGCTCTTAGCCTACTAAATTTGGATTCTCAAGCAAAGCAAAGTGATGCAGGTTGGTTTTGTGTCTGCTTTCTTGTTTCTTTGGGATTCGTTTCTATCCTGTGCCTTTTTGCAGATATTGTGCAATTTTTTGATTTCTACTTTTTGTGTATTACTACTGGGATAACATGTAACAACCATGCAGAGCAAACGATGGATGCACAAAGCAAGAAAAAAGGGCATCGAAGATCTCTTCCATTGCCATTTGTGCAGAAGAAGAAATGGCAGAAGGAAGACATATTAGGGCTTCAACTTGGACAGCCAGAGGAACAGTCTGGAAATGATAGTGATGAGGTTGCTTCTGAAGTTTTGGAGGGTTCCAAGTTCTCTGGATCTGCTTTTCATTTTAAAGACGTTAAAAGCTTTGAGGAATTTCACATTGTTGTGAATGGAGTGTGTGTTGATTCTGAGGTCCCTGAACATGTTCGTCGAAAATATTATGATTTGTGTTGCAGCAAGAATGCTTTTCTTCATGACTGCGTTCTCCCTGGTCTCTACTGCAAGTTAGCTGCTGGTATGATTGTTGAAGTTGTTAACATTGCTGATGCCATACGAGGCTGTAAACTGACCACCCCCAGAAAGGAATTTGAAGTGTGGGATAAGTCTCTGAGGTCGTTTGAGCTTCTAGGATTAAACGTGGGTTTTTTGCGGGCTCGTCTGCGACAGCTGCTGACCATGGCCTTTGACTCAGAAGGTGCCTTAGAGGCAAGGAGGTACCACGATGCCCTGATGGATAGTTGTCGCACTGCAGATGAGATTCAACATCTTGAAGCAAAGCTTGTGGAACTGAAAGAATTATCTGCCAAATATGATCGTGACATAAAGAATTTAAAGACGAAGGCGGAGAGCCACCAGATCATGTTCCAAGAAGAGGTTAACGCTTTATGGTAGTATTTTTAATGGACACATAACAATCTTGTCTTTGCATCATCCGCGAGTATGGAAAGAAAGCATAATGTAGCTAGTTATTTCCGTTAAGTGTCTTACAATTGTAATCCAGCTTAGGAAACGAATTTGATCAATAGCTCTCCTGTTGATTTTGTAAAGATTCCTAACTTTAGATTTGAAAACCCAGTTAACAAGGTTTGCCATCATCTCGTATTGTGTGTGTGTGTTTGTTTGCTCTTGCATTCTTGAATGCTGGGGCATTTCTTTGCTTTCCCAACTCCCAACATGGATTTTGCCTCGCGTTAAGGCCTTGATAAGAATGAAGATGGATGCTATGGAATTTCTGACCAAATGTACTTTAATGCACCACTACCGGAGTCATCTAAGATTATTCTTCTTTCTTTTTTATTTTATTCTTTTCCTTGACGGGAATTTATGCCACGCTTACATGCGCTTAATTCGAATATACACTTAGTGTATTCGTATCAGTAACAAATATCTTAATTTTATATTAAAAGAAAAAATTATTAAATATTAAGATTGTGGCTTACTTATTGTGATAGTAGATATTCTCACCACTTTCTGCATGATCTTGAATAGTTGAGAGTGGATGGAGTAGCAACTTCAATTATAATCATTTAAATTTGATTAATATAATTAGGTAGAGTTTAAACTTAAGTTTGAAGTGAAGTGATGAGACAGAGTACAAAAAATTTACGTAGTTTGAATTCAAACTAGATAAGACATCAGAAGAATTTAAACTAATTACGTTTTTGAGTTTAATCTAATTCAAGACAAATGATTATATCTATCGTCACTTACAATTGCTTCTTAATATTCACATGTCCTTTCATGGTGCCATGGGATGATGTTGTTAGCGTGCATATTCTATTGTAATTTAATGTTTTTTTTTTTTTTCATATTTTTCACTTTTGCAAATTTGGTCGTATTTTGAGATATAACCATATCCCATGGCTTGCATTTATATGATACAAGATAAAACACCAGATTGAAAATTAAGAATCCGAAGCGCATGGTGTTTACTAAGTGTTTTTCCACGTGCATTAAATATATAAAGCATTGACTGCCTCACAGTTGTATTTATCTTTAAAAAAATATATTTTCAAATCAATACTGTGGAACAACTGTTCACTTATCACAATAAAGGTTTTTCTCCATTGGTTCATATTCATCCAACAACTTCAAATAAGAAAAAAATAAGGACGTCACCACGGGTCATTTTTAATGGATCATTCAGTTCTAAACAAAGAAAAAGGAGTTGTGAATGGTGAAATGATTTGTAAATACTAGTTAAACCACCAAGATCTGTAGAAGATATCATCGAAAATTGAAACCAGTTACCTTAGAATCTCAACAACTAGAGATTAAGATTGCAACTTAGCTAGTACAACTAGTATGTTCTTACATAATATCCCCAAACCTCATTAAACAACCAACAAGCCATCCCATTTCTAATCTTCTCCTAAGAACGTCTGCGCTCCTTGTGCAAATCCCAGGTAATCTAACATTGAAACCCCAGTCTTGGTGCATTGGGAACTAGTCACTTATCGGAATCCTGCACAAAACAGGTTAAATCATATTATTAGTAAATGAACAATAGCAAAAATCCTAACACTATATTTGTTTTCATGTTTTTAATCTTCATACATCTATGAAATTAAAACTTTATACGAAACACACTACTCAACAAAATTAACGTAAATTTAAATTTTATTTTTTAATTTTTTTACGTAATACTAACAAAATATTTTTTTAATTATCACACTTATTTATAATTAAATAAACAAATATATATATACAAAAACATATATTTATATATATTTTAAAAATTAATTATTATTTTTATATATTATTATATTATTATATATTTTAATTTTTTTAAATATACTATTTGCATAATACAATTCTTACTAATGATTACTTTACCAAAATTTTCTTTTTAAACATAAATTCTAATGATTACTTTATCAAAATCTTCTTTTTTGAACATAATCTATGTCAATGAGCCGAAAAACCCAAAAAAAAAAAAGGGAGAGAAAAATGAACTAGCTGTTTCGCAGAAGACCCGTCAGCGTTAACAGATTTCTTGGAGCTGTTGTGAGATTTTCTGAGGCCAAGAAAGCCCCTTAGCCTGATGGGACTCTTGGGGGGCCTCAGTGAAAAGCCACCATTTTCATCTTCTTGATTCTGCAGCTCTTCTCTTAGGGTTGTGGTTCTTCCCTTGTACGGTAGGAGCCTTCCCTTGGAGAAAAGCTCATCAGCACTCATCATGGACTGATAATTGCTCACAGAAAACTCAAAATCTGGGGAGACAGGTGCGTCCCCATAGGCGGCAGCCCTCATCTGGTGTTGAGAGTGGGAGTGGGATGTCTCCACGAAGTCATTGGAGAAGGAAATCCTGGGGCTCATGGGGGAAGCTTTAAGAACTTTCTGCTCTGAATCTTGGCTCAGCATTTTAGGTCTAAACTTTCCATGAAGCATTCATGGGCTCAAACAACAAACATATGGTGGGAAGTTGGGACAGAAAATGAATTTAAGGCCTCCTCTCCCTCTCTACGTCATAAATTTGAGAGGGGACCCTTTGGCACTGTTGTAGTCGAGCAGTCGAATTTGTCTTTTCTGGACTTGTTGAATTGTCAAGACATGGTTTTATTAGTTACATTGTGTTGTACCATTACGGTTTGGGTCTAAAGTGACCTGAGCTAGTCTTTGACCCTGTGTGAATTGCGGCCATCAACTCAACTGTTATATATAATTACTAAAAGTTGAATGCCCTATGCGTGCCTACTTATAAAAAAGTAATATCATTTCATTACCTATAATAAAATATAAAATTATTATATATTTGTAGTAGTTATACAGTAAAATAAATCTACTTAATTATATATATCTTGAATAGAAACGAAGGTAAAAAAGATGAGGAGTCATGAAGAAACTAAATGTTAAAGATAAAGAATTTAAAATAATAGTAATGAAAAAGAAAAAGGAGAAAACTGAAGTAATTTTAATTTATTTATATACAGCTCTAAGAGAAGCTGTTAAATAATGTAAATAGGTTTATTAAAAGGGGTGCTTAAGAAAATTTATTAAAATTAAAGACTAAATTATTTATGATGGGAGTTTTAAAAATCATTAAAAATTAAATAAAATCTTAACAATTTTATAACAGTATAGATAATTACTTAATTACTTTATTGATAAATTTAGCTACCCCTTGTGTCCATTTGTTTATGGAAGGGAAAAAGCGACTGAAGTGAATGAAATCTTGACAACCTCTTTTGTCAGGATGTGAAGAATTTTGTCGGGACAGGTAGTTTGGCATTGAGTGAGGAATCTGATGACCAAATCTTGGATAGAAGATCCGAAGACTTGTGGCAGTCTTTTGTTGGCTTTGTGAGCCAATTTGTCACTTCAGTGGCCGTCTGTTTGACATTTTTTGCATCTTTGTGCAACCTTTCCATGATAGAAAACAGTCCCGGAGGACTACTCTCATGGACATTGATTTCAGGCTTGAACGTGGAGTGAAATATTTGACCAAAGAACTAGCGCAATACGTAAAGAGCCAGGCACTGTGTTTGGATACTCTCACTGGGTAGTTTATAGATATTTCACGAGGGTTCAGATGTTAATTTGTTAATCTGGATACACATCTAAATCACAGTGAGAATAAAATACTTTAAAGCAGCTTAAAATTTCGTAGCAGAAAATTGCTTCTATGCATATATATATATATATATATATATTCAATATTGAGACACTATCTATATCAATATTCAAAATTTAATCATTATCTTTATTTGTTCTTTAATCAAATTATTTTCATGCTTTTCACATACCAAAAGCAACTAGATTTATCGGTTGCAAATTTAAACAAAGCATTTTTATTTCTTACTTCAAATGTTTTCTAAGATTCAAGTATGATTTATGTAAGTTGGATTGAAGTTTACAATATATATATATATATATATATATATATGAACATTGCAATGAGATTGGTAATAAACAAAATCACGCAGTAGAAGAACAAATTAAATAATGTGAGGTACAAAGTTATTAATACATTTTAGAGTAATATTTCCTATGTCTACGGAGTTTTACTTGATAAAAGCTCCCACTAAACTTAAGGGTAAATAGTCAATTATAAAATTTCTCATCTAATTCACTATACTAATCTTATAGTTTTTGAATTTTCGAAAACACAATCACAACATAGACTTAATTGTGTTTAATCTAAACACACTTTATTTAGACTCAACATTACGTCATAATGAAATATTTTTAAAAGATTTTGACTCTCATACTTTTTAGGCACACAACTATTAATAATGGTTAAATCCAAATGCTATGAGACACAACTCTTGAATACAAATTTGGACGCTCTTTAATGTCTCTCTTTAATCTTTATATCAAGGTTCTTTAAATAAAGTGAAAATTCTAAAATTTCGGCCCAATTTGTTTTTCGTTGATCAATGTGTAATTGTCTAAAAGTTGGGTTAATTTTGCTCCAACGTTGTGTGTTTATTGGCAACAATTCAAGAGCATAGGACTGGATTGATCTTGGACTCTTCACAATCATTATCCAGACTATTTGGTGGCTTTGAGGATATTTCCAACTTATTTATACCACCTCAAATACTTCGTCTAAATTTATCAAATCCCATAACCAAACATGACAAATTATAGAATCAACAAGTTAAGAAAATCTAGTTAAATTTATTATTGTCCATGACGTGCTACCATTTTAGCCAACATTTGATTCTAATTCTAAATACATTTTTATGTCTCACTATAAAAACCTATAATGAAATGTCTTTTCTAGGCATTATAATCTATGAAAATAATAACGACACAAAGGGATTATAATCTGCAGAAGAATAAGACCCGCATTTTAAGTTTGTGTTGGCCAATTTAATAGTTGTGTTGAACGCAAATCTTTTTGAAAAATTTGGAAAAACATGGATATCACAATCTTCTTGGGCAGGAGCTAGAAAGTTATGATTAGGCAATAGGAAGGAGAAAACACCACCACCACTCAGCAACGCAAGCAACTAAGGAATTTTGTTTATTTAACTTTTTATTTTTTGGTTGCTTAAAAAAATATCACTATCTTAATTGCCCTAGGTGACGGTAATGTAATAAAAAGGTAAGTCAGAAAGTTCATTTGCCTTCATGGATGAGAGAGGTGGTGGGTCATGCACAGAACAATACTTGACAGTAATGAGAGCGCTGCTCTCGGCACCCGCATTGGTGTGGAATCTGTCCATCGGTAAGACCCACATTGTGTTTGGAGAATAGTATTTCCGGAGTGTCCAAGTATTGCTATGAAATAAGTGTGTTTTGGCAATGGTTATCATTTGTATAAAAGGAGAACTATGATTTGAATTTTTGATGCGGGTCTCGGGTCCTGCTCTTCAAAAGACTGACATACCCTCATTCAATAAAAGTTCTCCGACAAGCCATTTCAAGCTCTCCTGTCCTCACCAAAGACGCCAGTTGAATCACGACCTCCTTGGGATGAACAAAATTTGCGATAGGTTGATAGGACATTGTCGTGTTTCCCCTAAACCTAAATTGGTGGAGCAATATTGACGGCTCTTAATTTCAGGTTGATTCCACACATACAAACTTGCTAAGCCAGACTGTCTGGTTATAATCTTACTCCATTGAATTTGAATTGACTGGTCGATTTCGTGATTACGAAAGGGTTTTAATAAGAGTAGCTTGATAAGTACTGAATTTTACTTGCCTAAATTTTATAAAATTCAAACTTAATTTAAAGATTGAGTTTAGATGAGATTAAGTAAAAAAATTGTTAAAATTTAAATCCAACCTCGATTAGACCAAAATCTATTATCAAACTTAATCGAAATTGACTAGATTACCTTGGTTCAACACTCCTGTTACAAACCCCGTTATCAATGGTTATGATTTGTATTGAAGGAGCTACGTATTCACGATTCCAACGTAGGTTTTCAAACAAAAATCACTGTGTAACCTTCCCATAGCAATTACGCCTTTTTTAACGTGGATAACCAGTTTTCTGACTTGATATCATTGAAACTTTTAATGCATACATACGCACATGAATTAAAGGCTGCAGCTAAATTTGACTGGTCATATTTATCAACCTAAATGTTCATTAACAGTCATGCCATGTGAAAAAGAGCGGGAGCCACACTTTTGCTATCTCTAAGTTTTTATTTGTAAAAATATTATTTAATAATAATTTAGATGCAGGTACTAAAAAAATAATGAGAAATTTATGATGCCAGTGAATGACAGTGACCCTCCATTATCAAGGCGGATAGGTCTCACTTTGTTAAAATTCTAAATAAAGAAAAACAACGATAGGGACATGTAATTCGGCCATTAATCTTAACCGCCCAAAAATGAAATCACATATAATTTTGTTACAAGTACATTATAATAACCACCTATTCATGAATATAATACATATATATTAACAAATTAACAGAATTATATCATATTATGTTTTTTATCTAATCAAATCAAATTTATTTATATTGTAGCGGATCTGGTCTCCAACAAGACCAATTTGTAAAATAAGGTCACTCAACCATTGCTGTCGCTCTAATTACAGTCTTTGTTAGTGGGTATTAAGGGGCAAGGCTCCCTATTTAATGAGACATCGTAAATGATACAATACTAATTCTATCACCAAAATATAATTTCCAACATTAATATGTTTTCACATGAGTTTGCATTTTTGTTATAAATAATTTTATTTGTATGTGTATTCTTCTCTAAAATTATTATCAGGATGTAATTAAATCAATCAATTCATATTTTGATACAACCAAAGTTTTTTTCGTTTTTTTTTTTTCACACTCACACGGCCTCACAACTCGCAAGCCCGCACAAGGTTTTCTCTTTTCTTTTCTTTTCTTTTTGATTTCGATATGACCTCATGAACGATATAACCAAGGCTGTAATTTAAAAAATTAACAATCAATAGTTGTTTGACTTTTTATTCTAATTGTTCCAAAAAATAAGAAATTTCTAAAAAATACAAAAATATTTTCTAAAAGTGTGTTTTAGGTATGAGTGTCAAATTAATTTTTTTAAAAATCAACTGGTGCTTGAACCCAAGCACTAATGGACTCGTTAGTTCACTGATTCAACCAACTCAACTGTACACAAAACTAATTATTTTAAATTATATATACACATATATAGTAATATCAAGTAAATTTTATCAAATAAATTAAATCCAACTATTAATTAGGCAAATGATAAGTTTTAAATGTAACAACAAGAATGGAAAATTATTATACAAATACAAAAGAAACTTAATTAAATTCAAAGAATATATATACATATATTTAAAAATTAATTTTTAAAACAAAAACAGATCAATTAATATGAAAATATAATATTTTAAGATGCAATATTTGAATTTTCAATAAGTCAATAGATAATAATAATTAGATAAGAAAAGTCAAAATAATTAATAGTAAAATTACATATAAAAATTAAATATTTTAGGAGAAAAACATGTTAGATATCACAAGAAAATTTTAGAAAAATTATTTTGTTTGGTTTTATCAAAAAAATGGTTGAAATTTGTTTTTTTTTTCCATTTTTATCAAAAATACAAATAACCAGGGTTTAACATGGTTTTAACCAATTTCGTCTTGTTTTGACTAATTCTGGACTGATTCGTACTAATCCTCTCAATGTGTCGGTTTTACTGTGATTGGATCAAAAAATTGACCAGCTTTCGATCGACCCAGTTGAGCTGTCTAGTATAGTTTGAAAACATTGTGTAAAACATGAAAATAGAGTCTGGAATTTGGGGCATACACATGAAATCAGATCCTATGTCTCGCTCCATATATGTTTTCAAATTTTGAAACATAAAAACACAAATTCAATCATTACATTTTTTTAATTTTATTTCTTTCTCTTTTTTATTTTTATACAAATTTCAAAAACAAAAATATCTAAAAGTATGCACTAAAATTTAAAAAAAAAAAAAAAAGCCTCTGTCCCTCTTTATCTGTATTATTTCTTCGCATGTGATAATTACACTTGTGTATGGATAAAAGAAATTGAGACAAAAAATACGGAGGAGTAAAAACTAGAGGCTGTGTTTGGCAGTGGGGTTTTGCTGGAAGATGATGCTTGGTGGGTTGTGTTGGAATAAATAATATATTTTGAAAGAATATTTGAATGTGACAAATAGTATAATTTATTTGAATTTATATAATTAAATATGTAATAATAATTGAATGATGTGATAGTATATAGGGATAATAATTATTTTTTAGGATATAAGTATATATAAATGTGAAACTAAATATATGTGTGTGTGTGTGTGTGTGTGTCTAGGTATCAATTTGATTGAGAACAAGTCTAATGATTGAAAAATAATTAATTAGTTATATATGTAAGGGAGGAAAATTTTGAATTTAAATTTGATAGAAAATTTTGTGGTGTAATATATTTTGTTGCATAAAGTTGATAAGTGAAGAGAGGTGAAGGTGGCTAATAAACACAGCTAGAGGGTTTGATTTGGGCACGCCGTTTTGCATTTGAAATTATTTATTGTTAGTATAGGGTTGAAACAATGTGAGTTGTTTAGATGTGTTGAGAACTCATATACACAACATAGTATAAAATAAATGAGGTGCGAAATTGTCAACGCAATTCGGAGTTCCTACTCCTATATCTATGAGGTCTAACTCGGGAAAAATACTCTACTAAGCAAATGAAGTAAAGAGATCGCCAAAATCTCTCACTCACTCTATCATCTTAATCCTAGGGTTTCCAACTAGTTGATAACACACTATCCTAATAACACATACCTAAACTTTTTTTAAGATCAATTTTCCATCATAGTATGCTTTCTCAAGATTCAGTCTTTTCACATTATTTACTTTCTCAACAAATTAGTACAAAGGTCATGTCACTCATAAAGGAGAACTATAAACTTTCCACACTAGACTTTCTAAGTTGTTCTCTCAACATACCATTCGAGTATTAGCAATCATCCATTTATAGATTGTCTTTAAGAAATTCTATTGCAATTAGGTGTCCTTGTGGCATGAAACCAACTTCCTTAAAAGTAGGTGAAATCTACTCTGTTGGCCAAAGTCAATTGCCAACAAGTTGTCGTACCATAACTAGACTCATATGCATTTTTATCCATGCATTCTAGAAGTCTATCAGGATTCTTCAATTACAATCTCCTAACAACATTAACTCATTGTTGTACTTTATCCACATAGGTGATTTTTTTGGTTGTTGTGAGACTATTGTCAATTTCTCCAAGATAGCAAGACTAGATAAGTTTGGATAAGTTTAGAGTCTTCCCAAACCCTACTGCCTTAATCTTTAGAGTTTGAGGAACTTTTTCGCAGCACATCCTAATAGTTTCAAATACTTTGGAAGCTATATCCATTTGTTTGATCATGATAGAATTCTTAATAAATTAGAATTTTTCAAATTTGTTTATGTTGTATATAGTGTGTCAATACTCAACTAACATACTAGCAATCTCTCTTTTTGATACATTGTGGCATAACTCATGTTTCCAAACCCATTCTCAACATAACAATCAATAAGATATGTGGACAGATTTTTCAAACGCTAATTTTTTTTTTCATTCATTTGGTTAAAATTTTCTTCACAATGTCTATGACTAAATACATTCAGTCTATTACAAGCCAAATAAAAATTATACAACCATTATTCTCAATAGTCACGCATACAACGTCTAACAAATTTCAACAATAGAGAATCCTTTATTTAGCAATTTCTTCAAGCTTTAAGAATAACTTTTAAAAAATGTAAAGAGTCATCATATCCACAAAAAATATCAATTTCATCAAGTCAACAACATCAAAGTCATCAAGATAAGTAAAGTTAGCATTCCCATGTAGCATATCCACCAAAGAGTCATGCAGATATGTCATTGAAGTCCAAAAATTTTACTAATCTCCCCCTCATCTTTTGCATCAAAATTTTCTCCCCCTTTTGGCCACTAATTTGCTAATAGGCAAGCAAACGTGGTAGGGATGGTGCAAGCCATCCTCTTGAGGGTCCAACCTCACCATGGATTGGTGAGGTAGGTGTGGTCAACTTTGGTGGTTCATCCTTGCTCCTTTTGAGTGTTGGATGTAAGTTAACAATTTTCAACTCAATTCGCCTCCTTTAAACTTGAAGTGTTGTTACCTGTTCATCCAAGTCCCATCCAATACTCGCTAGATTGTTAATTATATCCTGAATTTTGCCTCTAGATTCCTCTGTAAGGACCTTGGGTTTGACCATTAGTTCTTGTACCTAGTCATCAAGTTTGCCCACTTTTTCAAGTTTCGTCCAATAGTCTAGTGCTTCGTTCATCTTTACTGGCTCCTTTTCTTTCAACTTCCTTTAATTTTCCTTTGAAAAAATAATTTTCAAATCAAGAAAAGGTAAGCCACATATCCAGAGAGGTCCAACTTAACGTAGTTCATCATGGTTTCAAAGATCGATTGCCTAGGTTGACTATTTACTTTGTCCACAACTTGTATAGCAAGGTTGCCATGTGTGTTGTTGCCAGTGTTGCGTTTGTTGTTGGTAACAGATTCATTATACCTATTTTATACAACAGAAAGTATTTTAGAGACAAAGTTGAGAACAATAATGATGTCACACCTATACATCATTTGTCCAGCTTACAACTAGTCAAAGTGCGAACCATTTTATCATAGTCAACCTCATAGCTAGGTGCATAGAGCGAATTAAAACCTATTTCCTTCCACTTTAGTACTTTGTTGAGAACCGATAGAGACAACTTCACCAACTTTTCTCATACAAATACTTTTCGATATCATCTCGAGTCTCATCATTCACCTTCCTCGATAGCAGTGGCTAGTTTTCCTTTTAGCCATGATGATTCCTAGCAGAATTTTTGATTTTGTTGTAACAGTGTACAAAAAAAAAAAAAAATCAAGGGAGATAGAGATGTGATATGACTATGATATGGTAGAGATTCACCTTTATAGCTTTTTCAAAAGTGATGATTATGACAAAATTTGAAAATTAAAAATTGTACTTAATGAGGAAAGTCAATGGCTAATGTTGAAAAATATGCCAACACAATAGAATTCTCCTGACAGATCCTGTTGCCTCTTGTTATTGCCACCAATCCATGTTAGTAGACTAGGTAGAGTCCTAGCTAGCGTCTGAGATACTTTAATCTTCTAGCATTCAAGTTTTTTGTGAATATATCTGTTAATTGCTTATCGATTGCAATATAATTGATAACCAACTACTTCTTTTCAACTAACTCATGAATAAAATGGTGCTTAATGTTAATGTGCTTTCTCATTAAGTGCTAAATTGGATTCTTAGACATATTGATTGCACTGTTATTGTCACATAACACAACTAAATCTTCTACCTTTGCACCATAGTCCATCAACGTTTGTCACATCCATAGTAATTGTGCACAGCAATTGCTAGTTGTAATATATTTAGCTTCAACAGCAAAAAGAGATTAAATTTTGCTTTTCATTGTACCAGAATACCATATTGTTGCCAACAAAAAAGCAACTACCAGCTGTACTCTTTTAATTATCTATACATCCAGCCTGATCTGCATTACTATATCTAATCAAATAAACATTAGTATTCATAGAATACCATAATCCAAGTTCTAATGTACCATTTACATAATGGATGATCCTCTTTATGGTTATCAAGTGGCTTTCCTTGGAGTTGGCTTAATATCTTGTACAAACACTAAAGTATAAGTCTTATTTGCAGATAGTTAAATAGAACCTATTATGCTTTTGTACACACTCTTATCTACAGGTTTTCTATACTCATCTTTATACAACTTTGTGGATATTGATAACGGTGTTGGGACATGCCTCGAACTTAATAAATTAGATTTCTTAACCAAGTTTTTGGCATACTTAGTTTGAGATAGAAATATTACATCTTTTATTTATTTAACCTGTAAACCAAGAAAATACTTCAACTCACCTACCATGCTCATTTCAAATTCTTCTTTCATGTTGTCAACAAAGGTCTCCAACAACAATGGTAAGATGGATCCAAACACTATGTCATCTATGTAAACCTATGTAATGAGAATATCTTTGTTCTTCCTCTTAACAAATAGAATCTTGTCAACTCTCCCTCGAACATAGTTTTGTTGCACTAACAATGTTGCTAACCTCTCACACCATGCACAAAGTGCTTGCTTCAGTCCATACAAATCCTTCTTCAACTAATACATATGATTAGGGTAGTAAGGATCAACAAAGCCTTTTAGCTATTCTACATACAACCCAATTTTCAAAATCCATTCAAAAACATTCTCTTTATACCAATTTCAAAGACTTTTAAATTAAGTATATGTGCCATAGCCACCAAAAGTCTAATAGCCTCAAGATGTGCAACTAGTGCGAATGTCTCATCAAAATCAACACTTTCTACTTGGGCATATCCTGTGCAGCTAGTCGTGCTTTATTTCTTGAAATAGCCCCATTTTGATCAATTCTGTTCTTAAAGATCTACTTGATTCTGATAATGTTAACATTTTCTGGCCTATCAACTAATGTCCATACGTCATTCTTTTAAAACTGATTTAGCTTTTCTTGCATCACCATCACCCAATACTTATTTTCAAGTGCTCTTTCCACGTTCTTTGATTCAACTACAGAAACAAAACAAAGGTAACTGACTAATTTATGATAGTTTATTTTTGGTATCTCTCTTAGTTTGCGTTCATCATGAACATCTCCAATGATATCTGTAAAAGCTTATTTTTGTATATCCTTGATGAGGGCTCATGTTCTGGAACATTCTCCTCTTGGGCTTTCATTGGTGTTAACTCTTGTGTTGTAACAATCTCTTCTGTGTTTTGTTCAGTGTTATCAATAGGTTAATTATTTCAGTCATCCTTTTCCTTCTAATTCGATTGTGTGACTAATTCCTCAGTGTCATCAACCTCATTTATCACCATGTTTAGGGTTTCCATGACCTTCATAATCTTGTAGTTGTACACCCTATATATCTTGCTTGAATTAGACTATTATAGAAAGAATCCTTAATCAATTTTGTTGGGGTATTTTCTAGGATTATCTCTATCCCTTAGAATATAGCACTTACTCTCGAAAGTGTGAAATAAGAAACATTGGGTCCTTTACCTTACCAAATCTTGTGTGGAGTTTTGAACAGTATGTTGCTAGCATACACCCTATTTATTATGTACAAGCTATGTTGATCACTTCATCCCTCCATTTTGTGTTCATCTGTTTTGCATTTAGCATGACATGAACCATCTTATAGAGTGTGTGATTCTTACATTCCATGACTTCATTTTTCAGTGGCGTTTTAGGAGACAAATACTCATGTTGGATGCAATGTTGGGAACAAAACTCTTTGAAATACTGATTTTCAAACTCTTCCCATAGTCTGTTCTAATCCTTATAATTCCACCAATAGCCTTGCTTTTCTTATTTTCCAGCTAAATGCTTAGCTTTTTGAAAGCTTTAAAAGTCTTGGATTTCTCCTTCAAAAAATCAACCCACACAAAAAGTGAATAATCATCTATACAAACAAAAATATACCTTATACCTCCAACACTCGTGACTTCCATCGGTCCTATGAGGTCCATGTGGAGTAATTACAAAATTCTTAAGACGTTTAGCCTTTTGGAAGCTTTGCGTGATGATCTTTATTGCTTTCCTAATTGACAAGGTCCATAGACATTTGTTGTTGCCTCAGACAGTGTTGCAACTCTCAAACAACTCATGTCCTCAAGAGCTTCAACGGGTCTTTATAGTTGATCTGTCTTAGCCTTCTATGCCATTTTCACTTTCCTCAACAATGGATTTGAAATAGGTTGTGCTACTGCTCATAGTATAACAGTTATCGTTTAACCTATTGTTAATAAGTACACAATAATTATTTTTATCATATGTCTAGTATTGATCTTTGGTGAATTTCACAAATAGGTCTTGATCACATAGTTGACTAATACTCAATAAATTTGCTTTGAGTCCATCAACATCTAACACGTTATTCAATCTTAGCATTCCTTTAATGTTGAGAGTTCCTTTGTGAATCATACAACATTTTTTACCATCTTCAAATATCACATGTCTACCTAAAATGTTCTTGTAATTGGATAGACACTCCTTGTCACCTATCATATGTTTGGAACATCTACTATTAAGATACTAAGTATCATTTGAACAAGCTCTTAGGGAAGTGTAGGATACAAAGCTTTTTAATTTTGACTTTCCAACCTACTCTCCTAACTGTTTTCTTGTTGCCTCAAATGTTGCCAACATGTTTGTCAACTTGTCCTCCACCCAACATGTGTTTCAACAGAGAGAAACATCGATTCATCTAGTTTCTAGCTTGTCTACAATAATTACAAATGTTATTACCTTTTTACTTTTTTCTTTTGGTGGACCAGCTCTTTGTTGCCATCTTAGTGTTCAGAGCAACTTGCTCAACAATTTAGATAATTGCTTTAATAAACTTGATTTTTTTCCTTTCTGAGGTTTCAGCTCCTAAGATACGTGTGTTGTGAATTCCTGTTTGGTCTAATGCTGATTTGCCTATTGACGGCACGTCCTCCAATTTTGCTTTTCCCAAGTTTAATTTTTTCAAACTTGAATTAGCTTCATGACATTGTTTATCAATTTTTTTATACTCAAGCCTTAATTTTAAACACTAATTTAAACACACATTTAATTCCTTAAGAGATTTCACCTCTTCTTTTAAAACATCATTTTCTATTTGTAACGTTATCAACTTATCACAAGCCAATTGATAAGTAGAGTACAATTTATCATCAACATCACTATTGTCTTTATCTAATGTTGCATCGAGTTGAAAGCTACCTGATTACTTGCATGATTTACCTCATCATCATTCCACGTCGAGTTCATGGACTTGCCCTGCTCCTTGAATGTATTGACACATTTCACCTAAATGTGACCGAAACCTTTGCATTTATAGTACTGTATGCCTTTCTTCTCAAGTTCACCATTCTCTTGTCTTTTGGACTTCTTCTTTTGACTTGCAGAGGGGATTTTTAGAAGAGCTACCTGTTTTACTAGTCAGGAATTTCTTCAACTTCTTTATTAAATAGGCCATGTCATCATCATTGTTACAACAATCATCTTCACTTTGTGTCTTGCATCGAAAGGCAAGTTCCTTCTCCTTCTTAGCTACATTGAGGTTTATTTAATAGGTTTTGAAGTGAACCCATAAGTTTATCCAAATGCAAGTGGTCCACATCTCATGCTTCCTCGATTGCAACTACTTTAGGAGTGACTCATTCGGGTAAGGATCTCAAGGTTTTCCTTACAAGTTTTGCCTTTGAATAATTCTTGCCCGACTAATAAATTTGATTGGCTTTGTGTCGTAACCTGTCATTGAATTTTGCTATGATTTCATTCTCAAGCATCCTCAATGTTTTGAACTAAGTTGCTAATATCTTGAGCTTAGAAGTCCTAATAGCATTTGTTCCTTCATGGGCATTTTGTAGGATGTCCCATGCTTATTTGACCGTCTCACACGTGGATATGAGTTTGAATTACTCTTTATCTACACCTATAAATATAGCATTAATAGTTTTAGAATTAACTAATATTGCCATCTCTTCTTTTGTTGTCCAAGTTTTCAGATCCTTTAGAATTTCAAGTCCTTTATCAATTATATCAATAAGCAGTTTCTAACCATGTTTGATTGCATACCATGCCTTTTCACTTTAGGATTTGATAAATGCCTTCATTTGTGATATATTGGACTCCTATGCATTGTTATCCATACTTTCTCCAAATCTATTAGAACTTTTCAATTGCAATCTTTTGATAACATCAACTCCTTGTTGTACTTTATCTACAAAGGCGACTTTCTCTTTGTTGTTGCAAGATTGTTGTCTCTAAAATATAGGAATTAGATAAGTTTAAACTCTTCACAAACCTTATCCTTTTAATTCCAGAGTTTGAGGAACTTTTTTGTAGCAACATCCTGAAAACTTCAAATACTTTAGAAGCTCTATCCATTGTTACTTTATGATTAAATTTTTGGTAAGTTAAGATTTTTTTAAATTTCTTTATGTTATATACAACGTGGTCAATACTCAATCATCAAGCTAGCATATATTATTCTTGTAAAATATTTCACGAAATTTAGGGTCAAAGAAAGGAAAAATAACTGGAAAACGACTTTGTTGAGGTAGAAGGGTCAGATGCGAAGTCTGCAACTTTGATGTTTTTAAAATATTGGATTCACATCTCATTCAAAAGTAGATGCATATGAATATATAAGCCAATAATTAAAATCATAATCTTCTAATTAATCTGATATAAACTTGAAGCATCACATACATGTTATCACATCAACTGACACATTTTTGATTAAAATGATACAAACCAACAATCATTAAGAGATGACTGAGATAAGTAATAGAAACTATGCATTAAAGGAAAGGAAACAAGATCCCATCACAAAACACAAATCATTGAAAAACACTCTTGCTCAATAATTAAAAAGACCCCCAAACTTTCATACTTTTATTTATTCCATTAAAATGCTCCAAAAACACTTTTTCATTGACCTTGCGATACAAATTAAACATACACACAGACGGCTGGACCATTTTATTGCTTACAATATCTATTAATTCATTTAAAGTGGACTTGACAAACGAAAGTTCATGCGCGAAACTTGAATCCCATGCGCTCAGCAAACACCAGGAGATGATTAATCTCATTTTCATCGATGTACCTATTGCGATCGGAATCGGCCTCCCTCATCCAACAGCTGGACTTCCATCCGCTGAACCAGACCCCGCGGGTCTTGACGGCGCTGCGAAGTTCCTGCCCGCTGATCCGCCTGTCGTGATCCGAGTCGAAACCCATCAGCCAGTTCTTGAATTCTTCCTCGTTTCCTGGCCCTTTTTGGGCTCTCGGCGCAACTGGCAAGGATCCCCATTAAGGAGGGATGACTGTAGGTATTTTTCTGGGTTTGTTTGAAGAATGGCTTGACGAATTTGAACCCCAGTGTTGAGATCCGTTTAAACACCTGGAGAAAGGATCTTTATCCACGTGAAACAACTGGGAAAGGATCATGGAATTATTCTTTCTTATCATCATGGAGATAGAATCTGAAGAAGAAATGGGCATTGATCAAGTTCTGATACAATACAGTTTCATTCAAGAGGAATGGATGCTGTCCATTTTATATCTGGGAAAAGTGCTACACCTAAATATGCGATGTGGCTTTTTATCCCTTTGGATGACGGAAAATTTGGCAAAGATTCTTATCTTTAGTTGTTCGTTTATATGTCTTGATGTGGACGAGACTCCTCCATAAACCTACGTAAAAAGAAATCTTTCCTTTCTCTGTCAACTTTTCAAAGTAAATATTTTGGAGAGTGGAGTGAAATTCTCCGAGTTTTTAGTGCTTTTTTTTAAAAAAAAATGATTTATTGTTACTTCTTAGTTATGATTCTCTAATCTAAATCAATCTATATTTACTTATACTACATGTTAAGGACATACTCATCCTTTTTGTTGCACAATGGTAAGGTATTATAATAACCTTACTTTCTGATATATGTTTTTTTTTTTTCACTCTTTTTCGTTTAATTTTCATCTGTTCCATTTTCTTTCCTCAATTTTAATTATTGTAATTTTTTACTATGTCTTTCTCAAATTTATTATTCTATTAATCTTTTGTATTAAGTTTTTTTTTTCGTATTCTATAAAAAATATAAAATTATATTAAACAATATTATTGATTTATTCTTATAATTATGCATTGTATCCAGTGTATTTTTAATTGCAAGTATTTTTTATAAATCTAGTATAGTTCTCATTAATTATATGTGCCAAAGATGTTTCATATTCACAAAGTAGTTGTCCGAGCACAGCTTGTATTTTCCCTCTCCGTCTCTCAGCCTCTCCTATCTATCTAATAAATTTGAGAGGGAACCCTCGAGCACTGTTGCAGTGCAGCCGTAGAGGTTAGTCTTGACCCCGTGAGCGAGTTGTGAGTGTCTGCTCAACCGTTGTAAATAATAATAATAATAATAATAATAATAATAATAATAATAATAATAGTTAATTATTTCATTGATGAATTTAGATACCCTTTGTATTGATATGTATATAATAGGGGGAAAAAAGCAATTGAATTGATCAGAATCTAGACTACCACTTTTGTGAGGAAGTCATGAAGTTTGTCTGTGCATGCTAGTCTGGCATTGAGTTAAGAAATCTTCGATAGAAGATCCGGAGGCTGGTGGCAGTCTCTTGTTGGCTCTGTGGAAATGAAGCCAATGCCACTGCACTTGGCATGGGCAGTATGCATCAATGTAACAAGATAAGAATAGAATAAACATTGTATAAATTACTTTATAGTTAATATGTATAAAGAATACAATTATTATTTAAAATTTCATTTCTGTAATTAGTAAATAGAAATGAATCTATAAATATTATGAGCTTGTTAATAATGACAAAATTATCTTTAAATTATAATTTTTTTATATAATTTTACATGAAAATTTAATCAATATTTATATTTTCAACATTTATATTGGTTAAAAAAGATAAAAGATTTCAATTAAAAAAAACTTCAACATAAAAAAAAACCATTTATTAACAAATCCAAAAACATCATCATTTTTTCTCATTGCACAGGTTTCAATTTTTTTAAAAAAGATTGACATAAAATAATAAATAAAGATGAAAAAATCATGTCACTTCTCAAGTTCAAGGTCACAATATGGTGGCATCCTAAAAGAATTATTTCCAAAGAGTATCTAAATTCTTTGATCATTACATGAGAATCATCGCTCCTCGATATAGAATATAAAATATATTGTTGCAATAGAAACTTACAATAGCAGTCCCATTTCATCCTATTTTCCATCCTTTAGCATTCCCAAGTGTCCTCAATTTCGTCTACCTTGTCTACAAAAAGGGGTTTTAAAAATTTTTTATGAGTAACTAATCACCCAATAAGGGGTTTACCTATCTTTTAGGCGATGTAATCATAAAAACAATTATTTCATGAAAGTAATTACTAGAAATTTTTCAAAACTACAATAATTTATTCATAGTGAAAATAGTCAAAAGTTTGCGAGAAACCTTTTCATAGTGAAATAGATAAAACTTTTGAATTCACTTATGTTTACATTACTTATAAATTTCGAACATCTCGGGGCTTTAATCTTTAACCTTAACTAATGAGGGTCATATGCAACCTTATTAATTGTTTCAATCCTTAATCCCAATTGAGAGGATTATTAACTCAATCTTTAACCCTGATTTGAAAGGGTCAAGTGCAACTTTATCAATTATCTCAATCTTTAACCACGATAGAGCGAGTTATATACTCAATTTTTAACCTGAACTGATGGGACAACTTTATTAGGTATTTTAATCTTTAACCTTAATTGAGATATTCATGTACTCAATCTTTAACCTCAATAGAGATGATTGCTCTACACTAGTATTCATTACCAATACATGAACATTTTAGCAAAAAACCTTACACATGTAAAATTGTTTATCTCGATATTCATGATAATTAATATAAATACTTGCTCACATCCATAATTTTTTGTAGTTATGAAGGATTTGAAACACCATATAAAATTTATGGAGTTGATAAAATAACTGCCCATAAGATAGTTAAAAGAATAACAATTGAATAGAAGTTCAAAATAGAAATTTCATTTATGCGATAAAAACAATTTAAAATAAGGTGGTTGAAAAATTGGTAAGGTATTCTACTTACTTAATATTAACTCACTTGAATTGATAGTTCACTAGTCTCGATTCTTTGGTTTCTTATTCAATCAAAATAATACTTGTTTTAATCTCAAATTACAAAAATTTATTTCCTGTTGATTTCTGAAATGCAACTTAAGTTGGCAATACTTCGAAATACAACTTCTCTTCTCATTGAAACTATAAGGGCCCTTTTTTAAATCTGCCAACATTTCTATTTGTCCTAAGCCTCCTTAAATTTCTTTTGGATTATCGCCACCTTGTTAACAGTCACTTAGACCAACTTAAGTCCTATCACGCTTTTCTCACCTACTTCATCCTAGAAAATGGGTGAGCAACAATTTCTTCATATTAAGGCACTATCCTTATGCTATTATGGGAACTATTGTTGTAGGAGAATTCGAAAAATGATAAGTACTCACTCCAACATCCCTTAAAATCTGGCACGCAGGCTCTCGGCATATCCTTAAGTGTCTAAATTGTCCTTTCTAACTAGCCATTAGTTTGGAAATGATAGGTCATATTCAAATATATTCTCAGTTCCATGATCTTTTAATATGTGATTATTAGTGAAAATTTTAATTTTTGTCACTATTTTTTATTTAAATATTGTCACCGGAAGTATATTTGTAGTGACAAAAAATAATTATTGTCACTAATTATTGAAAAGAGAGTTATTTGTGATAATATTATTTTTTGTACTATGACAATCTTTCTACTATTGTCCACTTTGCAACATTTTTTATTTCAAGTGTATATTTTGATTTAGTTATTAATTTGAATGGTAGAATGGTGATTTTTTTAAATTCTCATTGTTTATATAAAGTTATTTTTATCGTTTGTTTGATAATTATTATTGTTAATTATTATAAAAAGGCATTTAGTTTGTTCTTGATAGTTTGTTCTTTGAATATAATGCTAATTGTTTAATGCTAATAAAGCACAGTTGTTGTTTACATATTAGCATTGTTGATTCTATTAGGATTAACAATCTACTAAAATAAGAAAAAGGAAAATGTTATTTTGAATGGATTATTGGTTCGTGCCTCGTAACTTTATTAGTTTACTATTTAAATAATTTATTTATGTTAGATTATTGATACTAAATTTGGCTATTTTGAATGACATTAGTACTCATTTGGTTTTAATTTTTTAATTATATTACATCCCAATTCAACTCATGTTTTTTTATGAAAGTATTCATAGTAATGAAGCCTATTTTGATTTTATTTTACTTACTAGATGAAATGAATGTCACTTGAAATAATAGGTTTGATAAATTTATAACAAAACTACAAAAATATATTGATAAAAAAATAGTTATTCTTGCAAAGTAAAACTTTTTAATGACAGTAAAATCGTGCTAAAGCATTGGAAATATATGTCGTTAAAATATTGTGTTTCAGTAATAATATTTTTTTATTGTAACTACAGCATCATGCTTTAGTGATAAAAAAAAATTTAGTGTCACTAAAACATTGCACTCTAGTAACAAAAAATTGGTGTCAACAAAACATCACGTTTTAATGATTTTGTTGTCACTAAAACATCACTTTCTAGTGACAAAAAAATTGGTATCACTAAACATCACGATCTAGTGAAAAAATTGGTGTCACTAAAATACCACACTCTAATAACATAAATCTTGCATCACTAAAAGATTTGAAATAGTGACGATTTTTGACCGTCACAACAAATATGGTTTTTGTAGCTATTTAATTTGTTGTCATTAAACTCTTAGTCACAATACTTATAGTCATAATACAGTGACAATTTCAAAAATCATCACTAACATGTTATAATAACAATATTTGTACATATAGTGACAAAATTTGTTATCATTGAAAGTCATATTTTTTTGTAGTGAATTTAAAATTCATAAACTATACATTTAGCAATTACAGTGGATTTAAATTCGTCTCATTTTAGAGTCATTTGAAATTTTCCTTCTAAATCCTTAAATTAAATTTAAATTCTTCAATCCTAATATTGCTCAAAACATTTAAATCTCTTAGTAGTACATTCTTTTTTTGGTATATTCAGATGCTGTCGATATTATTTTAATCATATTATTTTCATACTATTCACAAATGCCACCTCGATTGTATAGGTCGCAAATAAAGGCATATTCTATTCTTATTTATTACATCAAATGATCCCTATAGTCAAGTGTCATTTATTCTAATTTTTGATTTACTTTTATTTCTTACATATAAAAACTCTATAAAAATATTTTGTACAGTTGGTGTGCATAAGTACGATATAAAATATTAAACCAAATTATATTCGAAACCTAACAATCAATGTTTTGAAAAATCAGTTTCGTATTAGAATTTCTAGATTAATATCTATATAATATTATTTAAATTAATAAGACTTTGCGATTGCATGATATAATATTACATAATTGTCCTCGTTTTAAATTCATTGATTTCTTTTACCATTTCTTCCCCTCTTCTCTATTAAATTATCATTTTAATTTATGTTTTATCTCCTATTTCCCCTCGTTACAAGTACTTTCAACTTTCCTTTATTTTCTATTGTAAATATTTTTTATCCTTTTAATTTTATATTTTATTTATATTATTTAAATATAATAATTTTATAATTTATTAATACATTTGTACACACGTAGAATTTGCTACTTTTACTAATAATAATTTAATTAATGAAATTAATTATATACTAGTAATTTTGCCACACTCTATGAGTGGTTAAATTTGTATAATATAAAATTAACAAATAGTTATTTGTAGTACATATTTGTTTATTTAAATATATTTTTATACTTATGCAAAAAATTATAATCATGAAAAGAAAGAAAAAGGAAAAGGTTAAAAAAACTAATAGCAAAATCAAAGATACATTTGTCATCAAATATGTACATATATCTTTTTAGCGTAACTATACATGGGCCAAACTCTAAACGTATAGTCCCTAGGGATGCGTTAATGATTTGAAAGTCTGTTGGATTCAAAACCATTTAATAACAAATTTGAGTGGGTGTGTATACGAGAAAATTAAAAAAAAAAATCTTAATATATAGTATAGATAGATAGGTTAAATTTATATAATATAAAATTAAAAATATTCAAATTATATTATTTATAATATTATTTGTTTATTCAAATGTTTATTTTGTACTTATGAAATAAAATATTATAATTAAAAAAAAAGTAAATAAAAAGAAATAAATAATAACAATAACGATAACTTTGTCATGATTATTAAGTGGAAGATGCATATATATGTAAATTGCCAAACTTTTAAGTTATATATGTGTGTGCGTGTCTATATATATATAGACACACACACACACACACATATACACATACACTATTATATAATGCAAGAAGAGTTTACAATAACTAAATTTGCTACTTTTAATAAATTTTCAAAATTACCCCTTCAATTAAATTAATTAACTAAACTTAAACGAATATCATTCGGTCACTTTTTAAATAGGAAGCGACAAAAATTGCAGAAGAAAAGACGGCTGAGAGATTGGCCCAAAAGGGAATAGTTTAAACGTGGGGCCCAGTATATTTCAGTTGTAGCAATTTAACTAAAAATGCCACTTTTGTTTTAATGTGTGTGTGTGTGTGTGTGTGTGTGTGTGTATTATTTCGTTTTCAACTCATCTTTTTTCTTTTTATACCTTTTTATATAATCGTATAATTTAATTTCAATTTTTTGATAACATATTTTTAAATTTTAAATATGATAAATTTATGTTTCATTATCACAATTTGAATTTTAACAATGCACTTTTATTACAAAATTGTTTTAAATATGATAGATCAAAGTTTTATTGTCATTGATAAAAATTTATGGGCACATATATGTAGTTTTTCTAAATGATAAAATATTAAATAAAATACTCATTATATTTCAAAATTTTATATAATTAAAATAATGTATGACGTAACTCTATATTTTAAATTAAAATGTACATATTATTGAGTGGGCCGCATTGACTTGTGTGTGTGTGTGTGCAGGTATTGACCTACACAAGAACAACACCCATTTATGATTGTCTTATACATAAAATCATTTTGACAAGATTTGGATAAACATGGATGTCACAATCTTCTTGACAAGCAGTGCTATCAAAAAGAGAGAACATTGATTAAGCATGGGGCAATCAACACTATGCAAAAACATGATTGAACCTAATGCAAAATTAACAAGTATAAACTAAAATTAGATGAACTCGAAATAAAATGATTACCCAATGAGCTTACCCGTTTATATATGTAAAATAATTTAATAAATATTGTTATTAACTCTTTTTATTTTATAATCTTCTTAAATTATTAACTATATAAATAGAAAACAAATTTAATAAAATTAATTGCTAAAATAGTAAATATATAAAAATTCAAACTTAAATATTATGTTAAATTAAATCCTATTATCTACATTCTCAAACTCAAATTTTTATTTTGGACATCAAAATTTAAAGTGCTATCCACACTCTACATCATCACCTATACAAATTTGATGGCTTGGTTTAGATTGCTTATTTCTTTTCCTCTACCTTTCTTTCTTTCTTTCTTTCTTTTTTTTAAATTTTCATGATTATATACATTTTTTTGAAGTTTAATCTAGTAAATTTTAAAATGTTAAGAAAGTTGAAATTTTTAAATTTTAAACACGTTTAGAATTACTTTTTGAAGCAATAGTACAGAAATTTTAATAAAAATTTTCAAAATTTGATTTTAGATTCGTTAGTTGATAGGTTAGGTTTAGATAACTTGTGAAATTTACTAATCAAATTTAGATCAAAAAATTAACCCACGAAAAGATACGGGTTGGGTTTGAATTAGTGATGTGCGTAAGATGCCAATGCCTTAATGCGACTACCAACCTGTCAACTCCTAATTACGCAATAGGGTAACACCACCACCTCAGCAACATAACTAAGGGATTTTCTTCATTTTTTGATTTTGATTGCTTTAACAATGTCTTTATCCTACTACGTGCCCTAGGTGATGGTAATGTAACGAAAAGGGAAGTTAGAATTTTCATTTGCATGCATGGATGACAGAGGTGGAGGATCATGCACAGTAACATGATTAATTTATGATGAGATGAAAAGATGTCAAGTAGCAGTTCCTTGTTGGGAAACCAAGGGACTATGAGATTATTTACTTTGTCTAAATCCATCAAATAATTAATTAATTTTATGATATGTGTCATGATTTTGATAAATAACAAAGTGCAATTGATTATTTTTAGTAAATATAGTATGTGTTCCAAAAATAGGTTCTTTACATTTGCATTAGATGCATTATTTCCAAATATCCTAAACTCAAACAAAGCTGCTTGGGCCCCTTCTCCTAAAATTTGGAACATTAGATTTCTGATGTTTTGATGTTTTTGGAGGATAATGACTTGAATCTATGAGACCAGTGTGTTTTTGGCAGTGGTTATGAAGTTATGATTTGTATAATATGACGTTTATGATTGAATTTTTTATGCGTGTCTCGTGTCTTGCTCTTCAAAAGACGAATATAACCTCATGCGGTAAGTTCTGGACAAAGCAATCCAAGTTAACTTGTCGTTACCAGACACCGTTGGAAACACCTCTTAGGGATAAACAAAATCCAAGACAGGCTGATAGGTCGCAGTAACGCTTCCACTAAATCGAAATTGATGGAGCAACTATTACTAATCCTGATTGTCTGGTCATAATCATACTCCATTAAATTCGAATTAATTGGCCAATGTCGTGATTGCAAACCCCATTATCAATGCTTATGATAATGTATAAAAGGTTCTACACTGTCAGTTTCAAAATTGTTTTCAGAGATGGGTTTGACCGGTTCAGCGGGAATGGGCCAAGTGTTCGGTCCGATTACAAACATATAATCATTTATAAAATGAATCGAGGTGAATCGGTCAAATTGCCAGGTGATTCGAGCTGGAGATTGTCTGTCCCCAATTCTTCTCGTCCCATCTGTCCCATTCAGTAAACAACACTTGCCATGTGGATCAATTATCCGCCTAATCTGCCAAATCTTTCATTAGTCCAGCCAGTAGGAATCACGCCGATAAGCCGTGGAATTTACATAACCCACTCTTACGCTACTTTCTCTCTCAATTTTGATTCCAGATTGGTAAATAATACAACAGTTCCAAAAATTGTTTTGCTCTCCATCACCTCACGTTCTTGGTCTAGGTGGCTTTCATTTCTTATAAAGTTTATAATCCTACATGTTGCTATGATCTTTTCGGGTGGGAAACGAGAATTCGAAACTTCTCCTCAAAATGTTCACTATTGGTTCAACCATCTTTTCCAATTTTCCTCCGTCTGACACCTCACCTCTAGTGTGAAGACATGGCCTTACAAGCTTGCCACCTGTTGCCCCGGCCTCCTCCACTTTGGCGTCCTCCTTGAGAATTCGGATTTCGGGTTTGAACGCAAAATCAGGCCCAATACGAGGAAAATAGATTGGTCCAAGCAAATGGATATGGAATTTGAGCATGGAGCAAGGCAAAAAGTTGCTTGCGAGCATATTTAAGGAGGGATTGTATATATGTGATGGGTTGGAATGCATTCATGTTGAGTTGATGCGGAACTCGATTAACGTCTAGGTGTGTTCAAGATTCCTTACAGTTAAGAGTTTGGAGGATAATCAGTGATGGGTACAAGGGCAATATTGATTTAAATTGTGCGTTTTGTGCTTCAGAACTGACCTGAGATTTGCATTTGTCGTTTTGTTTGATGATGTATTTTGATTCCAAGACGATGAGGAGCCAGTTATTCGGGCTCATGCTTGCGAGAATGGGCATGTTCCGGGACAGAAGGGCCTTAGTACACTTGAACTTGCAGTCTGCCCGTTAGCTGGCTACAAGATGGTTTTCTTCGAGAATTTGCTTTATGTATTAGAGCATCTAAATGTTGATTAATTATGATTGTTATCAAATTCATATGTTTTGTTTATGTCTATGTAATGAACTGTTTATTTTGAGTCTTGAAATTATTTGATTGATTTTGATATTATATAATCAATTATGATTCCAAGGACTGTAAAACATTGGAAAAAAACAAGTTAATTGGGTGATCCGACTCTTGACCTAGTGTCATTGATTGCAAAAAGGGCTCTGATGGTTGAAATTGCTTTAGCGACTTGATTCAATGAATCCGTGGAGTCGGTGGATAATTGATCCATACGGCAAGTCTTTATTGAACGGGACAGATGGGATTGGCAGAAATGGGGACAGACGCGTTATTAGATCACGGGAAAGGACTATGAAATTGTGTCGGACTTTGACCTAACGTGCGTCAATTATGGTGGCTCACATTACAGAGACCAAAGACCTGCTTTATGTTTCTCTCATCCACACCCTCGCCCTCGCAGTGTAATCTAGTTATTTCAAGGAATGAAAACGCCTAAAAAATGCCATCTTTAACCTTAGATTTCTTGTTACAGAAGTCTTTGATCAGAATTGAATCTCTGTGGACTGAGATGTCTAAGAACTATGACAACTGGGAGAGGCTGGTGAGTGCCGTGCTGCGGCGAGAGCGCGACAGGCAAATAGCCTTGAGTCATTCCAGGGATCCCAGCAGCGTTAGCTCCACAACATCGGTTTCCGATCTCAGTTTCCAATATGACTGCTATGAGTGTCTTGTCGACAGACCACCGAGAAGTCAATTACTGATCGACCACTCCGATTGGGTGCTTGACCACTGCAAGTGGGAGACGATGCTGCCACCTGACGACGATTTGCTGTTCCAAATTTGGAGATCAGCTGCCCATCGGGTAACCCTTGTCCCCTTTTTTTTTTTATCGTTTTTGACTATACTGTCCTAAAATATGATATCAGATTCAACTTTGTGTCGCAGGGCTTCGGTTATCGCCCACGAACGGGAAAGAACTGTTTCTTGCTCGGAGCCACAAGATTTGTGACCCTATCGGACGGTTGGAGTTGGCAATCAGACGAGAAATCGAGGTCTAAAATTTTTGCAATATTTATCCTGGGTTTTGATGAAATCTTGCAATATTCAGCATTAAAACTTTTTATCTGGCAATAGCAGATTCTCGAAGGTGGCTGTTCTTGGACGCCAGGGGAAGCTTGACATACGATGCCGGATAAACACACGAATGTTATCTCCGGAGACTTGTTATGTAGCGTACCTTCTGTATAGATTGGCAAAGAAGGAATATTGCGTTTATGCTAAATCTTGTTTTCATGAAGATTCCTTCAAATGGACACGTGGCAAATAAACTTTCACTTCGGAGTCGATAGATGCGACGGGTGGATGGAAATAGAACTTGGAGATTTCTATGTTCCGCAGGACTATGAGGGAGAAGTAGAGTTGAGTTTACTGCAGACCGGTGGCCTCAGGAAGACCGACTTCTTTGTTGAAGGTATTGAGTTCAGGCCACAGTCTAACCTGGTAAGGATGCTTTATTTGAATTTTTGTGATTTGTAAGGCAGATGCTATTGTTGATGTGAAATTTAGTGCCAGTACAGAAGTGGAGACCTGAGAAAAAAATAAAAAGTGTTTGTAGTATAAAATTTTTTAATAACAAAAAAAAGGAATTTGATGTAAGATTAAATAATTTGGATTAAATTAAATTTTATAGGTTTATTATCTAATTTCAATTAGTGGATTTTTTCTTAAAGAATATTTGACTTAAACTTAAACAATTTTTAAAGAAATGACTTATATGCATTATCTTCTTTGGATGTTGTTAGATCTTCAGCAATCCTGATCTTTGGGATTAGTATCATGATTTTGAATCAAATGTTAGATTTAGAAATTTTGATGAAGAATGTTTTGAATTTGGTGGCGAATTCTTTGAATTTGGTGAAGAACGCGACGAATTTTTTTGAATTTATCAAAGAACATGACGAATTTTTTGGATTTGACGAATAACACAATAAACTTTTTTCAATTTGGTGAAGAACACTTTTAATGTTCTTAGGAATTTTAGAGAGAATTTAGAGAGCTTTATTTTTTAGACTTCTGTCTTTTTTTATGGGATTTGACTCCTATTTATAGTTGTAGGAGAGATAGAGTTGCTGCATTAATTTGCTAACGTAGTGCGATTTTATTGACCGTCCGAGTTTGGATTTTATTTAATAATTTAATAGAGTTTTCATCCCTTGAACTTCTAACAAAATTCTGCCACTTAAAGTCTTCATCTCTTAGATTTCTAACAGAATTCTGCCACTTAGCGTCTTCATCCCTTGGACTTCTAATAAGATTCTGCCATTTGCTGCCATTTGATTGGCCGATTAAACTATTAATTAATTAATTATTTATTTTAAAATTTTTATTTATTTAAATTTTTAAATATATAAAAATTGATTTAATTAATATTTTTAATATCATATTTTTCACGTGGTATTATTTAATTGGTAAATAAAATTTGTGTGTCTACAAATGCCCCAAGACTTATTCATAAAAATTTTATTTTCAATGAACAAGTATCAATTTTTTTTTTTATTCTGAGTGTTGGGTTTCTTTAACTTCGATCCGTACATTAGCGAATTTGTCTATTCATACCTGACCGAGCCCATAAATTTGATTCAAGCCTATCAAATTACTAGACATCTCCTAGTTGACAAGATACCAAAGTTTAATTATGACCAATCTTATAGTCTCAATAACTCTTTGAAATGTGGATTCTTCCAAATATTGTTTGAAATTTCGATCACACCCTCATCATCCTAAAAAAAAAAAAAAATTGAGTTATGCCAAGTTAACAGAACTAGAGTTTGGATTAGATAAAAATTTCTTCCCTTAGCCAACTCAAATCAGGAGTATTAATTTCTGTAAAATCTGTATCTATCCGTTTGAGGGGGGCATGGAAGCATGTCTTATTAAAACTCTATTCCCAAACTTTAGCCTTCTTATAAATAGGAGGTATGAACCTCACGCATAAAAAACCACAAAAAGTTTTTCTTTGGCTCGACTGAACGTTCTGACAAAACCTCAGTTAAATCATGTTATAAAAAAAACAGGATTTCCCTCCTGCTACAAAAACATTCATTCTTCAGCCCATGACTGAGCAAGTACCCAAACGGTGTTTGGTCGTGCCATTCTTGCATCACTTGTTTCTTTCGCCTTCAATTGTGTATTGTCAAGAGAGCCACTAGTTCTACTCTTCCCTTTGGCAGTGAGGCAATAATTTTTGAGTAATAGTGTCACTTCAATTTGTCATCTGTCACAACAATAGGGTCAGGCTTTGATGAGCTCTACGCAATAGTGAGGATGGCTTGACGTTAGGTTTGGGTCTCCGGATGGCGATAGCTTCATGAGCTTGATGGTAGGGTGGTGACGAAGAAGTAAAGGCCGCCTAGTAGGCCTTAGGTGGTGGCATTCGTGGTGATGAGCTTCAGCGAGCTGTGCAGTCAAACTTCCAACATTTATAGACAGTTTTAACTTATGTCAAAGTGCCTTTGAACATTTGTAGATAGTTTTAACTCGTATTAAGGAGCCTTCGAATATTTGCAGATAGTTTCAACTCGTGTCAAGGAGTATCTTCGAACATTACAAATAGTTTCATCTCGTGTTAAAGAGCCTTCGAACATTTATAGTAAGTTTCAACTCGTGTCAACAAGTATCTTTGAACATTTGCAGACAGTTTCAACTAGTGTCAAGGAGTACCTCTGAACATTTGTAGATAGTTTCAACTTATGTCAAAGAGTATCTTTAAACACTTGTAGGTAGTTTCAACTCGTGTCAAGGAGTATCTTTGAACATTTGTAGGCAGTTTTAACTCGTGTCAAGGAGCCTTCAAACATTTCTAGATAGTTTCAATTTGTGTCAAGGAGTCTTTAAATATTTGTAGACAGTTTCAATTCATATCAAGGAGTCTTTAAACATTTGTAGACATTTTCAACTCATGTCAAAGAGCTTTCGAACATTTATAGACAGTTTCAACTCGTATCAAGGAGCCTTCGAACATTTGTAGATAGTTTCAATTTGTGTCAAGGAGTATCTTGGAACATTTGTAAACAATTTAAACCCGTGTTAAGGAACCTTCAAATATTTATAGACAATTTTAACTTGTGCCAAGGAGCCTTCGAATATTTGTAGACAATTTCAACTTGTGTCAATAAGCCTTCGAACATTTGCAGATTGTTTCAACTCGTGTCAAAGAACCTTTGGCTTTGATCATTTGTAAACAGTTTCAACTCACGTCAAGAAGCCTTTGAATTTGAATATTTGAAAACAATTTCAACTTGTGTCAAGGAGCCTGTGGCTTTGATTGGATAGTTTATCCTCATGTCAAGAAGTCTTTGGCTTTGATCGGACAGTTAATCCTCATGTCAAAGAGTTTTCGAACATTTGTATATTTTTTATTTTTTATTTTACTCTAAGGATTCTCATTTCTTTTCTATAAGATTTGATGCCTTGGATGTGCCTTTCTTGTCTTTCTAATCTTCTCAATTTGCTTTCCAGCACTTCTACTTTCATAGTGAGCTAAGCTTTTAGAAAACTGCCAATCGTATTTGGCTTATTTTTTAGTAGTCGAAGGTGACAAGATTGACATTTGTACTTTCTTCAAGCGTGATTTTTCCTTAGCGAGCCAACTCCATGATTTTACCTTTAAATATGAAGCAATCCTGAGTAGGGTGTCCAATTGGATGATGATACTTACAGTACTTAAGATCATCAATCTTTCCAACTTCTTCAAGTCACTTCATTTTAGGGAGTTCGATAAGATTGGCTTTGAGTAAGTTATCAAATATCCCTAAGACATCTAAGTTGAGAAAAAGGTAGGTTTTAGCTTACATTTACTTCAAAGATAACCTTCTAGGCCTCGAAGAGGTTTGCGTATTGCTTACCAACTTATTTTTTTCTTGTGTTTGGACTAATTTGGCGTGTATTGCCATGGGTTCTTTATTTGACATTTCAGTGAAAGACTTGCCTCCTTTGTACCATTTTTCTTAGAACTCTTGGACGAGTGGACTGTTGACTCCACTGACAGTCATGCTTAATTCTATATTGTGAGCACGTGTGGCCAATTGTTCAAATGTTTTGGGCTGAATCCCTTGAAGGATATATCTTAGACTCCAATGCATTCCTTGGATGCACATTTCAATTAATGATGTCTCTGAAAATCTATCTTTGCAATTCAAACTTAAATTTCTCCAATAGTTGATATAATCTATGAAAAGCTCATTCTTCCATTGGCGAGTGTTTATAAATTCAATTATATTGATAGTCCTTCGAGTACTATAGAAGCAATTTAGGAATTAATATTCCATTTGTTCCTAACTATTGATGGTCCCAAGCTCAAGGTCAGCGTACCAGTCAAAGGTATTTCCTTTCAACAAGTGGATGAACTGTTTAACAAGTTGATCACCATAAGTGTCAGCATCATTGCACGTTTTGATGAAGTGGGCGACATGTTGCTTTGGGTTTTCTTTGCCACAAACTGTTGAAATTTGGGTGATTGATAGTCTGTCGGCATCTTTAGGCTATCAATCCTTACAGAGTAAGGTTTGGAGTATGTTAACGTTGACTTAGCGTCTTTATCAAGTTTGCTTTTAATGGTCCCTTCAACGAAGTCCTTCAATTGATCAATGAGGCTTGTGCTTGATCTTCGTTGAGGGTTGTTAAGTCCTCAGCAACACTGATCTTTAGGTTTAGCACCACGATTTTGGATCAAATGTTAGATTTAGGGACTTTAATGAAGAACGCCTTGATTTGGTGACAAACTCTTCGAATTTGGTGAAGAACGTGATAAATTTCTTTAGATTTGGCGAAGAATACGACGAACTTCTTGGATTTGACGAAAAACACAACGAACTTCTTTGAATTTGGTGAAGAATACGTTGAATGTTATTGGGAATTTCAGAGAGAATTTAGAGAGCTTTGAGTCTTCATCTGCTTCACTTTCTAGACTTCTGTCCTTTTTTTTTATGGGGTTTGATCCCTATTTATAGTTGTAGGAGAGATAGAGTTGCTATATTAGCCTGCTGACGTGGTGCGATTTCATTAGCCATTCGAGTTTAGATCATATTCAACAACTTAATAGTCTTTATCCCTTAGACTTCTAACAGGATTTGAACTTCTAACAGGATTCTGTCACTTAAAGCCTTCATCCCTTGGGTTTCTAACCGGATTTTGCCACTTAGAATCATCCCTTGAACTTCTAACAAGATTATGCCACTTGATGCCATTTGATTGGTCAATAAAAATATTAATTAGTTATTTATTTATTTTAAAAATTGTATTTATTTAAATTTTTAAATAAATAAAAATTAATTTAATTAATATTTTTAATGTCATATTTTCACGTGGTATTATTTAATTGGTAGAAAAAATTTGTGTGTCTACAGTGTTATCTTGATTGAATCTTGAAAAAGCATATTTTGATAGATGTAAATTTGTATACAAAATATTTCCATAACTAAAAATATACCTAATAATAAAAATATAAGCCCTAATAATTTTTATGTTTAAAATTATTAATTAAATATAGTAAAATTCCTTTTTTTAAAGCAAACATTTAAATATTTTGAATTGTCAAATTTGGTTAGTTTTTATAGAAAAGTAACTCTTTAAATATTTTCAACCAAATGTCACGTGAGGACTTCATATGAGAGAATTATGACTATTTTAAAATTTATTACAATAATTATTAACTTATGATGAAAGAATTAAAATAATAATAAGTTTATGTATATAAATTGGAGAATATTGAAAAATTCTGCATATATCGGTTGAATATCCTATACATAGACAGATACAAGTACATTAAAAGTATGAGTTTTCAATATACGTTTTCTGAATTTCTGTAGTTCCTAATAAATCTATAACCAAAAGATATAAAACAATAAAATATATAAGGCATAATTCAAATTTAATAATACATATTATAAATATAATAGCATTTGAACTGATGGGAATTCAAGAATTTTGCACGTGTGGTTTTGAACCTTTTTTTTCCATTTTTATATTAAACTGAACTTTAGTATCTTTCTAACCATACGTGCAAAACGTTACCAATAGATCATCATTCCAGAAAGTGAAAAAATCGACAGAGACAGATGTCTAAAACTGTAATATTAATTGGGAGAAGCAGGTTGGAGCTGTGCTGCGGAGAGAGCGGCTGAGGCAAATGACTCTGAGTCACTTAATTCATTCCCGCTGCATTTGTGGCAAATCATGTGGATTGAGTTTCAGCTCGAGCTCTCCGTTTCATGGTCCGATGCTTCCTTGCCATTGTATGGAGTGGCTTCATTCGCCTTATCATCAGGACTTCGATGCAGTGGATTATGGCTATGGTAGGACGACATTATTGCCACGGGATAATCGAGAAAATCCAACAATAAAAGTTCCTGGGGTAAGTAGACCATATAGTCTGGAATATTCTTTGAAATCTCGTATCTGTTGTCTTGCGTGTGCATGTTAATATTATTTGATTGGGAATTGGTGAATATGTAGTGTATATAATTTCGTTAAATTGTTATACAAGTTAAGAGAAGAGTATGTTAATTCTTGTATTCTCATTTTGTTAGACGAATAAATTTTTCTTGTTTATGTTTGTCTCTAGCAGCGCAGATGTGAATAAGTCGAGTTCTAATAACAACTCGAACTTCATAATTATTAGAATTTTGCTCATCCTGATTTTATAAGGTTCAAAATTAAATTAAAATTTGAGTTAAATAGTGAGATTGAGTTTTTAAAAAGCTTGTTTAAATTTGACTTAAAGTTTGATTAGATTCAAAAATATTGTCAAATGTAATCAAGTTCAAGTTAAATAACTTTGCTTATTAACACTCCATGCAAAAGTACACTTGATTCATGTTCATTGAAAATGCAGGTATGGTAGTTATTCTTTGTGGTTTCCCAACCTTTTTTTTCAATGTGATTTGATCATATGGCGAAGAAAGCCTACCAATGTGCTGCTTTGGGCTAGTGACACAATGAATATATACTGTGGAAAATGGGAAGCGTGCATCTAATTATTTTTTTCTAATTATGAGCAAGTCAAGAAAAATAACCGTAAATTAGAAAAAGATATTTATTATAAGTGACGACACAAAAGTATGATGGTTGATTTGATCTTTGCAGCGAGTCTGCCTTCTAACGGCTGAATCAAGAGAACTCAGAATTTCTTGCGGAGAAACCTCAGAGTGTCGGCAATTTACTACGAGGTGATTGATCATCAGCTCATTCATCATCATGATATGTTCTTTTGAATGATGTCGTATAATTTTCCGTTTTCTCAGCTCCGATGAGGCAACGATAGGAGACGTCCGGTGGCTCGACATTCGAGGCAAGATGAAAACGAGAATGCTGAATCGTAATATCGTTTATGGAGCATATCTGGTGTTCCAATTCACAGTCACGTTCGAAGCCACAGGCCTTGAATCAGCCATGGCTATGATCAGATTCGGAGTCGATGGTAAGATGGATGGTGATGACGATGAAGAAGAAAGAGCTCGCATTATGTACCAGCAGCCCGTGGACACTCTAAGAAGCGGAGTCGAAATAGCAGCGGAGAGGAGAGGTGAATGGATGGAGATTCTGATTGGGACCTTCTGCATGGATGAAGGAGAGGTGGACGAAGAGGTGGAAGCTCGTTTAATGGAGACAACTCGCCGGAAGGCTGGTCTCGTTGTCCTGGGAATAGAATTTCTAGTCCAATTTCTAAATCAGATATAATATTAAAAATGGAATACCGATTATAAAAGAAACGCATGAAATAAATCTGTGTTAGTGTTTTTTCATATCTACTATAAATTTTTATTTTTACATTTTCCTTGTGCCAATGAATTAATACTAGTTGTGTTAGTTTTTGTATATTTTTTTTAAGTAACTCTTGAAATTCGAACGTCTTGGCTTCCCCCGTAGAGGTGTTTTTTTTTTTTTCTTTAGCTACCACCAAATTTTCTTTGACAAGCTTTCACATACCTTCCAAGAAATGGCAGTAATATCATTCATCATCTTGTCTTTCTAATAGATAAATATTCGTTCTCAAGTCTGACACGTGCCTAATATTCTTCAGTTTCAATTGACAACTCAAGGCAATTGGAAATGAAATGTCTCCAACTCCATAAATTTAACAAAAAACCATCGGACTCTAATTTTTTGGTGTGGGATTATGTGATAGAAAACCCCAGAATCTACCTCCCAGTTTTTGTCTTGTCTAGTTGAATTGATAAACGACTCATGTCGCACAATAACGATGCCATCTTCAATTGTCATTGTTGTCACATTATTTCCCTCGCCATCTTATCTCTTTCAATCTTTCTTCTCATTGTCTAACACTCTTTTCCGAACTTGAAACTCACTTCTAATATGCTCCTTCTACAATTGTGTAAACACTTTACATCTCTCCTATTTATTGATCTCTCCTTTAAAGCAAACTCTCCAATTATTAAGTCCTCAACTATGACTTTTCTCCCTCTAATAATCTCTTGAAAACTAGGATTCATGACTTAATACATTGTCCTAACTCATTCCTCCTAGTCTCTTGATTAAGGAGATCTTCCTTCGCAAGTCTAGGGTTAAGACAACATTAAGGGTTGAATTCACTACCATGACCATAACAAGTAGAGTCTGCCAATTATCAAGTACCAAACTGAATGGCAAAAGTCTATGTACTTCATCAAAAATTAAGTTTTAAAGTAGTATAGTGGTTTATTAACCCTTGAAACTCATTTGAGTTTTCCAACATGCTTGGCCCTGCATTATGGTTAATTTTCGTAAGAAAAACTTTATTTAAATCATATTTTCTTTTATACGAAGTCTCTAACTTTTTATATAAGACGTGGCACGTGTTTCTTTAAATACATGGTTGAAGAAGCTTGCATGTTTCTTTAAATACATTGTTGAAGAAGCTTTAGTCAATCTACATACAAATTTAACCTATTGACTTCATGGTACATCATCTCCCACTCATGATAGGTTGGGCTTGATGGCCCAACAAGGGATCCCATAAATCTTAGATTGTTAGGTGACCTTCAATACAGGATTTTCAGACATTGTAGTTGGTGGGTCTAAGTAGAATTATGGTTGATTCGTTCATCTATCCTCACACTAATGTACTATAGGTTGGCTTTGATACTAATTATTGTAAAATGTTTACGATAATTAGTACTTAGTGTAGATGAAATGATGAAAATAAGACAAAAATTATAGTGGATAAAATTAAAATGTAAGAAATATTTATACTAATATATCACAAACAATACAAAAAAATAGACTTTTTACCTTCCAAGGGGATTTTACACTCTCCCAAATCATCAAGAATACAAAATCTCTCTAAGGCACTCTTAGTTGCTTAGAGGATTTCCACTCTCTAGAGGCTTTATTTATTTATTTATTTATTTATTTCTAAATGGTTAATTACAGCATTGCTGTTATCTCTATCTATACTATTTTTTAATGCAAATGAACGGTTGAAATTAATTTAATTTAATGGTTGAAATTTATTGTCCACCAAGCCTCACCTACTTTCTTACCAACCCCATAAATACAAACTTAATATGTTAACTAAATACTTTCTTCTAACCTTCTAGGAAATGTACTTGGATATATAAATTGATAGAGTTGAATGCGCCTTTCAAAGACAATGACTGTGAAAGATGTTTCGAGACGAGGCGGGGATGGGGAAGGAATTCTCGTCCCATTAACATCTCTAATCACATTTGGTGGCGCAAATGTTTTCTTCTGCATTTTATTTATTAGAATAACTTGATAAAGAATAATAGCATGCATGGTAAGTATGTTTTTTTTTTTTTTTTTGGAATCAAAACCTTATTTTTAAGACATCGTATTTGAATAGAACGATTTTGAAAAAAGTTTTTGAAATAACTCTAAATAAAATGAATTTCAAATTTACTACAACTACTAAAAATGGAGATTAAGAAAATAATTCATGTATTTGAAATTCAATATAAAATTAAATCTTTCAAATAAGTATTTGACATATTTATGATTATGAATTTGAAATCCGCGTATCCAAATGCATTCTACGAGGGCTTTATATGTTGAAGTGTGAATCTTTTAATGGTTTTAGAGATTTATTTTAGTACGATAGATGATGTGATTGATGAAGTACTTACTTAGTCATTATATCTGAATTTCGTGCTCGTGCTACCAAATCATCTTGCATTGCATGAAGATTGGTAGATTTGATTTTCCTATTTCGCCCGCTGTCCACGAGGTACTTTACTAATACTTAGAAGGCCTTTTGGATTCACCTTGTCTCCAATTGCATAATAATGGGCCTATTATCATAGTGTTGGCCTTCAATTTTGTGTCATGGGTGCCCAACAATTGCGGTGACGCACAATATACAAACCTAGAAATCCTTCAGCTCATGGGCTGTGTTTATGATAATGTACTGTGTCATGATATGTGGGTAGCAGCATAACCCATGTAGAAATTTCTCCCGCGGGCAACATTCATGCAATTTAGAATAAATTTTGATTTTGCCACCTTTAACTATATAACAGTGACATTTTGCCCCTTCAAATAATGAATGCATACATTTTGGCTCCACAACTCAAAATAAATAAATAACAGAAAAAAATGTTTTTCTTCCTCATCTAAAATATATTTGAAAAAATTGATGAAGTTAAAATATTAAAAATTTAAGATGAATTTTTCCTCTTAAAAATTTATGGTAATTAATTTAAATTAAACAACTGTAGATAAAATGGTACTAGTAAAATTTATATTATTTTGTAGTTGGGTTTTATTTAAATAAATTTCCTTCACGTAAGTTCTCAAGTACAAAATTTTATAATCTGGACATGTTAACTTCTACTTTTTCTACGTACACGAAATAATCAAACGGAGTTTAAAATTAAAAAAATAGTAAATTTATGTTATTAGTAGGAGATGGAAAAGGCGTTGATAATATGAAAGAGTACTAATCCATAGCAAGTGTTATTTATTGAATATTGAATCACCTATATTATCGCTTCAGCATCAACAAGTACTAAACATTATTTCTTTTCCATAATTACAAGAAATACTAAACATGTTATTGATTCATTAGTAACCACTACATAAACATACACAATACCCTTTACTTGCAAAAATTAAGAGAAGCATATTTAGACGACTTTCATGGTTTGTGTCATCATGTTCATGAACTCATCAATGTCAATCAGACCATCTCCATCTTTATCAACGCCTCTTATCATTTTCTTGCAGCCCTCCAAGCTGCACTTCTCCCCCATCCTTCCCAGGACCGCCATCAATTCCTCTTCGCTGATTTTCCCATCACCATCGGCGTCGAAAACCCTGAAAGCCGCCTGGATTTCGCTGCTCGTCACCCCTCCGTCCGTACTGTACACTTTGCCGAACTCCTCCAGGTCTATGAACCCGTCCCCGTCAGTGTCAGCCGCCTGGAAAGCCTGGTCAGCCTCGTTCTTGGGGGTGGCACCGCCGAGGACTTTGAGGGCCTGCTTGTACTCTTGCAGGGAAATCTTTCCGTCTCCGTTGGTGTCGAACTTGTTGAAAATCTTCTTCAGGTCTTCCGCAGAGGGCTGAAAAGTTGAAGACCTGATGCTTGGTGGCTTCTGAATTTCCCTGTGGTGAGTAGGGGCTGGTTTGGGGGTGTTGGGCTTTCTCGAAACGCTGCCATGGAAGCTGAGGAAGCTTACTTTCGACATGATTTGATTTGGTGAGTTGTGGGTGTGTATTGCTTGTAGGAACTGGCAGTGTTGTGAATCCCACGATTGACAATGTCTTGTATATATAGGCTTCAAGTGGAACAGGATTTTAGTAGTTCACGGAAGACATTTTAGTAATGGAAGGGAGTATCGTGCCCAAGTTGAAGTGAAGATATTCAAGGGACATTATGAGCTGTAAAGTTGGGCCACACAAAGCGTTTTACACCACACAAAGCGTTTTACAATGTTATCGATTGCTGTATCATTTACGAAAAATCAATTTTACATACCAAAAACAATGATGAAGTTAGGATCAAATTTTCATTTCATTCTCTGTCCTCTATGCCTCTGTTTTTTAATCAATGCACGATAAACATAAATATATATATATATATTTTTACGGTTATACAGTTCCTCATAAAATACACACACACACACACACGATGACAACTATTCTTTTGCGAGGGCATAAACACAGAGATAAAATAAAGGATATAAGATTTCCCGGATATTAAATTAGTTTACATCTTTCCCCTTTAACATGATGTTTTTTTTATTGAACAATGTGATAATTTGATAAATTTATTTTTTAAGTCTTTCTAATTAGTATCTACTTTGAAGAACAATAAAACAAAATCTATCCAATTACATTTAAAATGTAATTTCAAGTTACTACAAGTTTATAAGTTCTTCCACATAAAAAAAAAACATTTTGATTTCATTATTTTAAATATTTCTTAGTTTTTAAAACAATGAATTACCAAACCATCGTTACCACCACCTCATAAACTCCGTAACCCTTTTTTTTCAATCCAAATACTTTGTTATCAATTGCTTAATAATTGACTCCAATCAATAAGATTAGAGTTAAATAAAGCGCAAGTGTGCGACACGCACTCGCGCGCACACACAAAGAGAGCGCTTTGAATTCAGCGGCGATGGGCGCATCTTTCACCGCGTAACATACGCGGTGACTTGGACGCGCACGATCGATGATTCTTCTGAGTCATTGTCCGGTACAAGTTGTTGCCTGCAATGCCTCGAATCTTCTTGTAGTAAAGAAAAAGGAAATTATGTGATATGTTCTTTCCCCATGAATATTTAGGTTCCAGGAATTTTCTCCATTCACACAGAATTCTCAGTATCCTTTGGTGGCCCCGTCAGCGCATATAGTTGTGGATGCTACCGATGGAAAGGGACGTAGAAGTATTTACGACAATGAACCCCGCGTGAAAGCATTTTTTTGAAGCTGTGGGTTCTCTGTATTCTGGAGTAAAGTTACAGGTTGCCATCCTGGTGCCAATGCCCGAAGCATGCAAATTGCTGGGAATATTTTTATACAAGTAGTAATAAATATTTCATGTGTGTGTGCATGTTTATAAAAAACTATATAATTTCATTAATTATAATAAAATATAAAATTATTTAATTATTTATTGTTTAAGAGGATAGCAAGAAAAAAATTAGAGGTAATAAAAAAAATGAAGAAAGAAAAAAACTAATGTTTTATTCAAAAAGAGAGAGAGAATTTAAACTAATGGTAATGAAGAAGAAAAAGGAAAAAGGCTGAATATATTTTTATTTATTTTTATTTAATATCAAAATTAGTTCGTTATAGAGAGATTTATTAAGAGAGTAAGTTTTGAAAATCTTCAAAAATGACGAAAGTTAATTATTATAGGGGTACAACAATGATATTAAGCACAGATGCAGATATATAAGTATGCATTAACACGATACTGTAATCTTTTTAGCATATCAAATCATCTTGTCTATGTTTTCTTTCTATCTTTTCTATCCTTATATCTCCATCAGTATATGATAGACGTGTGCTCGTTCAACTGTCACATGGTATAAAACAATATGCTGATGTTAGCTCCCTTTTTCCTTGCTTATTTCTATTTTTTCCTACTGTTTTTTCTCATTCCTCGCCACAAGAAGGGATTAGTAATTTATACAGTGTTTTGGTATGGTGAGCCACATCCTGCAGATCATGCTTTCACCACGTTCCTACCATGTAGGTTGTGTTGGGCACGTCTTGCAAATCTATCTTGGCCAAATTCCCTAGTGATTGAGTTTATCCCCAATGTATCTTTTTCCTATTTTCTTACATTTTAGTCTCTAAGTGTGGGTAACTATACTACTCCAGGCGTGGGCTGCCAATCATTTTTCTTTATCCTCCATTCCCTATAGAAGGGAGGCAAGCATTTATCTCGGCAAGCATTTATTTCACTAACACCATCTTAAATCTTGAAGATGTCTACCATTCCTTCATCCAGTCATAGGCCCCATGTGAGGTTTCATCACAATTTGACAGAAGAGTTGCTGGCCTCTCTTTTGATCCACTCTAAAAAGGCGTCATAGGTGGTTGAGGCTCTGCATGACTGGAATCCCATTAATAAACCTTCAAAAGCTCCCTCTTTTTTCTTCCCACAACTTTATTTACTCAGTCATAATTTTTTCATTCTCCTATGCCTCATAAGACATCATCATGTGTGACTCTTTGCCAATCTCAACTAGGATTAAAGCCTTTACCACATACAATAGGCAGTATAAGCTCTCTCCTATTGCTGTCAAGGGATTTGTGCGTTATGCCCATAATATCTAAAGTAATTCCTCTACCAATTTCCTCAAACTCTGCGTACTTTTGCTTTGGATTACTTTAACTATGGCCATATTAATCATCTCTGCTTAACCATTGGTCTAACGATGGGCAACCAAACTAAACTTCTACTATATTTTCATTTCCTTACGCTACTCTTGCATTTTCTTATCTTAAAATTGTCTTCCATTGTCAAATATCAGTTCCTAGGCAATTCATATTTGCACAAAATATTTTTTCATAAAAATTTCATTACCTCGCTTTCTAATTTTATTAACAGTAGCTCAGTTTCACCCACTTAGTAAAATAATCCATTATTACAATTAAAAATTTATTTTGTCTAGGCACAGTAGGAAAAAGACATACTATTTCCATACCCTACATAGCGAATGGAATTGGGGTTGTCATAATGCTCATTTCTTGAGCCAACCTACTCTAGTAATCCTTATGCTCTTAACATTTTTTTCTATACCCTTATCATTTTAATGGCATTTTTCCTCATCATAGGCCAATAATAACCTACTATGATCACTTTTTAAGAGAATCCTACTCCACACATGTGCGAGCTGCAACATCCTTCATGTATTTCTTTTAATATATAGTTCATCTTTGCCCTTTCTAGGCATTTTAACAAAGGCTAAGCATATGATCTTTTGTACAAATTCTCTCATATCATCAGGAATGGGTTCGTTCTATATTCCATCTTTTGATAGATTTCTTTGCCCTTCAAACATCCAATGATAAGGATCCTCTAATCATCTTGCTCATCTTCAAGTTATAGTACCATTTCTACCTTTTTGAGCACAATCTTTCAAGGTGCCTCCACTTTCGTGGTAGCAACTATCCAGGCTAACCCATCAATCTTAACATACTTTTCTCTTGATATTTAATATAGCTAGAATTCTAACATTGAAGCAACCATTTGCCTAACATTCTCCGAACACACCTTCATGCCCTATTCCTTAATTTCAAATTCTCTCGCATATTGTTTAACCACCAGCTAGGAGTCAGAATAAACCTCCACTCTTTCGATTCATAGGCTTTTAGACATTTTTAGTGCAAAACTTAGTACCTCATACTCCACTTTGTTATTTAAGGCTTTGAAATTTAGTCACAAGGCATTCTCAAATTCATCTCCTTCTAGGCTGATGAGCAATATCCTTACTTTAGTTTTCAAGTGTGTAGACAAGCTATCTACATATGTAGTCCATTTTGGTGAGTCCCTTTTTCTTGTAGATATACAATGAAGTCAACCAAGGCCTATCCTTTTATTGCCATCCTCAAGGCATAAGATATATCAAACTCTCTAAGTTCTACTGTTGATTTTACTACTCTTCTTAATACCTCATTTCGATGCATTATTTGTTTGAGAGGGTGCTATGTGAGGACAATAATAGGATGCCCTAAGAAATATGGTTGCAATCTCCAAGCAATATTCACAAGCGCTAAATAAGCTTTTCAATTTCTAGGTACTTCAACTCTAGTCCTTGTAGCACCTTGCAACATAGTATATTGGTAATTAGTCTCTTTGAACTTCTTTTATTAACATCAAGTTTAAAGCTACCTTTGATAACATTAGATATACATACAACCTTTCTCCCACTTCCGGCTTGGTTAACAAAGGAAGTTTTGCAAGGTATTTTTTTAATTACTAAAAGGATTCTTTACATTGGTTTGTCCATTCAAAAACTTTTGACTTTCTTAGTAACTGCAAAAAAGGGCAAGCTTATATGACCTACCTTGAAAATAAAACAGCTAAAAGCTGCAAGACATCTAGCCAAATTTTACACCTATTTCACATTTCTAGGTGAAGGCATATTTTAAATTGCCTCCACTCTTTTCGAGTATACCTCTATTCCCCTCTATGTGACAATGTACCTTAAAAAAATTTTCTTACTGATACCAAATGCACATTTAGTTGGGTTAGGCTTTAACCCATACCTCTTTACAGTTTGAAATGTTTCTTGTAGGTCTTTGATGTGCTCCTCCTTATGAGTAGACTTCACAAACATGTCATCTATATAAATTTCCATATTTCTTCCTATTTGCTCCTTAAAAACTTTATACACTAACTTCTAATAGGCTACTCTAATATTTTTAAATCTAGAAGGCATTATTTTTTAGCAATAAGTGTCAAAAGAAATAATGAAGCTTACCTGACTCCAATCCTCCTTTGCCAATGGGATTTAATGATATTTTTGATAAGCATCCATCATGTTAACTATCTCTAACCCGCTTGTGGCATCTACCAATTGATCAATCATTGGCAAAAGGTAACAATCCTTAAGCCAGGCTTTGTTTCAATCTTTAAAATCCACACACATCCTCAATTTTCCAACACTCTTGGGTACGACTATCACATTGGACAACCATTTTGGCTATCTTATTTCTGTTTCCAACAATTTTCCCAACTCCTCTCGTGTGACCTTCTTCCTTTTCAAGTTGAACTATTTTTGCTTAATTGACTTTATTGTTTTATCTACATTTAGCTGATTTTCTACCACACTAGGGGCTATGCTTTGAAACTCCTATGTAAAGTTTACAAAAATATTAGTATTCTCCTTTACTGACTGTATCAACTGTCCCATAAGAGTTTTTGGTATTAACACTCCTATCTTTTCACTTATCCTCCTTCACATCTATATTTCTATATTTAGCAATTGTTCCATTGGGCTCTACTAACGCTCCACTACCTTGTCAGACTTCTGGCTGCCGAGGCTTTTATTTCCTTAATAAATTCTATGTAACATCTCCTTGGCATTGTTTAATCTCCATTTACCAATCACACTCTCTTTTATGTAGGAAATTTTATGACCAAGTAGTAGGTTGACACAATCGCTTGAAAGTCAGCTAGCATCGACCTGCCTAAAATGACTTTGTAAGCAAAGGATATGGCAATAAAAAGGAGCAAAATGGTCTCAATATTTTTCACTTCCCCTTGCTCTATAGTTATTAGGAGAGCAATCTTTCCTTATGGTTGTACCACTTCCCTTGTAAAACCAAACAATGCATTCTTCATTGACTCCAACCTACCCCTTGCTAATCCCATTTTGTCAAGCACTCCTACAAACAAGATGTTGGCTGAGTTGCCACTGTCTATCAAGTCCTGGGCTACGTCATAGCTCGTTATGTCAACAGTTGCAATCAACTACTATTATCCCCCTATTCATTACCTTTCTTTGGGAGTCTCTTTTTGAGATCGCACTTATAAAATCCTTTTTGAGTGGCTCCTTTTTCCTTGTCTACCTATCCTTCCTTGTAAATTCTAATAATAGCCCTCTCCTTATCAAATTTTCAATTTACATCATCAAAATGATACATCCTTCAGTTGTGTCTTTATATTCATTGTGAAATTTACAAAATCGACCCTACTTTGAATTCTTTAGAGGAGTATATGATCCCTTAGACCACTTTTAGCGTTTCTATGTCCTATATCAAGATGAACACTTATTCCCTACTTACCCACAAGGGTGTAAAATTGAAAGTCTTAGACCTTTCCATTAAAGGGAAGGGGTATTTCGTACTAGTGAGGGTGGCTTCGCCCTTTTCGAGATTTGCATTGCCCTCCTCCCCTCCAATGTTTCTCTCCATGCATCTTCCATATTGAGATATTTTTCTACTCTAGCTATAGACTAATCAAAATCCTTAGCCGGCCTCTTACCCAAGGATCTAAAGAATCTCCTTCTTTCAACCCATAGGCAAAAGCACTAGCCAACAATTCCTATATGGCAAAAGGTGTCTTGAATGCCACTCTAAAAAAGCGTGTTACGTATTCTCTTAAAGGCTTCTCATTCCCTTGTCTCATAGTGAACAATGGCATGGGTGTCCATTCATATCTCTTGCAACTAACAAAATGATGTAAGAATAAAGAAGAAAAATCATCAAAATTGAGTATAATTTCTATTAGGAATTGATTAAACCATCTTTGTGCTAACCCTCGTAATGTAATGAGAAACACCCTACATTTAATCCCCTATATGCATTGGTGTAAAAGCACTTGATGTCTAAATTTTGCTAAATGCTCGATGGGATCGAAAGCCCCATTTAACTCTAGAACATGGACTAGTTTAAAATTTTGGGGTAACAAGTCCATCAAAATTTCTTTAGTAAATACGAGGTTTTCTTTAAATTTTACCTCGATCTGCCTTATTATTTCTTCAAACTACTAATAAATACTAGCCAGCTTCTTTTCTACTTCCGCCAATATAGCTCTCTTCCCTTCCTTCTTGACTTTTCACCACTGTTAGTTGTTCCCAAGTAATTAGTCTCTTGTTCAGCCTTTCTCTTCCCCCTTTCTCCTTGTCTTCACAAGGTAGTTGCCACTATGAATTATAGTATTTCATTCAATTTTCATCAAGATTTGAATTAGCTCAGCATCACTAACCTAGCTTCCTAGAACCTCAACGCCTTTACTAAGGGCACCTTCAAGAATGAAGTAGCATCCCTTTGTCCTTCCTCATTTCCAATCAACTTCTATGCTTCTTTCTCTTCAATAGAAGTTCTTCTAATTTCCCACAAATGATGCCAATGCTAATGGCAAATCCCTTTTTCCTTACCTCTTTCTCTTTCTTCATTCTATTTTTTCTTATTCCTTACCACATGGGTTGGTAATTTATACAGCGTTTTGGTACTGTGGAGCACATCCACAGATCACTCTTTCACAACATCCCTACGGTACTGTGGAGCACATCCACAGATCACTCTTTCACAACATCCCTACTATGTAGGCTGTGTCGAGCAGATCTTACAAATCTATCTTAGCCTACTTCCCTAGCAATTGAGTTTATACCCAATGTATTTTTTTTTTATTTTTATTTTGCTCATTTCCTTACATTTAGGCATTAGGTGTAGGTAACTATATAAATCATGTGGCAGTTACACATAAATGGAATTGAAACTAAAATAGGGAACTTCATGGGTCTTTTTAGCCCATAACCTTACCTTATCCATTAAAATGACAAAAAAATATGGATGATATAATTGTTCAAAGCATGCAACCTAGTCCATGTACAATTATTTATGAACTTTAAAAGCCAGTTCATAGACAAATTTCAAATGTGTGGTATAGAGCTGGAAAACCCCCTTACTTTTGATTTTCCGAACAAGCCAGAAAACAAATGATTCCCCTCACTCCAACCTCATAGCACCTTACACTATACCCCCAATCAATTAAAGACCTTAGTGAAGCATGAATTCCCCTCCAAGGAACATTAGCCTCAAAATTCCTTTTTTTTTTTTAATGTGGCACTACAGAATCTGTATTTTTAACATAACACCTCTTCTTCTTCACCACCACTCTAAATAAATTCATACAAACTTTACTTCCATCATTTTCATGATCAGAATATCCAGCAACCACCCTCGAAACCTAAATTTACAATGCAGTTGTTCTGATCAAACGCCACCTTCACAAGCTAAGTTAGTAAAGCTGTTAATTCATCACATTCTTTCTTGGTTTGTGCGATCTCCAAGCTCTACATATTATTGTCTATTCTCGGCTTTTCATTCTCATCTGACAGGACACTTTACTGTTATTTCTAAATAGGAGTTTCCCCAATTTTGTCCTTGAAGACAAGGACACTTTCAATATGAAGTGTCGTAGTGATCCGGAAAATTGCTGCTAAAAGTCCCCAAAAAATGAAAAACATGATTCTATTAAGCAAAATGCAACCTAGCTTTGACAATTCATCATCTAGTTGATAGCCACAGTTGACAGTTTTAAACGGTTGAGATTGCAGTCAGGAATTTAGTTTGCTGACTACTCTCCTTTAACTGTGTAAAAGTCGCACACTAGAAGTTAATGGAAGTTTGCATACATTTATTAGATTTTTTGTTTCTCGTCTCTTGCCTAATTTTCTAATTTTGTTTCAGTCATCCCTTCACTTATTTCTCTCTTCTTTTCCAGCTGCCAACTCCCTGAACTTCCAATTCTTCGTCAACATTACACACAATTACCTCCTTGAAGAAGAGATCATAATAGACGACATATTATAATTGTATATATTTTTGGTGACAAATATATAAATTGATATAACTTAGTTCATGGATGATGTGAAAGAAAATATTGGCTTCTTAAAAATGCTATTAGAAAGTAAAAGTGACTCCTGGCTTTTTAGGGTTAGTTATGTCATAGAAATTAGAAAACCTTTTTAACACTTGGAGAAGAAAACCTAAATAAAACAAAGCTGTATGTGCATTTATAACTATCCAAATTCTGTTTCTAATAATCTGCTCTATCCTCTAAATCATTTAACGTTGTGTTTCAAAATTTTGATATGAGTATCTTTTGTTGGGAAACAAATATGAGTTGAGAAAAAATTAATTTTTTCATATTAATAAAAGAAAAGAAATGTAACTTATATATAAGTAAATATCTGATTTATAACTTCTACTATTAAAGTTTTGAATGGATAATTCTTCTTAATTTCAATGAACTGTGCTCCAAATCCAACAAGTATTTTCTATAGATAATGCTCTTAATTTAATTAAACTTTTCCACCCTCACAATATGGTAATTTATAGTTAGGTTTAACACAAACCCAACACCTATAAAAACGATGGTTTCATGTCCGTTCATTCTGTTCTGTACTTTTTTTCATGTGACCCAAAATCAATAGGGTGTTTCACATAACGGCCCGACAGTGAAGGCTCACAATGTCAATTGTTATGAATGTTAATTGAACTGCACTTGTTCAAAGCCCAATAATTTTATATAAATTGAATCTAGTTAAATATGAATAGGGCTAAATTCAAACTTTCGAATTGAACCTTAATTTTTAAGTTGATTCTGAGGCCAACCCAATCAAGCGTGAATCAATTGATGCACACACACTCTCACTATTCTTTTAAGTTAATAAGATTTTTTATTGCATGATCTAAAAATATACAATTACTCTTATGTTAAAGTTTTATATATCGTCTATGATTTTCTTTTCTAACTTTTATTTTAAATTACTATTTACCATATGTTTACTCTGAAATTTCCTTTCTTTTCAAATTTTTTGATCCTTTTTTTTATTTTTATTGTAAATATTTTATTCATATTATTTAAATAGCAAAATTTTATAATTTTTAAGCAAAGTTGCACCAAGTTAGCACACATTTGAGAGTGCAATTTTTGGTAGCATATATATTATTAGACTCGTCTTCACAAGCTTTCCAAGATTTTATTAACAGTTTAAAGCCAAGAAAATATGCAAAAAATCTAAAGTGTCTATTGTCACACAATGGTTAGTAATCTAAAAATATATTATTAAGTGGTTTCTACTCGGTTCTTGATATTTTCCAAGTAATCTCCTCTGGCAAAACTCACACACACACACGCACATCTTTCCACTTATTATTATTTGTTTTTTTCCATCAAAGATACAGAAGCTTTCTATAGTATCAACCCAACAAACTAAGACACATGCACTAAGGAACTACTTTCCAATCAATGTCTTCTCCAAATTTCCTTTCGTTATTATGTTACGTTTCGTAATAAATTTTAATTGTATAATCGTTATGTAGCAAGCCTATTATTCACTAGTTCTTTTTGTTGCTATTACAAGGTAAAATTTATATATTATCTATCAACTTTTAAATCATTGTTATAACTGTGAGCTAATCGGAATATGTTCGAAACTCATAAAAACAAATGAGCTAAGTTTGAGCTGAAAACAAACAATAAATATACGACCTTGGGTCTGTATTATAGTTAGTAAGTGTGACGATATTTAATTTGAGCGAATTTAAACTCAACTCGTAAAATTGGAAACTATTATGGAATATAAAAAATTTTTATTGTAATCCAAAAGACGTCTTTGCCCTCGTTAATGCCATCACGTATATGTATCCGGCAAACGGTCGCTATGTTTGTCTCCTAATTAGTATGGGGAAGAAAATTTGAATGATTTGAGTTGAGATAGAAATTATATTTGGTTCGTAAGATTAAAATTGATAGAGAATTTATTTTTGTATATGTTTAATGTTTAATAATGATTGAATGATGACATGGTACGTAAGTTTATAGGATAATGAAAAAAATTATTGTGAGTCTAAAAATTATAAAGAGAGGTGTTGATTTGACTGTGATCGATAAATTATTAATTAGTTAAAAGAGGTAAGATTAATAAAATTTTAAAAATGAAATATTTAGTTTGTAGGAACCAAACATAGACTCTCCATTTCGTGCCCACGGGCCACAGCAGCAAACTCAAACTGATATAATTTAATTTAATAATAAACCAAGAAAGCAGCATTATTGCATCTCTCACACGCATGCATATCATCACCCACCAAATGATTTCATCCTTCTTTTTCCTTCCATTCTCATTACTCCTTTTTTAAGGCATGGCTAATAATATACAAATGAAGAACGCACGAGGGGTCTGTCAATTGATTGGAGCAATTCTACTTTTATCCCTTAGTGGAATAACTTTGTTGTTTATGTACTCTTTTACGTGAATATATATCACCTGGGAAGTAAGGGTCGAGAAGGGGTGTTTTGGTAAAGTCCATTGCCGAATACTTCCCCCTACTAATATCTTATTTTATTTGATGGCGCGAACTTGAGGCCATGTCTGGTTATTTTTCACTCAATAAATACACACTTTGTTCACATTTTTTAAAGTTATTCTCTTTCCCTCTCTTTTTTAGTCTTAACAATTTTTAAAGAAATACGAATTCAAAAACAGTAAACAAACGTAAACAGGGATGCAGATTTTTTAGGGAAAAGGTTAGTGAGAAAAATTAAAATAGTATAAAATTCATAGATAAAAACAGAGCAAAAAAAAAGATTATTTGATGGGTAATATGTTTGGAAGTGTAGATTGTGTGGAGGAATAAAATGTTAAGGTGGAAAAAAGAGTTACAAATATAGCCTAAGAATCCTTCATGCCATTTTATATAAAAGAGCTTTTTTAATTTTGCTGGCATTACTGAGAGCAATCCATAAGTACTCCATTGAAACACTATTATTCAAACATGTCTTCAGTGATAATTAAAGCCGACAGCATCCCAATTTTTTTCTGTAAAAATCTATGGTTGTTTTTATTTTTTAGTATGTATTTTTAAGTGTATTTATTTTAAAAAATGTATAAAAATAAAAAATAAATAGAAATAAAATTTATAAAATATAATAATTATAATATATATTTTTTGAATGAATATTTATATAAGTTTGTGGGGTTAAGCTTAGCAGTCCCATCAACTTGGGGTGTTAAAATGGTCAAATTCGAATTGCCAAATCAAATTCGTTCAAACTTGGCTTAAATAAATTATTTAAAACCCCAATTCAAGCTCAATTTTAAACTAAGTAACAAAATTAAACTAAAAAGGCATTTTAAAATTTTAGATCAAACTTGATAAGACTTCCATCCTAATCGAATTTTAGTACAATAATTTAATTTATGAACACCTCGACACACCAATACAAACTTTACACACACACACACATGTATATATCATCGTGTTTATACTTTTCAACAGGAATACGACAATGACTCCCCCCTCGATTCTCAAATTAGATTACTTTATTTATTAATATCCGGTTAACTTGTCACTTCATCAAAAGTTTTAGAGAGAAAAGCAACACATAACAAGAAGTGCCAGCAATTAGGTTGGGAATATTAACAAGATTGATCCAATTGCACAACTAGAAGCTTGTAAAGTCAAGCAAATATCAATAAGATGGCTACTTTTGGTCCACTGAAATTGCCTTTTACCTACTTGGGATCCAAAGTACAACCTATACTTTCGTCTGGCTGTCTTGACATATCAATTAATGGACGTTGGGGCCATTAAGTTATGCACATGATGTATGATTGCACTGCTTTCCCAAATCAAAAACGTGTTTTACAATCCATTGCGTTTTTGGTGCTTTGTAGGTACCAACCATCTTGGTATCGAGTTTCCAACCTACAAATCCTCCCCATTTTTCTTACAAGAGTTTCAGTGAAATAATACACATACATGTATACATACATACATATTATGAATAAATTATTTAAATGAAATACGTTTTTTATGTTATTGATATTACTTATTTATATGGATAATTTAAAAAAAAAAATGAAAAGCAGCTCTAAACTATTAAATACAAGTTTAAATTAATAATTTTTGAATGAAAGTTATGGCATATTTTTACCAATAATCTTTTAGTTTACTTTGTTTACAATAGAGAATAATGAGAAGTCATCATGATAGAATTTATTAAAAAGAGTAGTTTAAGAAATTAATTGGAAGACCAAAAATAGTTAGTGCATATAATATGCATTTTTTAACGAAGAAAATAGTATGTTTTTTTCTAATAAATCCTCCATTTTGTTTATTTATTTACATTATAGAATAGAAAAAAGTTTTTATAATTGGATTTATTAAAAACATATTATATAAAAATTAATTAAAAGACCAAAAACGGTCTGGTGCATTTTAAATAACATAGAACAGATATATTAGACACGATGCATGGCAATTCTCCAGGGAAGCTAAAATTAATCTTAAATTAAATTACCTATAACTTTTTAAATATAAATTAATTGCTTGATTAGGCTTTGACGACCCATTAACATTCCCACTGACCTACCTGCTATTTTCTGAACTGACATCTTCTAATTATTGGAAAGTTGATGGAGCACATGGATTAATGGTGAATCTTATGAATTAAATCAATTTTATAATGTGATATTCTTCATTTTTATTTGTTCTCGTATAGCTAGTAAGATTGCAAAATTAATTAGTAACCGGTTCTAAGCAGTCACAATTAAAAGTTAAGAATGAGGTTTGGATTCAAATATATTTACTAGCTTAACTTGGATTTTTGTTCGGCTTATATAAGTTGCTATTTTATTAATTTTTATAACTTATTAAATAATGAAATAAGTAGATTATAGGTATGCTATAACCCTACACTAATTATTTTTCAAAAACACTATTACAGAGAAATATTGAATGTAAAGTATACTACATTAAATTATTTGGACCAAAAACAATTATAGCACCGTTGGATGGCAACATGAAGTGTAGAAGGTACAAGTGGACCTATGTGAGAATTAAATTATGGGCAAATTTCTGAACAAAAGATTGGACAAAACATTACCATGAGAAAGATGTTAGAACTAAACACTTCACAAGACTAATTCGAATTAACCGACATGGTTGTCGAATTTGTTCCATGAGCCCATCCAAGTAGAATTCCCCCACTCAAAGCAATTCACATCAGTGTGTGTGTGTGTGTGTGTGTGTGATTAGTAGCCCATCATACCTAACTCAATTAGTTGTGAAAGCTCACATATGAATCTGAGTAATCACCACCTTTGTGGTTGCTTATCAATGCTATGGCTTGAGCAATTGTTAATAAATCAAACTAGCTAATTTGAATTTGATTAGGCTTGCAGAAACTTTTGAATCCTTGGACTCAAATTTTGAACTTTTTAAAGTTCAATTATACTATTTGACTTAAACTTAAATTTGATTGAGTCATATTTTACAAAATTGAGTTGCTTCTCGATTGAATAATTATCAAATTTAAATTGATATTTAAACTCAACTCATTAATAATTGTACATAGATAACTGTTGAGAGAACACGAATAGACGGCCGGATCCTTTTGGGGAGAAGACAAGACAGCGATGGTGTCCATCTGCGCAGCCCCACCCTGGCCGGCGCCGCTGCCGACAGGCAAATGGCCAGGTTCCACCGTGCCTGGCGGTCTTGTGGACACCAAATTGGACTTGTATCCGGCTGACAGTGCTATACGTCCATTTGTTGCACTGGCATGTATATTTGTCAAACGTTGTGTGGCAATTTGATGTTATGATGTTAGGTCTCTGGACCTCCTTGCACCATGTCTTGTGGACACCAAACTGAACTTGAATCCGGCTGACAGTGCTATACGTCCATTTGGTGCATTGGCATGTATATTTGTCAAACGTTGTGTGGCGATATGATGTTATGATGTTAGGTCTCGTGACCTCCTTGCGCCATGTAAAATTAATCTTGCATTATGGGATCTATCTTCTTCAATCTATTGGACAAGCTATCTTTGTCGTTGCTACGTAGTAAATATCCATATTGCGTGCTATGTGTACATTCCAACAAATGCGACAAACCCTAATGTATTCTAGGGTTTATGCCTTGATATTGGCTTGTGTAATTATGTTGGACGACTCAGCATGTGAAAAGATGTTTCGTGTAATTGTGTGATTGTAATGTCATGAGTAATCTTGTTTGTTAGGGTAAGAATTAATTGGTACCCATATGTTTAGTTAGTTTTGTGTGCGTGTTTCAGATTCTTAATTTGATTTAGTTAGAGCTTTTTATTGTGCCTATTTAGATCTATTTTTAAAAAATATTATAATTTAAAGAGTGAAATATATGGCAAAATTCTCTTGAATAAAACAATATAATAAAATGAAAAGGTAAAAGATTATAAACTAAATTGTAGCCTAATCATATTACGTATAAAATTAGAAACGTAGCGTTGACCTATGTAACAAATTTGTATAAAGGTGTGCAATTGCCGGCCAAAAGATCCTAGAATTGATAAAGAAAAAATCATTATATATAAAAGTAGGCTATGTTTGGTTTCCTTATTTGTATGACTACGAAATTTTCGTTGATTAGAGAGGGAGAAAAATTTGTGTTGGGTAGGTTGAAAATTTGTTTTTATATATATTTAATATGTAATATTGATTGTATGATGGGATAGTATATAAGTTTATAGGATATAAAAAATAAATGAATGTAATTAGAAAAATTATATAAATATAAATTGATTTAATTGTGAATAGGTATAATATTAAAAAATTATTAGTTAATAATAAAAAATTTTAAATTTAAATTTGATTAAAATTTATATAGTAAAATATTTAGTTTATAAAATTTTTAAACAGTGACAGATATTATTAAATTAGGAAACAAACATAGCCTATTGATCTAGTAACATTATTTGTCTTCTTCATCTATAAGGAACGAAATTTATGATTTAACGTTCCATTCAATTCACATGTTGACCCTTCAAACTAATTTCGAATTACTTGTCTTTTGAATGAAACAGATGTACAACTAGTTGTTTAATTTAATGTTTGTTAGATCTATCTAAATATTTAAAAGGTTGTCAGTGTTTTGTATGATGTGCTTAATTTGAATAAGTAACCGTTACCCTTTTTTTTTTTTTTCAAAATATATATACTCACATATATTGATGAATCTAAGCGACCTTAAATTAATGCATGCAGTGGCCAAAACAGTTTCAAAAGTTGTCTTCCTAATATTAAAATGTACGTGGTAAAATAATAATCTTGGTCCCATTTCTGTAATTAAGTTGAATGTGGATTTAATTAAATAATATCATCCACCATTGAAATTTTCTTCCATTCATAAGACTCCAACCTTGAAAAGAGATTTATTTTCGAATATAAATGCCGGCCTTAAATTGAAACCATAAAGAAAAATAATTAATACATGTCAATTCAAAATCAGAATTATTCAAGAAAAGGATCATTAACTACCAATTACCTTAAGAGTTCTTTTTTTTTTTTTTGAAAAAAAAATTGAGTCAGTTAAACTAGGTCAGTAAAGATTATTAATGCATAAATAGTTTCTTTTTTCCTCTGAAATTTTCAAATTTTCTGCCTGCTGTCTCTTCCATGGCAACACAGCTCATTCAACTTTCTCACAAATATTTCCTCACTAAAAACACCAAAACAATCCAAGTCTTAATTACAAAGATATTGTTACACTAATCTCACTTGAACAAATGGTATCCGGCCGATTGAAATACATTTCCCTGTTTACCACAAAATTAAAGAGAATTATGCCACGTCAGTATAAAAAGAATTTCTTTTTAAGCATGATATAATCATCACAAGTTGCTATAATAATACCACCAAATGTAAGTTTGCGAAAAATCGAAGATTATCTTAAATAGGAAAAAAAATTATTTCCTTTATGTTTTCCCCCTTGCCTTTGGGCTTTGTTTGGAGGCAAATTCTATGGAGAAGGAAAATTAGCGTGAAAATTTGAGAATAGTAGGAAAAAAAGAAAAATATTATTTTGATAAGAAATATATTTACAATGAAATACTTTAATGGAATTAAAATAGTGAAAAAAAAATAGCATCCAAACGGAGCGTCTTATTACGCACATTTACATTGCCGTCGTCCCAACTTGGGTATCATCTTCAAATTTAATTAGCAATATTCATCTGCAACCAGTATTTTTTCACTCCAATTTTAATTAATTAAATACGTAAGAATAAAAAGGGTTACTGATTTTTTTATAGGAAATACTATTTTTTTAAAAAATACTAAATATTAATATCTGAAAAGTGGGCCCCTGCTCAATCAATTTCCCTGCTACAAATGCTCCCTCTTCTTTTTCATTTTCTCTGTTTCCTGTATTAGCTTCACTCTGTCTGTCAAGCTTTCCCCCGCTCTGTCTCTCTCTCTCTCAAAAACGTCGTAAAGAAAATCTATACAATCAAATCTATTCTCCGCGAAGCAAAAAACTCCAGCAAAGTGGAAGATCAAGAGCCCAAAGCGAGAAATCTAAATTCTTATTGCATTTCTCATCAATAAAAATGGTCGACGTGGACCGGAGAATGGCCGGTCTGAACCCAGCGCACGTGGCCGGCCTCCGCCGGCTCTCTGCGCGTGCAGGTGCATCAGCTTCGTCGACCTCGCTTCCCCCGCGCAACAGCTTCCTCTCCTTCACTTCCCTCGCAGACACGGTAATTACTCACTTAAGAAATTCCGGTGTCCCAATCCATCCCGGGCTATCCGAATCCGAATTCGCGTTGGCTGAGGCGGAGTTCGGATTCGCATTCCCGCCGGACCTGAAAGCCGTGCTGTCTTCGGGTTTGCCTGTCGGAGCAGGGTTCCCCGATTGGCGTTCGTCGGGCTCGCCTAGGCTCCATCTCCGCGCGTCCATAGGCCTCCCCATTGCTTCGATCTCTTTCCATATAGCTCGGAATGCTGTCTGGTCGAAGTCATGGGGCCCACGTCCTTCCGACCCGGAGAAGGCCCTAAAAATAGCCCGAAACGCTCTTAAACGGGCCCCTCTTCTGATTCCCATTTTCAACCATTGTTATATTCCTTGCAACCCTTGTCTCGGCGGAAACCCTATTTTCTACGTCGATGAGAATACAATTTTCTGTTGCGGGTTAGATTTGTCCGACTTTTTTGATCGCGAGTCCTCCCTTTTTCATCAAAGCGCCGACCCGAGAATTCTCTCCACGCAACGGTCCATTAGTGAAAAATCAGCCGGGTCGTCGAGCAATTCTTCGAGGCGAAGTATGGACACGGTTTCCGGCGGACGAACGCCAAGATGGGTGGAATTCTGGAGCGACGCAGCGGTGGAGCGCCGCAGGAGGAATTCGAACTCGTCCTCTTCGCCCTCATCTTCCCCCGACAGATATTTGGACATGCCAAGATCCGGAGTGCCTAAATGGGTCGACAAATATGTCACCCAAATCGGGTCGGTTTTGAGAGAAAGTGGTTGGTCAGAATCCGACGTCTCGGACATCGTAGACGTGTCAGCATCAGGGTTCTTCGGAGACGAAATGATAATCCTGGATAACCAAGCCGTGTTGGACGCCTTGCTGCTGAAAGCCGATCGGTTCTCGGATGCGCTCCAGAAAGCTGGATGGAGCTCCGAGGAGGTTTCGGATGCCTTGGGGTTCGATTTTCGACCAAGAAAAGTAAAGAAACCGGTGAAGAGGCTGTCTCCGGAGTTGGTGGAGAGAATTGAGAAACTGGCTGAATCGGTGAACCGATCGTCATCCTCCTCAGTATAGTTTCGAACCAACGACCCGCAAAACCTTTCGCTTTTGTTTTTCCAGTTATTCGAAACCTCGTGTTGTTTCCTCATTTTGGTACTAATAAAACGTTACATAGGAAACTGGAAAAGCTAAGGTTTGAACAAAACCGTTAAAAGTCAGTCTGTTTCGCATTGGACTGTAAAGGAGTAAAGGACAAAAGGTTGTATAGACGGGTAATATGAAGGAATTGGACTGAATATATATTACACCATTGCTTGTTCAGGTTGTTTCTCCGTTATTTTTGTTATAATCAATGGGGCGAGCAATGACTTCTCCCGTCTTTATTTTGGACGAGTGTTTTTGATAGAAGTTGCCAATTTAAAACTCATCAATTCTTTTGTATTTTTCTTAGTTGCATCAAGACTCAAATTCACGAAAATTCAATCAGAACTTATTGATTTCATGTTACATTTAGATCATACAAAAAATTATATGTTAATAGTAGGTCATGGTTTATGGGTTTTTTAAGGTCAGGTATTCCAAACAAATCGCCAACTGAATCCAATTTCACCTATTCATTGTTTTTTCCATCGAGTTTGACTCATTTTGACTCAAACTTGTAAATGTTTTTTTTGACACTATTTCTTATTTGTTATTGTTGTGCGTGTTTGTCATTATTAATGAGAAAAAACCGTAAAAGATAATGGTGAAGTGGCACCGAGACACGGAACCAAGGGGGGCGCACGTGTGTACGCCTGGTCGATTGAAATGAGGCAGCTGGTAGTGGAGCTATTGCTTTCGAGGTACGCGACTCGACACGGCGCCGTTTCTCCATAATTAATACGCTGTCGTACCAGTCGGCATGTGTTTTGCTGTCATCTGTAGGGGCTCACCTCCCACTGTTTGGACGGGACTGCAGAAAAAAGAAGCAAAAACCCAAAATGATAGGGGAAAGAGAGGTGTCTTTTGTATTTTCGTGTTTCTTTCGTCTTTTTTGTCTGAAAGTATAAATAAAGTTAAAGAAAGTAAGTTGTATGTCTGCATGCAAATTTGTATCTGCTGTTTCGATTTATAATACTAAACATATTATGAAATAAATAATTATGTTTATATCTTCGTCTCTTTTACTTTTATACTATTTTTAAATTTTTAAATTAATTTTTCTATCACTATAATTTTAATCCGAACAAAGCCAAGAATAAATAATCACTACTAATAAAAGTTGTGTACATGCATATTTATTTATAAACTATAAAATTAATTTATCTTACATAATAAAAATAAAAATATATAAATTAAATGTGTAAAAACATTTAAAATAAGAAAATAAAGAAAGTTCAAAAGAATTTAAAAAAGAAAAAATTTGAGAGAAAACATAAATCAAATATAAATTAAAAGAAAATTAAAAATAAAAGAGTAGAAAGACGAAAGGAATTTCAAATAAGGGTAATTGTGTAATTTAATTTTGTGCAACAAAAATCCTTATTAACTTAATAAATATAGTACTAGTAAAATTGACACACACACACACAATATGAGTATAAAATTATTTATAAAATATAAAATGATTCTATTTTAAATAATTAAAGTAATATTATTTAAAATATTAAAAAAAATAAAATAAGAATATAAATAAATTAAAATTGAAAAGTTTGTAAGAAAAATACAAATAAAGATAAATTAAAAGAAAAGGAAATCAAAAGGGATGAAAAAGATAAAGAATTAAAAATAAAGACAAATGCGAAATTTTATATTATACAATTAAAAAAAATAAATATCTTAATAATAAAGTATAGATAAATTATTATCAAATAAAATGCTAATGAAGCATCTATCTATGAAAAGAGTTCAATGATTAAAAAGGCACACCCAATACACACACATACTAGCCAGCTTAATGGAGATCCCTTGAAAGGCAGCTTAACTGTCTTAAACCTCTATGTTCATTTTATGGATTTTTTGAAGAAGGAAGATCAACGGGGCAGCTTAAAATTCAAAGACTGTCTCCGGAGTTTGTTTAAGTCAATCGCCGTTAACTCACACTCAAATTAGATATGATCATTTTAATAATTCCTCTGAACACATTTTCCGGCAATGATTATGATTATTAATGATTTTAATTATGGTAATTCATTACAAATTTGTACTTTTGTTCCTGTTTGGGCATTTCTTTCGCGTTTTGGCGTGTCAATATAATATATAATTTTTTTTCAGCTCACTCGTGACAGTGTTGTATTTTATTATTATTATTGGTTTTGCAACCATAATGTAAGGAAAATGTAATTTTTACAATAGAAAATAATATTAATTTTGCGGGCTGTAGGAAAAAGAAATTTACCGGTTGAGACAAAGTAAGCTGATGGTTTTTGAATGGACCTCAAGTCGGTTTTCTCTGAAGAGATTTTTTGAAATAAATATTACAAGAACATGGTTTTCTCTGAAGGGATTGAATCCAAAACCACAAAATCTGGCATTGATTAAACTTTGGGTATTTTGCTACCGTTCGTATTTTCTTGAAAATTTTAATTTAAGAAATAAAGTATTATTATAAGTTGCTCAGGGAACGCTTTTACGGCGGAAATATTAAATTCACAATTAATATTTATATGTTACTTTATTCTTCCTCCCATGTTTTTTTGAGTGAGGTTGTTATGCAATTACGTGAGAGATTTAGTCAATAATATTACTTTATATAAAGGATTGATTTTACTAAACTTCCACAGAATGTTGTTGTGATTACAATGTATACATCTTTTCTTTTGAAATTATAAGCAATGTTTGGCTATCTATTTTGTGAGCCTCAAAAATTACATGTCAAACATATATTGTTTGCACTTTGTGAGTTAGCATTTATATGACAAAAATTTTTTTATGAAAAATATTGTTGAAAAATACTTGACAAAAATGGGAAAACTACATTCTAAGAATTCCTTAAATTGGAAGTCAAAAAATCTTAATAGTTATGAAAATATTGGACTTTATACATTATCATATTTATTAAAGCTCGTAAATAGATAAAAATCATTCTAAATTAGTTGAAAGTTATACCAAAAATCACCGGGAGATTCACGTGAATCATTTCCATAAAGTGGAATAATATGTTATCAAAGTTATGAGATAAAAATCTTTGTTAAAGAAGGAAAGTCAACACTGGAATTACAATAGTATGGTCTGATAAAGTAACTTAAAGAGTTAACATATTAAACAAATTTTATAGCAACAAAATATAGGAAAGTTTACCAAATCAAAATAGATTATCAACATACATAGAAATATTCAAAAGTATAAAATAAAATAATAGACTATTCGCAATACAAAAAGTCAATCTGTTGAAAATAGTAACTACAACAGAAACTCTAATATCAAGATGCTAATTAAGACAAATTCTACACCAAATCTTAACTAACAATTCGGAAGTGATTTGTGGCTAATCTTCTCGGATTTTTTGGAGCAAAATGAAGAATAAAAAAGATTAAAATCGTACAAAATTAGGTGTGCCTTTCTTTAAAAGAATTGTGAGTTTAGAGAAAGAAAAATATCTACACTCACACACTTGACTTTAATGTATTAGTGTATTGAGTTTGTATAAGTTCTTGTGATTGGCTCACTTCATATAATGTAAATGTTGGGGGGTTAAAAGGAATTTTAGTTAAATACTTTACATAGAGATACCAACTAACTGAGAAGATTGGATTTAGATAAAGTGAGAAAGAAATAGGAAACTTGATTTTGGTTGCTTTTTATTGTAATCATTTAGAATAGTGTATTATTTTGATTCGAGTAAATGCCCTGTATATGTAGGAATAGTTATTGTGTGTCTTTATAATTGTATTTTAATTTATGTTATATGTGTGTAGTAGTGTTATAACATCGATATTAAAATTATCTAGTAAAATCACAATATCATAAATCATAAAATTAAAACGTTAAGAGGGGGGATGTTCCTAAAAAACATTCAAAAAATAAAACTAAACACAGCCACACCGACTTTAATTAAAATGCCATTTCTTGCCAAAGTTAACTGAAAACAAGATTTATAAACTAGTATAAGTAGAGTGAAATAGAATTTTCAAGTTAATACGTCCAATTATTACATTTTAATAGTAAAATATACTCACATTTCAACTGTTATGGTTTTTTTTATAATTTTTTTATTTTTTCTTTTACTCAAATTTTTAAAAAAAAACCGCTTAAAAATGCCCTTTAAAATTTGTTGGAAAAGTGAACCAAGCTGATGAACCCCTCATCCAGAGATCAACTGCGACGCCCTCGCCATGGCCTGCTGTAGACCCGTTGGCCCACCATTCCATTTGGAATACTCTAGTTGGGTGACAAGATTTATCAATTATATGCTGTCAATGGCTTGCGTCAATTTTTACTTCCCAGCTACAATTTACATCCAAACAAATATGATTAGATGTAAATTTGCATCACTTTTTCATCCATCAAAATTTACACTCTAGCATTCTATCTTATAAAATTACTATTTTTTACGTTTTTCTTCTTTCTATTTTTTTACTTTATTCCTAAGTTTCCATGCCAATTTCATGCACAACGACAATTTGCATTCAAACAAAGCTATTCTATGTTTGCCCTCACCATCGGCAGATAGATTTAACGGTGACTTTCGTTAGTGACAAAGAAGTGAGCTATTAGGAGTGGAGTACCTCAAAAATGCTTGTAAAATTTCAAACAATGATACTACGAAATAAAATATATAGCTTGCAAAAGATGGTCCGAAAATTTATGTCGATCATCAAACAATGATCCTACAAAAAAAAATTATTCAGCTTGCAAAAGATGCAAGGAAGATTTACTTCTGAAATCCGGAGGAAAGACGTTGACAATGAAAAATGATTCATGAACACATTAAAGAGATTCAAGCACGAGACCCTAACTTAGGGGGGAAATTGGAAAGAAGAAATATTATATGATTCGTAATGATTCATAAATCTAATACATTAAAACGATTTTGGGTTTAAGTGCGGGGTCAAACTTATGAAGATATTTACTCAATAGACTTTAATTTTCCTCCTCAAGTTTTATGTTTTAGCATGCAAAAATGGTGAATATTCATTTATTATTTATATACATATCAAAAGATTAATATTAAATGTATAATGCACTAAGTGTTTCATAAATTCCAAACTACTGTTGTAAAATAGATGTTTTATCAAAGAAGCGTTTTTTATGATAAAATAGTAATAAGTGTTGTAAACATGAGTGGTGATAAACGCCACACCCGCTAGCCCAACTTTAACAAATAATGTTTTGCTTGGATTGAATTTCAAGCTGTGTTCGATCAAAAAATTTTTTACAATGACAACGAAATGTTAGAAAAAGAAAATTTACAAAGAAAATTTAGCTCAGTAATTTTAATAAGAAAATAAAAATGTTAACAATGAAATAAAACAAAGAATACAAAAGTTACTATTTATTGATTAATGCAAAATAATGAGAAAATATACGACCAAATGAAGTACGTGAAGGGTTGAGGGAAAAATGAATTGCTAAGTTAATTATCTGTCATTTTAAACCCCCCACCCCCATCTGTCCTTTCCTTAATATTTTTTGTTAACCAAACAGTGAAATTATATCATCTAGCACTGTGTTTGCCTTTTCCCCCCCAAAACCCATGAATCATAGTATAAGTGAATTTTATGGATAATTCTAAAATGAGCGCAATCATAAATAAACTCAATAAATAAAAATTTAAAGATCTAAATACTATTTGATAAGATACAGGACGAATATACTTTGCCTCTGAACTGTAACTCACTAACAATTATACACTAAATTAAAAAAAAATTTGTCGTTTACCCATGATAAATTAAATTGATTTTTAATCTATAATCTATATTTTTTTATTGCATATTTTTTTTGATTTTTCATTCTTCTTTAATAATAACAGGAAATTGCTAATGAATTTTCTGTAAGCAAGTATAAATACTAAATTCATATATTCAAATGCACATATAATTCCTATCATTAATATTTTTTATGAGTGTCAGTAGGGGGTATTAATTTTTATACCTTTCATTTTTTTACGCATGATATAATAATCATACTTTTATATAATTTTAACCATTTTAAAAATTTCTAAGTAATAAAAATATAATTCCAGATGAAAAGTAAAAAATCTCTATCAAACACGATTTTCCCCCATACACAAAAAAATTATATTTAACTTCGAAGGAAATAACGAAAAACATATCTACAAAATTGTAATTATATAATATTTTTTAATATATAAAATTGGGTGTGTTATCCATTTTAACTACCCTACAGTACGTGTGTATTAGGAATTTATAAAAATTAGAAGATAAATTAATTACCATCCACATGTGTATGTTTGTAAGCATTTTCCAAATGTCACCCAAAAAATTGAAATAAAATTCTACTTACGGGTAAGCTGCCATGCCCTCCTGCAGCCGCACAACATTAGAGATCAATCTGTAATTTATTCTCTAAATTTATATTTATTTTACATAAATTTATAATTTTTCAAGTGTTTACATAATCTATATTATATTATTAAGTGTATGACTCTCATAATAATAATTATCAGTCACAAAAATAAGTTACTAACTTAATCATATTTTCCTTCGTATTTTCTTCTCTTATTTTACTAAAATGATTTTCTTTCTTTTTAATCATTCATTTAAGTTCTAACTTATTTCTTTCATTTTTATAATTTTAATATATTTTTAAATCTTAAATAATAATTATTATTACTAAAATTATCAGAAAATAAAAAAAAATTATATTTTTTTTATTATATCCACACCTTTTTTTTTTTCATTTTTGTACCATTTATTTCTCTTCTCTCCGTTAACATGATTTTATACTTAATTATATCAGTAAAATTACATGATATTTGATAATAATGCATACGTGAGTATATGGCCCTTGTTAGATTAGAAATTATAAAATTAAATATGCATACAATGTATTTCTAAATATCTATACATTAAAGTATAAATTTAAGTGTAATAATAATTTAAAGTTTAAATTTTAAATACACAGTCGAATTGCTAAAATTGATCATAGCATTCATTTCTGGCCATTATTTGTGGCAGACACAAGCAAAAATACACAAAGAAAAGTAGGTAAAAATATTATGTTTTAACTATTTTTACCATTGAATATGTATTTATCTGTAAAGTGAAAATTAAATTGAGAATAAAAATCATATTTGAAATTGATTGGTTGAAATCAAGTCTCTGGCAAGAATCATTTGCGAAGGTATTAATTACTTAAATTTGACATCAACAGTTAATTCTAAGAATAATATTTAAAAATATTTAAAATTACCAAATTGCATCTATTATGTTGACTAAAATTCAAATGTGACACACACACAGATTTGATGTCTGCAATTTCAAGTTTTTTACTAAAAAACTTCACCCAAGAATGGAAAAACAATTTAAAAACCTGCCTAAAAGTCCAAACTCTATCCGTGGGTCATTTTATATTATGGTACGTCCTCACAAGATCTGCAATTTTACAGTACACATTCAGACAGCATCTGCCAGCTCAGCCTTGAACACCCTCAATCCCGACCCCACATTCTTGTACAGTTCGTTCAGGTGCAATGCACCCGTCTATTGCTGGCCGGTGGATATCAAGCAGTAGTGTCCTACACCAAGATCATCTCAATCAAAACGACGATAAATTGTTGCTGAGTACTACAAAATCCAGCCGAGGATTTCACACGTCCTTCAGCCAGTAAGATATTTCCTTTCAAGTGATAGTAGCATCACAAATCTGAGTCCTCATATTTTCCTGATACATTCAACTCTGTATGCTATTAAAGTATTCTCCCGCCCTTTCAATTAATAATGTGTATTATTTATACAGCATTGTTTGGACTCTTCTTGATACGCCGCACTTAGCAATTACTGTGAACGTGTTTACAGGAAATCATCGGAAAGTCCCCGGACAATGGCTAACTTCAAGCTAATTTTTATGGTCGCCTAGCTTCATTTTCTGGGTTTTTTTTTAACCGAACAAGGTGAGTTCTTTGAAAAGCCCATTTCTTTTTTACTTCTTTTGCTCTTTCATTTTCAGGCTCCTTTTGTTTTTGTATAGTGGGAGTGCTTTGTGCGCGTGTGTGCGTGGGCGAGAGAGAAGCTTATGAAAAGTGGGTTTTGGGGAACTGGATAATGATCTGATCAGCTTGACAAGGAAAGGTTGGATTTTTCTTGGGGTATTAAATACACGGAAATAGACCATTCAGAAATATGTAGCTCTTTTACAGAAAGAGATACAACACATGCTAGTTTATGAAATTAACAGCATTTACTTATTGGTTGATTTGGTTATTCATTTTCCGTTTGTGGTGATGGGACCTTGAATTACAGTATGTGAAATTTCACGACAATCTGCACTTGGTTGCTGCAGAATTTGGGTGGATGTGCGATCGTGTAAAAACCTTATTGTTAGGTCACTTTGATATAGGAAGAATGACGAGAGCAAAATGCTCTGTATTGGGCCTTAATTGAAAGCCATGAGGAAGAATTCAGGCATGATCGGACATTCTGGCGCCTACACTAGTCCAGGAACACTGGAATATGGTGACGACAATGTGGGAGGGATTCCGAAATCTTGGAGCACAGAGCGAGTACCGTTGCCGACAAGTTGGAGTAGTAGGAGGAGGCATGTTAGTGCTTCTGCTTTGATTCCCTTTGCTGGTGGAAGGACATTGCCTTCGAAGTGGGATGATGCGGAGAGATGGATTACTAGCCCGGTTTCAGGTCGTGGCCATGTCAGGACTCCAATTGCTCAGCCTCGGAGACGGCCTGAATCAGAGAGTGGCCGTCTGAGGCCTCCAGAGTTTGTGCACTCATCCAACTCCTCAGCCTCCACGCCGAACCTTGAAGGTGGGAGTGTAAGGAGTTTCATGGGAAAGTCGCCTCTTACGGTCCCTGATGATTTGTTAATGCACTATGATGCTGGAATTGTTGCGAAGGCTGATTCTTTCCATGCTGAAAATAACGTATCGCGGAGTACTGGTGTGCCTGGCTTGTCAATTTCGCTCGGTGAAACTTCAGTGCCGAGTTCTCAAGGTATAAATTCCTTCATTCACTTTGTGGCCTTTATCTGTAGACAGCTCATGCAGACGAATAACTGAATAAAATTCTGCACATTGATGTGGAACCATGAGATTACAAATCATTGAGTACAAACAGGATGCAATTATCCTATTGGGGGTAATGTTATTTCATCAATTATCATTAAGGCCTTAACACACTTTCATGCGCATTACTGCTCGTGTGTTTTTTGTAGTCCTTCAGGCCCCGGTACTTTTCACCATCATTTGTTCTGCATACCTAGACTTTGCCGACTCAAATGTTTATCTTCTTTGAGAATGCAGATGTTGGATAATTTTCTAATTTACTCTTGTTGTAAAGTAAATTTGTGAGGCATTCTGGTGGGATCTTAGTTGGGACTTAGATGTTGTGGGCAAGTATGAAGACTGCTTGGAGACGTAGAGAGTTTTGGAATTCCTGTACGTGTGATTTTGCCAGGATTTGGAACCAAGCTGATTCCCAAAGAGTGTTCTGCACAGACTGAGTTTCATCTCTTACATACATAATCAAACCTAGATTTTGGAATTAGTGAGGGAGAAATCCAGTTAAAAACTATTTTCTTTGATGGACTCAACTCCTCGTCGTGCCTGTTTTCAACAAACATCTAACAACAGTGATCTCAGATATGGAGAATGAACTTTAGATACTTATTTGAACACGCAGAATCTCCCATTGAGTCTTTCCCGTCTCCATTGCACTGCATGAGTAGAATCTCCTTCTCCAGCACCTCAGAAAATATCTTACTAAATCGTTTGCACAGAATTGATGTTTTTATTTGCTGAAATGAATGCTTAGATGGTGGCAAGGAGGAAGAAGCCTGGTTTTCAAAGGTTGTTTGCCGCAGAGACATGGCGACTCAAATGAGCCCTGAAGGGAGCACTCACTCATCTTTCTCTATCATAATTTCCTCAATCGCCACTCAAGCCAATCCTGCTGCTAAAGCTGAAGTCAGAGATGTCCAGGTAGACAGAGGCGCCGCTGCAGTTAGACGGTCCAAGAAACAAGAACCGAAACAGATGAAGAAGAACCTGAGCAACGTCAAAGACACTTTACCTCAGAATCCTTCTGAAGCATCAAAAAACACATCAAAGTACATCTTTGATTCTTACACATGGAGAGACGAGATTCTTATTGTTGGTTGGAATCTTTTAGGGTTAAAGATCATAGTTAAGGAAATTGCAGAGGGACTAAAGTTTGATTGAAATTCATTTATCCCACAAATTGTGAAGATACAAAATTGCTTCACATCTTGTGCAGGTTGCAAAGAGAGGAAGCGAAGATAATGGCTTGGGAGAACTTGCAGAAGGCAAAAGCTGAGGCATCAGTTCGGAAACTTGAGGTTTGTAACTTACCAGAATGAGTTCTTTTAAATAAAATCTCCAAAGCCAATAACTGAAATTCTGAATTCTGTTGTCTTCTTTAACTCCTTGCACCGATCATTACTAATTAGACGGCAATGAACATAGAATATTTTGAAGCTGTTGAGAAGGTTGGTGACATTTATTTGACCTCATCTAATGACTTTATTCAGATGAAACTGGAAAAGAAGAGATCGGAATCTATGGACAAAATCTTGAAAAAGCTTAGAGCAGCACAGATTAAGGCGGAGGCCATGAGAAACTCAATGTCGGAAAATGATGCACCCCAAGTTCCGACAAATCCTCATTGGAGGATTCCCTCATCCATCAAGCCGTATTCTCCTCGTAATTGTTTTCTGTGCCATGAAAACTAGTTTCTTGCCCAATCCGCCGCAGGTTCACCGCTTGTTAATATGTTACACGTTACATGTTCTCCACTCCTTCGCTTCAGTTTGCCAACGTTTTTTGTGTGCTGGCCATTTTATGTTATTGGTTCGCTTTGTTATTAGGTAATTTTGACACACAGGCCCGACAGAAAAATGGGATAAGGAGATATGACTTCATGCGTTCTGATTCATCATTTGGGATTCTGATCCAAGAGCACTATCAAAGTGTTTCAAGGGTTGGATTATCTTGACATAGGTCTGCCTTGGTTTGTATTTCAAACGAAGTCTCTATCGTCATTCGGCTTAAAAATAAAAATTCATATGGCGAACGGGTAAGGCATGGTTGGTTCAAAACCAAAGTCTGCTATCTGCAGATGCTTTTGTCAATGGCACATCTCCTTTTTCTATCTTCTTGTCATTCTTATTTCTAAATATATAGACATATATGTGTATACATTGTGTATTGCTCTCTGTTGGAGTCGCCAAACAAATATAGAACTTGAACAGGTGATAGCACACATGTCGAGGCAATTAGGCCTCGGTGAGTGGGGGTCAAATGAGTAAATAAATGAAATTGGGGAGGGCAGGAAAGGGGATAACCAGACTTACTTGTGAAGGACAAAAACAGGACGCAAGGAAATACAAAACCTGAAATTAGAAATCAGGTGACGTGTCCAAAAAAGAAAAAACCAAATGAATAAATAAATTGAAGTGCATATTCCGCGAAACATAATCTATGTTTATTTTCAGATTTTTTACTTAAAAAATATACACTATCATCGTTGCATCTCTTAAATTCTATTTTTATACCATTATCAATAAAATTACACATAAAAACACGTTCTAAAAAATTAAAACAAATATAATCCTAATGTAGCAATGTGCCAGCGCTGACCACAGCAGAGAAGACGCTGCTCGCATGTTTTGATTGCCATAATTGGGATTTGATTTGACTGTCGGCTGTGTTATTCTTCAGTTCGATGCGGCTTCTCTTGAAGCATTAAGAATCTGTTTGCGTGATTTGAAAAATAAGTGTGTGATTTTCATTTTTGTATTTTTTTTGGAAATTGAGTTTAAAATAGGAGAAAAAAGAGATAAAAATCTACAAAATTGTAACTGAAATGTGTTGTTAATAATAAAAAAAATTTTGACAAAGGGTTTGAATCGTTAGAATATCACATATATATTTTTAATAACTACGCAATTATTTTTTTTCCTTCAAACCACCACTTTATACTTTACATTTAAAAGGTGACATGTTTGGATGTATATTTTTAAAAATTTTCATCTACCAAAATATTTGTTTTCAAAAATATTACAATCAAAATAACAGTTGTTTATCTCTCTTATTTTTTTATTATTATAAATTTTGGTGCTAATTTTCCATAAAAAAAAATTATTCATCCACCAACTTCTTTCAATTATTCAACTTTCTCTAATTTAAAACTTTAATTTGAGCTTCTAATATTGGACACAATACCTACCTATAAAGTTGCCATTTACATGGCCCTTCCTCCACTTTTCTTGGTAGAGCCTAATTTTGGCATTCCCATAAAATAACCTATATGGTTATCCAATGTGAAGATCCTTTTGCACATCTCCTACCCTTCTGGTTTTATTTGTTCGATATGAAAAAAAAAAAAAAAAACAAAAGTGTGGTTTTTCATTTGCTGGAGCAAACACAAACAGCTAAAGGTCAGAAAAGCATAAAAAACAAAAATAAATAAAAACGCGTTTCAGGTTAGCCATTTGAGTAACGTTTTCCATGTCTCTTGAGAAAACCAAAAGAAGTCGCCACTGTTCATTTCTCCATTAGGTGTTGTCTAATGGGTCCAAATCTTGCACCAAGTACGTTGTACAATTCACGTCCATTTATTTTCAGACATTCTCAAAGTAAAATTCATCAACGAACTTTAGGGATGACAGCATATGGCAAGATTCATGTCACTTGGCAAGAAATCTAATTTGGGGGGTCGGCATTGGATTCCTCCAACCTAATCACTCTTTTGAAATAGAAAATAGTAGATGGGCCCTAATGAGAATATAATTGTTTAAAATCCCTAGTGTGTACAATTACTAAATTTCTCGTTATTTGATTATTTATAATTCAGAACACATATTATATAACTCCCAATAAAATTTGCAAGAAATATTGTGAAAAATGATAGCCTATTTGGTTAGGTGGAGAAAAGTGGATACATACGTGAATGCTTGCATTTCTTTCGCCCACCAAACAAAGTGATATATTTGTCTAGTGCATTAACATTCTCAAATTATATCATATTAGTAAAATTTGCACATTTTATTTTATGTGAGTGTGATTTATAAATTATAAAATTATTATATTATATTAATAAAATAAAATTATTTAATTTTTAAAAGTATAAAGAATGTTTCAACGATGAAATCAAGAAAATTAAGAGAATTTGAAAAAATGAGAGTAATTTTAGGAGAAAATGCAAATAGAAAAAGTTTAAAGCTAAAAATAAGAAAATTATATGATTTTACACAATGCAAAAATAATTTTAAAAAATATGATGAAAGATTCGAAGAATTTAAAAAATTATAAAATTTGAGGGAATATATAAATATAAAATGAAAATTAGATGAAAAGATAGAGAAAATGACAAAAAAAAAATAAAAATATTAACATAAGAGTAATTATGTTAACTCACTTCGTATTATTTAGAATCTTTATTAAAATAATAATATAGTATAGATATATGGGGTTCTTCTCATTTATTTATTTGAGTTTATCCTTAATTATTTTTGTATAAATTATTAACTATAAAAAGAATGTATTGGTCATTAATTATAATATTAATATAATGATATAATTCGGAATGAGAAAAAAGTACCTGTAAAGGATGCCTATTTTATTTTTCATTGAATTAATTGTATATATTATTACGTCACAATAATAAAATTAATTTTATGAATAAAACTTTTGGAAAAAATGATCGAATATTTCTTTAGAAAAAAAAGTGAGTGACCAAAAACTTGTCAATTTTGTTGATTTGCTACAAAAACATATACGTGATATTGGTTTCTGTCAATTAGTTATCAAGCAACACATACCCATGTACAAGCCATAATTTATATTATTAACAGTAATATTTAAGTTGTGAGCACGTAATATTGCACGGTATTTAGATGTGACATATCCTATGAACGTGGACTACATTTCATTTGGATAAGCATGTCAACAAGACAAATAATGACATAAATAACTTATCTGTCCCGAGTTAAAAGGTAGGAATATGCATATAAAATAGTTTTTAAAACTTGTAAACTTATAAATTTTGTTTTTGAAGTTAACAAAATATTTAGATAAAAATAATAAGATCGTCTTATAATATTATATTAAAATTTGTAATTATAGATGTATAATGACAAAAATAACTAAATATAATTAATATAATGTTATTAAGAAGATTTATGCAATTTTTAATATATAGAATAAAATAAATTATAAAATATTTTGAAAAAAGTCAATTTATATTTAAAAAATATCTAAATTTCAAATATTTTTATTTTAGAGTTTATAAGCTATCTTTTTTAAAAGATAGCGCCAAACATTTTGTAGGAGATGTTTTGAGAAGTTTTTGAGCTTATCTAATTAAACAACCTCTTAATAACAATTTCACTAATTTATATTATTATATTACACTTGAGAGTGTCATAAAAACTGTATTTTAGTGATTTAGTACATTTCTTAAAATACACTTAAAGGGATTAACATAACTTATCTTGTGATCAAATTTTTTCAGCTATTTTATTTTTTTTTGCCAACTCACAAACCCACTTCTCTGTTTATTTAGGAAAAGATAAGGGTAAATAATTAAACATGGTAAAACGTGCAATAATTGAATCATGTTGTAGGCTTTAATTTATCTTATTATTTTTAAACTATTTATAATAAATTTTTTGTGCGGAGCGTGTCATAAGCACTAATGTGTGTGTATTTATTATTTATTTTGGCTAAAACTTGATCGCTTCATAAATTTTTAAAAATACCAATTTTATTAAATTTATTTGTTAATGATCATAGCTAAACCAATACAGTAATTAATGTTTGTTACTTAAAGTTTTGGGCAATATTGAACTATTATAATGTCCTTAAATAAATTTTTATATTTATTTCCTTATCCATTACCTTTTAATATAATTCCAAATATTTACTATATTTTTTATATATTTCAATCCACTTTTTTTAATTAATAAAAATTTTCTTATACTTTTATTTTAAATTATATTAATAGTATATTAATTATTATAACTTACAAAAATTTACATAGCGAGTGCGCTGCTATTGTTAATTTTTTTTTTTTGATAACTTTGCGTTTCCTTGACGATTGTAACTGAAAAATGCAATTATGAAAATTTTAATTATTTTGAAAATAAATATCAATAATCAATGTGTTAAATTGAACTAATCAAATAAAAAAAAAATTATGGTTCAAAATGCACTACAAAGAATTTAATGTTTAGCAAATTTTTTTTCTAAGTGATTTGCTCGTGAATAAATTTAGCAACAAAACTTTTCGTCCCTATTACCAAGAAATAGTTTGTTGTAAAGAATAAATTATTCAAAATTAATAATTTTCTTGCTACCCTTTCTTTCTTTCAATTTTTAATTTTGAGATTGTATAGATTTAAATAGTAGACATTACTTTTAAAAGTATGAGAGGTTATCGTTAAGCCACATGCCTTCATATTACTTTGTTTAACAATTTATATATTTTATATTCATAAAATTAATAACAATGAATTTTATTTTTGATTTTGTTTCTAATAAATATTTTAAAATTTTGAAAGCCACTTTGAATTAAATTAACTTATTGTTTTTGATTAATTTATTAAAAATAATTTAACAATAATATTAATAATAATACAGTAAAATAATAAATAAATTTTTTATTGACAATCGATATATACTATTATAAGAAAAATAATAATCATCACAATATCTAAGTAATATTGCGAGGAAAATTATTTTGTTATCTTATATAAATAATAATGTGATGTGAATATTTCATCAATTATTTTGGTTACTGTGACAAAATAATTTGTTTTATGATAATTTGGTCATAAACATAAACATTTTTGTATTATACCCTCAGTTAGACTCTAGAAAACATTTAAAAATATCAATTAATTAAAAATAAATGAAGTTATAGTTAGATTTTTAATAATGGGATATCACAATTAATCTAATCACGATTATATGATATGCTAAAAAAGAAATGTTTTAAAATATATAAAAACAAGAAATTAGAATTTTTATAAATAAATTTAATGTTATATTTATATTTTAAAAAAGTATTTAAAAAAAGAACATTATATCAGCATTTTGAAAGGAATTTTTTCATTGCTAAATTTTGTGATTTTTAGTAAATATTAGCAACGAATTTATTTGATGCAATTCTGTTTGTAAAATTAACAACAAATTATTTTGATTCTAGTTTTCATTTCGTGGGTACATTTAAATCCATTTTTCCTTACTATTTTCCTTGCTAATTAGCAACAAATTTATTGTCCTTACTATTTTTCCTTGCTAATGAACGAATTTATTGTAGTAATGGTACTCGCCATCTAAGTATATATATATATATAACCCCTCAATTCAACTAAGTAGATTATGATGAATGCACAACCCAAGGGAGAGATATGGAGAACATGTTCCAAATTTCTTGTGATTGAAACTGAACACACTAGCGAAGGAGTATTTGATTATGTCCTGCATCGATATTAAAAGACAGACACCATGACTCCTGGCGTAAGATTAATACATTTATGCTAACCACATAATCTTTTAAACTGTCTGTTTTTAGTGAACATGATGCATGCTTTGGATGTTATGTCTTTGCTTTACAGCAAAATATATTTTTTATGATGGAGAAAATATAATTTTTTTTTAAAAAATATCTTATTGGCGCTAATAGCCTTTTCAAATCCAGGTTGAGATTTATTTATTTATTTATTTTTGTGCTTTTTAGGTAATAACAATACACACTTAACACTAATCCTATTCGCTTTAATGGCTTTCCTATTTACCTTGAATAGTTGTCAAGGACAGTACACAGCAGTGGGATTGAATTGGGGGGCAATAAAGTCAAGTCCTTTTAATCATACACAGTTCAAAATATATTGAATTCCAATCATAGTCCGATTTGACTTTAATTAATTTGGAAAATCATTAACTACTTTTTATCTTAATTTATTAAATAGTAAAATTTGCATATGCTATGAATGTAAATTTGTTTATAAATAATAAATTATTATATTTCAATTAATAAAAATTTATGAATATTAAAAAGTATAAAGAATATTTAAAATAATAAAATAAGAAAATATCAAGACAATTTGAGAAAAAGAGAAAATGTGAGAGAAAACATAGATTAAAAATGTTAAGATAAAAACGAAAACTTTAAAATTCAAATAAGAAAAATGTATAATTTTACATTGTGTAAAAATATTTAAAATAAAAAAGTAAAAGATCAAAAGAATTTAAAAAATAATAAAATTTGAAAGAACATATAAATATAGATTGTAAGATAAATACAAAGTGAGAAAAAAATGATAGAAAGAATAAAAGTATTTAATAGAAAGATAATTACGTAAATTTATTTCATATACTTATTAAAATAATAATATGAAAAATATAGGTACGATGAATGATGCCATTGATGCATTGTTATTTCTTAAACAGCGGATTACTCCAAAGCTAATCCAAGAGCTACACTTTTATTCTCCTTCCATTACGTGTGCACAACCAAACTTACTATTTCACAAAAATTTTATTTAAATTTAAATTTCTCTCTATTACATATACATAATTAGCTAATATTTTTTTTAAATATTATACCTATTCATTATCAAATTAATACTTATACATACACAATGCTACCATCTATATATATATATGTATATTAACATTTATAAAATTAATTATTATTTCTATATAATTTTACATAATTTAATCATTATTATATTTTTACTTGTATATTCAAATAAATCAATTTTTTTATTATATAAAAAATTTATAATCAAACATATTACTTATTTTAGTACAACTATCACTAAAGATTATAGCCAATAAAACCCGTCTCCCAAACATAGCCTTAGCCACCACTCTGTCGACTCAGTTACGCAAACCGATTCATCATCAACAAATAATTCAGATTTCACTAAAGATTATTGCCAATAAAACCCGTCTCCCAAACATAGCCTTAGCCACCACTCTGTCGACTCAGTTACGCAAACCGATTCATCATCAACAAATAATTCAGATTTCACTAAAGATTATTGCCAATAAAACCCGTCTCCCAAACATAGCCTTAGCCACCACTCTGTCGACTCAGTTACGCAAACCGATTCATCATCAACAAATAATTCAGATTTCACTAAAGATTATTGCCAATAAAACCCGTCTCCCAAACATAGCCTTAGCCACGTCGACTTTTCAGCTTCTTCTGTTCCTATAGTCTAATTCAAAGATGGCATGTGCCTAAATTGAATAGATCCGAAGTAGATTAATTTAATTTAGTCGACATTTGGACACTCATCACTCATGCCAAGCAAATCTCGATTAAAAGAACCGTCTGGTGGCTGCCTAAGTGAACAGAAAAATCAAATTAAATTAACGATTAGTCACTCAATATTAACCACGTTTTCCAAACAGGGGTACGCCATTTCTGTTTCCTCCGAAGTATCCTTTATTACCACGTGCTTCATATTTTATACTCAAATCTTCACCCATGTTTGCCTGTACTCGCTCATGATTGAATCCTTCTCTCTCTCTCTATATATATATATGTAGAAAAAGGCGAAAAGAAAATCCCCATCAAATTCAAATTCCTCCTTCCTCTTCTTGTCTTTCTCGACCTACGAAATTCGAAAGCAGAAACCCAAGTCAGAATTTGAAGAACTGCAATATGGATTGGGTTCGCGGTAGAAAGTTGGGTCATGGGAGTTTTGCCACCGTGAATTTGGCGATGCCCAGAAGCCAGAGCACTGGGCTTCCGGCATTGATGGCGGTCAAGTCATGCGGGCTGTTGCACTCTTCTTCTCTTATGAAGGAGAAACTGATTCTTGACGAGCTCCAAGACTGCCCGGAAATCATTCGCTGCTTGGGAGAAAGCTTCTCGTATGATAATGGCGAGAAAGTGTACAATCTATTGCTGGAGTATGCTTCCGGCGGCGCTTTGGCTGATAAGTTAAAGAATTCTGACGACCAGAGGCTACCGGAATCTGAAGTCCGGCAATACACCAAGTCTTTGCTCAAAGGGCTTCAGTATATTCACAAGGCTGGATTCGTTCACTGCGACGTTAAGCTTCAAAACATTCTGTTGGGCTCGAACGGCGTCTTAAAGATCGCGGATTTTGGGTTGGCGAAGAGTGCTGGAGATGGAACTCCAGGGGCTGAATTGAGGGGCACCCCTTTGTACATGTCGCCGGAGATGGTCGCCGGAGGCGAGCAGGGGCCCCCGGCGGATATCTGGGCACTCGGGTGCGTGGTGGCGGAGATGCTAGCCGGCGCTCCGGCGTGGCGGTGCTCCGACGTGGCTGGGCTACTGATGAGAATTGGGGTTGGTGAGGAAGTGCCTGAGATTCCAGGAAATTTATCGGATGAAGGGAAAGATTTTCTTACAAGGTGCTTTGTGAAGGATCCAAGCAACAGGTCGACGGCTGAGCTGCTCCTAAATCATCCCTTCGTTTGCGATGAAGATTTTGAGGGCGAGGGCATTGGGACTGCCTCAGCCTCTCCGAGATGCCCATTTGATTTCCCGGATTGGGTGTCGTCGGTTACATGTTCGGGCACTTCTTTCCCCTCGCCGGAATATTCCCAGGAATCTGGGCCGTGGTCGTCGTTCAACTCGCCGGCGGAGCGGCTGCTGGAGCTGGTCAGTGAATGGACTCCTAATTGGTCTGTGTCGGATGACTGGGTCACCATCAAGTGACGGGATGTACATTCGGTCAATTTTGATCAAACCAAGGAGAGATGACTACAGTCAATGTAGATAGGGTCTGACTTCAAATGAGGCTTCAAATTGGAGACTCAGAATTTGAGTGTACAGTTGTAGAAAAAGATTACTTGCAAATTAACATTCATTTCATTCAATATTTTAAACATCGAGGCGAAATAGATCAATATATATCTGCTGTATGGCTTACTGGGTTTTTGCACAATGATTAGATTAAGGATTAGGATCCCAAAAGATAAAATGAAAAGTAGAGAAATAAAAAGTACAGAATCAACCTCGAATTTAGAATTTTGTGGACGACAGTGTCGGAATAAATTGTAATAGATAAAGCACGACTTCAATATGATGCTAGAGTTGGAACAAAAGAGTGGTCAAAAGGCCATTATTCATGTGTCGTTTTCTTTCGTTATTGTTTTTTATTCTTTTAAATGTTATGAAATATAATAGAATGTTTCCCTAGAATTTGAGAGAAATCGAATGACTGGAAAATCTTTCCAAAAGAATATTTTTTCCCCACCATTTCTAATTAAACCAGATTGAGTCGACGATACAGTAACTTGGCAGCCATCATTCTCTCTCCAGACATAAAGTCATCTGCTTTGTGACGTAATAAACTCACTACCAATGATGAATTGAGGTGTTGCCATGTGTCGTAGCGCACTTCTCTTCCATTCGTTAGGCTTTTGCTGTTTGGCTCTTTGTTCCTTAATTTCCCGTGTCTGAATCAATACATCGAACCGAACAAAGTTTTGTTCACTACAAGTCAAATCGATCTCATCTGCCAATTCTGGTTGAACGGTCAAGTTGATGGCTTCCATATATAAACAAATAAGTAAATAAATAAAAGACCCATTCATTTATCATGTGCATCAAATAATTTGACTAGTGACAAAAATTGAATGTATTTTCTCACCCGAAACTTCTATGCACCCTGCACTTGTTCTTACATGTTAGCAGTAGTTCTCGAACAATGACAGGAGCAATGCTCTCGTCATACACATGGCTGTAGGCCAACAGCATGAGTCCACATGTATCTCTGGGTCCGCTCAACCCTGCAGCCGGTGCAATGCACCCGGGTGCAGGAGATGTTCCTAAATGGCAGAATCTCAGAACATGATTAATTAATTCCTTTTATTTTATTTTTAAATAGGAAAAATTCATTAAAATAAAAATTAAATTAAACATTAACTAAAATAAAAATATCAAACAATCAGAGATAAAATAAAAAATATAAAACCTTTGAAATGTTTATTTTAATTTTTTCAATTAGTTAAGTTTTTTAATATGAAAACAAATAACAAATTATATTAAGTATTAAATAAAATAAAATAAATTATATATGTATTTTTACTTTTTTTTTATATAAAAATACATGATAAATCAAGTAAGTAAAGTGTATTTAACAAAAAAGTATCTAAATTCAATTTTTACAAATGTGTTTGAAAATTTAAACATATTTAAATTTATTAATTTTAAACATTTAAAAAAATTTTAAGATTTTGTTTTATTTAAAGTTATTTTAGTTTTTTGTTTATGTTTCAATGCATTTTTTATTAAATGTATTTTTTATTATTTAAAAACAAAAAAAAACTGTTAAAAATTAAGATTGTGCCACGTGTAAAAATATGTTACACATGGCAACATCTGCCGCACCAGGTGTACTTCACTGGGTGTGGCGCCGAGGAGACTCTTATCTCTGGCTATATGTTTCAAACACTAGCAAAATAATAAAAAAATACAAGCCTGATTTATGAAAAGGGAAGTAAGGAAGCAGCAGACCCAAAGAAAATCTTGAAGTACCAATTATTGATGACATATATTGCCAAAATTTCAAGGGATTGTTTTCCTTTATACAAAATAAAAATGAACATTTTCATTATTACAATTTAAAATTTTTTCCTCTTATTTTTATACAATTTTTAGAAAAATATATTTGAAAGAACATTCTTTAAAGGTATTTGGCTAAATTTATTTTAAAAAGCTTATAAAATTATAAAACTTATAAGTTTATAGGTCTTATTTTTAAAATAAGCTAATAAAGTGTTTGATAGAAATAATTAATTTTTTACATAAGATTTTATTAAAATTTATAATTATAGTTAATTATAATTTTTTAATGTTATAATAATAAAAATAAATTAAACATTATTAATATAATGTAAATGATGATATTTATATCATTTTAAATATGTACAACAAAGGAACTTTTGATATGCTTAAAAATAAGTATTGAAAAGTTAGTTTATTTTAAAGGAGTTTATAATATTTTAAAAATTTATAAACTCTTCTATATTAAAAAAAAAAAAAAAAAAAAAAGGATACGAAACACCTTTAAAAACTTATAAGATTTCCAACACCTTCTTAATAATGAAAACAAACACAATCCATGGGGATCTTGAGAGTAAATGGCCAAAAAAATTTTCCCTAGCACGTTAGAACCCAATCATGTAAGGCCCAACTTGTCTGGACCCAAGTTTCTCACCAGTTTTTCTTTTAATTACATAAATATTTCTCTCCCATGGCTGTGTTTGTTTTCAAATTTATATATGCACTTTCAGATGTATCTTTTATAAATAATGAGAAAGTAAAAAGGAATAAGAAAGAAAACTTAAAAATAAAATAATTGAAGTGAAAAAGCAAATGCTTTTTATTTTCCAATATGTGTATCCAATGATGTCTTTCTTTCGTACACTAATTTTTCTTTCCAAAAAACAGAGCAATGGAAAGAAATTTAAATTCTGCACATATAGCGCCGCCCACCACACAAGATTATTACAAAGATACAACAACAAAGAGTACACATGAAATTTGGCAAGACCACTACAACGAAGAGTCTGCCATTTCCCTATATTGTAATCATAATTCCCATCAGATTTCTCTTCATTTCCTCCTTACCTTTTTTGTCTCAAACATCACTGTTTTGTCGGAGGAAAATCAGCAAAGATCCAAGTCAAGACACGGTGCACTTGTTCTTCAATCGAATGGCCTCATTCATTTTCAAGGGGTCCATCACAACAGAGCAGTGGACCCTTTTACGGAACTTAGGCTTCACCAGTTTGCCCAACACATAAGCTCTTGCCCGAACCGTGAAATTCAAATCTAACGGCACAGGATCCACTGGTTTCCCATCCTTGCTGCTCAAATTCGAACCTCCGCCGTAGAGTGGAATTCTGCTTCCCTTCAACGACACTGCCACCAGTTTCCGACTCTTTCTTGATTGATAAAACTTCTTAATCTGCAACATTGCAAGAAAGGTCACCCGTAAGCATTCATTTGTCATAATGCAGCACATCGAGATTGTTATGACATTGATAGGAGTTTCTTACCCTTCCGCTGGCTAAGGTCAGTTCTAAGAAAGAAAGATCCACCGCCGTAGATGTTACGTGGACACCGAAAAATGTACCTCTGTTACGGAAAACAAACTTCACCGTTGCATTCATGTTCACCATCGGAGTACTTACACCGTAGGAATCTGACCCAGCTTGGATGTCAAATGTGTCAAACCCTATACTCTGCAGTATGCAAAGCAAAAGAACTTTTTTTTATCAGATTTTGGTTGGACAAAGAAAGTAACAATATGATTGGTTACTTATTTGCAAGGGTTTTTATCCCTTCAAAATCTCCACCATCCAAACACACATTTCAATTTCCAATGCAAATTATTCTCTTATAAACACACATACGCACACACATATATTCAAAATTAAATTATTATATTTGATCACAATTAAATCAAAACTCATATATACGCATGTGTACATTCACATTTATATATATATACTACGAAAATTAGCACACTCAATGTGTGTGTAAATTTATTTATAAATTATAAAATCATTATATTTCAAATAGTAAATAAAATTATTTCAGAAGTAAATTTATAAAAAAATAAAGAATCATTTAAAGAATTTGAAAGGAGGGGAAAATCGAGAAAAAGTATAAATTAAAATAGTTAGTTAAAAGATAAGAGTAAGAAAATAATAGAAAAAATAAAAGTTTAAAGTGAGGACAATCGTGCGAGTTTACATCATACAACTACAAAACCTTATTAACTTAATATATATATATATAGTGTGTGTGTGTAGTGTGTGTGATTATGTCCTAAAAATTAATTTTTATCTCTTGATACTATCATATAATCTAATCATTATTATATTATATAAATATAACCACACAAATTCAAATAATTAAAATTTTCATAACATCAAAAATCTATGGCCAACCAAATTTCCACCCCAAACAAAATTTCATTTTTATCTCTCAACACAACCTCCTACCAAACATAGCCTAAACAATTTTTTCAAGAAAGTAAACAACTGCATACCCATGAAATAAATTATTCCATACAAAATTTGGCAGGTGTACTGAGGGAAAAAGACCACAAGGTTGGGTGATTCACTGTAAGAAGTATGACTTTCAGGACAAGCGACATCAGCGGAGAAAGGCATCTCTATCAAGTTCCCAAAACATCCATCCCCCTGGAATGCCATGTCCGGCAGTCTTAGCTAACAAAGGCATCTCATATCTTACTTTCAGGACTAAGTTATGGAAAACAGAGACATCATATTGCACTATTGATTGGGATTGCTAATTCTTTTATAAGTCTTTGTAGAAAAATAGATGATAAGTGCAAATATTTACTAATTGTTTCCTAATTGGATTAGATCCGATTAAACCAATTGGGGCAAGAAGTTCCCTTTTGCCAAGGGCCCTAAAAAACCCTATCCCCAAGAAAAGGGCAACCAAAAGAAGCCCTAACGGGATCAGTTAAAGAATTGAATAAACTGGAAATATGAGTTCAGGTTTAAAGCAGGGCAATGATATATTCTGCACCTTCATGGTGACGACAGGCGTCTGATTCCTACTGGCCCCCCACAAGACCAAAGCAAAGAAAGAGAAGAGCACAAAGAACGCCACCACGAACCCTAGAACATAGCAACGCCGCGGCACCCCCCGCCGCTCGCCTTCCTCATCCAGCAGCCCCTCCTCTTCTATCGCGTCGATATCATTCCACTGCTTCTCCCCTTTCCGGGGTTGATGGTGGTGGTGGCGCCTGGACCCGCTGCTCGACTTCTGCGAACCCGGCTTGAGCGACCCGGAGTACCGAGTGGAGGACGAGTCCCGGGAGTGGCGCCCCGGCGACCCCATCGGGCTCAGAATCGGCGTGGAATGGAAAGAATTAGTGGTCTTCTCTCCGTCGTGGGAGTCCCTCGAGGGGCTCTGCACGTAGTACACCGCCCGATTCGGCGACGACGGCGCGAGGCTCGTCACCTCCGAATCGGCCTTTCCGTGCATCGCCATTGGGTTTGGCCTTCGAGTCGGAGAACGTGGGGTGATGATTGAACGAAGGTGCGTTTGTGGGAGAGTGGATGGCGGTGATGGATCTCAGGAATGGTGGGACTGGGCGCTTAGCTGGAGTGCAGAAAGTCTAACATAGCCACTTCTTAGCCTATACTTTGTTTAAGGTTTATTATATGCTTTTTTGTTGAGTGTTGCGTGTGACGCGCAATTAATTAGGGACAGGATCGGTCTGTCTGAACACAGAAACTAATGCCAGTTGGTAATTGTGAGATTCTTTATCAAGTTTTGTCTCCTTGCAACGACTTGACAATGTAAGTGAAGAATGGACCAAAAAGTGCCTCTCCAGCTCTCCTGTTTCCACTCGGACACAACTGTTGTTGCGTCGGCGTGTGAGACTGTGGTGGTATTATAAATTTTCAAATATACCAGGGCAACAGTTCAAATCTTTGAACGCCCATTGGATGTGTAAATTAGATATTAAAAGAAGGACACGTCGTCGGTTTAATTTCAAAGTTCATCTAAGCAAGTCTGTCAAATTGTGGAGTGTGTGAGGAAAAAATCGGTTGGACACCTGTCTCTAAATGATTTATTAAATATACTTATATTTTAATTAATTGATTAATACTGACTAATTCATCAATTTTCTTTTTCAAACTTGAATTGAGAACGAATCAGTTTTAGTTTTAATCTTTTGTTAAACTGCTTTTAAATATCAAGACACAGTAGTTTTTTGTCTTTTTCATACACTCTCACACATGTTACATGACAAAAATATAAAATGCTATTTTTTGTGCAGGGTTGTATACTTCTACTGAATTAGATCATGTTTGAAATCTTAGAAAAAAAATTGAAGTGAAAATGCTCATGGATGAGCTTGATTCTATCTAGGCATGCCAGTTACTGACCACAAAAAGGAATTATAGCCTACCTCTATCTCGAACCCGTGTGTGACACATTAAATTTTTACTAGTAATTTGCTCGCAATTCTCCCACTACATTCTATTTCCACTTAGAGTGGCATGAATTAACTCAAAATATAGTGATTTGTGCTAGCTCATGAACCAAAATATATATCTTATTTTATTAAAGGAGCCTGAAAAGCGAGAATTTAATACATAAGAATTTTTTTATTGTTTTGAACAATTCCTACTTGTGATAATAAATGGTGCTATTACCGCCTTTTATTTTCAATTAGAGTTACATAAATAGAAATTAAATTATAGTGGTTTATGTAAAATTAAGAGACAATGAAAATTATGCAGTCAAAGAAAATAATGAATAAAACAACAAAGTCGAATAATTTCATGAAATACAATAATCTCGGAATTCGCGTCATTGAATTTATTTTCTTGAAACCGCTTAATATTGTCTTGCTTGCCATTATTTATTAATTTTTATTACTGAAAAAATTCAATCTAATTTCAAATTGTCTAACTAATTATAGAGCTAATCAATTTGATAAGCACGATATAAACTCTTCGTGGAACAATACTCACTCAAATTTTATTACTTGACCGACCTCATGCACCTGTGAATTAATTCCCATTTAAGGTCAATCAGTTGTCTTCGTCATATTACTATAGTTTATAAATCAATAATTATATTGGAGGAACTACCAAACTTAATCACTTGTTACTGTTATGTTCTAATTTTTTTTAATTGAAATTTACCTTGTAGAGGTATTTAAATGGAACCATTCATAAATACTAACTTCTTTAGAATAACCTTACTACGTCGATCGAAAAAATAATTTTGAAACCATTTATGAATTAGGTCAACATTTCTCTTTAAGAATTGATTTTTTAAAAATGAATTGAAACCCATGATATTTGTAGTATTAGGATAGGTGAATTACATGTGTTGATCTAGCACGAAGATTTGAAATGATTTTGCATGTACGTGACGTCATGTGTGTTGGTTAAAAGATGTGTTGACACAAATACGAGTGCACATGATGAACCAATACCAAAGGAGTGCATAATTTACACATAAGAGCATGCGTGGATTTAAACGGGGGAGAATATGACTCCTGTCCCACATGCACTCAGCCTTGAGAACTTTGAGGTGAGTTGCACCAAACCCAAAATAGTAGACTGGTTAATTAGGCTGAAATTTTTAGCTATTAGTCATGGTTGAAAGTATACAATGGTTAACACAAGAATTATGTGTTTTGGCCACAAATGATCAAAGGAATAGTATCTTCCAGAATTACTTAAATATTTTATGCTTAAATCATATTGTTCTCTCTTAGTTTGAGATCACGAACATTACTTATTTATTAGACCAATTTATAAATTAGACTGACAACCAGTTTTCTAAGTTGAACTGAGGCCGGTCAACACACAGAAAAGACTTATAAAGCAATTATGCTCCAACCAATTAAACATATTTGTGAAAATGGGTTCCAGAGTGGCGATTATCAAAACCATCCCTAAAAAAAATAACTAATGATCACTTTATGAAGCGGGAAATAAAGAAGGAAACAAATGGAAAGACCAAAATAGAGGAATTAAAATTGTGAAAATTTATAATGAAAGGAAACGGAAAATATATGTAATATATTGAAATCATAATTTTCCGTGAAAAATAAAGCTTCTGGTTAATGTTAATTAGCAATTAGCTTTTTAGTACCTCAAAATTGAATTTGAATATTCTTTTGTGATAAAAAATAAAAATAAATTAAAGAAAAATCAAAAATCACAAAACGTTTCTTCCTTTCTTTTCCTTTTAAATCTCAAATCACATAAGTATTGCATGCGAGAGGTTATTCGTCACGTTGGGTGTGATGTCAATTTGTTGTGGATATGTAATTCATATCTGACTACAATGAATATCAATTTTGCTTGACTTTTATTATTAACAATAATTTTCATATGGGTCCCCGAGTTACTGTCCAAGCTTTAATTCTTATAAAATTAGAAGAGCAGTTGAAAGATAATTAATTCAGGATAGTAAAGTAATCAATCAATTCTTGTAAGTTGACTATTATGCACGTTAATCTTTTGTTGAATAAAATTTATTTGGATAATTTTGACAAAATGTAGTTTACCGATTCAAGTCCCGGCAAATTGAACATAAATCTATTTGAAACTATCTTTTTACAATTCCCTCATTTTTTTTCCCTATTACAGGCTGTCATCATTTCACTGAATCATTAAGTTTAAAAGTCACCATCTTTAAAATTATAAAATTAATTAATTTATATTTAGTTGCCTTCTTCAAAGATCTCTCTTTACGTTGTTTGTTGATTTTATTTTAATAGATGTCCGGAAAGACAAACTAAGCCCAACCAACTAGAATTTTTGTCCCCTTAAGGCGATCCTTTTGCCTTTTCGATTAACTCTTACAAATTAGTGTCGTGATAATATACTCAATTTTTGTATTTTAAATTTTGACGAAGCGCCTATGCTTACGGGAAAAGGGGGTGTAGGTGTCGGCGTTGTGCCAAGCGATTCGAAGGGAAAAATGCTGAGCATGAAAGTCCAAATTTTTTGACAGTGGATGTTTTATGAGATGAGCGTGAGCAGTAATTCAACTTTGATAACTATTTAAATTTTATTTATTTTAATTTCGTAAAATTTGAAATTAATTTAACACTTGAGCTAAGCAGTATGTATTGGGTTTCAATTTGTATGAATACAAAATTTTTTAAATTTTAATTACAAAATAATTAGAGAATATAGTGGAGTAAAGATTCCCAACTTGATCTACTTTTTTTTCATATAAAATACATATATATAAATTCTAAAGTAGATTATCTAGAATCTAATTTCTGTAGTTTTTGTCTAAAATTCACAAATTGCGATAAAGTCCCAACTTCTAATTTGTATATGCAAACAAAGTGTTGGCTAAGGATTTCCAACGAATTTTCATGAAGTCCTCCGTGAAATCTTGCAATACCTTGCACTTGAAGAATTTCTTAAAAGAAAATCTAATGAAAAGGCTAGTAACTATTTTCTTTTATGTGCAAAATGGTGAATAGTGTCTAAGTAAATGGTGCTCCAGATATTGTTCACATGAATAGTAGTTTTTTGTTTTGAATTTCTTCCGAGTGATTTATTATTAAGACAATTGTATGTATACTAAAATACTTAGGGCTCGTGGAATAGGCTTTATAGACTTTAACATTGAATTTTAAAATTAATTCAAACTCATCCAGTATGAATTATTAATTTAATTAATAATTAAAACTTATTTGAATTATTTCTTTTAATTTAATTAATTCCATTAATTAAAGTAAAAGCCTATTATGTTTGTAATTAATAATCCTCATAATTAACAAGTATAATAGGTACAAAATAAAATAATTTTTTTATATCTTATTTCTTTAATTTAATTAGTGCTCATCCCATTAATTAAATCGAAGGCTCATCATATTTCTAATTAATGACTATATCACTAACAAACATAATAAAGAATAAATCATTCCCTTTGATCAAATCCAAATGCGACCAAATTAATTCAATTATGAGACTTTTCAATTCTTATCTATAAGACTTTTCAAGCCTTATGATCACCGCTTTGTACATGCTTCAAGCTACCACCTTATTGTTATGTGCGTGACTCTCTAAATTCATCTTTGGCTGGCAACGGGTATAGTTCGAAAGATATAAGTAACACATAACCTGTGGCCCATATTGTAACCCATCCAAGGTACACTAAATGGATCGCAATGAACTTTCCTGATCGTAAATATTATATAATATAGACTGACGCGATCCTAAGGATCCGTCGAATTTTATTTTATATTTATTAATTCTAATTTATTGGTTAATGGGCTTAATTAATAAATTGGGCCTTTGGGCTTTTTAGGTTAGAGTCTGATAGTTTTAGTATAAATAATAGTTTGCTATTCAGTTGAGAAAATAGAATACAGAGAGTGTTTTCAATTAATTCAGGTTTCCTTTCAATTCCCTGAAATTGATTCTTTCAGTTTCTCGTGAGTTTCTATCCCAAATCGAGTCATTCCGAATTGGTTCGAGTGATTCGTAACGTATCAATCAGCAATCGGTGTGCTGATTGTGGCCGTTCTTATCGGGTTCAATCCAATCCTACCACGTTGGGTTGGCGTTCTTCGCCCGGTTCGCGTCCCTGGGGTTATCGGATTAGGGTCCGGTTACACCGTTCCATCTGACGCGATCGTTGATCACGTCAATTTGGTATCAGAGCCATCTTGTGTCGAATTCTAATTCGATACACGATCCGGATTATTAAAAAAAAAAGATCAAAAAAAAAAAGGGGAAATTCGCCGCCGCCGCGCCACCGCCGTTGCCGCCGCCAGATTTGCACCGTCCAACCATTCACGCAGCAATCAACCCCGCCACCACCGCCGCTGCCGGAGAAAACAAAAAAAAATTCAAAAAAAAGAAAAGGAAAATCGCTGCCGCCGCGCCGCCGCCGCTTGCAACCGCGATTCCGCCGCCGTTGCAGCCGATATCCGCCAGAAAATCACACCCACCACACCGCCGTCGAGAGCCCATCCCTTCCCACACCGAATCGCCGCCGGAAGAGGCGTTATTTCGCGGCCACGACGCCGCAAAAGCCGTTCGGGTTTTCCGCTGCCAACTCCGAGATTCCGGCCGACACTGCCGTCCGACGCCGCCGCTGAAGCCTCCCAGGCCTTGCCGACGATTGGGCCGGTCGACATCGGCCGTAGCCGCGAGAAACGCCGGCGTAAAGGATTGCCCCAGCCGCATCGCTGCCGCGCCGCCCGCGAGCGAAGACGAAGAAAAAAAAAAAAAACAAAGAAAGAAAATTGGGTCGGGCTGGGAACTGACTGGGCCGGCAGTAAGTATTGGGCCCAAGTCCGTCTGGGCCAGGAAAGAAATATTTTGTGTAATTGGGCCGCCAAAAAAAAAAAGAATTATTTTGAGCCGAGCAAGTGTTGGGCCGTAGTTTGTTTTGGGCCAAAAAAAGGGGTTTCTGTTGGGCCGAGATTACTTGGGCTGCAAAAAAAAAATAAAAAAACTTGTTGGGCCGAGGTTGTTTGGGCCAAGAAAAATTTCGGTTGAGCTGACATAAAATTTGGGCCGAGTGTCAAGTGGGCTGGAAGCAGGATCTGGGCCAAATTAAAACTGGGCCAGGCTTGAGAAAAAAACTCATTGGGCCGAAGGAATTGGGCTGGACCAGAAGCTGTTGCCGGGCTGGACCGTTCGCTGACGTGGCCCGCATTTCAACTTTAATCACGTTGGATGGCCAGTCAATATTCAGACCAAGGTAATGGCCCTGACGAGACTAAGTTCTTATTCAAATCCCTCTCTGATGAATTGAGAAAGCTTACCAGAAGTGTAAAGGGTATGCAAGACAGGATGACAGATGTGCAAGACCGATTAGGGCGCGTAGAAGCGTCCCAAGCTGCAACCCTAGAAAGAGACAGTTTACTGTCCAGACCGACTGGACGCAAAGGCAGTCCCGTGCCAGGTCGAGCTCAGGTTAGGGACGGACATGGGCATCATGTCAGGCCAGTAAGACAAGATCGACGAGACTACGAAGAGACAAGAAATAAATATACACTATCCAGACATTATAATGTCAGAGATTATGGATCGAATGTGGATGAGTACAACAAGCCATCCAAGGTATCAGATTCTCATATTGGAAGTCAAACTCGGGTGTGTTTTAATTGCTTTCAGCGTGGGCATAGCATGAGTGAATGTCGAAACGAGGAAGTTGATACCCATATCGGCATTAGCAAAGTTTTGGGAGAGAAGAAAGGCCCACCCATCGAGACGCCATCTTTGACTCAAGTGAAAATTGCAAAGAAGATGCCATCGGATGAAGTACAACATGAAGATCATGGCAGTGATAACACACTGGAAGCTGAGGAGAAAAGTGAACGGAAAGACGTAACGGAATCAGTAGAAATTGAAAGGGATAAAGCTGAGATAGAAGAAGCCATAGAAATTAAAGTGGAAGTTGAGGACATCCACAAGCATGAAGAACAAACCAAGGATTGGGAGATTAAACTTCTACAGAGTCACGTGTACATTGATCCATTCTACTATCTAGCAAATCCAGTACCAAATTGTACTGTACAAGAGTTGAAGATAGTTTTATCTGCAGAGAGTACACATGCATATCCGAATAAGTCATCAATGCCCTTTCAGATTCTTTTATGTAGTTTGTTGCCGATATTTCTATGCTGGACTCATAAGAAGATAAAGCTGAAGTTTCAGCGAGGTGATGAAGAGTTAAAGAACTTCCAGAAATTCGTGTTTGATCCAGGAGGACACAGATTCGAATTGAGGACAATTCGCCTTCAAGAGGAGGGGTATGACGCGATCCTAAGGATCCGTCGAATTTTATTTTATATTTATTAATTCTAATTTATTGGTTAATGGGCTTAATTAATAAATTGGGCCTTTGGGCTTTTTAGGTTAGAGTCTGATAGTTTTAGTATAAATAATAGTTTGCTATTCAGTTGAGAAAATAGAATACAGAGAGTGTTTTCAATTAATTCAGGTTTCCTTTCAATTCCCTGAAATTGATTCTTTCAGTTTCTCGTGAGTTTCTATCCCAAATCGAGTCATTCCGAATTGGTTCGAGTGATTCGTAACGTATCAATCAGCAATCGGTGTGCTGATTGTGGCCGTTCTTATCGGGTTCAATCCAATCCTACCACGTTGGGTCGGCGTTCTTCGCCCGGTTCGCGTCCCTGGGGTTATCGGATTAAGGTCCGGTTACACCGTTCCATCTGACGCGATCGTTGATCACGTCAATTTGCGTCATAGACCTTTTGTCTTACTTTATTTCAACCAAGCGAAAGTTATGGATTTAGTCAAACTTACAAACTCTATCATATGAACAATTGACATTTTCTCATGAGATTAAAGTTTCAATAGAAAATTCCCTTTCGATTACATACTACTTTGGCCAAAGATTTTCATCTCATAAAACATCAACTGCATAGGACAAACACCTTACTCATTTGCAAGCAGAAAAATACTTTTATTGAATGAACACGTGCCTTTATACGCACCCAAGCAACAACATTTTAGGCTTATGACCATATCCATATGACGATAAATATTAGTCTTTAATATCCTAATAATAAATTGCTTGTTATGCGTATAAGATAACCATGTCATCTTAAATTTAAAGTCCACGTGTATTTAATGCGATAATGAAGTAAGACATTGACAGTAGAGAGTGAACTCTATGTGTCTACTTTATTCTACGAATCATTGTCCGAATGCTTATTCTCTAATGACACATTCACACATATGCTTTCTCAATATCTCGTACTGAATGACATGACATTTACTGTATAAATATAAGGTGTAAAAGTTATATCAAGTCTCTAATGTCCTTTAGAGTATTTTTGACTTGAGGATTGATTTTAGTGATTATGTACTGAGACAACTTTGTACCCATATTTATAATTCTTTATGGTAAGGTCCTTAACATAATTATATGGGCACATGCAATACTTTACACCGTTCAAAATCTACATGCTTGAAAATACTATTAAGATATTGATAAAATAATTATCAATACTTTATTAATTAGTAAAAATAATATTTACAATTAATATCCCTCAAGCATCACTCATTAATAATATGGCATCAGAGGGCATGTCATTAACAATTTCCTATTTGCACTTTAACATCAATGACCCTAAGGCTAATCACTATGGTATCTAATACCTATTTTCTCAATATGGTAATCTAACTGTTCTTGCGTCATTGGTTTGGTGAGTAGGTTAGCAATATTATTTACTGAAGCTATCTTTTACATGACAATATCGCTCCTTCTAATGATTTCCCAAATGATATGATATCACCTTGCAATATGTTTAGATTTTTAATGAGACCTTAGTTCTTTTGTTTGTGTGATCGTGCCATTATTGTCACAATGAAGTGGCAACGACTAATCTATTTGGGAACCTCTTGAAGCTCAATAATGAACTTCTTAATCCAAACAGTCTCCTTCACAGTATCACATGTTGCAATATACTTAGCTTCAGTGGTGGAATTTATAGTGGTACTCTATTTGGAGCACTTTCAACTTACTACTTCTACATTAAGGATGAAAATGTATCTAAAAGTAGATTTTCTATCATTGATGTTCTATTGAAATCCAGAGTCAATATAGCCATCTAATTTTAGTTCTCCATCTCTACACACAAGTATTATATCTTAGTCATTCTCAAGTACTTAAAGATACACTTAATAGCACCTAAATGTTGTTTGCCAAGATTTGCCTAGAACTTGCTCGTAACACTTACTGTGTAAGCGATATCCATTCTTGTACATAGCATTACATACATTAGGATTCTAATTGCTAAAGCATATGGAATGACATTCATTGATCTCCTCTCATCAACCATTTATGGACCCATGGACTTTGAGAGATGGATGTAATGCTTAACCAGTAGCAATCATTTCTTAAAGGTTTCCATCCTAAACCTCTTTAGGATTTTCTCTGTGTACAAAACTTGGGAGAGACCGATCAATCTCTTATCTTTATCTCTGTAGATATGAATCCTCAAGATATAGGTCGCTTCTCCCAAGTTTTTCATGAAGGATGTCTTGGATAACTATGATTTGATGGATGTTATCATCCCAAGTAAGAGCATGTCATTAACATACAATACTAGGAATGTGATTGCATTTCCACTAACCTTTTTGCAAATGCAGGGCTCATCTTAGTTTCTAATGAAGCCAAACGATTTGACTACTCCATTAAAATAAATATTCTAATTCCTCAATGCTTTCCTAAGGCCATAAGTGGACATCTTGGCTTGCATACTTTATGAAACTCGTCTTATACCTCAAAACCAGGTGGCTACATCATATAGATATCCTTCTTAAGAAATCCGTCGAGATAGCAGTTTTGACATCCATTTGCTAAATCTTAGAGTCTAAGTGGGTGGTTATCGTGAAAAATATTTGAATGGATTTGATTATAGCTACGGATGAAAAGGTCTTGTTATAGTTAATTCCCTTATTTTAACTATAGCCTTTTTGCCTCAAGCCTAGCTTTATAGATCTTGATCTCATTAGTCGAATCAATTTTCCTTTTATAAACCTATTGGCATCCAATGAGAACTATTCCTTTGGGTAGATTTACTAAGGTCTAAACTGAGTTTGAATTTATATCAAATTGCATAGTTTCCAGTCACTTGGTAGAGTTTTTATCTGTCATTGCTAGTTTATAGGTAGAAGGATCGCTCTATGATCATCTCTTATAACAAACAACTTTTGTTTGTTCTCTATAACATAACCACAACTCTTTGGTGCATCAAAGACTATACTCGATCACTACAATGGTTGTGTCATGAAAGGTATTTCTCAAATAGGTAATTATTGTGTGGGTTCCTTACTTTGTCCCTCACGCTCAACTTCATTGAGCATAATAGTTCTACTAGCACCACCTTCCTAGACGAACTCTTCCTACAGGAAGCGTGCTTAATAACCAACAACAATCTTTTCGTCATCAGGTAAGTAGATTTATATCACATAGAGTCTTTGGGATACCCCCACAAAGTGACCCAAAATGGCCTTTTCCTTTAACTTGTCGGCCTTATTCTTCTTAAGGTAAGCCTGACATCCTCAAATCTTAATATGCTTCACGCTCAACTTCCTCTTACACCTTATCTCATGTAGGCTTAAAGGAACAGACTTAAAAGGAATCATATTCAAGACTTGGGTGGCTGTTAGAAGAGCGTGTCCCCATAAAAAAATGGGTAAGTTAGTGAAGAGCATCATGGATCGGACCATGTCCAACAGAGTCTGATTCCTATACTTAGCTACAGTATTTATTTAAGGAGTTCCTAGTGAGGTGAGTTGTGATATAATACCGTTTTCCTTGAGGAATTTCACAAACTCGGCGTTTAGGTATTTGCCATCATGATCTAATCATAGTGTATTTACATACTTGCCAGTTTGTTTCTCGACTTCACGCTTTGAATTCTTTAAACTTTTCAAAGGATTCATACTTTTACTTTATCAAATACATGTACTTATACCTAGAGAAATCGTTGGTAAAGATAATAAAATAGTGAAATTCCTTCCTTATCATTTCATGAAATGGCTCACAAACATTAAAGTGGACCAACTCCAACACTGATGTGACTTTTTTTTGACGTACTCATCAAATGGACTCTTGCCCATCTTACTAAAAATATAAGGTTCACAAGTTGGATATGGCTCCTTTCTCAATAAGCCTATAAGCCCATCTTTTTTTAACTTGCTAAGTCTAGCCTTTGCAGTGCGGTCTAATTTGAGATACTCCAATTGCTTAGAACTCAGATCATCCCTAGCATGTTTGTTTGTCATGGTATTCATCACTGGCTTATCATCCAAATTCAAGTAATACAAGTCATTTACCAACAAGGCCCTGCCAACTAATTTATTACGAAAATAAATTAGACAATTATTCTTTCTAAAATGAATTTTCTTTTACTAGTAGCGGTATAGAGTTAATATTCTTTAGCTCATTTGCTAACAAGAGACAATCTCTTATGCCTAGAACATGACCGGATAATAATTTAATTGAAGCAGTGCCAATCGAAGTGGTTGCAACACTTGTCTTACTACTGATTTTAATGACCACTTCTCGCTTCTAAAGTGAGATACTCTTGGCCAAAACTTGACTAAAGGTACATATGTGAGAAGAAGCACCTAAAACCAAGATCCAAGACGTAAAAAACATACCAATGGAACATGATGCTTCATAAACATAAAGTTATATCCCTCCTTTGCGTCTTTTAGGAAATGATGGCACTCAGCATAATTTCTTCTCCAGTGCTTTTCCTTGTTACATTAGAAACTTTTTCTTCTGCTAACATGAGCATCGGATGGCATGCCCCTCCATTAACCTTAGGAGTACTAGATTTCTTTCTTTCAATCTTGCCTTCCTTAATCTCACTAATTGAGGGACTTGACGTCTTAAAGATAACCTCATTTCCAATACTCGGAATGACAACTTACAAGATCCCACTAATTCTTCAAGGAATAAGAACTCTTCTCAAACCTTGAACTCAATCTGTTCTCTTTGTACTAATAAACATAATGGTCTCAACAATAACAATAATTATGAGAGTAAAAAAAATAATTCAAGAATTATATAACTGCTAAAAATAAGCAAAATTATTAGATTAGTTGTTAAAGTTGCTATCGAATGATTATAGACTTTAAATCATATAGCTTCCTATTTGATTGTTTGAATTTAAGTTCAATCTGAATCTGATTCAATTATATTTTTAAATTTAATCGAACTGTGTCAAATAATTTAATTTATTAACACTCCTATTTTTTTGTTGTTGTGGTGGATGTCCTCCTTATTGCTCGGGCACAACGACGCAGTAATGAGGACTCGCTCTACCACTAAGTTAATAGCCCAAAGCTTTGGTGGCAAGGACTACTAAACTCATATTTCAAAGCAGATGGATGGAGGTTCTCATTGGAGGGTGTTTGCCTTCGGCTAATTCAACGATTTAGAAGGAAAGAGGAAGGCCTTTCTTAGATTGGATTCATTGGTTGATGGCATCTATAGCCTCCACAGCAGGAGACTAGCCGGCAGGATGATTGTCCAACACGTTGATATATGGGAAAGGCAATGGGGCAGCTCACCTGGTGGCTCGGAAAGCTAGTGTTTCTTATTTTACAATGGATCCTCTCACTTTTTTGTCTCAACCACACAATCCGATGTAATTGCTTAATTTTGAATAGAAGTTTTCTTTTATTTCAAAAATAGAAAAGATCAATACTTATAAATGAGAGAGACCCTACTCGAGCTTAAATACAACTTCTTACCCTGCTCGACTCTAAATATAGCACTGCACCATACCCAAGCTCCAGATGCAGCTAACTTTGTATCCTAATCGGGTATCATTTATTCCATTTGGAGCACCCAGAACATCTCAATTAATCACTCTACAATAATAGAATCACACTAATTTAACTCGAATTCTAAAATCAAGGGACATTGGCAAAAAGAATGGTTGACCCAATCCTATAAATAGACTAAAACATGTGTGTGTGGGTGTGTGTGTCTGTGTGAAGAAGCCAACTTTTAAGAGGACAGGTAAGGAAGCCTCTAAAATAAAGGCCCCAACGTGACTTCTTTTTCTTCTCTGTCTTCTTGCAACATTGACCATGGAGCTTTCCTCCCATTTTCTTATACACCTATTCGTGATGTATGGAGAAATTCTTGTAGACAGAGACATTTTCAGTTGAAAGATGTTAAATTGTACCTCCCTATAGCTTTAGCTAAGAGTGTTTGCAGTCGAGTTCGGTCAGATTCACAATAAAAATGTAACTTGATCTAATTTTGGTGAATTTATAAAAATCAAAAAGTATAACCGTCTGGTTTGGGTCGGAAGCTTTTTGGTGGACGAGAATTTGTGGATTGTAAAATTTTATCTACATTGATTTGAAATAGATGCGAAGTTAATACATTTTAATTTAAAATCTATAAAATACTTATCAATATCTTATAAAAGAAATTAATACTAACGAAAAATAACTAACAACCATTATCTACATCTCTGCTGCATTCAATCGGTCAAATTTAATCCAACCATAAGAATTTCAATTAAAAATGTGCTATCAATTGTTGTAAAAAAAAAAAAGTAAACATTTAAATTTCGCCAAATGAACTATTATTGTTATAGGACAAGGTTCTTGTGTAACAAAAAAAGTTGTACAAAGATGCATAAATTTGAATCAAAATGAATTTTGTAGGTTCTATTATCTATTTTGACTCTTTTTAATTCTTTTTTTTAATTTAGAAATTTTAGACACTTTGACAATCTTCTAGAAATGTCAGTTAACTTAATCTTCCTTAAAATTGATTTGGCTATCAGAAAATGTCAATTGTGAAGTTTGACTACATGTGTATGAATTAAATGCCAAATTTGGAAAAGTAACATGATGATTGACTTGAATTTTGTTAAAAATACTTTGCAACTCTTTCAAAGTACAATTTGAGATTTGGAGCAATTTCAAGGAAATGACTTGTATTTGATCTTTTTTGAAACTTGTTGAACCTTGAATTAACGTTAATTTATCGGCTTAACATTGCGACTTTCGATCCAATGCCAAATTTGGAGACTTGTTACGAAAAATTTCTTGAATTTTGTGACAAACATCGTGATCTTCATTTTAAATTTCAAAGAGAATTTGTAAAGACTTATTGGATTTCAGTTCATTGAGTCTTCAATTCTATATGTTCCATTGACGATAACCCCTATGTATAGCTGTAGCAGAGATAATGTAGTTGCATTAGCTTGTTAACATGGTACGATCTCATTGATCCCTAAATTTGGAGTTTATTAAAGAATTTAACTGATAATGTTATGCTTCTAACGAGACATCATCATTTGTCACAATTTAATTGGCTGATCAAAATATTACTTATTTATTTATTTATTTTAGAAATTATAATTATTAAAAATTCTCAAAATGTTAATATGATTTATTTAATTAATATTTTGCGACGTATTTCCAAGTGAGATTGTAGAAGTGGGTAAAAAAAATGAAGAAAATAAACCAAAACGCAGAAATTGTTATTTTGTACTTGAGATATATGTTGTATAGTTTGTGATGATTGTCCTCTTTATTTTTCAATATTTATTCTTTTCATTTTGTCGAGTCAAATATATATTTGTGGGGTCTTCCTTGAAAAGCTTTTAAATCGAACTTTAACCTTTTTTTTAAAAAAATTATTTAACAAAAGTAGAATACACTTAAAATGTACATAAAAGTAAGAGAAAATGATTCATATTTCGCAATAAGTACTGTTTAATTTGAGCGTATTCTTCAAATCAATAAATTAGTTAAAATTCAAATATTAAACGTTAACTTAGGTGCGAGAGAATTCATAGGCGAAAAATTCATTCTCGAAGTTTTTGAAATTTTATAGTGTTCAAAAAGTATAAGTTATGCAAAAAAAATAAATAAATAGATAAATAAATAAAAAGCAACGTTAATTAATTCACCATTTATTATAACAGGCGAGTCAAATGAGAAGCAATTATTATTATTTTTTTATGAATGACTGCTGCCGACCAAATTTTAACAAGTCATATAAAAACAAAGATTAAAATTAGTAGTTTTAAAATCGACAGGTTTCAGAATGGATTTGTGCCTGTTTGAACGGGTTTTATATGCGCCCGAGCTTTAGATGCGTTTGACAACAGATTTGGAATTAATCAATACATGAGATTTAATTTGGAATTAATCAACTCAAATAATCTCACACCGCATCAAATCTAAGCCCAGGCGTGACTCCGCGCCGCGTTTGCTTTTCTAGAAATAGTTTGCCCCGTCCTTGCATCCATTTCCTCAGGTGAGGTCCCACTCGTTATTTCAGGTACCTCGTTTCGGAAAAAACAAAAACCACCATCGCAATTGCCCAAAATTGATGCTGAAAATCCTACAAAAGGAAGTAAAACAGGTGAAAGAAAGAACCAGAAGCAAAAGATACTGTGAGAGAGAGAGACACACACACATCCCTTTGCAGAAACAAAGGGCCCTTCCCTTCCTGTCTCCCCCTCTCCCTCTCTCCCCTCCAGATCTAGGACAAATTTTCCAACAGCTTCAGATGGAGGCATGAAAAAATTTATCCGACCTTTTCTTTTTCCACATTATCTAATTTTCTCTTATATTTATTCGATTAATTTCTCGTACAGGGTCTGCTTTTTTTGCCCATAAAGCTGTTGCTGATCACTGCTTTCCTCTTGGGCCATTCTTATTCTCTCAAGGTTATTCTTTCCCTTTTCTGATCGTTGCCGTATGCAGATATTGTAGACTATCTTCCTTTCCTTGCAATCTCTATCTATTTGTCCCGTTCACCATTCACCCTTGCGGAGTTCTTCTCATGTTCGACAGATTGGCGAAACGTGTTCTAGTACGAGCAACAATTGCGACGCCGGATTGACATGCGGCACTTGCCCTGCGAACGGCAACACCAGGCCTCGATGCACCGGCATTCAGCCGATAATTCCCACCTCTAAGGTATTCGTATCGTTTCTATTGTCATTATTATACTTTTTGTGAATGGTTGGTTAGGTCTTGATTTTCATTTTTTCTTGGTTGAATAGGTAAAGGGGCTGCCGTTCAATAAGTATTCATGGCTGACGACCCACAACTCGTTTGCTCGGACCGGCTCAAAGTCGGGCACCGGGTCTCTTCTTGTCACTCAGACTAATCAGGAGGATTCCATCTCCAATCAGCTCAAAGTATGTAATCAAAATTAGATTTCAGTATATGCGTCTGATTTTATTTTCCGTTAAAACGCTACCTTCCGTCGCCGGACGTGGCACCTTTGCGTCTGTGCGGCGGTTAAATTTGGATGAGCGATATCACTGTCCTGCCCTGGCGGTCTTAGGTCATTGACTAAAAAGCACACATACTCTGTCTTCTCGAGTAATTGCTGCATTGTGTTTTTGGTTTTTTTATTGTTTATTTCGGCTTATTACGTAGAATAGATAAGTTATTTAAGTTGATGTAAACAAGGACAAGGAATCTAATTGTAAATTTAGGGTATGTTATTTTTGAATGAATTATAAATTGTTTTGAAGGATAAAATTTTTTTGTGTGCATGAATTAATGCTTAACAATAATATTTAGTAAGTTTGACTACATTATTCAATAAATAATATGATGTTGAAATACTCTTTTGAATTATTTATAAAAGAATTTAATATCTTAATTATTTTATCATGATTTTTTTAAATGGTATTATTTATCTTCCAATTTTATAGTTTTATACCAAATTCTTATTTTATTAAGGGTTTTAATCAATTAAAAAGATAAACATAATCCATCCTACGTAATCACTCTAAGTAAACATGTCCTTCTAGGATAAATAATTATTTAAAATAATTAAGGCATTAGGAATTTATTATAAATCATTCAAATAACTATTTTAATCTTATGTTACTTATTAAATTATGTCTATGCTAAGGATATAATAGAAAAATAAATATAACCACATTAATTTTTCAAGTTTACTAGGCATAATTGTCAAAATTAATAAATTAATACAATTTTTTTTTTAATCCTTTTGACTATAAATCTGTCCACCAAAATGAACGATAACCTTGTGGTATTGATCATCTTTTGTTTATGCATTATTACGCCAGTTGGCTGTCCGTTTCTTTTGCGAATGTGGTAGATGTTGCACTGATTGAAAGGCTACTCTTTTGTCAAGATTCAGGTAGTAATAATGGATTCTCTACTGCTTTTCTACTCCAAATAATTTTGGTCTGTGATGTTTCTTGCAACTAGATTTTTATTCCTGATTCATTATACTAAGAGAGCGTTTGGCTTTTAGAAACTTATAAGATGATATAGTTTATAAAATATTTTTGGATTTTATAAGCTCAATAAAAATAAGCTAAAAAGTGTTTGGTAATGTCATTTTATATGATTTTATTAAATTTATAATTATAGTTGATTATAATTTTTTGATATAATAATAATGAAAATAATACAAATACTATTAATAAAATGTAATTTAGGGATATTTATTCTATTTTTAATATATAAAATAAAGTTATTTATAAGATGTTTGGGAATAACTAACTTATTTTTAAAGAGCTTGTAAGTTTCAAATATCTTATTTTTGGAGCTTATAAACTTTTTGGTCAAATCAATTATTAAATACTCATGAGAAGTTTATAAGTTTACCCAAACACCCTCTAATTTACGTTGCGTCTTATAAAATCATTATTCCTGCACTTACATATTTTGGGAATACCTTTAGTACACTTGTTCTTTATATATGAAGTGTAATCCAAGATAAACTACCAAAATGTAATAGAGGAGTCTTGACAGCAGTCAGGCATATGCTTCTGTAGTTACAAATTGAGATGTCTAATGAAACAACCGCATGTTTGTGTGCATTTGCTCTATTGGTTCTTTTGAGTTGTACTGATAGCAGATTTGCAGTCTAAGAGATGTGATTAGTGATCCTTTTGTAGAATGGTGTTCGAGGGCTTATGCTCGATATGTATGACTTCAACTACGACATTTGGCTGTGTCACTCCTTCGGGGGCAAGTGTTTCAATATAACAGCATTTGTAAGTGCATCACATCTCTCAAAACTCATTCTGATTTACCAAAAGAATGTTTCGTCTCTAATCTATTGGCTGAAATTTATCTATTATTGTTTCTCCGTTTGTTTTCTTATTCGCAGCAACCTGCTGTCAACGTTTTGAGAGAAATTCGAGATTTTCTGGAAGGAAACCCAGCAGAAATAGTCACCATCTTCATTGAGGATTATGTGACATCTCCTCAAGGCCTGACCAAAGTGTTTAATGCATCCGGCCTGAATCGATACTGGTTCCCTCTGTCTCAGATGCCTAAAAATGGTGAAGATTGGCCGATAGTCGATGACATGGTCCAGAAAAACCAACGGTTGGTAGTCTTTACCTCTAAATCATCCAAGGAGGCTTCCGAAGGAATAGCTTATGAATGGAACTACGTGGTGGAAAATCAGTGTGAGCATTTCTCCTCTCTCAAATTGAGCACAAACATGAACTTTAAATTCTACATTGGATCAATCTTGAGAAGGGAATAAATGCTGAAACTTATCCAATTTGCAGATGGAGATGGCGGGATGACTCCCAGTTCTTGTCCAAGTCGCTCAGAATCATCTCCCATGGACACCTCTTCAAGATCTCTGGTCCTTATGAATTACTTTCGTACGAATCCAAATACAACAGAGGCATGCGTGGACAACTCTGCTGCCCTGATTCGTATGATGAAGACTTGCCATGCAGCTGATGGGAACCGCTGGCCAAATTTTATTGCAGTTGATTTTTACCAGGTATTGATGGATGGAGACTCTAATGTGCCCCTTTTACTCAGCTGATTCAACACCAAGACAATTCTATGAAACCAGAATCATTACTGGTAGTTTGCCTGAACTTAACTCTTTCTTGCTTTCACTCCAGAGGAGTGACGGAGGGGGAGCCCCAGAAGCCGTTGATGAAGCAAACGGGCAATTAACGTGTAGCTGCAAAAGCATTGCCTATTGCAAGGTAAGCTAGTTAACTTGATAGCCTATAACTTTTACAACCATGATTTCTGCTTTCACCCAACAAATCCAAACCTTTATCCTTCTTGTAAAACCCACATTTGTCATACTGCTTTACCGTGTAAAGTTCTGTAGGTCCTTTTTGCTGCAGTGTGACTTATGTTTAGCATAAATGGCAGGCAAATGGAACATCTCTTACATGCAATGTCCCTCTGCTTTCACCTCCACCACCCGCCGGCTTATCTCCTTCAGAAACAGTACAAGGGCTGGGAAATAACTCTCTGATAAGTAGACCGCTCCAAACTCACTGGTTTATTTTGATAATCTTAACCGTTCTTTTGTGGCTGTAATTCTTAAACCGAGATGTACCATCATTCATGTGTTGTATTCCACAAGCGATTTTTGCAACGATCACAGCTCTACAGATCTCAGTAGATTGCATTTCTGAGTGTCCCCCTTGTATATTTCCTCACCAGAGTTTGAACACATGAATCACTGTTCAGCATATAGCATTTTTCAGAATGAGAGCATAACGGCACTATTTGTAGTGGATATTGTTGATTTAGCCGGGATAGTTGGATCTGGATATTTTCTCGCATTTGTCTATAATCTCAAATTTTGCATATATTTGCAATAAAAGAAGAAAATTTTTGTTCTTTCAAATTTCTAAGTTGTCTTTCTACATCGTAACCATGCAGCATTGCAGTACGTAATCTAGTGCAGCCTCAAGGAAGAAAAAAAGAACTGAATAGGTTAATTATAATCTGCCTAAGTTTATTTTGTCTGCAGTCCTGCTTGACAGACGAGATCGTCCCAGACACCCCATATTCAACGTCCATACTCCCTAGAATGCTTGTTCTTCTTGTCTGAAATACCCTCACAAATATATCCTAATTCATTCTGATCTTTGTTGAAAACTGGCAAGTCAACGTCGATTATTACTCAATAACTCTTCTTATAAGGAAATTGAATTACAAATGATGCTAATTACATGAAATGGTATAAAACTTTGGTCAAATGCTTCTGTCTGCAAGTGAAGAGGGTGGACTTAATTATGCTATCATGCTCTAGGCACGCATGACAGGGGATACGTTGTCCAACGTTGAAATTTACAAATTTAGTTTACCCACAAACAACAAAAAGAGGAACCAAAAGGTGCATGCAGCAGTTTGTTAAAGAGAACTCGCAATCAGAGAAGCACAAAAAAACTATCTGAAAATGTGAAATTTTACTAGCAGAGACTTATTCGGGAAGGGAGATATTGAAAATTGGCTTCTGTTTCTGGTCAGGGTTTGCAAGAAAAAGCATGTAGGCTTCAGTTAGTGGCTGATTCTACATTGGGAGCTGAAAGGAATCTATCCTCATTCCTCGGTTCATTCTCCTGACTTCATCTGCTCAGCATATCAATACTATACACTGTGAATGAATGCTTCAGTCTCTGAAATGCATCATAAAATATATTTGAGATTTGGATTGAAGTAGCCAATACAGCAGCTGCACTAACAATTTGCTTCATTATTCGATTACAAAAAAAATACCAACACTAGAACCCTACCAGCAAAGTCTGGATCACCAGGCCCAATATCCAGTATAAAAGAGAGCATTTTATTTCTAGAAAGAACTTTAATTGTACAGGAAAAAGGTGGTGCTGCACATTGATCACACTGTGCACTTCTTGCAAAAGGAAAAGCAAGAAAACAATGGCTCTCTGATGTGTGTGTGTGTGTGTGTGTGTGTGTGATATCTCTGCTAAGTAAGGCATCACAATCATCTGTCATACTAGTCTTCCCATGATCGTTGCCTGTACTCACTGCAACTCTCCCACGGGAGCTTCATTGAGCCATAAGAAATGGATGAAGTCGTATAATTTCGCACTTACACTAACCTGCCCAGTAGATGATGTTAGAAAACCAGTATAACATTTGCAGATAAAAGGAGCACCACCTAAGATGCATTGACGAAAAGAGAAAAAGAATTTCAAGCGCCTCCAGGAGGTAAAGTAATTTACGGAATGTACCTTGTAAGGTGTTGGGTTCAACCTTCTCATGTGGTCAGGTCGCATCTGGTCCAATTGTCCAATACACCGTTCCCTAATCACTTTAAGGGGTGGAAGTTCTTCTCTATTTTTACCTTGAAGAAACAGAACAAGGCAATACAAAAATATCATTAATTTAAAGAGCAAAAAAGAAATGTAACTTCTGGAACTTCATGTTAAATATTAATGTGCAGCTAACCACTAAGAACTCTTACGAACGTACAAAAAGACCAAGGCAAGACCAAAAGATAAGGTCAGGAGAAGAGATAGAGAAGTGAGGATCTACTTGGTAATTTGTTGTTGCATTAGATTGTTGTTTACGGTCGTTGAATACAAACACTCATTTAACGTAATCTGGTCTAAATCTTCTCACGGGAATAGGAGGAGCCAGACTAAACTGAAAAGATGTACAACTTAGCACACGGAGATATGCAATTCCTTGTTTGATTAAAAAGCAAGGCATGAAAGCTTCCGGCGTTAACCACTCCCACCTAGTACTCAAGCAATGCACAAATGTATCTCAAAACAATATAATGATAGGAAAGGATTTATTATCATTTTTAAGGGAAATACAGCGTGAGGCTTCTATCAAATTGTAAGAATTATATTTCCAAGGAAATGCTGTTGTTCAGTAATTCAGTATAAGCCATACAAGTATTGGTATTAGAATTTTTCTGAACAAAAATTAATCTGTGAATAATCTAGGGTATGGTATTGCCAAACTACTTGAAGCAACATTCCAGTACTGGTGTGGATGCCATGCAGCCGAGAAAGGCTTAGCATTGCTAAGGAACCAAAAGACTGAACAAAACTTTTACCTGATCTACCTGGCCAGAAACATTTCATGAGTTCCTCAACACGTTGTGGTACCACATGTGCTCTCTTGGATTCACTAAATGGATGGCGACACAAAATTCGTTCACCTGCCTGTAAATGATAACAGAGTAATTGACAGGAGTGTATCAGTCAACATGCAAGGGAATAATTCCAATAAGATGAATAAATATACAACGGCAACTTCTCAATTTTCACACATAATGCTGATGCATGTGGTGCACAAATACCTAATGTTACATTTGTGCATCATATAACAGCATTTTTGGCTAATACAAATTCCATGAAGACTTTTCTCATATGTTTACTTCCAATCTACTTTTTAGATCTCCAATAGTTCCAAAAATTTTTACATGCAGATTCAATATATCTCCACATTTAGCAAAGGGTAGACATAATTTTATATGGAACTTTGTAAAATTGAACAAATTGAACAAAACCATCATAACAATTTGTTGACTATGTACTAGTAAAAGAAATGGTAGACGAAGAATACATGAAACTCAACTAAGGAATAGGCAAGTAGACAAATTGAAAACTACCTTAGGAGGTGGTTCGTTTTCCCCTGTCATAAGGTCCAACAGAGGGTAACCTTCCTTCCCATATAGTCTGTAACATCTTTTCTTGCATGGGATGGAAACCTGAAACAAATGCTTGATGAATGTCCAAAATACAACCATCATGTGATATCAAGAGGATTATCCAACCTTTGAAACGTCTTCAGAAAGTTTGATACGGGGCTGATTATTTATTTCAACCAATTTGAAAACAACACCAAGTGCAGGTTGAGCATAACATGTAACCAAATGAGTTCCAATTCCAAATGCATCAACTTCATGACCCTAGACAAAGGAAGAAGGTTAACAGCCGGATATAATATAATTAGACTTGTCCTGCATAGCATCAAGATAAATTGCACTCAATTCCAAATAAAAGTGTTGAAGACAATCTCTCTCTTATGCATATTTTAGTTATCCAGTTCCCCATGGCTGAGAATTCGGTATGGTAAATTTACAATTTCAAAGAATAATTGCATCAGAAAAAAGCATGCCCAGCTAAAAATCTTGAAATTCTAATTCACTATGAGCTATTTTCTTTCAGAATTTCTATGGAATAACTAACCTGATGATTATTAGAATTTTTTAAATTTTCTTAGATCACAAAACCACGGGTATTTTATATCATGTGATTTGGTGGTTGCTGAGGTCCATGTTTTCTTATTCAGTTCCATCAAGAAACTTTCTCACACAGTCTGTCAGAATGGTAATTGATTAATCATTTTGGCTCCTGAAAGGCAAAGTAGTTGATAAAAAGTTTTCCAGTAGTTCTCTGTCAGATTCATACTTCTTTTAGCACTCGATGGTTTCCATTCGAACTTAACTTTTGTATTCACCTTGTAAAAAGCTGTTCCCACAGTTATTGAAGATGTTTATAATAATAACTAGTACAAGACACACACTATATGCATGTCCATATGTATTTACCAGTTATGAAGTTGTTGTGTTTAAAGTAAAAGAAATAAAATTATTTAATATAGGAAAACAAAGAAAGATCACAAGAATTTTAAAAGAGAGATATTGAGAGAAAGCTCAAACAAACATACTAAGTTAACAAAAAAGATATAGAAACAGAGAGAAAATAAGTAAATTTAAAATGGGTACTTGCATAATTTTGTATTGTGTAACCAAAAGCCTTGGCTATGTTGGGTTTCACTCTCCCCAAAAAATACACGATCATTATCTTTTAAAATTTTCTCTTTTCTTTTCCATACTTTTGCACAATTTTTGAGATAATACACTTAAAAACACACACCTAAATTTCAAAATCAACGCACCTCTTATTAATAGTATAATATAGATTATAAATGTTAAAAATACTTAAAATGAGAAAAAATTAAAAAAAAAATTGAAGAATTTGAAAAGAGAGAAAATTTAAGAAAAACTATAAATCAAAATAATATGTTAAAGAAAAAGAAGAAATAAAAGGGCTAAAAAAAATAGAGTAAAGGCAGTTATATAATTTCACATTGTGTTGACCAAAAATCTTATATCTTAATAATATAGTATAGATAATAACAATAGCCAAAACAATAAATAAATTTGACAAGCAAACAACTTTTACAAAGCACTGACAAACTATTAGTGGAGTAAATGCAGCTAAAAGAAACATTAAATATGGACTACAAGGTAAAATGACAAACAGTAAACAGGTAAACCATGTGGTCATGAACAAGAACAATCATCTGAGCACAAACATCAAAGAATTGTGTATTTGTGGTGCCATGCTGACGCTCAAGATTTATAATAAATATATGAAATGTTGATATTTAGTACCATTACCTGTTTGTTCAAAGCATCCAAAGTCTCCTCATTGAGGTCATTACTTGCTGTAACGCTTGTCTTCCCAAAGCCTCGCACTTTGAACTCCTTCTCAATAGCCTGAAAAAACTTTCGAGTCTCACGTGACAAGTACGCAAGATCACCCGAATCCAGTCTAATACCTACTGCTTTATACCTGCAAAAAGATGCCAAACAAGGCATCAAAAGAAAAAAAAATAACAACCTAAAAATGCAGTATAAAATTTTGACATATGGTTGTAAAACAATCGTTTGAACTTATAGACCAATGGTCAAAGGTGAAGCCAGATTAAAACAATTAATGGTATACGATTGAATATGATACATACAGACCAAACAAAGAACTAAAAGTGTGGATATAGATAACTATTAAGCAATATCATGCCACAAGCAAGCATGCACAATTCCCAACATAAGGTAACAATATGGGAATAAGTTTTCTGACTCACCCCAAATCATTCAGAGCCAAGGCAACTGCACAAAAATTAGGAATACCGCTTCTCATAACCTGTTTACAAGGATTATGAAGTCTCATCAACAATACTATCAGAAACCAACAAGCAACAGAAATTGCATTCATTCAAATAAAATAAGTGAAACCCACATGAAACTTTGCCAACAAGTCTTATGAATTATATTATCTTAGAGCAAGCAACAGTTTTATTATATGAGTTTCTGCTGATAGATGGCAATATAATAAGTCAATCTTCACCAAGATAAAGGCATGATATCATGGAAAAACACTTCTTTATTGTTTTATCCACTCTACTTTAGAATAAAGATAAAGTACTATAATGATGGAAGTTATAGAACTAATATACACAAGACCTCCTAAAAAAATTACAAAGATAAACCATAGAAATAACTACAGAAATAACTTAAGTCAGACTTCAAAAATTCTTAATTTAAAGATGCAGGTTTCCTTTAAGAGCTCACTTCTTAATTGATCCTTTAGAATTTTCTTGAGCAATAAGTGTGTTACTAAACCTTAGTAATGATACTTAAGCAATGACAAAGTTCAATGAACAATTAAAATTTCACTTACATCATAAGTGTCAACAAGAGCCAAAAAGTTCTTTGGAAATGCCAAAGCATACGAGGCAAAAGCAGCCAACTCACTTTGGTTTGTTTCACCAAACAGTTCACCTAATAAATGAGACCACTGAAGAGGTGCAAATTAAATCAGCCAAATATTAATGCTAACAAGATTTTCTTAACATGTCCAAATACGAGTACTCATGCATATAGATTTCTTGTAATACTCTGACATTCAATTACATCACATTAAACTATGAGAGCTATCAAAAAACAAAATAACTTCCTATGCTAAACATAAAGTAGATAATGCATGCTACTTCCACAAGAGCTAAAAACGTTCATATTTTCTAGTGAAGAACTAGAACACTGAGAGATTATATATATCATTCACATTCATGAGTCTACATGAAATTGGAAAGTCACCAACTTGAATCATGCTTCATAGTTACTAGTAAAAGTTAATTTAATTCAAATGCTAAGATTAATTCGCACAAGTACATTGACAACCATGGGTTGTTTGCTATACGATATCAGTTCCTTGCTTGTGAAAATGGGTAACTTATAATCAAGTCATATGCTATAGTAACACAGCCAATAATTCTGCACAAAATAGTAACTAGAAATTCATACTTCTTACCTAGTGCATCAATGATATCCAGATTCCAAAACTTCCTTGGGAAAGAAAAATGCATTGAAGAATTCACAAAGAATAAAATGAAATTAAAGGCCAAAGTAATGGAGATTGAATAGTCAATCTAAGTTTGATGGTTAAGGATAGGTGAATTTATGAGGATGATGCAGATGAATACAGTGTGCAGATGCAATGACAAGAAGGACACAAACTCAATGCTCAATTGGATGAAGATACACTGCAAACCAGAAAGGAGACACCGATCACACCTTTAATTTGCTTAACCATGTCTGAACCAAACCGACAAAATCCTCACAAACATTTGAGCCATCACAACTCTGAAGTGACTTCTCAGAAATCTCATCAGGGCTCTGCAAAAGCACTTGACTGAGTAAAACAGAGATAAACCATGAGAAACTGTGATTCAAGAATTTGACAAGAAGAACAATACAATAAGTGGCACCATTAATTCCAAGAAAAACTAGAGTATACTGCTGGTTCGGCTTTCCTAACTACAATTTCAAGGTGCAACGTTGAGTATTTATATTATATCATAAATGCCTTTCCTTGGTTTGAAGTGCAAATGATATGCATTGGCCATGTAGAGTCAAAACAGTTCTGAAACCTATTTACCTTGTCCATGTTCTACACAATAAGGAAGGAAATACTCCTGGTCCAAAACATAATTGCACAAATAGAACAGTAATATTCTTCAAAAGTGTCATATAACAGAAAAATAAAAATAAAAATAGATGACAAATTCATACATGCAAAAGTTCTTTCTGAAGTAAATTTTTCGATAATCAGAAAGGAAAGCACATAATCTATGACCTTCTACTCATACACCTATCTCAAAAGTAAAGCATCTTACATAATGCAAAACAAGAAAGAAAATATACATCATAACACATAAAACCAAAGATGACACCTAATGAGAGATTGGAGGGAATAGTCCACTTGGGGCAGAACACAAGTTTTGGCCTACATATGTTTCTGTTACCCACCATAAATGAGCTTACAAAGGCATGAGAATGTGTCCCCCTAAGCGGTATTCCAAATAGTTTCCCAGCAGCAACATTGCTGCCAAAACCAAAAGCAAACATGAATGAAAGTTTCAGCAGGTTTATAATGATTGACAAGTTATTGGAGAGAAAAAGGAGAAACTGACTAATAGAGTATCTATGATCATATGTTGATTGGAAGATATATATATATATATATATATTGTACGTTTTTTTCCAATGATTTGTTGTTTTATCCCTTAGATTGTAATTTACGGGTCTTATGCAATACTCTTAGAAGCAAACGTCTTGACATCAAATTGTCAATTACAGTGGTATAATCATTAAAAATTGAAAGAGGGCAGGCAGGCATTAAAAGCAGACCTGCAGCATTGTCATTGATCAGACAATGCACATTAAAAGGGAACTGATTTATAAAGTTTGGTTTCATAAGAAGAAGAGACTGAAGATCTCTGTCTATATAAAAACGTAATTTTGAACCAATTTCACTCTGAAAATTGCTGAACCTATACCTCGCTGGTTGATTCAAATTAACTAATGTGAATGGTCAGTAGTCTATTATTTCAAGTCCCAAAACCAAGAACAGAAGTATCAGCCAGAATGAAAACATATATCTCTAGAATGAACTTATTTTGAAAACTATCTTTTTAAACGACAATGATATTAGTAAAAAAATATATTTTTCAAAACAAACTAATCAAACTTAACCATGTATCACAGGTGGAGGATTTTTGAGAGTGTTCAGGTGGATTTTTAGAGATAATATGCCCTCTAAGACAAGTCTTTTGCAACTTAACTTGTTCAAACTTAGAAATAATGTGAATAAAATGTCAACAATTATAACTAAAGAAATAATACAATGAATTAAATGATTTTCATATATTTCAGAACCACCTATAGTTAGCTTTTCTAAGTGTTCATAATTATCATGACTTCACATATCTATATAAAGAATTAAAAAAATTTGTGCTTTCATGATCTGAAAGTCAGCCAGTTCAATTCCCGGCGATCCAGGATCATATCATTACATTGCCGTTTTTCTCTCTATTGTAAAAAACCACATCATCTAATGTTTAAGTCGATACAGATATATTACTCTAACACGCTTATTCACATGCTCACTATATTCTTTATATGAAGCTTTGCACATGAAATGCTTTTTTCATAACTAGGTGGCGGTAAGATTCAAACTCGGAACTGATACATTAATTACTTAACAATCTCTTTACTAGTTTCCATAACTGCAAGTAAAATAAAGAGCCCTGAGAGGCACAGAATAATCTAAATAGAACCATCAAAAGGCATCTATCAATTCATAAAGGAAACAAAATTTAATGTTTTTTTTATGTAAAATCACCTTGTTGCATCAAAACCACCCATATAGCTATATCTGGATGCTCCTATACCTCCATCAGGGCCCTGCACAAACACAAGACTAAGAACCATTTGATATTCCATTAACAAAGATGAGTACTCAGAAATAGAATAAGATGAGCAATTCGTGTCACCTGTGCCCTTCGAAGACCAAATTCAAGAAGAAGTTTGGACTTCCCAGCAACAAAACGGTGTCTTGCAGCATTTGTTGCAACTAATGATGCATAATTTATGAGATTAACAAGTGGGGTTTCAAGCAGTTGAACCACCTTAAAAGAAAAAAAATCGTTTATGAGTAATAAGAAGAGTACGATAAATGGTGGCCTGATTAAACCACATGGGGACAGAATGATTTCTCTGCGAAAGTGAATCCAAGGAGGTACTTACAGCTACTGGCCCTTCAAGCCTCATTAATAATATCTTCGGGAATACAACAGATCCCTCAGAAATAGCATGTATCTCCATATCAGAGCAATCCACACCACGAAGGTAATCATAGAAACCAGCCTAGAACCAAACATTAATTAGCCAACATTTCTGAAACATTAATTAGTATATTACAGGTACAATACTTTGGCTTTTAATATTTGATCTCACATTTAAAGTTTGCTCAAAACAAGATGACTAATTTTGTGGAAAATAGATTGAAGAAAAAATTAATGGAGGTCAAGTTCTGAATTCAACAGTTTATAAAATTTCAAAATTTAGTAAGCATGCTCATGGGAAAACATGTATTATTAATAATTAATTTGAAGGAATTGCTTACAGCTTGTTATTTCCCTGTAATATATCAAAAGATCGTGTGACAACTGAATGGGCAATCTAGGTACAAAAGATAGCAAGTTATATCAAGGCATTTAAGCTTCTTAGAGACCACAACAAGTGAGTAATATCTTGAGCAACAGCTTACATTACATATAGAAGCCTCAAGAGCACATCCACAATTATACTTCAAATATTGTCTGCAGTTTTTATTTGTTTTACCACAATCGGTTATCCATTCAACAAAGTAATTAAATTTTCTCTTACCAAAAAATCACTGTATGCTTGTAACCTACATAGGGGTGAAATCGTAACTAAAATATATTGGAACTCATCTGACTTATATTTGATCTTTACAAAAAAAATTTGATCACTTTGTGTCAGAAGCTAGCTAGTACTCATAAAGATGAACTTAACAAAAACAAAAATATGAAATCAATGGCATGTCAATGAAATCAGAATACCTCACATGAGGAAGGTAAGGATGTTTTGATAAAATCAATCTCATCCTCTGTAATTCTAAAATTGGCAGTTAACTTTATGCACTCTTCCAGACCAGCAAAAACTGTATATTCCCCACCAAAAGGATTTTTTCGAAAATACAAGTCAAACCTGAAAGAGAACATTACATTGCAAATGAGAAAATTTTCAATCATGAGTACATATTCTGTTTCTTAAGCATAGCATCACTGAAAAGGTTAATCAGCTGTTCCCTCAACTGAATCTGGCTCGCAAATTTATAGTCCTGAAAGCCCAACTTGAAATATTTATCAAATTTTGTGAACTGTGGGATGACCAAGCACGTGGAGGTCCTTGCACCAAGCACACTTTCCCCATATAAAGCTAGTTATTATACAATACTTTCTTTCAAATTGTAATTAATTATCGGCACTTTTGCTTATGAACAAGTTCACATTTTTTACTGGTACACCTGTAAATATCTACAAAACTAACTGGCTGAAGAGAAAGTGCATTATTGTTTTGTTAGCTAACTACCTTCATGACTAAAACTGACCCCAATTATGAGCAAACATCAACTTTGTAACTTTCCATGAAGAAAATAATAGCATAAAAAAAGTAAGAGAAACCACGCCAGAGCCCAAGTTTGATTGGAAAAAGAAATAGTTCTGTTCTTTTGACAGTTTAAAATAAAAATGAAAATTCAACTTAAAAACAAACAAGACATGAACATGTATATCTCCGACTTCATCAAATCAATTGAGAAAGACTTAAGATAATGGAACAATTAAAATGAGTTTCTTAAAGCCACAAGACTAGCACTCAACTCAGTAACTACTGGTCTTCGGTCGCTTAACAGTAATAAACAATAAAAGCCAAACTCTCAAAATTGTCATTTCTCGTTACTAAGACAAAATTGCCTTTAACAAAGCTTCATAACTCACTCATATTCCAACGGATGATCAATTAGCTCAACAAAAAAATAAAAAAGCATGCTTAAGGGTGAAAATATCCACCCAAAGATCAAATTTTCTAGTTTTCAAAAGGAAAAAAAAATTTAAAAATCAAATTTGCCAGTTCATTCTATAAAGTAACCCTGCATGCCAGATTTTCAGAACAATCAACATAACCACCGCCAAACCTCATAAATAAACATGCAAACAAATAACTCTCACAGAAAATTTATCAAGGAATGAAAAATAACCAAAAAGACATACACTGCGCGCTCATTGTGCTTGCCGGCTTTCCAGTACGCATAAGCCATTGTAAACTGATAGAGATCCGTCAACAGAGGTGTCACCATGGGATTGGTGGGCCCTCGGATTCCGCCGGCTCCTCTCCCATTATCAGGCCCGTTCGCTACCACCTCCGCTGCCATTTTATTTTATCCAAATTTATTCCAATCCTATTCAAGAAACTCTCGTCGTTCAATTACATACGCACACAAACTAAAGCGGGTTTCGCTGTGGAAGAGCGTTGCTATTACCGTTTAAAACAAAGGGTAGACTATATATAGCCTCAATTCACAGAATCACAGAAACAAATAATAAGAAAAGTCAATTTATGTTGTTGGCGGCGAATATTCAAGTCAGCAGAGGAAAACCAAAAAATGAAAGAAGAACTTGCGTGAGTTTGGGGTCGGGGAGTCGTTTGGAGACCCCCCAACGACATGAAACGCGCGCTTCTGTGTAGTGCGATTTCAGTCTGTGTTAAAAGTGCAGGCTTGTAGTGCGAATTAGCGATTTTACGTTGGGAACCTGTAGGAAATTATAAATATAGATAATGGAGAGCAACACGTTATTATGATGAAAATAGTTATTACCATAGAATGTAACGTATTGTGAAAAATATGAAATCTTCAGATTATCATGTTTATTTCTTTTTCTGGGGTTAATAAATAGATTTTTTATTTGAGGAGAATGTACTATAAAATATTTTTTCATAAAGGGCATTTTCTCAATTTTGCTTTTAAAAATAGACATATTTTAGTTTGACGTAAATTTTGATTTTTTTCCCAACATTAGGTGATTACTTTTATTATTTCTCCTTCTCTCTTAATGTTTAGGCTGTTGTAAAAATAATATGTGACTAGAAATTTTTTGTACAATCCATGCAAAAATTGAAAGTTTAGTATATCATTTGATTGATTGAAATATTTTAAATTAAGTTTCATAATTTTTTATTTTATTATTCATACTCTAACAAACATTTCAAACTTGTTTACGCATAAATATCAAACATTATATCAATTTATTCTTGTAATAAAACATAAAATGGTTACCATAACAACATATAATATTATTATATTTAAAAAATAAAATCATATTAAAAATTATTCAAACGAAGTAAGAAAGAAATATATTAAAAACAAAATAAAAATAAAAGAAAGCAAATAAATTAAAAAGAGAGAAAAATGAAAAATGGAGAAAAATAGAGGAGTTGTTATACTTTCCGTTTTGGACGAAAGTTAATTTTGCTGGTGAAATGAAATTAGTGTCTCTAAGCAAGAAGCTTATGCCTTTATCAAGGTTATTAGTTATATATAGTATCATAAAGATAATAACATTTGGCATAGATTAATATCCAGCAACGTAAAGGGGGTGTTTTAGGAAATAGATTAAAAAAACCAATCCCTCTATCATCCATTGTATAATAGAATAGATATTACTTCTAAATTTAAAAAAAAAAGGAGTTTGATGTGTCCATTACATCTATTTTCTTGATGAATATAAAATTTGGCGTGTGTAAAAATCTAGAGTTTCCAGCTTTGATGATGATGTTACTGTGACAGTCAAAGATGGAAATTAATTAAACATACTGTCAAAGCTAGGAACAAGTTTGAAAGAGTGCTTCATTTGGATGGAATACCTAGAAATTGTTAGAAATCGAAGATAGATTAATTTCTCAAAACCAAACTAAGAGATAGGAAAAAAATATTCAGAAGAATTAGATTATTTAAAAGCAGTCCTACGTAACTCAATGACCAGACAGAGTTTCAAGAAAATTGTGGAAAAAGTAACTGGCTTTTGCTTTATTACTAAGTACCATTCGGGGTCCAATTAATCCTTCAAACACGGGTGGTTGAATTCCATGCTTCGGAGTGACATTCACGAGGGGCTGTCATTTTTATTCATCTGCACAAAATTGACAGAAACTAATGAAACATTCAAAGGATGAGCATAGGATTAATAAAGCCGGTCTTAAGACATACTACAAAGTCTCCAGACAACGGTGACATTAATGACCAGTGAGCACTGTGCTTTGAAGAAGACACACACACACGTGTATATACGCACGTATAGACTTGAGGAGATTGCTACTGTTCCATATGCAAGAAGTTTGCTAATACACATAACTTTGTAAACTAATAAGCCAACAACTGTAATAAGATGAAGTTGTTGGACGAGATCTCGCTGCTTGCCTTTGCACTCTTAGAGAGTTCTTGGCTAAGTGTCATTTCTATAACTTATAAAACATTTTTAAAATTTATAAATTTATAAATCTTATTTTACAAATTAATTAATAAAGTGTTTGGTAACTTTATCTTATAAATTTTTATTAAAATTTATAAAAGTAAAGTTAATTATAATTTTTTAGTATAATAATAATAATAAAGATAAATTAAATATTATTAATATAATGCCACTGAAAATATTTATGTCATTTTTAATCTATTTAATAAAATAACTTATAAAATGTTTAAAAATAAATTAAAAAATCAATTTATTTTAAAAAAATTTATAAATTCCAAACAACTTATTTTAAGAACTTATAAACTCTTTTATTAAAAAATTTATTAAACGCTTTCAAAAAATTTATAAACTCCAAACACCTTATAAAATGTTTAAAACAACTTATAAACTCACTTAAACACCTTACAAACACAAAAGAACCACCATCATCATCAGAATCTGCAAATTGTTAGTGGAATTTATTTTATGTTATATTTTTTATCTATTGTTCGTGATACATGTGTCATTATCTTGATCATACAAGAACGAGAGAATTTGAGATATTTTTGAATTTTACTTTTAACTACTCTCGTGTATACCCAACCACCCCCCCCCCCCCCCCCCCTCTTTTTAGCATTGAATGACACACAGTTTTATAGGCGACTTTTTGATATATAATTATCATTTTTACCCTCATAGAAGGATTATTCTATTAATAGGTTCTGTGGGCTCACCACCCGGTCTAGATTAATGCTTGGATTAATGGATCTCATCACCCAATTACACGTCTTTCGAAAACTTGGATGTTGCCTAACCCGCCTTGTGGCTAGTCCAATTATATGTATCAACATGTAAAAATGCACACCATACATACGTATATATAGATGCCATGGTGATGTTCAAATTTTAAGGCCGAAAAGGCCCTTTATACCGTCTGATATTGGATGGAAAAACAAGTCAGCATATTTTGTAGGTGACCACGGTTGGTTGCTCATTGTAATTTCAAACAATATTATTAGAGACAACTCCCTGTATATTTTTGGGCAGTGGCGTGTTTCGTAGTGATATGTGGCATTTCTGATGTTTACTTTTTTTAATCTTAGTAATCAAAAATCAAGTCAGGCAAAGACATGAGTTGAGGCAAAGGAACATCAACTGAACCCTCATAGAGTGGCTGCATTGTTGGCAAAAGAATGACCTAATGGGCTTCTCCCTCCCCTCACAAACAAAAAGATGCAACAGGAAAGTAACTGAGTCAAACTCTGGGCCTTTAGGACGATGGTCCTATGCTGCGGACGTCTTACATTTACAACAAAAAACGCAGATTTGGTAGCCTTCTTTTATGTTTCTGTTCACTAAATAGACAAGAAAAATCAACGTTTCGTAGACCCCATACGTGGAACATCAGCAGTAAGAAATCAAGATTGAGTCAATTTTGTTATACCTGGAGTCCAGCTTACGAGGTTGTTTTCTCGCTTTTGCCTTTCTTTTGTCGCCAAAACAATTTCCTGAAGAAACTTCGGGCCCGATTCTTCTTACGAGGGACAATATCCGTGGAAGCAAGTGCATTGTTACTTTTGTCTTCGTGATTGGTTCCATTAGGAGTAATGAGCTTGCCCAAAGGCTCCATTGCTGAATTGATACTAACAGCAGAATTGTCGTTTGCATTTTGCATATCTTCTTTGGATCTGGGAGAAGAACCAATCTGATCATTGTCCTCCGCTTGCATTTTATCTAGTAAGGAAGATCGCCGGCCAGAACTTTTCTGAGGAGTCGACATGCTGGAAGCAACAGATTCAGCAGGTTTAGACGTGACCTTATCAAAAAGAGCTGCATCGCTAGTTGAAGCCAATGCCTTCAACTGCTTCCCAAGACTTAGGATAGTCTCTTGGCACTCGGCCAATTTTTCTGAAGCTGCCGATATCTCCCAATCCTATGTGATAGCGGCAATGCATCACCAGAAGAAAGTAAAGACATAATCAGTTCTGACTACACATGCTAGCCGACTACAATGAGCAAATTTCCTAAAATTCCAAGCAAGAAGATGTGGTCTGATCGTAACGTACTTTTCTTCTAAACCAGTCAATTCCAGGTGTTTTCTCGATGAATCTCAAAGTTGTTTTGATATCCTTAGTTCTAATCTAAAACATGATGACTGACACAATCAAAATGACATACAACCTAATGAAATCCGCTCTTATAGTATGTAACTGAATGGCCAACAATCTTAAAAGATACAAGCTAATAAAACCCATTCTTATAGTAAGCAATTGAATAATTTTTCCTTTCCTGCTATTTTGCTTTGACTGTCAATCTGTCTGTTGGAATCATGGCATTCTGTATAAAACTTGGCTACGGTAGTGAACAACTTTTTAACATTTGAAGTTCCAGAGACAAATCAGATTGAATGCAAAAGCACTCCTTTGTTAAAATGGATATCAAACGTAATATAATTGATGGCACAAACTTACATTTTGGAGTTGCTTTTCCCAGGGCTTCCCATTATCAGGAACGTCCTTGCTTTTCATGCAGAAATCATAAAAAACTTTTGAAAATCAAAAGCCCAGAAGCAGGTTTGTTTGCAAATGAAAAACATTATAAAATGTACCTCTCTAGCTGTATCTTTAGATCCTGGCATGTTTCTTCCAATCTTCTACACAGGTTATTTTTATTTTCCAGCTCATTTTCTAAACGTGAAATCTTTTGGCACGCTTCCCTCCATTCATTATTGATTTCCATAAGCTGGGTCTCAAGATCTTCTTTAATCATCTTTTGTCTCTCTATTTGATTTCCACTTTTTCCCGTAGATTGCATCGTAGTTTCCATCCGTGAGTGAAGATTCTCAATTGTGTTCTTGGATTCTTGAAGTTGAATCCTGAAGCATTCACCCTTAACAATTTCTGATTGAGGCCTGCCTTCTAACTCCACCATTGAGGATCCATTATTTGCCTGCTCAACATTCCATGTTTTGCCCTCTTCTCTTATAGGAGGCGAAAGTGCCTCCATATGAGAACTGCCACAGCCACTGAGAGGAGAAATCGTAGGTAGATAAGGCATGTCTTCTCTTTGGTTATGCAGTCTGCTCTGGTCTGCAGACTGGTTAGCCAATCCACAATGTACCTCAGTCTCACTTATTGATTCATCCCAGTCAAAATGATTCCTAATTTCCTCCTTCATACTTGAAACATCCTGAATGGAAAAGCAGTGATTTACCACCCATTCTAAATTAGAAGCCACTTGCAGAGCAAACTGTTCCAGATCAGCCCTTCCATTCAACAAATCATTGCATGTTAAAACAAGTTGTTGCAAAATGGCAGAGAGTTCAGTTGTTTTCCATTGGAACACTCGAACCATGTAGCCTGTTGCATTTTCTGAATTCCTATTCCATAAGAGCTTATCATCCTTCCCTGACAGAGATTCCGCCGCACCATTGTCTTGAGATCGCACAACTATTCCTTCAAGGAGCTCTAGAATTTTGTGTATTGATGTGCTCACATTTGAATTGAAATTATGGCCACCCTCCATTGTGCTTGAGATATTATTTCCATTTATTATTTCAGATGCATCTAAATCCATAGAAATATTAGGTGAGGTCAGAATAACATGCCCACTCCCCTTATATGATGCATCAGGATGATGAGTTTCTCCACTCCCACAAAAAACAGTAGTGTCTGCAATACTGTGAGCCAGAGCAGCTTTCATATCCTCTAGTACTTCATGAGGATTTCTTTGTGATACACGACAATGCTCCAAAAGCATGTTCAGGATGTCGCTGAGCCACTGGGGAACCCTATTGGCTGCCATATACTCAGATGGGATTTCATGGCCTGAGATTAAAGGTCCTGATGGGCAATCATAAGCTGGAATCAACTCCATACAAGTTGCAGATGAAGAATGCCCACCCGATGGTCTTTTTGAAGTACCAATAATTTCATTACCTTCCTCAGAGGAATGATGGGAGCTCCCAGCTGGATAATCAACAGAAACTACTGCTAACTTTTCCATCTCAGCAAAGTCATCCATGAGATGCATGTCTGAAGCTCTCGTATTTCTGCAAGATGTTGTGCCCAACTGTCTCTTATTTTTGAAATGCTCAAGCTCTGATATCAAAGCAGAAGCCCAAGACTCAGCACAGCTGGCTTTGTCATCACTGCCCAGATCAGAAGAAGCTGCCAGAGAGTGTTCCTGCAAGAAACGTAAGTTTTTACCTGATTCTACAATGTTTTGGCTCTGAATGGATTCTTCAACCTGTCCTTCAACTGGAAGTAAGCTGGAATCTGTGTGAACATATGTGCTTCCGCAAAATTGGAGTTCACCTGAATTCTTGTTAGAGGCATCTTTGAGAGTCTTGTTTTCCTCTTCCATTGCATGCAACTGCTGAGTAAATGTATTGATTCTCTTGCTCGGTGAATCAGCAGCCACTCCAATGCAAAATTCCATTGATCTAGTTGAAGAAGGATTTGATTTTCTTCTCCTTGTTTTGATGTGAGCCTTTCCAAGCATCTCAACTTCACTTTTCATTTTTGCCAAAGCGACTGGGCCAGGTAACCGTTTTTGGACAAGGAGACGCAGCCTCTGACATTCCATTTCCAATTTCCCAATTTTTTTTACATTCTCCTGATGTTGCTTTTGACCAACTTCAGTGGTTCGGCGATTGAATTCTCTCTCCTCATTCCGAATGTCAAGCTCCTTCTCAAGAACACGGACCTCATATTTCAGAGAAGCATTTTCCTTTTCAGTGGTTTCTACTCTTGACATAAGGGCATTAAAATCAGCCTCCACTTGATCTCTGTATTTGCTCGAATCTTTGATGACCTTGTCTTTTCCTGATAGAACTTTACTCAGCTGAGTATTTTCAGCCTCTAATTTTGCAAGTCTTTTACCTGCCTCTGCTAATTTTTCATCTAAAGCAATCCTTATTTTGTCAAATTCTTCTGATGTCTTTAGTACTGCACCCTGAACTCTTTGCTCCTGCTCTTCCTGAACAAACCGTAATTGCTGCATGCATTCCTTTAATGCTGCATCCAAGTGGCAGATTCTTTTTTCAGATGCAGCTTTCTGCTGCAAAACCTTATCAAGTTCTTTTTTCAGAGACACTGCTTCAATTTCTGCTTTTTCCCACCCTATATGCATACATAAAAGGAAAAAAAATGCATTACATTGTGACAAAAGTCAATTTTTTTTTTTAAAATGTGTAAAATTTTCTCTGCACAATTTGGTATTTGCCGAAACTGAAAAGAAATTATTTACAATATTGTTAAACAGTATATCACCTGCAATAGCTTCTTCAGCAATTTTAACCTGTTTCTTTGCAATATCATCCTTGGCATTACACTCAGAGAGGGCAAAGGTAAGTTTTTCATCTAATATTCTGATTTCTCTTTCGAGTTCTGTTTTCTCATTCCGAAGTTTCTGCATCTGCAAAGCCAATGTGTCAATAAGTTTTTCTGTATCTGCAGAAAAGAAAACGTTAGCAACACTAAGTAAATGACATTATGCTTAAAACAAAAAACTTGGGGGGAAAATTTCATTAGTTTCAAGTTGAGCAAGAGTAATTTCTCCCGGTTCCATGGTCTTAATCTCACTTGGCTATAAAAATTTTCCCATTATTTAGGCTCTATATCATACATTAGTCACTAGAAACTATTAAAAGAAGCTTTAGGCTCCTGCTTTTAGCAGAGTGATTCAGATTTGCCACAAGATCGTCCTGAGTTGTCACCAAATCAATCAAATTAGCCTGGCACTGGCTGCTTTAAGTGGAGCAGTTAGAATGGTCACCTTTAAGAGCGTGCCAGGAGAAGCAAGAAAGCTCAAATTTATGCCGCTGTTCCCTGGCTGCACCCTAGCATTTCCTATAGGTAAGTGCCACAAGTTTCTAAACCTTCACAACCAAAGCCTTACATCCATGCAATTACGAGACTTTGACTAGGAAACGCTACAGTGAAGCAGTCAATTCTTAAATGACCATTGCCATGTCAGAAAAAATTGAAATTGTCAAGTATTCTTCAGGATCTGGCTCAAAACATAAAGCTGTAAATATAGAAAAGAAATTTATTGGTAACATGTTCTCTGTCACCAATTAAAAGCAGTGGTCCCATGATATTTATTATTCAATGTCCTCAACATGGAGGAAAAGAAAATTGACACGGTAAATCCATACAATTGAACTTATATTTATTTGAAGGCGACTTGAAGGATCCGCAAATCAATTAGACTGGAAGAAAAATATTGCCTAAATGGTGGATAACTAAGTGGCACGGCGATGGTCAAAACAGAACTGAACACTGTTCATGCACATTGTCCATTTATTGGTGTAATGAAAGCATAAATAAAAACTAATCTCATTAAATTTTCAGTCCATAGATGCAAATGACATAGCAAGGTATAAGATAAGCGATTGATAACCAGACCTCAGTTACTTCTTCATATTTGCCCAGTGAATTGTTTGATTTATCAGCTACCAAGGTCTTCTCAGTAGATCTTTTCTTCCAAAGCCATGACTTCTGATCCATTGTGTTCTTCAGTATCGTCCAGATTCAAACCATTACATGGATTTCAGCTCTGCTCACATGTCCAAAAATTTCACCCAAAAAATTTGTCATCAATGCGCGCCAGCAACATTCATCTCTACATAAAAGGGAAAAAAAACCGGCTCATAAAAATCAAAAAATAACAACGCACACTGATTCATGTACCAATAGCCCCAGAAGAATAAATACAAACTAAAACTAGAGTGTAGGAAACGATGAAAATAAAAAACATTTATATTCAACAAAGAAATAAATCCGGATGTTGCACTCATGCCGGGTAAAAAGCTCCCTATTCAGTGGATTGCCACAGGCAACAACATAAAAAATAATAATAAGAACAGTAAGTACAGCATCAAAAGCTTCAAACAGGAGGTTCACTCCGCTTACTAGCACAAACTCTTAGCAAATGATGTGACAATAAACAAGAACATAGTTCGATTACCTCTTTGGCGATTCGGAGAGAGCAAACTTGCGAGCAACGCTGAGCAAAGTGCCCCAAATACATAAAAATGGGAGCGAATGTGTATCGTGTCTTTACGAGCAATTCACTCTCCCTCTCTCTCTGGATCGGTGAGGAAAGGGAGAGCGTTGGGTGGGGTCCGAATGATGAGCGGGCCGGGTCGGTTTGCTTGAAAGGTAGTTTTCGGCGGGTTGCTTCAATTGGACGTGACCGTAATTAAGAACAGTGTGATGGGTGGGTTTGGATTTTCAACCCGACGTTGTTGACGGGTTTTGATGTTTTAAGACAGCGTTGATACGAATTTCGAATTTTTATTTCTAACTCGTTTGAAATTCTATGCCACATTTGTTTTGCTTTTTTTTTTTTTTCTCTGTCTCTCCCTCTCTCAAGAGCACACATTGCTATTATATTATGTATTTTAATTTTATTTTTTTACTTTTAACAATTTACAACAAAATATATTGTAAAATGTGTAAATATATCATTTTTGTTAAAAAAAAAATTCCATTACTTTAATATATAAAAAAGAACAATAATATTTTAAATTTTATCTTTTGAAAATTTAGAATATTTTACTTCTAAAAGTGTAAATAACTTATTGTTTTAATGACACTATTTTACTAAATTTTCGAAAATTATGGTATTATATTTTTATTAAAATTAAATTTATCTTAAATATTTTTTAGTACAAAGTGAGTTTAATCCAAATCTTGTTGCATTTAAAATAACTCCAATTCCAAATCCAATAATTATGAAATGAAATAATTTGTATTATAAATTTAAATCCAAGTCCATATAATTCAGATTGGATCGAATTCCAAACCCGATAATTTTTTAATGAGATAAATCTCAAGTCTTAGCAAACTCATTCAAAATCTATAATAAATTGTCACCTCTAACTATTGTTAACGCGTGAGTGAGAGCGAACTTCAATGTCAACGTCGACTTTTGATCATTTTTCATGATTCATGTGTGCCCTGTGTCCATTTCTCGAACCCAACCACACGCACATTAAAAAAACAACTTCAGTGAAGAAAAGTGACCAATAAAAATTTTTGGACCTTATTCCTTTTTTTGGGATAAAAATATATATTGAGCTTTTTTATTAAATTAAATGAATATAACAGCATAGTGCACGATATTTCCTTTGTTTTTTAATGAAATATCCAGTGATTGCAACGAGTTTGTTTAACTGGTTTAAACAATTACATTATTTCGTCCACGTCGCGTAAAAATTAATCTTTAAGATTCATTTGTTTTCTTATTTTAATTTTTAGAAATAATTAATTTAAATATTATTTGACAAAAAAATAATCCAAGTAGAAAGCGCATCTGCACGCAATTAAACAAAAGATGGAGTCAGCGCTACGATGCACAATGCTCTCGTGAATCAGGAGCCAGATTAAATCAGCAAATCCCGACTTTTCAAAATTCATGAACTTGGGAGAAGGTATCGAGTGTGCGTGCAATGCCTAGAAAGCATATCCGTTTGGAATGATCCGTATGTAATAATTCGGGCATTTACTGCGAGTAAGATTTTGCTTAAAGATTTCTTCCATGTGTGAAAATTTTTATCATATTTTACAACACCAATTATTTATAATAGTTCTAAATTTTGTGAGATTTTGAAATGTTTCTTTTGTGAAATTCTGTAGAACTATAGTCGAAATTATTTTTAATTTTCAATTTTATATTTATTTTCGGATGAAGTTATTAAAAGTTGAATAAGGAAACCTAAAAAGGAAATTTGGCATTTTAGCATTTTTAAAGGGTGAAATTGACCATATGATTTAATAATTTAAGGGAGATAATTTCCAAGCCTTAGAAACAAGAAAAATAGAATTAAAAGCTTGGAAATTCGAATGGAAAAATGGACCAAAAAATCAGATAAGTGTGAAATTGATTTCAAGAACTTTAACTATTAAAAATTTTAATCACATACAAACACAATTTAACCCATAAATAGTGATTTAAAATGGTTGAAATCCTACTTGCAGGCTTTGAACAGTGATGGTGCTATTGTGGGAGATTTTCTAACCTTCAAATGCGTGGACACGAGATAAATTCTACACCTAGTTACTCGATTATCAAGCATACACCGTAACGTTGTTAAATTTTTACAAATAAGCACATTAAAAATATGAATTCTTAAGGACTTAGATGTGCTCTACACATGGAAATCAATTAAAAGTCATGGAACAATGTGTAGAAACCATAAGAGTGCATATTGGTATAATGCATGAATAATTGAAAGCATGTCTGGAAGGTTCCACAATTTGTAAACAAATGTAGAATATGTTTTCCATGATTTTCAATCCAAAAAAATATGCCGAAAGACCACAAGAATAGGTGTAGAGATGAGTTTTGCAGATTGGATTGAGGCAAGAATTGGAATTTTGATCGGACAGTGTTTTGTGTGACAACCAACACGCTGCTGCAATTTTAGTTGCAATCACAAGACACAGCGACACAGCCATGGGAAGGTGGAACGCAATCTCGAACTTAGTGCAACAATCACAAAACACTCGGCATCCATGGGAGTAATCGCTAACTTTAACATCGTGGTCACTGAGCACTTTGTCGCGATCGTAGGGAGGATAGCAAAAATTTCAACGCATTCTTAGTTGAATATTGTGAACGCAAACCGAGGTCACATGGTTATGGAAACAAGTGTTGCAATCAAGGACAAAGATTGCAAACATTGACTAGATTTTATAAATTAAGGAATTTAAATCGAATTATCCAATTTTGAAACCAAGATAAACATAAACCTACTGCGTAAGGCATAATGGAATACAAGAAATAATATTTAGAAGAATTCAAGTAAACAATAATACATATGACACATTGAACATCGATAGACATGAGTTATTAGACGAATTAAGTATTGAATATGGATTGCATATGAGATTAAATAAGTGACTAAGAGACAGTAGTCGAAGAACCCGATACTTAGCTAAGCTAAGTGACAAGTAAATGCTAACACCTTTCCAATTTTACAACTGTTTTCTAAACATGTTTTACTTTTATGACTAAATGTTTGATAAGCATTTTAAATGAAGTTTCTAAATGTTTTCCCACTTGCAAAAGCATGGAATTTACATGATGATTTGTAAACATGGAAATGTTATTTTTGAAACCTAAATGTGAGCTGCTTGTAAAGACAAGATTTTAACTGTATGTTGGAAACCAAATACTTGTAATGAAAACAAAATAGCCACTCATCTAAATGCCTATGAGCATGAGGAATGAGTTCTACCTTACCAATCAAGTAACAAATTGAGATCTGTTCAATCAGGGTGAAGATTAGAACCAGCAGCAGATGAAGTTGATACCTAACCTCATTTGTTGAGTTATAATAGATTGAGATACCTCTCAAACAAGGTTGAAACCTTGGGGCTACGGTGGTACAACCAAATTAGATGTTACCCTTCTTTAGCAAAGAAGCACAGGCTAAGGCCCTAATTAGTAGAAAGCACGCACAGTATACATGACTATGAGTTGGCTGTGAAATGAAAATATATAACTATAAGAATAATGAACAAAAACGAATGATTGCGATTTGTTTTCTACATGTAATGTGAATGCCTTTTATTCCTTATGTATTTCTGAAAATGATTGTTTTATAAAATTGTGTATTTTTGAAACTATTATTTACTTGCTCGTATTCATTTTTGAAAAAATAAATAAGTAGGTGTTATAATTTATTGGACGATTCATCACTCACCACCACTAGTTAACTTTTTGCACTGGAACCGAATGACTATGAGTGAACCGGGGATAGTAGAGTCGCATCCAAGATAAGGACTCATGGGGAGCTTTATTATTCATTAGAAACATTTGTTGTAGATATTTGTTATTTTTTGGGATGATTGTTTAATTACATTATTGGATTAAGTGGTCTATTTATATGTTAGCTTTGTCATTTATTGAATTGATTCGTGAATACCACGTATCTTGATATTGAGTTTGAGGTGTGACATTATTGATTTCAAAACCACCTTGAAATTCTAATGTGACGATGGACCACGTATGGGTGTTCTGGTATGCGTACGTAACAAGTTTTGACAGCTTAGAGGAACATGGAGGGGTTCCTTAGTGCAGTATTGTCTTCTTAATGGAGCATTTAGCGCTCTGAATCATTGGCAGCTTTAATTTAATGTGTCAACTTATTATAGGGGCACAACGTCACTCAAATAATAAAAATAAAAATGAAAGTGTGATCTTATAAAGAGTGTACAATCACCAAAATAAATTTGTTCATAATTTATTCAAGACCATTGGATTGATAGAAAATAAAAACAGAGACACCACTAAAAGGCAAAAGAACGACAAAAATGTAGATCATGAATATTTTGGGACATATATATGATAAATCGATATTGTACAGAGCCTGCATTTTGAGAAAATTTAATCATTGTATTCTTTTATTAGTAATCAATTTAATTGGCTTTTATTCTAAGTATTATTTCTAAATTTCTTATTAGTTTATTGTTAACTCTAATACAATTTTATAGTCAAATAATTCGTATATCCATAAGTAACATGCCGCTATTTAAAGTGAGAATTTTATAGACAAAATTGTATCGAACTCCTACACACTAAAAACTCACTCTCATAATTTTTCTTCAAATATGTATTGTTATTTGCAAGTTGTAAACCAATCTCAATAATCAAAACTCTTTTATAAATCAACAGTTCAATTCAAGTGTAACTAGCATTCAGGAGTATTCAGCAAAGAGTCTATCAATCAAAATTATCACATATAATTCTATTCAATCACTTAACAGAAGTTTTCAAAACTAAATAAATTAGTCACTTATAAACTGAATAACAAAGCAAAAAATAATTTTTTCTACATGAATTCAAAATTTAAGAACAACAAAGTTGAGATAAGAAAGAAAATTTAGTCAAAATTAACATTCTTAAATGATATGGTTGGACCGGGCCATCAGTTCTCTATGAATTTCCTGTCATGAATCCTTCGTTTGAGAAAAGTGAAATTTTATGCTAAATGCTAAAATTGTTTGGAGGCCAGAGTTATAATGAATACTCTAGCATACTTATAATGTTTACCAAAATATGAAAATTTTTATGTCCTATTTGGTAAAAGATAGTTGCATTGTTGTTTTTACTGCCACAACAAAGGCCCTCTAGGTTTTGTTTTCGGATGATATCTCTAAAACTACAACCTTAACCTCTCAGCAATGTCACTCAATTTTCTATCCCTAACACCACCTCTAGCACTACACTTCTAAGCTATGGAGTCGACCCCCACATTCTAGTCTTCATTGCTACCTGCATCATTCGATCCCGTTCATTGTTGCCTTGGTTGGCACTAGCGTTAACACCATGGCATTGAGCCATTTCCTTATTTTCAAGTTCTTCTACTATACTTTTTATTTGAGTTCAATTCACGTCCTTACGTAATCCCACATTTCAATCAAGATACAAATAAAGCATGGAGTATTACCAAAACGTCAAAAACCTCAATAAATCAAGCTACTTATCTCTATAAGCACATTTTCATGAAGTTTTTCTATTGAACATCAAAACTCAATAAAATGTATAAAACCTAGCATCAATTAAAACCATTTGAGGCATAAAGAGCTATATTTTTTGGGAGTTAGAATCACTTAAGTTGCAACTTCACACATGCCAATGTCCACCGCACCATTCCCCCTTTCACTGTATTCTTTTCTCAACATTTATATTGACGACAGTGTATCGAACAAATATAATTCATCGTAATAAGTGAACCGAGTCTATTTATTTCCGTACCATAACTTTATCAAAATTTTCAATTCTATAAAAAAAATTTATTTCTGAATTTCTTGTATTTTCATTTAATCAATTCATTTTTATGTTTCGAATTCATTAGGAAATCTGTTTTTTTAGATTTGTTAGTGCAATGGTTTGATTAACTCGTATAATCTCCTTTCTCTTTGTTTAAATTGAATTCAATGGATTTTGATTCTATCTAAAATCCTTTGTTGCTGAAATTTTGTTTAATCTACATTTTCTTTGGCTTGCTAACTCAACGGTAGAGTACTCGACTTTTAAGTGCTAGAAGTTGAATCATGTCAATTTTTTAGTTTATACTTCCAATGCAAAGGATGAAAAAAATAAAAGAGATATGGGTCGTCCAAAAAAAGAAACTTGCGATCTTATTTCATTCTCAAAACACATTTCTGTCACTTCCACATTTTTATCCCATACACGAGTGTTGTTTTTGAGTAGTATTTACACATAATTGATGCATGGATACACCAAAAGTATGAGATTAAGATTTGAGTAATCTCCCATATTTCTTTTGGGACCAAATATAGGAAAACGGTGAACAATAATAAAAATTGTTCTTCTGAAATCTAGATTCGGAAGTCCTAGAGCTTCCAATGTGATAGCTAACAAGCTATTTGTGAAGTGAAAGATATTTGTCTCCACTTGTGCTATCTTTTCCATTTCTACTTCATTTATCAACCTAATACATAAGCTTATTCTAAGTCATTGTATTGTCCCATTAGTATATTTTCGTTTAGTCCATCTTCCTCCTCTTTCCTACAATTGATATAGATTTTTAAATAATATTTAAAAATGTCATATATCAAGCAAAATATGATTTGAGATACGTTCTTGTTCGATAGATCATGGTGTGTTGCATAGGGGAATTGATTCTAAATTTCCATTGAAATAAGTTAATATTAAGGGTATTAACAAATCAAATTACCTAATTCAAGCTCGATTAGACTTGAAAATGTTTTTGAGTTTATTGAACTTGAATTAGAATTTTGATTTTTTTTTTTTTAGTTTAGCCTATAGTGAAACATGCTGTATAGTTTTTTTCAATCTACTTTCTGGTCTACATATCCATTTGCAAATGAGACATAAGATCAAAACTTATCTAGCAATAATATAAATAGAACTTACAACTTAAGAAGAGCAATCAACCTAATGAAGAGCTTTCACCATTTATACCCAAAACAATTAGTTTCAACATCCCATCATCTGTTAAGTTGAACTACAAGTAAATTTGCCCATCTATTCTATAAAAATGGATTTAAAAATGATGCGTAGTCATGAGGTTCTTAAATATATATATATACACACACACACACACACACAAGTTTTACTAATGTGGCAGGTGATGTGGCAGCAAACTATGCAACAATGTAGTGACATGACACCAAACAAACAAATGTATTGGCAATGTTTTAACACCAACACGTTTTAGAAATAGGTTACGTTTGGAAAGTGTTGACTAATGCTAGCATGAGGAGATTTGGATGCAATCTTCATTCTCAATCTTTGTAACTTGATTGATCAAGTCAAACATTCATGTATGACATGAAATCCACCTAGTCTATCTTGAAGAAGATGGGAACACGTGTGAATCTTGGGGATGTTGTCAAATCCGCTCATATTTGGAAAGCATATCTCACCATCTAAGAAAGTCAACGATGGCATTGGAACACTGAGTTACAAAGACTAAACGAGAAATAGTGCATGTTGAATATGTTGTGGAGTTCTCAGAGATAATTGTCCAAAATGAATGAAAGCCGTTGACCTTTAATGGCTATAAGATCCAGAAGTTTCATTGAACAATTTAGACATTTGAAATTTTACTCAGAGAATGAATAGTATGAGAACTTTGTCCCTTGGGTGGTGAGATTTATTGTACATGTTAAATTGATTAGAAAAAGAATAAGCAAATTAGAGAAGAGTGTATATACATCCTTATCAACCTAATTAGGAACAGAAGGGCCGGTCGGTTAAACACTTGAGTAATGAGAGTTGCTTGTAAATGTGTGTGAGGGATACAAGGGGTTCGGTCAATGGAATGTTTTTCTTAAAATTTGGATATATTCTTATTGAATTTAACATAACGAGATCTTTCATCTGAACAAGTATCTACAAATGTGGGAGGTTAGCTTTGAACTACGCTATCAATTGTTTGTATTCATTTGATTTACATTCTATTGGTGTGTGTTGGCATTGCAACATCAAGTTAGAGCAAACACTTCTAAACATTGACATGTATTACATCTTGGATTCAACTTTAACACACCCCGAGGCTGCTTTTTTTTGGCCTGGCGGGCGCAGTTTTTAAGCTCATCATCAACTACATTCTGGCTGTTTTGAGAATCAAACATCAGCGATGCTTTGCGTTCATTATGAACTCATCTTACTGAGGAGAATTCCATAAAAACCAAGTTCCAGATTTCAAGATAAATCTGTAGGAATCCCGCCTCCCCACTTTTATTTCCTCTTCAGTTTGCATTTGGGGATGCTTCTAAAGTGCACGTCGACAGAGATCAACATCCTCTATTTTGATTGTATGGTTGTTACAAAACTGTAATTCTTGCATGTAAACCTTAGCTTTCGCACGGGAATTCTTTCCCGTTTCCTTCCATATATATATTCTTGGAGTCACTTCAGAATGTTGACTGGTTTTGGCATTTTCATTCAATTGGCTGCTGCTGAAACTGATAAATATGGAAGTCATGAACTTTCAAATTCTTCGGCCATTTCCCGGTAGAGTTGAGGACTCTAAATTTTTGCATTTAAAATTTGTTTCATCGCTTCGGATTCAATCCAATTTCGTTGGTGAGAAGAGAACAGCAAGCTGCTGACTTGGCTCTGTTGATGGGAGGCATTTTTGGCACTCGGGTTTGCATTGTGTGGAAAGGAGACATATAACTGACAACACCATTTTGAGGCTACAAAATAACTGTCTTGGCAATAAGAACGTTTTAGTGTGATGATATAAAAGAAATTGTAAAATTTCCAAGAAATAACTTTACGTCATGTTTGCTATAACTATTCAAATTTTCACTCTCTATACATATGCATATTTATTATATATTATAATAAAATAAAAAATATCAAGAGAATTTGAAAGAAAAAAGAGAAAACTTAAGAAAAAACACGAGTTAGAAAGCTAAAATGAGAAAATTATGTGATTTTACATTGTACCAAAATACTTAAAGTCAAAAATGATGAATGATAAAAAGAATTTCAAAATTGAAAAAATTTGAGAGAGCAAATAAATATAAATTGTAAATTGGATAAAAAGAGTGAAGAAAATGATAAAAAAGAATAAAAATATTTAACATAAGAATAATTGTGTAAATTCACTTATGCAACCAAGAGTTCTTATTTATGCTATATATTATTTATACTATTTATACTCACTGTATTATTACGAGTTTGGGATTAATTTGATTACACATTCCACTACCCTTAATTAAAAAGATCGAATAAATTCAAATATAAATATTAATATGCCATTGGTTTTTACACTACAATTATAGTTATTATTGAAATAATACTTTATGGTTACACTCTATAAAATTACACAATTAACTTTATTTTTCTATCATTTTATTTCTCCCTTTAACTCCTTATTTTTTTATGTTTTCACTCTCAGTTTTCTCTCTTTCCAAACTCTCTTTGACCACCCTTTATTTTTTAATTTAAATAAGTTTATAATTTACAAATAAATTTGCACATGCATAGAACATGCAATTTTACTAGTTGAAATACATAATAGATTATTTTATATAAATGAATCTAATGTTTCTTTTGATTGATTATAATTCATGATATAATAAAATGCTTAATATAAAATTATTGAATTGTTGGATAAATGATCCCATTAGAGAATTAAGATAAAAATAATTAAAATGTCAAAGTTTTTTATATATCATTCAAATGCATATCTTTTGAATTGCAATATCATTTAACAAAATGAACATAGCATTTAGGTTATTACTTTTTGAGATTAATGTTTGAAATCCTTGACCTTAGAAGTTGCGTATACAATTTTGAATTTTAAAAGTGAAACCAAAATTTGGGATCGATTGATTTAATTTTCATGTAAAGACGACAAAACATGGATACCCACGCAAGACAGATCTTCCCTCAATGAACATTTAGGAAGTGTTCGAGAGCTTTTTCTCAAAACCTTCAACACTTTTTTTTAAAGAAAAAAGGTGGTAAACATCGTTTCCACACAAAAAATCTCACCTTAAAAATAATTTTCGATCACTCAAAATATTTCAACTTAAAAACTATTCTCAACCAATAAAGAAAAAACTGTTGATTTTCTGATTTTGGCAATCAAGTGATAAAATAGATCGATCAAGCGAATAAACGAGATGAAGCAAACAAAAATCTTGATCCAGCTATATTTGCTAAGACAAATTGTAATTTTATATGTTCAAATTCAAACAAAATATTAGGTATGACAGTACAATAAAATTTCTATTAACCAAATAAAATAACTATACGATATATTAATCACCTTAAAAACAAACATAATATACACACACATAATTCCAATCACAAAAAAAAAAAAAAACCTACAAAATTATACACCCAAAAACAATAATTTTAAAAGCATCCCAACTCAAAAAACACTCGAAAACAGTTTCTCCAAGCCCTGATATTCTATATCAATGAGATTGGGAAGAATCCCTCTAGCTGTCAGAAATTTAATTCTCACTTGGCACATAATTAAGTACAAAATGTAATCATAGTGTTCGGAAGAAATTGAATAAAAAAGATAGAAACTCTAGCTTAATTTTATTTTATATTTTTAGAATCCAATTGTAGAATTGCTAGTTCTCTATAACGAATTTGGATAACAATACTACAAAATATCCCCGTTTTAAATTATATCCAAGGGAATACATTGAGTAAGTTTTAATAATATAGAATGAGTATTAATAAATCAAGCTATTCAATTTAAGTTCGATTAAATTTAAAAATGAATTTAAATAATTGAACTAAAAGTCAAATTTTGACAATTTTTTAAGTGTAATCTTATTATTTAACTCACATGTAAATTTAAATACTAAAAAAATTAAATTAAATTAAGTTAGAGTAGTCAATGAATTCAAATTATTGCTTAAAAGGCTGATTGATGCTTAAAGTTGGTATCCTCCTATTAAGACGAGCAACGGGTACCACACCCTATTATTCCTCGTTGGTGCTCCAAACGTGTGTCGGCAAAGACAAGATTGATTTGATCTCAACGATATGTTTCAATATCCTACGAATGGGAAATCAATTGGGACATATAATAAGACATAGTGTTAAGGATTTCCAACATTAAACTGACATTTTAATTGGAATTCAAATAAGTGTGAATAGGCTTTTTATCGAATTGATTTCCAAAAAGCAAGATATATAAACCTAGAATACTTCAGTTTTGAAATTATTAAGTGTGATTCCTATCATATCCCTACTTTGACCAATAAATATACCCTAGTTTTCTTTATTTGATGAAAGTTCTAAGGATAAGAAATTAACAAGAAAAACGATGGACAAGAAGAGAGGAGCCAACTTCAACCCCTTTTTCCCTTTTTTTTTTTTTTTTCTTATAAACAAAATAACGAACTATATTCCAAGGAAAAATGTAAATTTCCAACCCATAAATTTCCTTGCTTAATATATTGTTATTTTAATAATGCAACAAGACAGAAATTGTGGGTAGTGACTGTAAATGTGTATGTGAGTGATGAAAGTGCCAAATGGCCATATAGATGAAGATAATTTGGAAGGGGCAAGCAAAGTTGAGAGCAACTATCAAATTAAGGAAAAAAGGAGACAAGAATATGACAACTGTTTAGGAAAGTCGTGGTCAACTGTTGTTTCCCTCTTTAAAGGAGTCGTCTCATTTTTCACCTTCCTATTTTAGTTTCCAAATGTCTAATCGTTATTATTACTCGGGCAATCATACAGTGTTACGATATTTTACCAACAATGCAATCTGCACCTCACCTTCCCAATATTTCAGATTATTTCCCTTTTTTTGTTTTAAAAAAGGAAAAGAAGAACCGCCGATATGAGTTTAAGTAAATTTAAATTTGACTTAAATCAAAGTGTTAAACAATTGATTAATAAGGAGATAACTTCGATTAAATTTACAGGCGATGGACATTTTTCCTATTAATGAAGAATTTTTAGTTTGGACTTTTGATAATTGATGTGGGTTTTTATTACATAAAAATTAAATTTATAATTAAATCAATACTGTTTTGAATATAGGTATCGTTCTCACAAAGAAATTTTGTATCTATTAATTTAACTAAATTTTTATTAGCCAACTCCAAATTTTAGTGAAAAACAAGAATAACAAAATAAACGCAAGTATTTAAAACAAAGCATACAAAATAAAAGTGATTGAGCATCAATAGTTGAAGAGTCTAGCAACTTGTTTTGTGTTGGTTTCCTATATATGCCAATTACAGTGATTATCAGTTTTAATTGCATTAGTTATGAATTGTTAATCCTAAAGTTTATAGAACATTATCCAAATTTTTCTATAATTTTGATTCAAAATTCTCGTGGGATTTTCCAAACTAAATTAAGTCAAGTGTTCAAGTTTGGTGATTAACAATAAGTACCTACGTTAATTTTCACGATTTCACTCTCATTATTCTCATAAAATTAATATTCATTGTCTAGCGTGCAAGTTTTACTTCTATTATTTATCACACAACCTTAAATTATTTGTTATTCAAAGCAAAAATTACAAATAAACCATACAAAGACAATTAATTAAAACTTGTGCATACATCATTCACCAAACACAAACAAAAGGGACTAGAAAAAATTTTAAAAACTCATATTAAATTCAATCTAGACAAATTGTAAAATGTTTATCATCCAGACAATTATGAAAACAATAAAAAATATTCAACAAAACTCAGTCTATATGCTTCTCGCTGCGCAGGGGAATGAATTCTCTTCAACTCTTAATGTTGATTCTCTTCTCCGATCTTCAATCTTGTATTCCTATGCATTTAAACATTTAGAAAAGTAAAATTAAATCTAACCCTCTGCAAGACGGAGAGAACATTTATAGTTACATAATACCTAAGGTTCATGTATGAGTGGCAAAAGACTAAAAAAAACTTTAAAAATTCATGCAGGACTATGGTCTGAACTTCTGTAGCACTAACTCCCACACCCATAAGGTCTCCTTCTACAGTTGTGCATTCTCTTTTCGCACCTACAAACTTGAGCACGGCAATTATATAAAGCTAGTAATTGTGATTCACAATTACGTTGAGCCACATCTCAATCACACCATTCCTTCTCGTGGTCGCACCTCTCACTTGTGGAATTTCTAGAATGTTTCACATCCTCGTTCCACTATTATGACCAGCCGTCCCGCAATTGTGAGCTTCATCTCCATGGCTAGACCAAAAGAGTGTCACGGTTGCTCTATGCAATTGCATCTCTCTCATATGTGACAACAACACTAGCCTACACACAAAACTTGCAATTTAAGTGTAATATCTATTCCAAATTCCTTTCGAAACACCCTTTTGTACACCCAATTCAATACGTTTAGTATTTTTAATGCATAATAATATGCTTTCTCTATTTTACTCACATGTATGCATAAGTTAAATATATAAGGATACAAACATACTATAAATTCATATATTATCGATAATAGTATGACATTATGGCTAATTTTAATTGCTAATTTTCTTATTATTTTAATTTGATGTGCAATAAAAGGTATAAAGAAAAAAGATAAGTTATAATACTTCATCAAGTTTTTTTCACAATAAGCAGAAAAATGAAAAAATGAAAGAAATACAAACCATATGCAACTCCTTCTTTATTACATACTATAATGTGACTTTGTTTATGTAACGACTGGAGCAAAAATAAATACTAGATTGCTATGGGTATGTTTAGTTTGTTATTAGGGTGGACAAGAAATTTTTGGTAATTTGAATCAGATGAAAATTTATGGTTAAATTGTAAGATTTTTGTAGATAGAAAATTTATTTTTATATATATATAATATCTGATCGTATAATGTGATATTGTATAGGTTTATACCGTAATAAAAAAAAGTGAATAATAAAATTATAAAGATATGTATTGATTTGAACGTAAATAAGTATATTAATTAAAAAAATTATTAATTAGTTATAAGAGATAAGAGAAAAAAAATTGAATTTAAATTTGAATAAAATTTATATAAGTAAGATGTTTGGTTTGTAAAACTTTCGAGTGAAAATGAATAATAAAAAATAAAGAGACACATACCACAATCATTATATTTTTTAAATTTTAATTTTATTTCACAAAACCCAATAAAAACACATTTAAAGATACACATCGGAAAATTAAAACAAACATATATGTTTGGGTTTGTAGTGGGACTTTGAACTAAAAGATGAAGAAACTAAACTTCCAATTAAAAAAATAAATGCGTGCGTTGTAGTATATATGCAATAATTAAACATTAAATTAAAAAATGAATGGATTTTTAATATTAATTTTTATGGATAAGAGAAATTTTTTATGTAAGTTTATTATAAAAAATCAATTAAATTCAAAGTTCGAATTTTCAAATTCTAACCCTTTTAACTTGAAATGTTGAATACAAAGTCAGTAAGTGTCCACCGATGACGTAATAAACTTTGCTTTTCCGTAAACATGCTATATATTAGGTCTAAATCCTACGCTAATTCATAGATTTAATTGCTAAGAGAAGTCAGAAATAGCAAATTGGAATCAACACACTTGAAATCATGGTGCCACGAATGAACAGAATAATCGTGGGAAATCAAACTCGTATCATCTGTCTGCAAAACTTGAATGTGAATGAGTGAACGAAAACTATCCATTTCTAAATTGGCATGCCAATTTTGTACAAATAAATAACCAGAAAGAAACACATGTCCCAGTCCTACACTCTTACTAAAAATAAAAACACTAATTTGCACAAACCAAAAATCAAAATACATATTGGAAAGAAGAGGAGGCAAAGGGCTTCTGGGCCATGCAAAGATTGCTCTAAATTGGGAAAGCTCCAACGCCACCATCCCCATCAACCTTCCAAAATTGTGGTGAACTCTTGGACAGCTCGGAAGTTGTGTTCTTCAGACGCATGGCGTGGGCTCCCACGGTCATGTCAGTGGCGGGAGCACTGCTCCCGTCACTGTCCAAGTATTACCACACCGCCAAAAATGTACCTTCTGCGTTTGTCCAATCTGATTGATTGTTTCCCCTACTTTTATTAATTTTCAACTACTCCACTGTCAGAGGTGGTCACATGCTCTACACAAACGACGTCGTTTCTCCACCAGTGTATATCTCTGTCCTCCCAAATGTAAATTCATAATCTTTCTTTAATTAAAATAATAATAATAGGAAATGTTTATTGAAAAGTGTATCTTCTTCATTCAGAGGAATAAAAATGTATGCATGTGTAAAAAATGTGGTAAGAGTGATGGAAGGGGGGAAGAACCGGGACAGTGTATTGCTGCAGACTTTCAAGTATCCTATGCTAGGGAAAGAATCTAATAATAAACACAGCTTCTGAACCAATACAGTGTCTGTATTTTATTTATTTTTCCCTTTTCTGCCTGCCATTGGAAGGGGGAAGAAGTTGATTTCATCGTTAGAATAGATAACGAAACCCTAAATGAACCAGCAGTACATAATTTCTCTTTTCCATTAATGTAATGAGAAAATATTTTAACCACCTGAGATAACTTGTGGATGCAACAAACGCCAATCAAAGCATCAAACCTTAGCTAATTAACCAACCTGCCCTAAAGCAATTTTTGTAAACCCTAAATAGAGATGTCAACGTGGACGTCGTCAACTGGCTACGTCCAGTCAAAAAGGAGCAGAGGAAAAGCCAAAAAATATAAATGAAATCGTTATATTATATTTTATATTTCGTAAAAAAATAAAGAACATTTTAACTTTCTCACCCGCGACAAGGTGTTGTTAACGAGAAGTAACATGTGTGTGTGTTAATTAATTAATATATAAGTTAGCAAACATGAACAAAATGAAAGGTAATCAGTGCATAATATAATAGATGTTGACGTCGCAGGTGATGCAATCGCAAGAAATATTTTAATGGGTTTGTACTAGAATATCAAAATGAGTTGGGCAATCGATGATCCATACCTGTACAATATATGTGATATCGCATAATATATTGTTTAGGGAAAGTTGGGATAGTTAGCTTTTCGTAATCTATTGTTTTAAGGATAATAATAGAAGCTCTCGTAGAGAAATTGTTGGTTGTGAATAAAATAGAAGGTGCAGCATTGGCCATGTGCAATTTCTTTGAAGCTTCGCAAGGCAATGTGTCTGTCTGAAATATTGCTTTACCTCGTGAGAGCTGATTCAAAGGACACCAACGATGGTGACAATTCACCGCCAATATTGCTGATATTTCCAATAAAAACTCGCCCTCACCCGCATAAAAATTTACTTCTATTTAATCTCTTAAATCATATCAAATTCTCCGGTCTAATTTTTCTTCCTCCATATTTTTGTCAATACATAATAGCCGTATTCATAAGTAATACAAAATAATATATGTGATAATTATATAAAAATATAATAGAGAGATAGAGGCTACAATACTATACAGAGAATTTCATGGACTCCTGAATAGTATAAATTAACCACAATTAATGTGTCACATGATGCTTTACCTAAGTTTAATTAATCTTTAGGTGCACTTAAACCGTCGCATAGGTAAATTACATGGCTTAAAATGAAATTTATTTATGGACTAACTCGTTTAGTGAACACTTAAACACTCCGTGTAAATGAACGCTTCGTTAGGTTCGAGGCGCCGATGGAATGAAAATAAAGTGAATTTTGTGGAGAATGAAAACTTTATTTTACTCTGAACTTTGATGTGATAAAATTGTTAATTTATCTGAATTTATATAACTGCATATATAATATAATAATGATTAATTAATATACTTGTACATAAAAATTTGTGGATATATACATATAAATGTATATGCGAATATAAAATTTTCAGATTTTAAATATTTGTTTATATATATATATATATATATGTACTTTGAATTTGAGATTTAAACAAAAGTTTTGTTCGGTGTTACATTTGAATTCAATAAATGTTGATACAATGATGAAAACAGATTGAAATTGTGTATCAACCAATGCCGATTCCATTCATTGCCTTCACCATTTATTTGATTATAATTAAGACATCATGGTTAGCAGCTAAATGGTCAATAAGGAGTTAAGCGGAAGAAAGTAAGTTGAGAACATGAACAAATATCTTTACAGACCACTCACAGAAAACACTTGGGATCATCGTCGCATTCATGAAACGTCGAGAATTAACAAGTGGACGGACGGATCATGAGGGTCTGATGAGAGGGTGGATCCCATGTTTGTGTATCCAGTTCCGGGGTCTCATCATCTGCCCCTGCAGTGGGAATCCTGATGATGCTGCAGCAGTAGCAAACAACTGGGGTTGATTCATTTGCCATTGCTGTTCGTTTCTCGGCGCAGAAACCTCTTCTCCTCCGACATTTGTCCCATTCTCAGCGCTGTACCCCGGGAATTGATGGACCTGAGTGTCATTTTTCATATCGAAAGTTAATGAAATCCCATCAACTTGGGTAGAATAGAAGAAAATAACTGTGATTTCCAAACTCAACTGGGTAATTATTTTGTGAGGTATAAGGTCTGTTAAACATCTGAAGCAAGTGGGGTTCGTTCGTCTTCCTCAGTTGGCTAAATCTGTGGTGCACTTCATTGTTGCCTTTCAGCGTGCCTGGAGATTGAAGGTGTGTTTGGCTTAGAAGCTGCAAGGTTTCTGTCTCGTTGTATCCATCTCTTCTCTGCAGGGTTAAATGAAAAATATTGTCAATTGCAGTCATCTGAAGATCCTGGAAATCAAGAATTTCTGTCTGTGTGTGCATATGTAAGAATACCTGATCATGTCTCAATCCCTGGCGTCTCCAGTCAATTTCAAATTGCATTGGGAAAGAAGGCTGCTGGTCTCTAAGCTCCAGTGCTCGACGGCTTGGCTGTGAAGTTGAATTACCCAAACTCAGGTCCAGATTGTGGTCTGCTGCACCGGTGGAAGACTCTGATGCAGATAAAGCTGTGTTAATTATATTTAATGAATAATAATTCAGCATACTTGCCTCAGAAATTAGTACAAGAAGTTCATATGCTTTAATTTTGAATTTTAATGTCTTACCAGCAGCCTTTAGTTCCTCTTCATAAATGCAGGGATCAAAATTGGTAACAGCTTCCTTTCCATTACATTTTATGGCTGCCTTATCATAAGCCCTAAACGAAAAAGCGGAACAAGAAATTAAAATTTTAATTCAGCTTCAACAATCTTTCAAAAGACATTTAATTTAATACCTAATTAAGCAGACAAGGTTGTGAAGAAAATGTTGATTACCCTACAAACCCACCTGGCAGCTTCAACTTCAGTATCAAAGAGACCCAAATAAACATACCTGTCCCAATAAAAGAGAAATATGTTAATTCGTGAGATAAACCCAGATCAAGCTCAACAATAAAGTAATAAAGTTTTTCTTTTTTTATTGTAGATTGATCATCGCATCAAAGATTCAGAAAAAGTAAAGACAATTCAATTAAAGCTGCAAAATATGTCCACAGAAATGGTTACTTTTTGCCCAAGAACTGTCCCATTCTGGCTTCCCATCTACCACATTTGTGCAAAGTAACACCTCTATACTTGGAACTCCCTCTTGGAAAGCCAGTACTTTGTCTCCTCAGTACATGCACAAAGTCCTCCTTGCTTAGATTGCTCATCTGAACATTTCAGCATATAATAGTAAAGACATTAATAAAACTTGCTACTTGTCTGACCGCCCATATTTCCAACAGCAAATTTGGGATTCATCATAATCAAGGGCAACAATTACTGTAGAATATAAGGAAATCCACTGTGCAAGATAAGGGTCATTCACATGTACCAAACACAATTCAATCAATCCCTACTCTTGTAAATCAGTGATTCTGACCTACCTGTCTTAAGTCTTCCTCATAATCCTCTAAACTAAAGTTTATGTCTGCTTCCACTCCTCGAAACTTAATGGCGGCTCTATCGTATGCACTGCAACGTATCCATATAAGATATACCTTAATATTAGCCAATCTGTTCAATTTTTTTTGACATTTTTTAGAGGTAAGATTTTAGGAGACAGGGAAACCCACCGGGCTGCGGCGTGTGCTGTGTCAAATCCACCTGTGCATACACAAAAATTTCAAGAAAATTACAACCCCATTTGACCAATCAGATTAATCAGAAAAACCAAGAATTTAATACAAGAACTGGATGGAGAAAACCCACCTAAGTAAACTTGCTTCCCGCAATCCCTGAAATGGAAAAGCACAAGAGCTAAAATATTTGTACATGAAGAGATAAATAAAAGAGTGAAAAAACTATCTTGAGAGGTAGATATGAAGGACGCATATCTATGTACCATATGTGCGACTCCCAACGGCCGGTTCTCCGGTAAAACGTGACGCCACGATACTGGGAGCTGCGGGACCTGGGGCCCCGGCGGCTCTTCTTGAGAGGCTGCGTCGCCACCTGTGCCGTCGGCTTCCCCAAGAGGGCGCCGCCCTGGGGCTCCGGCTGGCTGAATTTAAGCCCGGCCCATTGAGCCCTGGGGAAATCCTGTGGTTTCCCACCGGCCACTATTAACGACTCGTCCACCGGGAAGAACTGCCGCGTGACCGGCGACGAGCACGGCCCCGTGTCGTCAGCGTCACGACCCTGAGCCACGGAGAACCCAAATATCTTGCTGATCCTCTTTCTTCCGCCGGTTCTATCCGCGTCCTCTTCTTCCGACCCATCCTCCAGAACCACCGCCGATGAGCTCGAATTCGACACGGATCCGACCCGTTTGCCCTTCTCGTCGGAGCACCCCTCGGACTGGCCATCCCTTCTCTGATCCGGCGAATCGTTGAGATCCCACATTTAGTTATTCAAAAACAAATATACCCCAGACCACAAAAACTACACGCAGTACCACAAAAACAAAAAAAGAATTATACAACGGATTTTACACTTTCTTCCCTGAATTCTTATCAGCAGTACAGTCTCATCAAGAAGAATCAGAGACAGGAGCTGCAAAAGCCTCTCTTTCTCTACATACTGGAAAAAAATATTCCAGAAATGCTTCCTCTATGGAACCGCATGTTGTCCCTCGAAAGAACACAAACAACCTAGTCCCGAACAGTTACAAAAAAGAAAATTGTTGCTGCAAAAATGTTGTGATATAATTATTCCCCACACCCAACCGCTGCACTAGATCTCCCTTGCCTACCTAGCTGCCGAATACTACATAGCGCGGAGGCAAGTTTTTCAAGGTTTAGCCGAAAGCAGAAAGAAACTCCTTTCTTTTAAGTCCCTCTCTCTTAGGGGAAATGAGTTCATAATATAGGCAAGTTGGCTCCGGTTTTAGGGATTAACACAGGGGCTCTTGGCCTAGAGGAGGGAGAGCCTTTGCTGCTGTGTTGTATCAAGTCATAAATACTTTTTGAGGAATCGTTTTTCTAAATACCTTTCTATTTTTATGTATCTGCCGCGTGTGTCTCATTTTAACCAGTCTCTTCCTTTTAAACTGTACCCTAAATTTGTGTATCTCTTCTCTGTTCTGTGTGTATCTAAAGATGTGTACCGTCTTATTACGCTCTGTCAGCTTTGATTTGCAGGTGGGGTATAGGCTTAAATATATCGGGTACGTTTGGGGTACTTATTTGGGTGACTGAAAAATTTTTAATGATTTGAATAAGTAAAAAAATTATTATTATTTTTTAAAATATTTATATATATATTTATTATAATATTGAGATGTATATTAATTTAATTATAAATATATATAATAATTAAAAATATATTAGTTGATTATAAAAAATAAGAGTTTTGAAGGGTGATAAATAGTATTAAATTAAGCAACAAATGAAGCCATCAAGTGTTTAATTTTATGATTCAAGTACTTAATTGCATGATACGTGACACCGTTGATAATAAGCATTTTTTTGGCATATAACTATAGCTATACCATGACACATATTATGAAATTAAACACTTGGTGCACTATTTAAAAGGGCATGGCCATGTTCTTTTTATTTTTTTTAATTTTATTTTAAATGTATTTTTTCAAATAGTACATAGAAAAAATAAAGAAGAGGAAAAACTTAAAAAATAAATATAATGATTATAACATATGTTTTAAAAGTAAAAAGAAAAAAAAAACTCTAAAACAAACCTAACTCATTTTTAGACCCTCAAATTCTCTCCATAAGTTCCCACTATTTTATCCTCCATTTTTCAGTGGGCGTTTCTATTATAAACTAAAGACATATACACAAATAAGTCATATTTTTAGAAAAAAAAATAAAAAGAAATGGAAATGAGAGAACCATCTTTTTCTTACGCAACTTTCCCACGTTAACCAAATCGAAAAGCAACTTTTCTCTTCCGTTTGTCTCTCCTTAATTTTCTTCCCCCGTTAATGGAAATAGACAGCACCAACACCAGACGGACGACTTATTACTCAATTACCTTTATTAGCTACGCTAATTATCATTTCACTGTCATTCATTCAATCCCACGTCACCCCACCGGCTGCCAACCACCCCACTCGCATTCTTGTTAAATCATCTTTTACCGAAGGAGTTAAAAATGGCCACCCCACCTCGGTTTTTCTAGGCTTGGTCTTGCAATAATCTGTTCTAGAATCACGTTACGGGACAGAATATGGCCCAAGTAAAGCAAAGGTTCTGCATTACAAAACCCATTGGTGGTGATCAATCATCAGTCTTAACAATAACTGATGTCGTTTGAATGATTGGCTGAGGGCAATTGCGGGATGGAGATGAGGGCATTTGGGTAAAGAATGGAGTGGGGAATTATTGCGAGGGCCGGAGCAGGGGGAGAAGATGGTTTTGGTCTCATAAAAGGAAATTGGAGCAGTTGCAGGAAAAGGAAAAACTTTCCAGAAAAGTCCAATCCAAGAGTACGGGAGTGGGGCCCCCGTTTTCCCTCTTATGTTGTTCCGGCGACCAATTCCAGTCCACAATGTACCTCGGATTCATTAATCCAGAATGCGTCCCCCCACTCTCACTTCCTCCGCGAGTCTCTCGCACGTGGGATAATTTCCCCCGGTATTGAATGACACTTATGTCCTCGGCACATTTGGGATGTCTCTCTCTCTCTCTATATACTCTTATCAGTATTCCTTTTCTCCAGAGGGTTATGTTGTTTTATTTAAATTCATATTTTTCACTTTGCTACTTAAGGCTGCCTTTCTGATGGACAAGCGAATGTTTTGTCAGATACTATTTCAAACGGCCAATGAAGAATATTTTGCAATATAAGTGTTTTTTTTTTTACGTATTTTTCAATTTGTGTTATCTAATATTATATAAATTTTATGAATGATGCGGGTTCCTACTGAATTTCTTTTGTTCTTTTCTTTTCTCAAAAGTTGATCTCTTTATCAACGCATGCGCGCGCATAGACGCATATATATTGACCATTTAAATTAGCACATCTTTTTTTATGTTTATGAATTTTTTAAATAATCTAAAATTAGGAATAATTTACAATAACTTCACCCGAAATTTTATAATCTCACGTGACTTTTCATAACATTTGAAGTTGAGGAGAAAAATGAAAAATAAATATAATTTAAACGACAAAGTACTTTTTATTTAGGCTTAATGAAATACTTTCCTACTTCGACTATTTCAAATCCTTGTTACTCGAAACTAGCCAATCAAAAAATGTATCTATTTTTATTTTAAAGTAACTTATAAAATTTTCAATCTCATTTCGAAACTTTGTTTCCCTTAAAAAAAAAAAAATTTCTAAAGCCGGTAAAAGCGTAGAACACCATTATATTATTTTTACCGGAAACTAAGTTACAAGTCAATCAGTGTCTAAATACAATCACTTCCTCGTTCGCGTTTGGTGAAAAACACCAGTGTCAATGGCACGTGACTTGCTTGGGGAAATAGTACCTTCCTAATATTAAAATAGCACAACGTATCATACTGAAGTCAATCACTGTGTGTAGGGATTTTTTGGGAATGTCTTTGGTGGGAGTGATATTAAAATAATTAATATATTTAATTATAAAATTTTTACAGATTTAAAAATTTGATTTGTCTGAATATATAAAAAAAATATAAAATAATTAGATTACATAATATTATTTTCAGATAATAATTAATTTTTATATTATAAATAAATATAAATATAAGTATATGTGTGATGAATATATATTCTAATTTAATATGATTATGTATAATGATTAAAAAAATAATTAATTAATTAATTATATAAAAAAAATTAAATTTTAATTTTAATAAAATTTTTGTTAAATAATGTATTTAATAGTGTAAAATTTGGCAAAATAAATGAAAAATAGAGGTTGAGTTTGATAGAATAAATTTTTTGTTAAATATTATGTTTAGTAATCGCAAGTTTAATAAGATATATACGTGTGCGCGCGCGTGCGTATACATACAACATACTACTTTTCTGTTTAAAAATGGCTAAGTAGTCCCACGATCGTGAAATCTATTTACAAAAATACCCCTGATCACACGCACTCTTTATAATTCCATTATTTGATGAACTTCCTTCACAAAAATAGACTCTCTGGGTTAGAGAAACAACGTTTAGTAAGCAAAAGGTTAAATTGCAAATATGTCCCGTTCTTGGAATTTTAAGGTTGTGTTTGGGCAACCACATGTTTTCCATTTTTTCATTTTGTGAGATTTTACCTCTTAGAAATGGCTCTAAATTACATTTTCTTGGAGAAAAAAAAGAGACCCCCATTTCCCATGTCTTACAAACAATGGAGAACCTCATTCTACCACCGTCTCTATCGTCCACAGCGGGATCTCGTGAACGGCTGCAAAACAAGACCCATTTTTTGTGGTTCCTTTTGTCCTTCCTCCCTTCTTCTTCGGCGCTTTGTTTCACAAAATTGAGGAGCCTCTTTTGCACATGCTAGCCATTGATGGCACTCATTTCTGCCGTCGAAGTAGATTGCCCTGTTGATGTCGGTGGTAGTCGATTGAGGGGTTGTTTGTTTACAGTTTTGTGTGCACCCTATTCGATTTCCTTTGCATGTCTTGTCGACTTGATCTCTGACTAAGGCGGTGGTCGTTCGCTATCAATCGGATGGGAGGTGACATGGACGTGACGAGGAGTTGAGGTAGTCGTCATGGTTGGTTGCTCCTCCCTGTCCTTTTTGCGATCGTTGCCTGTTCATCGAATTCTGTTTGTTCTAATTGGATGTTGTTTTTTAGGGGAGAGGTGTATTTTTCGAGTGGCTACGATGATGATGGGCGCGTGCTTTGGCAGATGTTCTACGGTTGAGCATGGCATATCTTGGCATGTCAACCGGCAACGATTTGCAACCATGGCGTCCATATCTCCCCTTGTGTGCAACTGAATGCTCAAAATCTGAGCCATTTTTGTCCATTTATATCTTCTGTTTTTGTTTTTTTTGTTTGCTTGATATGTGAGTGGAATTGGGGATGCCAAACATTAAATATTGGTTGGACGCTGAATTTGGGGAAATAAGGCACGGTGGCTTGAGAAATAACATTAATGATAATGCATCAATATCAATATTCCAAGAAAATAATAATAATGATATTGAACCTATTATTGTTATTACTAACATAATTATACAATTTTTATTACCATCAAAATATGTATAAACATACAAATAACTACTTGTTATATTAACTGTACTTTTTAACAAATAACTACGTATCGTATCATTGTAATTATTATATTATCTTATATATACCATTTATATATACACAATTTTTACTTTTCTATATCCCTTTTCCTTCGAAAAATTTTTTCACTTTTTTCAAAAAAAAATTTCTTTGGAACTGAGTTCCAGTCCAATCACAAGCTAACTTTTCTCTTTAAAAAAATTCTACATGTTCTTTAATATACTAAAATTTTTTTCTATGCTTCTTAATATTAACTATGTATCCAACTAAATTAATAGAGATAAAATCATCAATATTACAAATTTAAATTTTTATTGCAGTATTCCACACGCTTAACAGTGTGTTGACTTGCTAATATTAAGAAAGACTACTTTACTGTTCAAATTGGATTAAGATGCATTTATCCAATATTAAACTGACTCCTTATTAGTATCGACCATGCTATAAGTTAGCTCAATACCCATAAATTTCATTTTTGTTGTCTCCTTTGTGTGGATGTCTATTAGAAACCTATCAGATTAGAACAGCTTTTCAGCCATTTTAAAAGACCATGCCCATTTGACAAGGTTTTGGCATAGAATTGGAATGTTAATATTACTACACACTAATTCGGTTTCAAATCCATTTTATATTAAAACTTGATTCTTAATTGTACCAAGTCTGTTTTAAATTTAAAATGGTATCAAAAGTCGTTCCAAATTTGAAACAGCTTTTATAATGTTTTTCTATTTTTGGAATGGTTTTTATTGTCATTCCAAATTTTAGAATGACTTTTGATTGACCATTTCAGTTTTTGGAATGGTAACAAAAACCGTTTTCAAATTTGAAATGGATTTTACAATGGTGTTCTAATTTTAGAATGGATTCCAATACTGTTCCAAAAGACTGTCCCAGTTTAAAACAATTTTGACATGAAATTGGGACATAATTCTTGCATTACAACAAATTTGTTCCAATACCATCCCAGCAATACCTAATCGTTCCAGATTTCAAAATTTGGAACGACTGTAGGGATGCTATTCTAGATTTGAAACGAATTTTTCTTACCATTCCAAATTTGGATTGGGTACTGAGATCATTCCAAATGGTTGTCCAATTAGGAGTAGTTCTAGCACGAAATTAAAAAGTAATTCTTACAATAAAGCAAATTCATTCAAAATTCATTACTGTCCCAATTCAGTTCTAAATTTGGAATGGTTTTTTATACCGATTCAAATTTCAAATTCCTAATTTGGAATAATTTTTGGTGCCGTTCCAAATTTCACATTTAGAATAGTTATTTATGATGTTCCAATATCGCAGATTTATATATTTACCCTTAGAACTCACCAAATTATTTTTACACATTTCTCCACTCTTAAACACTTTGAATCCATTCCCAAGTGATTCTTGAAGCTTTTGTAGAGATTTCTTAAGGTATGTTGTTAATGTTTTAGGTAACTTTGCTAATTAATGTCTAATTTTGACATATATAGTTAACGTTATTCTTTGTATAGATTTTTGATACTTTAGTGACTTAATTTATTATAAGTATTCCACTAATGTGTGTATGGATATGGAGTAGTGAATTAAAACTACATGTGTATAGTATTCTTTTAATTAGATGAGGATGTTGTGAGGAAGTTTTTCATTTTTTTGTGTTGTGTGGTTAAGTCATTGATTTGTAATTTATACTTTTGTTTAGGTTTAAATTTATGGTGCACATGTTGACAAATATTAAGGTATGGATATATAACAAAAACCTCCCTTATCATCGAAGCTTGGTTAAGGAGTTTGTCAATGATCTAATTAATTTTGTTGAATGGGCAAAACAACAAAAAAATTATATGGATGGTTTTAAAATTAAATGTCCATATTGTCGCTGCAAGAATAGCAAGTTTTTGGAGCCTGGATAAGTTAAATTACATTTGCCAAGAAAAGGCTTCATAAAGAATTATTTCAATTGGACTAATAATGGTGAAAACGACTACTTGCATAGCAATGGTCCATCGAGCCAACTACCAAGATAAATGAATACAACATGGGAAAAGGCAATTATCAAAGTATTCCATGGGACCAAAGGATGTTATATAATGCACAAAGGCAATACAGGGTCTCATATACGTGGAAAGCAAGTGGTAGCAGTTCAAATCAAAGATGTAATTGTGATGAATGTGCTGATGACACTAAAGATGTTGAAGCAGGTAATGTTCATGGACTAACAAATAGATTCTTGGGTGTGTTACATGTGGCAGACGAACTGTTCTACGAGAGATATGAAAATTCATCTCAGCTCTCAGCTGTAGCAAGAATGGTGAGTATAAAAACAAACTATAGTGTGTCAGAAAGTTATTTTGATGATGTATGCAGTTTGATTGGTGAATCTTAACTTGTGACCATCGAATGTCAGCAGACTATTATAATACAAAACGACTTATAAAAGATTTAGAACTCCTTGTGCAGAATATAGATTGTTGTCCAATTGGATGTATGTTACATTAGACATCTGATAGTAATCTCCATAATTACAAATTTTGTGACACGCCTAGGTACAAGGCTAAGTCTGAGAACCAAAATTCTAGAAAGAAGGTGCCATTCGCTCACCTATATTATTTATTTTTAACTCCCTACTTGTAGAGATTGTATGCATCAGATGTAACAATGATTAAATGAATTAATATGCAGTCCACATAATTGACGAGAGAATCATATGTCACTCCTCAGATGGAACAACCTAAAAAATTTTTAGTGAGAGACATACTGGGTTTGCTGCTTAGCCATACAATGTAAGGTTCTATTTATGTACAGATAAATTTGTACTAGATGGATCGCATGAGAAGACATATTCTTCTTAGCCCGTCGTTGTGATACCATATAATCTTTCGCAAGTTTCTGTATGAAGAACCCATACATATTTCTGTCTTTAGTGATTCCTAGTCCATCAAATTCTAAAAGACTTATCGACATTTACGTACATCATTTGGTTGACGAACTAATCATGTTGTAACGTGAAGGAGTACGAATATATGATGCATCACGGCATAGTACCTTTTACATGAGCGCTGCTTTATTGTGAACCATTCAACACATGCAAAAAAAAATTATTTCAAATATGTCGTGCCAAGGCCATCCTAAATTTCATCCGTGCCAAAATTGTCCCAACTTTTTCATATCAAAACCGCTTCTAAACCGACCTAAAAAAAAGTCGTTCCAAGTTTTTATTCCAAAACCGTTCCAAGTACTGTAGCCTAAGGTTGCACTTGGAATAATTTATTGTAACCGTGTCAAAAAATTGAAACTGGTTTAATAGACGTTCCAAATTTTTAGAACAGTCTGTTAAACTCATTCCTAATAATTTGGAATGTTGCATTCTGAAATTGGAAAAATACTGTTCCAAAGCCGTTTCAATCCAACTATTTTCTTGCTGTGATGTTGGCTAGTTTTGTTTGATAACTCACAGGCAAATTTTATTTTGATTCCAAATTTTCACAAGTTCTGTTTATTCAATTTAAAATGTTTTAAAACATTCTCTTATTTATGTGGACGTGATGCAAGACGCTATTATATCAATTACACTCCAATATATCACTTAAAACTTTATAATTCAATTGCACACAAATCCATTAACATTTTTTTTTCTTATATTGAATCTTTTAGTATCAAACGAAAACCTTAACAAGGCTATGATCTTTTTCTTGATTACTTTCTGGTTATCTTTTTCATCCCATTCTTCTTCTCTTTATTATTATTATTATTATTATTCATTTGTTTAGTCGGGCAACTTATCGAATAATATGAATTGAATCAATCTCAACTCACATCAAAAACGGGGAAAAAAGAACCTTTAAATTTGTAACAACTACAACAATCATCGCCATCATCATCATCAGTATCATTTCAACTTTCACCTAACAAGGAAACTATGAGTATATATGCAATCTAAACTTATAGTATGGGGTGCACTATTACAAAATTCCCTTTGAAAACGTAAAAAGAATTAGTCTGTGCGTTTGACAAATTCACATTTCATTTCCGATATTCCAATTTTTGTCAATTTTTCATTTAAAGATTTTATATAACTTATTAAGTCTAATTAGCGCACATTAATACAGGTTGGGTGCTAAATTCTTGTCGCTGTGACTTCATCTTTTGAAACAATGAACACAAATAAAATCATTTTATAAAGTATAAATTTTAAATTAAAAGAAATTCAAATGTGTTAAAAGGCAAGCTCAAACCACATGGTGTTATTTAATTGCATTTATTGCCAGCCATACTCAGGTCAAAATCAACGTAACGTTGCTTCATAGGTATCGATGGCTAAGCTTTCCACGGCGTGAATTTGGACACACCAGCGACCTAATTAATAATAGTCCCAATAGTATTTAACTACATCTGTCATAAACTTAATCTGTTGTTGTCCCAAATCAGACATGAACCTAAAATTTATGTCTTCTCCTCCACGTCGTAACACCGTAAACCTTGATGAATCAATATTAAAAAACTTACTAATAGGATTAAAACTAAATATTAATTCATGGGTCGTATTCCATTTTATAAAAAAGTGGATCAACTAATGTTGTTCATTACGTCATCATATTATAATATTAATTCAAGAAACTTAGCGAGTCTATATCAAACATATACAACACCACACCAGTAAATAAATTATTACTTTTTAATAAGTTGAGAATAACGTCGTATCTAACGAGTGAATATTTTAATATATTTTTCTTTTTAATTTTTTTAAAATGCGTAATGTTGTGATAGATTAAAGACAATGCACTATGCCAAAAAAATTAGCTAGCTACGTTTGGATGGCTACTCTAATCAAGATCTAACTTCCAATCACATTCCCCATCAAAATAAATGTTTTTCTCTATTATTTTTATACTGTATCTAAGTCTAAACTAATTCCCTTGTTTAGATGCAAAATATGATAAGAAAATAATTAGCGTGAAAACTCAATAATAGAGTAAAAATAAAAAATATATATATGAGAGATAAAAAGACATTTATTTTATTGGATTGATATATTTAAAAGTGTAGATTTTGATGTATGGAAAATTGTCACGAATTTACATCCAAACGTGGCCTAGGTATTCTATAAAAAAGATTGAATTACCTATGTATTCGCACAGAAAATTTTTCTCAATTGAGGTTGAGCAGTTCTCACATGGGATTGATAGTTTCGTGTATATCATCATGCGTGATATCAAACGGGCAATGCCCCAATAATATATTCAAATACTTAAAATAAATAAATAAATAAACTTTCAAGGTTAGAAGGACGAAGAAGAAGACGGAAAATGGGCCCACGTCAGAAGGAAGCAAACACGTCACACAAATTAGGAGCCCAATTATGTCATATTATATTGTATATTACATATAATGTCAAAAATGAAGGCTGCCACCTCAAAATGCACAAGACAAATTAATTTATATATATTGTACCTAAGAAAAATATAATTTTTTGAGTTTTGAAGTGAGGAGTAGGTTGGATGGGACACACAAACAATTCCAATAATGGAAGTGGGACGGGACTACACTGCAGACATGTGTTTCTACCCCAACTAGAAACAGTGCCATTGGGTGGGACTTAACTCTCTTTACTTCTACAGTGCAGGCCAACCCCTCTCTCTCTCTCTCTCTCTCTCTCTATTATCATATCTAAGCATTGTATAATTGCTATTTTTTAGTCATTTATTTGTAGTTAACTCAATATTAATCTTTTTAAGTGTTTTTCAAAATATATGTTTTATTAATTAATAAACTAGTAAAAATTGCACTTCATACGCGTATGCAACTTTATACATAAATTATATATTTTAAATACTAAAAATAAATTTGTTTGAAACAAAAATATAAAAAATATATAATAAGTTAAAAGGAAAGAAAAAATAAAGATATAGAAAAACAAAAGATTTTTGTTAGCAGTAATTGTATAATTTTACATTTCAAAAAAATATATTTAAGACAATGAGGTGAAGAAAGGTTAAAAGATTGTAAAATGATAGAAAATTTGAGAAAGAATATAAACAAATAGAAAGATATAAAGAAAAGATGAAGAAAAGAACAAAATAAATCAAATAATAAAATAAGGATAATTATGAAAATTTACTTTATACTATCAAATATTTTTTATTAAAATAATAATATAACATACATAACAAAATAAGTTAAAGAAAATAAATTTGCTTCCATCACATGACATTTTTTTATATTAATTTTTATGACCTCTGAATTATTTTTTAAAGTTCTTGCTGTCTTTCGTACATAAACATGCATAGAATATATTAAAAATATTCATAATAATTCCATTATAGTTATACACAAACTTGAATAAAAAGTATCATCATGGCTGTGTTTTGAAGAGAGGTTTTTGTTAGAGATAATATTTAGTAAGAGTTATATTAAGATGAATAGTATGTTTGAAATGAATATTCTTATAAGATGAATGGTATAATTTATTTTAATATATGTATAAAATATATAATAATTATTAGATAATGTGATAATATATATAGATAAGGATTATATTTTTTAAAATGTAAAAAAAATGGAAATACGTATATGATATATATATAGGTATTGATTTAAATGTTAATCGATGTAATGATTGAAAAATAATTAATTTGTTATATATATAAGAGAGAGAAAATTAGAATTAGAATTTAGATAAATATTTTATTGAATTATATATTAGACAGTGTGAAATTTGATATTATGATTTTGAGTTAAAAATTAAGTTCCAAACATAACCTATATATATATATATTTTTATTTTTTTTGTATTTATATTAAAATTAAACGAATTAATTTTGATATTTGAATAGGCTATATAATTGAAATATCTATAAATTTTATTATATTAAAAATATCTTGTTTAATTTTTGCGATAATATAGAATGTCCAAAATTATTGGTATATTTGTATCAGTAAGAACTATTTACTCTATACATGTATAAAATTATACAAATATAAATATGAAAATATATAAAAAATTTAACTATCGAATAAAAGTAATTGTATAATTTTACACTATCAAATTAAGATATACTCTTAATAAAAGTAAACTTGTGCTTAATTTTATAGGAGGAGGCCCAGCAACCCTGTTGGCATTGTTTTCCCTTTTCTCTTCAAGTGTGTGTATTAATTATAAAATTCAAGGGGATATATAAATTGGGGAAATTTGGTTAGTATCTAATTTTCGAGAGTTTTAAGTGGAGATGTTCATGAACATTTTATTTTTTTTTATATTCAAAGTTATGTTTTTACTATGTTTGTCTTGAGACTCTCTCTTTAGAAACATACCTGAAAATAGACAATTAAACAAGTCAACTATTCAAAAACTATTTATTGAGAGCACAAGAAACTTCGAAACGCTACCCAAGGTTTCTTCCATGAAAACAGAATATTTTGTTTATTTATTTGCATATTGTTTTGATTTTTTTAGTGAAATTATTTAGTTGTGAGCACATGTTTTAGTTTGATTTGTTGTTGACTTCACAAACACTTTGTAAAATTAAATATTCGACAAATTTACATGGTAAAATTAACGAGGTAGCTAACCACAAAAATACCACATCCAGTAAATATTGGTCGCGCAATATTGGTATATACACGCCTAACCCACCAAATATGTACTAAGCTATTATATTTGAAACACGAATTATATAGAAATCATTAAAATTTGCACACTTTATATGTGTACGTACTTATAAGAAATTATAAATTTTTAATAATTATAATAAAATATAAAATCATTATATTTTATAACTGTTCAATAATATAACAAAATTACTTTATATATATATATATATATATTAAAAATATGAAAAAAAGGTTGGAGGTGATAAAAAAAATGAGGAAAGAAGGAACTAAATGTTAATTAAGAGAGAGAGAGAGACAGAGAGAGTTCAAAATAATAGTAATAAGAGAAAAAGAAAAAAAAATTAGAGGTATTTGAAATCATCTTTATTTAATACTAAAATTTTGCAATAAATAATGTAAGTAGATTTATTATAAAGTGTACTTTAAAAAAAATTTATTAAAATGGCCATTGTTAGTTGTTGTAAGCGATAGGGTCATAATACGTAGTAATAGACAGTTCACATAATTAAATTTGAAGAGTGTTAAGAATTTGAACAATAATACAACAGCATAAATACGTTCAAGATTATTTTTACATCAATCTCAAGTATAATGATTCAAGCAACACTTATGAAACCTTTCAATCTTGTGGGAACAAATTAATAATTAAAATTGCCAAGGAGATTGAATCTTTAAAGCAAGAATGTTAAATGCCAGGCGTCCACATTATTGAGATCTCATGGTTGTTGATTTGAGAGGACAATCTCCCCCGGGCCCAGAGGGCGGATTCTGTAATGGACATGTCAAAATGAGATCAATTAATTTGGGGAGTTATTCTATTTTTTATTACTAATATAAGACATTGATATTTGTCCACACCACAAAACAATTATTATTTATTTAAAATATCTCATAAAATGGGTCCATCATGAAAGTCTATTTCTTTTTCTTTTGACTATGACCACATGGTGCACTAATATCAAAGTTATATTTTTTCTTCTAAAATGCTCCAATTGAACGTATTTCTGTTTACGAGAATGAAAGCAAAATTATCACTTTTTTAGAATAGATATTTGGTTTATGTAAAAGTGTCGTTTAAAATTTCAAAGGGAAGTTTTTTTATTCATTTGAGTCCATAAATAAAATTTAGAAGTATATACACAAGTGAAAGATATGGCCATCGGATTACTTCATTTATCTCCGCTCCTTGAATTTAAATTCCAATTTTATACATCGTAATCACATCGTTAATTACAGAAACTTTATATGTATGTATGTATGTGTATATATATATATATATAACAAAATGAAAAAATTAGATTAATTTGCTTACTGATTAAACATGAACACAAGATCCCTTAGTAAAAAAAAGAAGAAGTAAATTATTAATTATATTTTTTGACTTTGTAATGACGTAAAATTATCTTTGACTTGTCTCTCTAAAACGTAGTTTGTTTTGCTGCTCTCTAACAGATGGTTTGGTTGAGAAATTTAATGTAGGAGTTGTCCTTTGCAACTGGCGCATGCCTAATTGGTGAGGACCAATTATTCACGGTACACTATTAATTATTAAAATTTGTCATCTTCAAAAACTATTTTAAATCTAATTAAGTCATTTAAAGTAGCCACAGAATACATATTCCCTTGCTCACAAGCCAAGTTGCATATGACTTGATGTAGGGATGTGAATAGATCGAATCTATTCAGTTCAAATTTGATTAAGTTTGGCAATATTTGAATACAATTGAATTCGAACTTAGCTTTGAGAATTTTTCCAAACTCTAATATACTATTTGGCTCAATCTCGAAATTGAGTCTGAACTCTCTGTAAAAGACAAGCGAACTTGATTAGATTATAGTCTTAATTTGAAATCACTTAAGACAAATAATAAAACAAATTACATATTCAAATACCGGATTGGTTCTAATCGGAAATTTGAATAAAAAATTAACTGCTTAATCAATTGACGCGTTCACTCATGAGACAAAGAATATTATTATTGGAGTTTAGAATAATTCCGCAGAGAAATTACATAGAGAGGGCATAGGGTTAGAACTGAGAGATGAATGTTGTGAAGGTCATAAATAAGCAGTGGACAAACTATTATTGTGCCATGAAAAATAAGGTAAGCTAATGCCTACAACCTAACCCTTGATGCTCAGAATGATGAAATTTCCATCATAGATTCACATTATTTTCCTTCTTGTTATAATTAGCTATATTAATTACTACAGAATAGGTGGTTACATCCTTCGTGTGCTAGCCATTGCATTTAAGTCGTATGGTTGGCACAATAGGTAGCTTTTCATTATTTGGAAATTTATGTAATACCAATTTTAATAATCAGATTTGAACCGCAAATGCGTGTAATAATAATTAAATTTTTAATATTGAATAGGCGCGCGCGCGTGTGTGTGAAGAGAGAAGGAAGAAAATTCACTTGGGGTAATTTCGACAGAGTGGTATTTAATTTATTTTGTTTGAATTTTAGAACTGTGTAAAAATAAACTAAACGCGCAAATCAATCGTAGCCCTATCCTTTATTTAGAAAGTACACATAGATTGACATATTTCGTACTTGTTTTCTTTGTTTAATAAATGCATTCAAAAGGGTTTATGGAAATAATTTTAAAATAATGCAACATAACACCACTGCTCCCATACTGTTTCTTCCTCAAAAATATCGCGGCTACATAATTTGGCAAGAACTTTCCATTAATTAATCATGTTCCTTTAAGTTCAAATAATTTTCATACTGATTTAATTTTGCCTTTCTACGTGTTTTTTATTTTTAATTTTTTTGTTATGTGTCCTAAATATTTTTTTACATACACGCACACACACTATATTATAAAATTTTTAGGCTACTTAAGCTGCAATGTGTAAATTTTACCTATCACTCTTAATCTATGTTATTTTAATACGTGTGAAGTTTTATAGTTCTGATATTTCATTTTTAATGTTAAATTACCAAATTATCCTTATTTTTTATGTTTTCATTTTTTCTCTTTTTTTATTTTTTTATATTCTATCACTAAAAATTTGATTTCTCCTTCTTCTATACTGTGCTTCTAATTTTTATCTTTCGTCTTTTTTAAGGAAAATTTACATATAATTTAAATTTATAAATAACTCTATTTTTCTTATTAAAAGTCCCCCAACAAAGAAAGCAGATGTGAAAGATACCAAACCAGTTCTATATCACACTGCTTCAAGTATTAAAATTCTCAAAAATATAAGATTTTATACTTGTTATAACAAATACATTCAACTAATTTTTAATAAATATACACACATTGTCGTGCCCTAAATTTTGAAATATAACACAACAGTATCCACAAAATAATTTCTGGACAAATACGAAAGCAAAATATTAAAGTGACTAAACAAAATATTCTCTTCATTGCAAAAATTCGAGCCCAATAATAATAATTCAGGAAAGTAATATCTATTCTATTACATTCTTGTCTTATTCTTTGGTAAATAGTAAATTAAATAATTTATATTCTTGAACTCCACCATCCCTAAACTCGTTTTTTCTCTTTAGAATCCTCTGTAAAATACTTTTTAAGTACACGAGTGACTAATAGTCCAATAAACATTTTACTACTCTTTTATCATGACACGTACATAATAAAAATATTTATAAAAGCTATACATTCACTTGAAAATACCTTTGGAAATCCACATAAAAATAAATAGAAAATAATTATAATATGTACTATATCATAAATCTATATCACATGTATTTTTCATTGGCATGCTTACAATTCATATACTATATTTATTGATCGGGCCTTAGTTTATAATCCAACTAAAGAGGGTCACGTGCAACAATTGTATTAGTTTTTAAATCTAATTGAGAAAGTCACGTATTTAACCTACAATTTCAATTAAGAAAATTACATGGCCTTAATTTTCTATTCAAATTAAAAGGGTCATATATCTCTCTTATTGTTCAAGGGGTGGAATTAGCTGCTTACACTGCCATTTGATCTTTAGGGATATTATATCACATGTTCAATATTTCGGATTCAACGTGATGAAAGCAATTCAAAATATAGATGATTGGTATTTATTCACATCAAAATACTTTCAAAAAATGATTCTTTCGACATAAGTCATGCTGGTTTAATTAGGAAGAATTTGTAGAACATATTTTAAAATAAAATTTTAGTAAACAAAATATTTCCAAAGCATAATTTTAGAAATCACCAATTTTTTAGAAAAATATTTCACGTAAAAACAATTATAAAATTACACATTAAACCACTTACCTGATACCAATCATAAGACTCAGTTCTTGCACAATTATTATCGCTTGATTTCTTATACAGTATAATTTATTTTAGCTTAATTATATGTTATGTCAAAGCTATTTTCTATGTGCCATTTAATGCAGCCCATCGGTGTTGTTTTCTTCTCAAATTCCCATTTACTTTTCAGATTGGCTTGTCTATCTAAGATTTATTTAATTGACATTATTTATATCTTATAAAATTTTTAATATTCATATTTGCAATATTAGATATAAAATACATAAAAATAATTTTTGTATGGTTTTAAAGTTCTGCACTAGTGAAAATGTGGCTTGACCCCACACCAAGCATTGCAGTGCATTCTGCTTCATCCCACCATCGAGCCTTACAATTACAAACATAGAGCTTGCGACCATGGCGGGCTTTTTCGTGGTTGCACTAGGAACTACAAAGCATTTTGCCTCAATTCGCATTTGGACTCCGTGACCGTGAGAGGTTTCTTTGAGCTTGCGAGTTTAAAACCCGCTAGTCCTTGCATCGCAACCGTGAAGTCTGACCTCATGGTCGTGATGAGGGACTACAAAGAGCAACCAATCTACAGGTAAGGACATAGGTACTCTTTTACATTCTATGTCATTCTAACCTTCTTTTTTATTAATTCCACATACTTTTCAAATTCCTACGACCTTCTTAACAGAATTTAAACATACAAATTCTAGTTTTACAGATTAATCAACATAAAAATCTTAAACTAACATAACTCTAGTGCTCGGGCTATGTTTTTGTGTGCAGAATTTTCATGATTTTTCATGACTAATCCATGAAATAAAATTCCTAAGACATGCGTAAAAATTGAAAACTCAAATTAGAGTTTTACTTTAATTTCAATGTGATTTCAGGGTGGACCAATTTCTTTCCCTCTTTGCAGGTTTGCATAGTACTTGAGGGGTGTGGGATGATTTATTTCTCCTACCCCTAGTCTTTATTTATACTATGAATATTTAGAGCTTGAATTATTTTGATTTTTTTATATCCTAGTCTAATAATAAATCTAACTCCTCAATTAGCCAACTAGGTTTGATTTTTCATTATTTTCTTATCCTAAAACGATAAAATTATGTCTTTTAGTTTTCTACAAGGTTTGGGTAGTCCACAACCATGCACAAAATCAACTTATACACACGCTTATCTCTACTCTATATTATTTATTTAAAAATATTAAAATAAATGGAGTAATTAAATACATATATGACTAATAATAATACTTTTATTGCTCTTAAATGCCCAAAATTTTTGGGTATTACACACATAGAGTGTGGATCTTGTGCTATTATGTTATTAAAGGAACAAGTGAGTTTGCTACTATTTAAGAAAAAAACTTGATTTTTTTCATTTAAAAAAACATTTTTAATAATAAGTATCCTTCCTGTCAGATTGTCATTTACAAACTACCAAGTTATCATTTTTTCTTTTTAAAATTTTTTGAAATACTCTTTAAGTTATATTGACCCATTACTCTAATCTCTCGAATTACTTGAAAATTTTTCCCTTTTTTTTTTAAGCCAATATATTTATATAATTTGATCGAGGCCATAATAATTAATATGTATGGGGTGTGGGTGTCGGGGCCGGGGGGGGGGGGGTGTTGTGTTTGTATGCATATAATATGTACGTAGGTAGACATCTTTTCCTATTTATGACTTAATGGCTAAACGAACTTCAGGCAGTGCAGTCCACATTCGTAGATTTGCAACGAAACAATCAACAAATAGCAAATCCTAAGAATGTGAATAACAAATTATTTATTCCAACTACATTATAACTAATTGAAGAAAAATTGGACTTAATTTGTTAAAAATGTCATTAAGAAATTGCTTTATTTTGCTTAGGATTATTCATAATTAATTTAATATTTATTATCAGTATGTAGGTGGTGGATTGTCCATTTAAGCCTTCCACTGATATAGATAACTTCATGCCTTTGTAAAATGATACTAAGTACAATAAAATATAATTAAAAGTTATAAAAACAATTACCTGAATTATATTATTATTTCAACTTAATTATATTTTGAGTATCGTTGAGCATAATAATAACTTAAAGACCATCAAATATGCGCACATGAATGCATGTACGTAGATAGATAGATAGATAAATAGTTTAGTACACAAATTACGTATTTTCCACCAACAACTAAATTTTACATATCTGAGAAATAAATTTCACATATCTTAATTCTAAGAGATTTGTGATGTGAATTTTAATAAAAAAAAATATGAATGTGTTGTTTATCTTTGATTTAATTTTTAAGTTTATATTTTTATGCATATTTTTTTAAAATGTGAAAAATAAAATAGAGTTAGAGATAAAATTTAAGAGTATAATAATTATGATGTATACTTTGACGAGGTTAAAATCAAAACAAATATAGCCGTTATTATTTCTTTTTTGATAAAATTAATTAATGCATCATCATTTAGCATGTAAACACATCAAACGTCGACTCCGTAAAAATTATTTTTTTAAAACTAAAACTTACTTTCAACGAAGGCAAACTAGATTGCACTAAAATTTATAAACTACAATAAAAAATAGATTAAATGTTTGGAATTTTATGTAATAGGATTGCATATTTAGTGTAGATGAAATGATTACATGATAATTTGAAACAAGAATTACGCTTAACCAAACTTTTACTATAACAAAACTTATATAAAATACAAATATACGATAGAAATTACAACACGAAAAAAACCTCGCATTACTCGAATGAATACAACTCTCCCAAATAACCAAAATGCAAATACTCTTCAAGATTACTTAGAAAATCTTCAATTCTACCAATCTCTCTAAAATTTCTCTAGAGAAACTTACACAATTAATTCACTGTAGATTAATTGTCTAGGTTCTCAACATCCCTCGACTTTTTTTCTCTTCAAACTTGATTACAACAGTTGTGGAAGTTTTTATTTATATTTGTTTTTTATAAGAGTGAACGGTTGAGATCAATTCAATTTAACGGTTGTGATTAATTATCCATAACCTCTATCTATCTCAATATTCATTCTATAAATCTAGACAATTTTATTTACCAAATTTGTTCATCTACCACGTTTAAGTGAATAGACTATGAACTTCTGAGTATATTTGGACTTTTGGAAGTGAGTCGCAAAAAAATTATTCCAAATGAACTGTAAATTTGAAGCATTTTTCCAATACTAAACAAACACAAATATAGAATTTTTAAACCCATGGCATTTTTTAATATATATCATGAGTTCTCAATCTGCCAAAATACCTTTAGCTAATATGGAAACACATTTTCTATCCATCCTGAGTTCCTAACCTTCTAAGGCTACAATGGTAGAAACATTGCTAAATCGAGTTCAATCATATTGCAACCTCGTCCAGTGGAATTTTTGATCCCGGGAAAAAGTTATCCGATGTCCAAGAATTGCAATTATAGTGCGAGGCTTGGGGAACAAATTTTAAAATAACTGGGATACCTTATACAATTTGCCAACCTTTATTAACCAATTCTGTAAAGTGAATTGTACCATCGTATTTGTAGCATGAAAGTGGATTTTCCCACACGCAACTGAGTATTCATAAAAGTCGGCTCAGAGGTCCACAATGTAAACACTGGCGTAAGTACAAATTTGAATGGGTGAAAATGTGATTTTCGTTATATATAAATCGATGTTCAGAGAATGAGCTGACCTTGTAACTATGTGTTAGTGTCACACTTTTAGTTTTTATCTAGAGAAAATGAGTATATCGATTTAATTACTTTAAAGATATTATTTGAATAGAATCAAATTTTGAAACACAAAAAAAAAAAAAAATTAAGAAATTTATAAACCCATCTATTTTTTGAAAAAAATAAATTTAAAATAACTGGCTATTTATGTAAAATACCAAAATGCAGGATAAAATTTATTGAAAATAGTGGTCCCTTAGTACAAGCACATGGACACATGGTCCCAAAGCCTAAAGGGAACATCTTACCTCTTGTGGGATTCCAACCCCACCACTTGACGCATACACCACTCATGCTTGGTTTTCTTCTCTGTATTTTATTAATAGCAAGTACTCTGAGAAATCAATAGAATGGTCAGATATTTCCAAGGGGCTAATAAACATGCACATGAACAAACCTTCATTTCAGAAAAAATAAAGAAAGTGCCAGAGATCCAAGCCAAACGTTGCTTGTTTTCCATGATGTTTTGTCAACTGTTGAAAGTCATAAATAGAGAGAGAAAAAGAGGGGGCGAGCAAATAAGTACACAAGGGGACCATGACTATGGCATCAAATCCAACAGCTATATATGTGGGGTTGGAAAATGACGTTAGATTTGTCCAGTTTCAGATGGCACAATGGCCACTCATTCCATTTATTTTTTCAAATTTGTTTTTGTTATTTTTGAAGTGGGTTGCTGTTGTCTTGGGGTTCTTTTTAATGCAACCCTCCTTGCCTGTAATCAACGATTCTAGGGTTTGGTGGCATGCATTTGATTCATACTAGGATTATAAACTGTTTTCCTGTTTGTAAGAAGGGGGGTTGGGACGTGGGGTCCATTGTCTTTCTTCATTGCTACGGCTGGTTTGATGAACTCTAGAATATATGTCAAAACTTGCATCTTCAATTGTCACAGTAGATCCGCCCTATTATTAGTAGTCATCCACAAGTCATGGTTTGGTTTGCAACTTGCAACACCTGGCAACTTTTGTCAATAAAAAATATTCTATTATTCGCCTTATATTTTGGATGAAAAAGTTCATAAGATTAAACAATCAAACAATGATTCAGTAAAATAGTGCTATGGTGGGCTATACATGAAGTTGTGTCCAAGTCAGGTTTTGTTTGGTTATGATTTTTGAGGAGTGGAGAATAGAGTGAGTTTTTTGTGCGAGTTATTATTATTATGAACATGTAAAAATAATGTGTATGTATTTTAATTAATTTTTTTGTATATTTATTTTTATATATAACATTAAAACTATTTGATGATGTTATACCGTATAAGTGTAATGGTTAGTTTTTATTATATATATATATATATATATAAATATATATGTGCATGTGTGTGTGTGTGTACATATATAAACAATCACTTAGATTGTAAATAATTATATTCTGATATATCTATAAAATAAAGAGAAATATTTTAAAAAGTGTTATATGTTTGGGAGCTGTTTTATTTTATTTTTCATATTTATTTATTTATTTATTTGGTTCTGAGAAGAAAAAAAATAAAAATGATAAACAAACGTAACTTGAGTTGTGTGTAAGTGCTTTGTTTTTTAAGGTCAGTTTGCTTAGCTTTATATATTTCCTTGGGAACGTAATTCCTGACACGTCTACTTTGAGTTATGTTGTCTTTAGTTTTATTTTTTAAACAAAACTCTTTATAAAAAAAAATTAATAATTGACAATTTCTGATGGGCAATCGTGCAGAATAAGAACTTCCCCGTTTATTGCATGTATATAGTACGAAAAAAACAGTAATAATATATTAATTGATGAAGCACAATGTCCAAGGTTTTGTTTTTGGACAAGGTCTGGCCACGTCGATTACAATTGCAAAGATTATAATAATAGGCAAAATTTGTTGGCCATGCAAAGTGTCTCTCACCATCACCAACCAACTTGGAATGTCTAACAAAAAATTATGTCCCTAGTTGCAATATAAATGCATTTTATTATTGATTAGGACTGTAGCTGCCAAAAGATTATATAATAGTTGTTGCACTTATCTTCAAAAAAAGCCCTAACTATAAATATTTACGAAACTGTACAGTTATATATCTTCTCAATATTCTTTAAGATGCTTGATGTAACATCACTAATCAAATAAAAAATTTGAAGACGTACTCAGGAATTTACCTTTTCTAATTAAAAGAAAATCTAAAATGTAATTCAGGAGGAGTTCGTACTCTCAGCATCCCTCAGTGCATAGTTCACACACACACACACTCACATAGATGATGAATAAAGTAAAATTTCTCATAGTTTACGAATAGCTAGATAAGCAATGGATCAAACCTCTCCAAGATGAACTCTTGCCAATTTGTGAAGTCAAAAAATTTTAAAGGGAATTAAATAGAATAAATCTAATCTCCATCATCCAGTCTGACATGGGAACAGCGAAATATTTTTTAATTCCAGAAAAGGCTAAATCTATCAACCTCGTCGACACGCCCATATAATTATTTATAATATCCATGATAAAAAATATCTTTTGCTTTATACTAGAAAAACATAAATTAAGATGCATTATTGAGATTCAGATCCTCTAATCACACAAAAATAAATATATAAATAAGCGTGAATTAGGGCCCAATGACAATCAAGTGCTTCAACCTAACAGAGCATCGGCAAATTTAATTAAATGGAGTAATTTTTTGCCAATCAATCCAACCACTCAAGAAATTGGACCACTTTGTACAAATTATTATCTAATTATGCCCCTCTTAAATATTATATTTACGAATCTTTGTAGATGAAGATGCGTATTTTTACTAGAATATCTCATATTGGATATAGTGATTATTTGGACTTGGCTAATTCAAATATAAATATATCTATATATATATATATATGTATATGATTTTACATGGGCTTTAGGTGGATCTGATATTGGAATGGGCTACCCCTATCAGGACCACACCCAGAAGTATCCAGTTATCTCAGATCCAAGCCCAAGCCAACCCTCTTAGCCCAATGTGGGGTCGTGCAGTTTAAGGTCTTGTGGGATCACAACATAGATTGATTACATACCCATTATGCTACTCCAAGTTTAGGGCTTGTCCATTCTCTGATTGAGTAGAGTTGTGATTGTTTTCTTGAAAAGGTAGAATAGATACAATTTTGGGTCTTGATGGAGTACAACTTCGATTTATTGCAAACCCTAAATGTTGATCCAGGTCTAGGGTCTTATTGACTAGGATTATGCTTGTTTTCTTGAAAAGGAAGTATGACTACAAGAGTGGATGTGAGAACGAGTGGTCATGGGCCATTTAATCAAATGGTATCTCACTAGGGTTTGTAATTCGTTTTCAAACACACGTGCTATTATGTAATTGCTATTGGTGCCCCAAATGAACTTTCCTTCACGTTGTTGAGTAGTGTGAAGATTTTAACTCAGCTATATATTTTTTTTTGAAAAAAATTACATTTTAAATTCTTTATAAAACAATGACCCATCTTTTGGGAGTTTTAAAAAAATGACCTGACGCTGGAAATTGGGTTTTCGACAATCACTTTGTTGGAAACCCAACTCCCAACTTCACACTTAATAAAAAAAATATATAGAAAATGAGAACCAGAAACTTGGTTCTCGGTTTCTGAAATAAAATTAAAATATGATAAATTGGAAACTGGATTTCTGACTTCAACTATTATTTAAAAAAAATTAAAATATAAGAAATCGGAAACCTAGTTAGTTTTTGGTTTCTTATATTTTTTTAAAAAATAAAAATTCACCAAGTTTTAAGCAGATAAAAAAACAAGAACATTTTGGGTTTGTTTATTTTTGTATTCAAAATAAATTAATCAATTTATAAATGGAGGTTTTATTAACATGATTCATAATAGGTTCAAATTTTTATGTTTTGATTTTTTTTTATCTTCTTCAGCAAAAGAGAAAACTTTAATCACAACTGCAGTATTGTCATCAGATCGTATTATATACCACTACTACGTTTAAGTTCTCCTATTTTTCTCTTTTCCAGTCTCTTTACCGTAAGGGTGTTAATTTGTCTACTAAAATATCACCGTCTCCACCCAACCTCCCAACACCACAATTCCATTTTTGTCTAAATTGCAAAGTAAATGGGCTTCTAAATGATGTGACGAGACATTAAAAGTTGATGATTCATCTAAATAATTCAGTTTAATAGTAAAGCTCATGAGTCAAAAATGGAGCAGTCCTCGTGTCTGATTTAGGAATAAAGCTGTAATAAAGAGACATTAAAGTTGATGATCCATCTATTAATGGGCTAAATCAATTTAATAGTGGGATTCGTTCGTTAAGAATTGAGCAGTCCTCATCTATTGTTGTCAATAAAACTGTAATAAGGGTGGCACACTATTAAGCGGTATTGATGTTGATGGAATAAGATAATATATGAAGCTATAGTGTGTCATTCAATGTATTAAATAGAGTTACATGCCTTGCAATTTGATGTGACAAGAGATTAAAAGTTGATGACTTATCTATTGATGCCATAATTTAGTTTAGTGGTAGGGTTTATGAGTCAAAAACGATGTAATTTGCAAAACCCATTTGGGAATAAAGCTACAATAATGAGATATTAAAAGTTGAGAACCTATCTATTGATGAGTTAGACCATTACAATGGTAGGGTGGGCCAATGAAACACCTGAAGCCCTTGTGCTTGAACTAGTTTCACTGTCTCTTCCAATCTACAATGGAATAGGTTGGTTTGATAGGACAATACGAGCAACAATGAGCAATTGATGTGACCATATATTGGAAGCAAGTGTAGGGTTTCTTATTATAAATATATGTGTCACTATTGGTCAAAAATTATTAATAGAGTCTTTCTGAGCATAAAAAATACATTATACTGGCGAAGATATCTTCTAAGTAATGAAGAGATAGTGGTTGATGACCATTTCCAATACAATTTACATGTAAATAAGAGATACTCACCTGCTTACCTTACTACAATAGAGACGAAATGACAATATCCAATATAGGAACACATGAAATTTTTATAGAGATTTGAGAAGTTGGAATTCGTTGTCCCCATCGGAAGGCGGTAACTATGTTATGAGAAATGCTTAAAGAGAAAACAGTAGCTTTGAATCGGATACGAGAGGAGAACAACTGAATGCTCGTGCAACGACTACCAAATCATGCCTTGCTAATGTGCAGCTCATGGGAAGGAAGAAGATGCATGTGTCAATTGGGCATTGGGAATGCAACCAATGTGTATATCTAATGTCCTGATGTTAGATGACGAGTAGTGACGTATTACTAGCTTGCTGGTTGTGTAGGTGTTGTGCATATGGTTGTTTAGTTTTGTTGACAAAGTTGATATATGTTTAAGAGTTTGAGATCACGTGAGTCATGTTGGGTTAGTCTACGGCATCCTAAACTACCATAGTACTCGATTCACGTGGTACATCTCAACCACATCATAAAATATCAGTGGCCTTTGGTATGTCCGCATATCACACTTGAAAAAACGATGGTAATGATGTATATATCTCGAGGGTGTAGGGTTACCACTCAAACTAGGTAATTGAAGATTATAAAAATACTAAACAACAAGTGTAACACATGTTTTATTGAATGGTAGTTATACAAAATTACCAACATATCTAGGTTTGGGCTTCAGAGTCTGAAATCTCTTAGAGCATGCATACCTACTACTCCCAATCTCTGTCAATTGCCGCCTATGGCTCGTTCACCTAAAATACATGGTAATAGTGCAATCATGAACACATGTGCATAAAAATTATTGAGATTAAGAATTAGTAGGTAAAACATATGAATGAAGTGACTTACATAGAGCCATAAAGTGCGGCTAGTGGTGCAATACCTTTGTGCATTTCCAAGGGCTTTGTGTCAAAATGCTGTATTAATAGATGTGAGCCCACACTTAGGATGTGTGACCAAGCCTATATGTGTTCTTATATAAATGATGTTAAAATGAGTAATAATATGTATATGATCATAAGTAAATCTACTTGTAGTAATAAAACTGGCTCTGTGAGTGTAGATCTCCCTCGCATGCATGTAGTACATGGCCCTTAATAAAGATATGCTAAGACTACTCTTCCCCAATCCTATAATGGCTCGCAATCCTAATGTATGAGATGGTGCATATATAACAAGTTGACTTGGGCCTGTAACGAATTGGGAAATACAATGCTATCCAAAATAAGCAAAGTAAACCCATGTGCTCATTATTCTACCCTACCTATGGGCTATCTACATGTAAAAGGTGATTATGAAGGTGAATGTAAATCCTTCTCAAAGATATAGAGGCACCCCTGAAGTATCTAGTATCTGGATGCCATCCGAAAGCCTCATCACACATAAGCTATTAGTTTACTTGTGCGATCCCTAATTGTGTGTGCCTGTTAATGGCTCCTTGATGATTGACAAATGTTAGATAATTGCAACATCCTTGAGGGTAACAGTAATTTCACCCAGTACAAAATGGAATGTGTGCATCTCCTGGAATCATCTCTCAACAAGAGCTGTAACAAAATGATGATCCAATGATATGGTGCCACATCTGTAGACACTTTATAAGCTAATGTAGTACAAAATGTCTAATATGTGATGGCCAACCCTAGGAACCTTGTCCAATAACTATCAAGTGTTACCAGTGTCCCTGTGGCATCAATTTGTCCTGCCCACACATTCTTTAAGCGGTGCTCCAGTTGCAAGTGGAGCAATGGTCCATCGGTGCTCTAGTTGCAAGCGGAGCAATGATCTATCAATCAAGCCAGAGTGTATATAAGGCCCGATAGTCAAATAATGTTTGTTTATGCTCTGCAATGTAGTAAATTATTTGAATATTCATCAAATATATAACAAGAATAAATTATGTAAGATTTATTGTTATATGCAATAATTAATTGACATAGTGGAAAATAAAAGGCTAAAAAAGAAACCACGTCAACTTACATATATTAATTGGAATAAAGAAATATATGAAATATCAAAAATGTAAAATAATTATCCCAAATTACATAAATGAAATACATGAGATATCATACATGAGTGTCTATACAATACCTCTAGCAAATAAAGAAAACAACAATATATCGACAATAAATGTAAAGAATAGGTCTATCAATGTCGTGAACTTAATACCTCAGGATCAATATCTCCATGTTCCACCCTCTGCCTGGCTTGCACTTGACCACGATCCATCTTTTTAGGTAAACATGTCGTCTAGTCCCATCCTTGTCGTCGCCACCATTGATGCTATGGATCGTGCACCAATACAAATAGTCTCAATACTCCTCACACTACACGGCTTAAAATTGGCTTAAATATGTAGCTGTCCGCTAGCCAACAAAGTAAAATTGGCTTAAAAGTTCCTTAGGATTCACATTATATATTTTACAAATGCACACTACAAGTGAGCATGGAATTCTATATACATCCCATTTCTTATAGTTGCACTTGTGCTGCATAATACTCATAGAATAGTTAATCTAATGATGATCCCCTATACACTATGCTTACATTTGCTAATAAGGTGCATTAGTCAAAACAACTACAAAATGTGCCTAACAGACTCTTGCTCTGTGTCCTTGTTCTTCTAAGTCGATTATGTGGGCTAGTCCAAGCTAATCTGCCTACATGTTTGTGACCTCGATCGACCTATCTATAAAGAATGAAACTACACAATCAAATGTAAACTACACAATAGATATGATCGGGAGTCACCATGCATCTTTTAACACTCCATTTAGGGATTTTGAGATGTTGGTCGTTAATTTTCTTGCTTGATATCTCTTGCCATGTACAAGAGCTCACTTCTCATAGTCAATCCTTATTAATCAATTATATGCAATAGAATTTAAATTGTTAATCTTAACCATGCACTTGTTAAACCCGATGAGCTCGTGTGTGAAGTCTGCCACAAGTCCTTCAAAGGCTAATTGCCAAAGGTCTTAATAAAGTTGGTACACATGTGCCTCAAACAAAATTAGTTAACTCTGTGAGGTGGCCGAAAGTCAGAACACACTCTATGGTAACTAGCAGACCAGCATGGCAATTAGATATCAAACAAGCTGGGGTCTTTCATCGCATAACATGCCGACTCAACTGAATAAGGAACCACTGCCAGAAGTATGAGTTCTCATCGTCAACATTAGCAAATGCCAAGGACAATACCTTATGGTTCACATCTAAGGTCATTGAAATGAGCATCTCGTGTTGATATTTCACATATAAATGTATCCCATCAATTCTAATGACATTGCAGCAGTGCTGAAATCTATCTACGCATGGTTTAAAGGCTAAAAAAACATACCCTAATGTGTGCTAGCTTTATGCGCCACTCAATGATGGTCCTACGATTTTACTTCTGAAGTATAGCTATATATGTTGGAAACTTCTGCACTGAACTTTTGCACATCCCACAAACCATTTCCAAAGCCCGCCTCAATTGAGTCCATGCCTTAGCATAGGTACATTTGAACTCGTATCTATCTTTCATTGTTTGCATTATAAACTTAATCTTGTATGACGGGTTTCACTAGACCATCTCCACGAGTAATTGTACTATTGTGTTCATATCCAAATTCTTGTGATACATATTGAGCTATGAAAACAAGTGTGTGGATTCATGTACTTGGTAATCCTCTAGTAACCCGACCTTTTTTAAATATAGCCCGCAATCCCCATCTGCACCCCCATATCTGTCTTATGCTTGCACTATACTTTCCATTACTCAAGAGTGTTCACAACCTTGTACTCATGCTATACCACACTGAACGAGTACTCATTAACGACTGCAATAACATGCTCTTTATTCTTGAAGTTCATCCTAACATCTAATTACCTACTGTCCTCCTCATAGAATCAGCTTCCTGAACTCGGTGAAATATCTATACTATTTTGATCACAGTCACTAGGTACGCGCTATAAGAATGTAGTCAACGAACATAGTGATGACATGGTACTACTCTACATGATTACCTAATTAGACGGGTCTGCTTCATCTTTGCATATAGATGGCCCCAGCAGTGTTGTGGCAACCACATCCTCATCCTCAACCTCATCACCATTTCCCTTATCACCGTTTGGAGATGCATCTATGGTTTTTCAATTTGGATTAAAACTATCTCCATACACACCTGGCAGGTCAACTTGCAATGTCAATTCAAAGTGCTACTTTATCTTTGCTAGGTCGTAGATTGCAATCTTGTGCCCAACATTGTCCTAAAATTCCATTGCCTCAAGTGTTTCTATCACTGAAGGCAATTCATTAATATTCTCGTGCTACATCTCATAAACCACATTAAGAGGACTTCGATGCCCTTGCCTTGATGTCAAAGCCTTAAACTCCACAAACAGTTCCAAAAAGTGTAATATATTAATAAAGTTTGAACAAAACCACAAGTTATGCTCTTCATCAAGCTTTATTAAAACCGTTTTCTGAAACCTATATCCGTGACTAAGCACAAACGGAGTTTGCATTATCAACCCGTACTAATGACAATCAACATTAATTAGTTCATACATCTTTGCAAATAGTTGCAGTAGTCTCGAGTTTTGGCTGATAATATGACTATCCCAATACAGGATAAGATGTACTTAGTCTCCTCCAATCTACTTGTCTTTACAAAAAATTATTAAGTAAAGTTAAATGGTTGACTCAAAAAATAAAATTTCAACTAGATATGAATTAGGTAGTTAACCAAAAAAATTAAAATTGATATAAATTGCATTTAAGCATTGACTTAGGAATAAATAAAATATATAATTTAAAATATTATTTTTTAAATATTTGTATACAAATTTTACAAATACCTATTTTTCCATACAATCTTTTCTTTTGCATGCCTTTTGGATATTCCTATTATTTCTTTAATTTTTAGAAATTATTTTATTAACTAACTAGTAATTGTTCTTGTCAAAATTAATAGAAACATATTTTAATTTCTTAATGATAAAGAGATAAGAGATTATTTATACTATAATAAAAATATTTTATGTACATTTAATAATTCAAATAATATAACAAACACACAATATTACTAATTAATTCATAATTAATAGTTAATCATTTAAAATTTGTATAAAATATTTTAAACATATTATAACTTTTAAATATTTTTTGAAAACTATCAATTGGACTGAGTAATTTTTTTATTCATAATTAAACATAATTTTCATAATTAATAATTTTAAAATTCTTCAATCTTCTGTTTATTGTTACTATCATTTATTATTTATACAAAACTAAAACAATGCTATACAATTTAACACATAATATTCTAAATCAATGGGATTGAATAAAGAATAACTGAATTCATAAACATTGCAATAGAATAGACATATATAGCATAATTATATTAACTTATCATTTATAGCATAATATAAATATAAACATGAACAAACACATATAATTAAGATAATAAAACATGATACGTAACTTAAAACAATTTCATCAAATAGTCAAACTATACCTCAATACTATTCTTTCTTTAGTCTTGTTTCATCGACCAAGTATGAATCCCAATGAAACTGCAAATAACATTCAAAGAATGGATATTGATAATGCTATCATGCATAATATATATAAACTACTTTTTTGATTTATAACAAATTATATACTCTTTTTTTATTCAAAACAACTAGTATTTTGCTTTAGTTTAATTATAAAATTTGGTACGTCTAAATTCAATTTGGAGCAATGCAAAATCTTATTTTTCACACCAATTAAACCAAGAGTCAACAATTAATTCCAACATTTTGTCCCAATATTACAAGAAACAAAGTTCTACCTAAATTAAAAAAAAAAAATCCCAACCGAAGAAACCGACAAATGAGCTATAAGGCATAACTGACAAATGAGCAAAAGGCATAACTCACAAGATTGACAATCTTATTGCAACAAACGAGCAACAACCCAGTCCAACAAATGAGCAACAACCCAGTCCAACAAATGAGCAATAAGCATAACCCAATAGACACCAAACAGAACAATAATACATTTACCATCAAATTTATCTTGGTTTTAAGAAGTTGAAATATATGGAAACAAATAATTTAGTGTACACCAATTACATAAATCTAAAATTAAAGTAGAAAAAATGCACAAAATAAAAAAGGGGAAATGGACCACAAAGCTCTCTCACTGGCGCGATGGAACTCTTCACGAAGCACTGACCTGCGAATGGATGGCAGTACGGTTGTCCGGTGGTGGACGAAAGGAGGCGTTGGATGGATGTTGCGAAGAAGGGGAAATCGCTGAAGGAAGAAGGAGGCCGCGTTTGGTTCCTCCTTTTTTTTCTCATGAACAAGTAAAAGTCGGAAACTAGGCCTCTGACTTTAATTTTTTTAAATTAAAATAGCCTAATCTAAGATTTCGACATTTAATTCATTTTTTTTATATATAGCAGTTGAAGCCAGAAATTCAATTTCTGTTTTTATCGTATTTTATTTTTTTTTTCAAAAACTTGAAATTGAGTTTTCAATTTTTGATTTTTTAAAAATTAAGTGTGAAGCCGGAAACTGGGATTCGGGCAAGTGGTTGCCAGAAACCAGTTTCCAGTTTCGGGTCATTTTTTCAAAATCCCCAAAAGGGGGGGCTCCTTTCTTAATAAAGAATTAAAAATGGATTTTTTAAAAAAAAAACCTAGATAATACTATATTTGTAGCATGTGGCTGATGATAAAGGTTTGTACGATTTAGGGTTAATTTAGTAAATTTGTGCCGGATGAATTATTTATATAAAAACAACATTGTAGCTTCTCCACAAGAAAGATCACTGTCACTACTCCTGATAATGTAGGTCATCACTGCTGCGCTTTGTTAAAAGTTCGTCTCTCCTTTTCTTTTCCATTTTAGTTTGGGTGATTGATTCTTAACAACATAGATCCTTGGAGCGCCTACGATTTTGTTCCTTCACATCAAAATTTGCATATGTTTGGATCCCTATTTTGACGGAAAAGAAAATTCATGTGAAAATCTTGAAATAAAGTGAGAGAAAAAAGAGATAAGAAAAGTGTAATTTGATAAATAATTTGTATGGAAGTGTGTATTTTGATAAGTTGAAACTGATGATAAATTGACATCCAAACATGGCACATGTTTTATTGTGTCGTCACAAATTGTACACTCACCCTATCAAAGGCATAATTGATGTACATGAATAGCACAAATTTAAAAATAAAATAAAAGTAAAAAAGGAATAAGATGATGCTATGCACAAAAATGACATTAGCAATAAAATAGAATAAAATTATCATTTTATTAAATATTTAAGAATGATAATTAAAAATAAATATAACGAAGTAATAATAAATATTTTTTAATAAAATGACATCATTTGAAAATATTTAATTAATTATTAAATTTTTTTGTTACATGACTATATGTACTTAGATATATAATAAATATTTAGTATTACACAACTATACAATATTTATATTGCATACAAAAATCATACATTTTTATAAATAATAGGCATTTGAATGAACATATATAATTGATCTTTAATTTGTTTATTGTAAAATAAATATTTATGTAGTTTTATTTTTAACTTTATATAGATATTCATTATATGAAAAAGGTAAATATTCAATTGATATTACTATATTAACTACCTTTACAAGTAATACACTAAATATTTATGACACACACACACACATTTCTATTATATTATATTTATTTATTAAGTATACCAATGTGTGTTATATTTTAAAATAGTTTTATTATTTCTAAAAATTAATTTAGTACTTTTATTGGATGCATTAATATGATTAAATATTTTTACATATTTAGCATATATCTTAATAATATTATAAATAAAAAATAAGATAATATATATTATTAATAGATATGTATATATTTAATTTATGGTATACTTGTGTAATATATGTGTGCCAATATTAATATTTTCACATATGATATTTTGTATGTTTAATTTATTTATTAAAAATGCATGATATTTGTTGGTATAAATCATATAAATCTATAAATTAACAAAATTATTTTATATTGTAAATATAAATCATTGCCAATAATGTGTGAATGAACAAACTCATGGAAGTGGGGGGAATGGATATTTCTTGTTTTGTGAATATTCATTCTAAAGCAAATGATTATTCTCTAATATCTAATCATACTAATCATGGAAATAAGAATGACGTGAAAATTGTCATTCAATTACTATTTTATTCTTAAATACTAATTATGCTGTAATATTATCTTGTATTTATAATTGTAATAGTGTGTGTATGTATATATATGCAATCATATAATGGTTGGTTTTATTGCTTCAAAATAATAGTTGTTGCCAATCCGTTTCGAATATAAATTAACGGAGCAATGATTTCAAAATTACCGAATAAGAATTAATCAATAGAAAATGGCAATCAACCTCAAATCTAACGGTGACGAATTGACGACGACTCCAGTTAATAGATGGTCCATGGATTTCAATAAAAATGGCTCAATACATGCGTGAGTAAATTTATATATAAATTATGAGATTATTGTATTTTAAATAATAAATATAAAATTATTTCAAATTTTAAAAAAATTGAATAAAAATAAAAAATCAAAAGAATTTTAAAAAAAGGAAAATTCGAGAGAAACACACAAATAAAAATAATAAGTTAAATTAAAGGGATGGAAAATATAAAAGAATGTAATAAAGGTAATTGACAAAATTTTCATTGTACACCTTAAAAATTAAATTTTATTTTATTTTAATAATATAGCATAAATATAAGTTAAAAATAGAAAAAATAACAAAATAAAGAAAGATAAGATGATTTTGAAAACAGAGAAAATTTGATAGCAAATACAAGTAAAAGTAATTAATTAGTGGAAAATTGAAAAAAAAAAGGATAAAAAAGTAAAAGAATTTACAATAAAGGATATTTGTGTAATTTTATTTTGAGCAACTAAAAAATTTTATTGAAATAATAATATCGTATAGATATCTTCATATTACAAATATCAATAACAATTATATTTTATCATCACTTCCACTTTATAATTGAATTACTGAATAATCAATATTTTAAAAAATTATGATTCGCACTTTAGTATGGATCGAATAAGAACCATTAAATCTTTCCTTCTACATAAAAACCTCACATGGTATTGGAGTTTCAACGTTGTCTCATTGGCTTCATATCACAAAAACTACAAACAAACAATACACAAACAAGTAAATATTTTGAAATTAATTTGAATTTTTTGCTACTAACAGAAGTATTAGTGTAAAACACATAACATAAACTTAATTGGCAACTTTTGAAGTGTTCTATAACACGTACTGTGTTGGGTGGTGTTTTTTCATATTTTTTAAGCCGAAACCGAAATTTCACTCAAATACTTGAGACGAGTCACAACTTGTGAAATTTTTAAACGATAAGAATCTTTCGTATCATTCAATGTCATCTTCGATGGCTGTTTATGAGCATCTCATGCTCAATTTTATTTTTCACCAGATCATTCATGACTTCAAATAAAATCAAGCAGAAGGTCTAATTTATACGGGACATTTTTTTTTGGCCTTTTTTGCATTATGTCTTTTGACAGTCGTCGCTTTCTCATCTCTTGTTTAATGTGATTGGAGATAACACTCGAGTCAATAATTATTTAAATTTTACTCGTCTTAATTTTGTAAAGTTTAAACTCAACTTAGAGTTTAATCAAGAAACAAGATTGAGTATTAAAAAATTATTAAATTCAAATTCAAATTTTATTAGATTCAAACAACTTGATTTATTCACACTCAACCACAGGTTGGAATACCAAAAGAGGGAAACTTGATAGACAGGCTAGGTAAATGTCATGAAACCCCTGTAATAATTTCAGTTATGCATTCTATTATACAACAGGCATTTATTACAGATGTGGTGAAGAAGAGGGAAATTAAGTACTTATATCTGTATTACAAACCCAACATACTTGAATTACATATTGTTATTATTATTATTATGTGGAGTGTATTCCTGTAAGGTTGTGAAATGTTAACATCATGCATAAATAAAACATTCCAAGTACCATGAACTTTTCCTCCTACACACAAATGAAGACAACGAAGATGGGTTGTGCAGTGGAGCCCACAATTTCTCGTCTTCCGCGAACAATTCAAAGCGAAAGAAACAGAAAGAAAGTTAAAATACCCATTTTATTCAAAAATTCGTGAAAATTTGACATAAAAATTTGAAACTAATGTAAAAATAAGAGTAATAAATAAATAAAAAATAATACTTTAATATGTAATATTTGAAATAAAATTATTTAGTTAGATCTAAATTTGAATCCAAACCTACCCAAAAGTTAAAAATCTTTGTCACCTCCTTTTCACCTTCTAGTTAGGAAACACCAACTTGCACCCAACACCAGCAATGATAGGCCCCCGCTGCCCCCTTCCCCCCACCCCTACCTACTCCTCCTATCCCGCCGCCGCCGCCTCCACCACCATCAAGATTCATAACTCACCAGTAACCACCTCAACGTCCTACACGCATCAACACTTGAGGCAACATATGCAAGCGAGCCAGTTTTGGTTAAATATCATCAAATTTACAAGAAAATCTGCACTAATTGCGTAGGTAAATATTTTCATCAATTTCTCTTACATAATTGAGGAACAAAACTGTTCCATCCAGGTCAAGAAGAGACAATATAAATCCTACATAGAACAACAACAAAAGGACCAGAAAAATACAAACGGGAAAACCTAAGATAGTCCTGCCTGCTGCAACTACGATGTGCATGTTACCATCACACCCCCGACGGGGAAAACTAGAAGGTTTAAAATTAGAAGAAGAAAGTATTTATTATAGTTAAATATTTAGCTATTCACCAAACCTCCAGAGTCGGGTCCTCGGGCTCGGGCTTCTTGTTGAGATCAATCTCGTCTAGAAACCAAGAGGGTTTCGTGGACTGATGATTTATCGTCCGATCCCCCGGCGCGGCGGCAAAACCGTTGGCCTGGAGGGCGTCCACCCTGGCGCCCACCTCAGCCGCCTTCTGCCTTATGGAGGCGGCGGACAGGTCCTTCAGCCCGCCGACTGATATTTCGTCGGGGAAGTTGAGTTTCGCCGTCGGGCCGCGTAGGTAGTACACAGCGGTGTCGTAGGCTCGCGCCGCCGCCACGGGGGTCGAGTAGGATCCCAGCCAGATTCTGGATCGCTTGTTGGGCTCCCTAATCTCGGCCACCCACTTGCCCCACTTGCGCATCCTTATGCCCTTGTATGGCTTATCAGTCCTCCGCCTGCTCGCGGGTCTGGCAGCGCCGCCACCTCCAGAACCGCCGCCTTCCTCCATTTCTCTCCAAGCTGTAAACCCTCAGGACAGAATCCGTCTCTTTCTGCGGCGGGTATAATTAGGAGAAAGCATCAAGAAATCAGGTAAGGAAAAGGAAAAGGCATGCAGGGACTTGCGGATTGCGGCTTCAGGGCTGAGGTGGTGGCCGTCTGGGCGAGGGCTGCCACGTTAGATTTTCCTTAAGCGCAAGTTGTATCAGAAAACACACCGACTCAGGAAGTGCACCGACACGACACCATATCCCTCTTTTCTCTCTCTCTAGAAAGCTGCTATGTAGATAGAATTTGTGGAGCTAATATAGTCTTTGAAAAGGACTTCCACCCAATCAGAATTGGGCCCACTAAAAATAATCATTTATTAAACATTTTATATATTTCTTCGGGGAAAAAATATATTATATGTATACACTCGGACAACAAAACATAGAATATAAATCTACGATAAAATCTACGATATAAAAATTTTAATGATAAAAGTGAATAATTAAAATTAAAATTATCACAATAAAACATAAATCTATTGTTATGTTTGGTTTTGTATTTTGGTGTGCACATGTTTTAGGTGTATTTTTTAAAGTTGTGGTGATTAAAGTGTTTATATTATTTTGTAAAAAAAAAAAATGAAACCAAACATAGCCATCATGTTCTTAAAAATTTAAATAAACGAGTTGTCAAAGGTTAAAATTATATTAGAAGTTTGTTTAAATAAGAAAGAAAAGGCAATTGAGGAGATCTCAAAATAATAAGGAAAAAATAAAAAATAAAAATAAAAATAAAGAAGAGGACATTTTAATATGTTATTATTGATAGCCAAAAGTTGATTGCCATGCGCCTTTGTATCTAATTAAAGTAATTTGGGTTAAAATTTTCAGATATACATATATGACCAGTGGCGAAGGTGAAATTAGTTGAAATGGGAAGGCAGGGAAAGAGGCGGATTGCGGTGTACGGTGTTCTAATAATTAAGGAGTGATTAGTGTTATTGTTAGTATGCTGGCCAAAGTGCTTGCACATTATATACAATATAAATTATTTTGAAGAGTTTTAATTTATCAAGAATTCTATTATAATCAAATAATTAGATAGGACTTTTTGAAACTATTAAAACATTGTTGATAAAGAGTTTCTCAAACTCTTGAGATTGGTCCAAACTTATTTAATCATAATATTTCGGAACAGTTGGCAATAATCTCATAATAACAAAGAGAAATTGACCTATGCTGATAGTAATCAACAAGAAGGTGACATTATCAAGACACTAAAGTTGAAGAGTCCTAATAAACTTGATGAAAGTGTGAATAAAAATAGATATGAATTTAGTCATGTCACAACAGCTTGTGGGCAAGTGACTTTGGCCAGTAGAGAAGATTTAGTATAAATATTAGGAAGTTAGTTTCGCGCCTCATAGAACCTTAGTTGTAGTAGGACTTCTTGAAGACAAGCTATTAATAAGAGATTGCTGATACTCTGGTGGCAAGTTGGGAGAACAATTTAGAAAGTCTAGTATGAAAAGCCCACAGCTATCCTTTGTGACTGTTATGATCTTTGTACTAATTTGTTAAGAAAGTAAAGAGTATGGGAAAGACAAAATATTGAAAGAGTTTATTATAACGGAAAGTTAACCATAAAAGAAGTCTAGGTATACACTTTTGGGGTAGTGTGTTGTCAACCAGTCAGAAATCATAGGGTTGGGGTAGTAGAGCGAATGAGAAATCTTGTTGGTTGTCTCTTTACTTCATTTGCTTAGTGGAGTATTTTTACAAAGTTAGGCTCTGTAGATGTAGGAGTGAGAACTTCCAATTGCATTAATAATTTCGTACCTCATTTATTTTCTACTGTATTGTGTGTGCGTATTTCCTACACACTTAAATATTTGCTTGGTTACGCAAGCAAGTGATATCCTGAAGGGTTGAAAATAAGTACTAAGGAAGGAGTATTCATGACAAGACCTCTACTCTTAAATGGATCTAATTACCCATATTTGAAGCACGAATGAAGGCATTCATCAAATCCTAAGATGAAAAGGTATGGCATGCCATTGAACATAGGTGGAAACCATCCATTGTCATAACCGATGGACTTGAAGTTCCAAAGAATATGAAAATTTGGACAATTGAAGAAAAAACGGCAGCACTAGGCAATTCTAAAGCTATTAATGTTATATTCATAGGTGTAGATGAAGAGTAATTTAAGCTTATATCCACCTATGAGATGGCCAAAGAGGTATGTGATATTTTGCAACATGTCCATGAAGGAATGAGTTTTGTCAGGTCCTGTAAGTTCTAGATGTTGGCAATTCAGTTTAAAACACTGATGATATGTGATAATGAAATTATAGTAGAATTCAATGGCAGGTTAAAGCACATTACAAAGTAAGCCTACCAGCTAGAAACGAAGTATTCAAAAGCAAAACTTGTAAAGAAAACCCTAAGATCCCTACCTAAATGATTCACTCAAAACGTTGCTACAATAGAAGAAGCTTAGAATGTAGACCTCTTTTGTCTGGATGAATTTATGGGTTCACTTCAGACCAATATCATGAACCTCAATGTCGTTGCCTTCCATAGCAAAAAGCAAAGTGACGATGATTATAATAACACCGAAGATGATGAGGCCTACCTAATAAAGAAGTTGAAGAACTTGCAAAGTAAGAAGAAGTCAAACTTCAGGAAATCAAGTAATTCCTCTAAAAAATCCCTTTGTAGATCAAAGTAAGATATCCAAAAGGCAAGAGAAGGGTGAACAAAAAATAAAAAGGTGTATAGTGTCACGAATTGAAGGAATTAGGCCAAATTCAGGTAGAATGTGCCAATACCCATACAAATCAGGACAAGATAATAAACTCAACTTGGAATGATGATGGATCCGAGGAATCCAATGATGAAGTGAATCACATTAGCAATCAGGCAGCTTTCGATAAGTTCAAAATAGAAGGATGTTATGACCCTTATTCTAACATCAGATGAAGATAATAGTGATATTAATGATGAACTCTACTCCACTTACCAATTAGCTTGTGACAAATTGATAGCCTTACAAATAGGAAATCAGGCACTAAAAACGAAAGGTGAAATCTTTTAAAGAACTAAATGTATGTTTGAATGGTGAATATTCAAAGTTAAGTTATGAGTGTAAAAAGCTCAATAAACAATACCGTGAGGCTTACTCAGCCTTAAAGAAATTGAATATAGGTAAAGCAAAATTAAAAGATATATTGTCAATAGGAAAACTAGTAACAGACTGAACAAGAATTGGCTACACATAAATCTCAAGAGCTAGAACCTTAAAAAGGAAGGAAATTAAGTTTGTTAAAGCAACTATCCTAATTGTTAAGCAAGCTATTCCCAACACCAAGATTGCAACTAGAAATCGATCCACCAGAAGAAAGAAGTAAAAATGTGATAATGTTTGTAATCATAGCGAAAAAGCTAGGCACTTGATGAATTCACACTTTTTGTTACTGAGACACATGCTATATAGAGAAAGCACTGGCAACCATGTTAGCAACACGTAAGGTAACATTAAGCCATTCAAGAGAGTTTAGGTTTGAAAATCAGAGATAAAATGTTTTGTATCGTACACTTTACTAAGAGTGTGTTCAAAAGATACCTAGTATCTGGATAATGGATGTTCCAAACATATATATGAAAGGTGACAAGGAGAATTAGCCCAATTACAAGAACATTTTAGTTAAACATGTGACATTTGGTGATGGTCTGAAATGTCAAGTTATTGGCAAAAGAGCTTTCAACATTGAAGGAATGTCAAGATTGAAAAGTTTCTTATATGTTAATGGACTCAAAGCTAACTTATTGAGCATTAGTCAGTTTTATGCGGTTTACAAAAGATTAATTCCAAGTGTATGATTCGGATAACTGTTGTGTGCTTGTTGGCAACAGGTCGGATGATAATTGCTATACCATGAACACTAGCACAACCTGTCTCAAAAGTAGTATTAAGGAGAGTGAAAAATAGTATAGAAGGTTGGGACATGTCAACTATCAAGATCTGCTAAAGCTTTCGAAGACAGGTGTTGTTTAAGCATAGCCAACACTACCTGAGACATCAAATGTCTGTGGACCTTGTCAACTTAGGAAGTAACCTAGATTATCACACAAGGCATTCCAAATGCTAAGTACTTCAAGAATTTTAGAATTATTTCACATGGACTTTATAGGACCAACGGAAGTCATTAGTGTTGGAGGCAAAAGGTACATTTTTATATGTGTTGATGGTTATTCACATTTTAAATAGGTTGATTTTTTGAAGGAGAAAACAAAGATTTTAAAAACCTTTAAGAAGCTGAGCACTCAATTGGAAAATGAGAAAGGCAAAGCTGTTGGTGGAATCATGAAAATTTAGACAGACGATGGTAAGGAGTTTGAAAATCAGTATTTCGAAGAGTTCTATTACCAACATAGCGTCCAATGTGAATATTTATTCCCTAAAATGCTACAACAAAATAGAGTGATAGAGCGCAAATATTGCACATTCCAAGAGATGGTATGCGTTATGCTAAATACAAAGTAAAAAAGCACAAAATGGTGGGTTGAGGTAATCAATACAGCTTGTTATATAACAAATAGGGTCTATGTTTATAATATCTTATTGAAAAATCCATATAAAATCTGGAAGGTGGAAGGCTTAATGTATCTTATTATTACATTTTTGGGAGTAAATGTTATATCTTAAAGGATAAAGACCATCCAAGAAAATTCTCTAACAAAAGTGATCAAAGTTTTTTTTTCAAGGGTACTATACTTCAAGCAAGGCGTATAAGGTGTACAACTGTAGAATAATGAAGGTCGTGGAAACGTTGAACATGGTGATGGCACTGAGGAATCAATCACTTAATTGAATCAAAAGGAAAAAATGATCGAGGAGATCAACCAATTGGCAACACTAACACAAAACAGGTTGTTACAACACGAGAGCCAACACCTACATAACTAACCTAAGAGGAAAATATCTCATAATGTGAGCTCTCACCAAGGATATGCAAAAATCATCTCCTAGAAGTTGTCATTAGAGATGTTCATGACCCACGTAAAACAAGAGAGCTACTTGAAATAAATTGCCGTGAATTAGTGGGTTATAATTATTTTGTGTGCATAGTTAAACTAAAGAATGTAGAAGAAGCACTTGAAGATGAATATTGGGCAATGGTGATGCAAGAAGAGCTCAATTTGTTCAAAAGGAATGATGTATGGACATTAGTTGAAAGGCTAGATGATACTAACATAATTGGGACAAAGTGGATCTTTAAGAGTAAGAGGTGAAAATGGAGCAATTTCAAGAAACAAAGCTTAGTCGGAAACACAAGGATACACATAAGTTGAAGGTATTGATTTCAATGTGACATTTGCACCTGTAGTACATCTTGACACTATCAGACTTTTATTGGCAATAACATGTTTACTAAACTTCAAAGTCTTTCAAATGGACATCAAGAGTGCATTTTCAATGATTTTCTAAAAAAAAAGGTGTATGTAGAATAATCTAAAGACTTTGTTGACCCAGATTACCCTAATGATGTGTACAAGTTGACAAAAGTTCCATACGGATTAAAGTAAGCACCTTGTGCCTAGTATGAGTGGTTTGCAATATTCTTAGTGCAACATAGCTATGTTCGAGGGGGTCTAACAAGACTTTCTTTGTTAAGAGAGAAATAATGATGTTCTAATTACACAGGTGTATGTAGATGATATTGTGTTTAAATCCACCTCACTAGCGTTGTTAAAGACCTTTGTTGAGGACATGCAAAAAGAATTAGAGATGAATATGGTAGGAAAATTGAAGTATTTCTTCAGGTTACAGGTCAAGCAAATGAAGGATGGAATATTTCTCTCTCAAACCAAGTACGCTAAAAACTTAGTTAAGAAATTTGGTCTAGAAAGTTCGAAACATGTTACAACACCTTTATCAACATCCACAAAACTACACAAAGGTAAGTATGGAAAACCAATAGATAGGAGTTTGGACAGAAGCTAAGGAGTTTGCTTTACTTGATTGCCACTAGACTGGATTTATGCTTTAGTGTTGGTCTTTGTGTAAGATATCAAGCCAATCTCAATGAAAGCCATTTGATTACCATAAAGAGGATGATCTGCTCTATATAGGGCTGTTACAATAGAAGAAGGAGTTTCAGGTGGAAACGATCAAGAACAAATTGTTCAAGAAATGGCTATAACACTAGAAGTCCTTGAAATAGAACCCTAAACTCTTGAGGAACCTGAATCTATTACCGAAGAAGGAGGGAAGAAAGATGTTGTAATTACTAAGGCAACATAAGAACATGCAGATTCAGAATCCGTTGAAGTGATGGCCACCACTACCTTATAGAAGTGAAAGACTGATGTTTGTGAGCAAGTAGAAGATTTCAACCTAGAACAAGATCAAAAAGGCTGAAGAGGAAGAAAAGTTGGACGAGGAAGAAATCATAGGGGAACTAGATGTGAATCAAGCCAAATACCTTAAGTTATACTCTAAAAAGGCAAAAAACAAAGTAATGCAATCATTGAGCATATGCACTTCACTATGGAAAAGTTGATTTTGCCCAAAGATTTTGCAAGAAAAGAGTTCGTGAAAGTTTTGGAGGATATGGGGTTACTTAAGGCCATAACAAAGTTTGATGTTTACTATCCTCATTTAGTTTTTAAATTCTATGCTAACATGTTAAGGAAAATGGATGATGAGACCTCAAGAAGGTATCAAAAAGTGTTTGTGAGAGAGTAGTTGGTAAAGTTGTCTTCATCAATTCTCAATAAAGTGCTAAAATGGTGCACAACATACTTTGATTTGGAATATCCACTTGGCTATGGGATATACTACGACGAGATGGCCGGCACTTTGACTGGTTGCTAAACAAATAACTCACAGGTGCAACATCTTTATTGTTTTTCAATTTTTCCCTAAAATACTTTTTGTTGTATAAAATAAGTACAATTAATTTGTAGCCACAATAAATGCCACACTAGTGACAACACACATGGAGACTTTGCTGTACAAGTTAGGGACCAAGTAGCCAGTCAACCTAGGTCAATTGATATTTCGCACCATGATGAATTACTCAAAGTTGGGCCTCTCTATGTATGTGCCTTATCCTTGTCTAGTTTCAAAACTACTTTATAGAAAAAAAATTAAGGTGTAGCTAAAGGAAAAGGAACTAGTGAACATGACTGAAGAGATGCACTATTGAAAAAACTTGAAAAATTGGGCAAGGTTAGTGATTTGGCTAAGGAACCAATGGTGAAACTTGATGCCATTATTGAGGAATCCAAAGACAAAATTTAAGAGATTATCACCAACTTAACAAGTATTGGATGAAATTTGGATGAGTTGATAGTAGGATTTCAAGTTTAGCACAGGCAAGTTGTGTCAGCCATAAGTACTTCACCAACTTATGATGAGGATGGTCCCTCTAGGAGATGAACCATAGAGTCCCTACCACATTTGCTTGCCTTTTAGCAAATTATTGGTACAAAGGGGGAGAAAAAAATGCATATGCAAAGGTCAGGGGGTAGATAGGTAAAATTTGTAGACTTCAATGCCATTTCTGCTTGACTCTTTGGTGGATATGTTGCACGAAACTACATGTATGTGTTGATGGCCATTTTGACTTTACTCTTTTGATAAGATGTAGAGGGTAAGGGGAAGACAGGTAAAATTTCTAGACTTCAATGTCATATCTACATGAATCACTGATGGATGTGTTGCAAGGAACTGCATGAATATGCTAATGGCTGTTCTTGCTTTGCTCTTTTGATAATTTTAATTTGATAGACCTACTGCCTTTGGTGGATAAAATAATATCTTGTATTTTGGAAGTATGTGATGAATTTTGCAAGAATGTTAAATAAAGAATTTGCAACTATTGAAGTTTACTAGGCGATGTTTTGTGTGATAGCTGAGCACAGAACAATTGTTTTCTAATTTGCATTCGGCTTGTAATGGATGAAAAGGGAAAGTTCAACCAAATAAATGAGAAGGCATCATTTGAAAAATCTGTCTACTTCTTTTGTTAATTATTATGTTAAGAATAAGTTAGGAAACATGCATTATGTCATAATGTGCCAAAGGAGGAGATTGTTAGCATGTTGGTTAAAGTGTTGGCATATTGTACACAATATGAACAAAATTGAAGAGTCTTAACTTGTCAAAAATTCTGTTATTATCAAACAATCAGATTGGGCTTTCAAGGTATTTGAAGCTAGCAAAATGTTATTGATAAAGAGTTCCTCAAACTTTAGAGATTAAGAGAATAAGGTTCGTGAAGAGTTTAAGCTTATACAAACTTATCTAATTTTGATATCTTAAAGTAGTTGACAATAGTCTCGTAGCAACAAAGAGAAATGAATCTATGCGGATAGTAATTAATAAGAAGGTAATATTATTAGGAGACTAAAGAGTGCTAACAGACTTGGTAAAGAAGTAAATAAGAAAGGATAAGAGTTCAGCCATGTCACAACAACTTGTTGACAACTAACTCTAGCCAATAAAAAAGATTTAGCCTAAATATTAGGAAGCTAGTTTTGCGCCTCATAGAAGCCCAGTTTGTAGTAGGACTTCTTGAAGACAATCTATAAATAAGAGGCTGTTGATACTTGGATGGCAAGTTGGGAGAACAGCTTAGAAAGTTTAGTATGAAAAGCCCATAGCTCTCCTTTGCGAGTATTATGATCCTTGCACTGTTTTGTTCGGAAAGTAAAAAGTTTGGGAAAAACAAAATCTTGAGAAAGCCTATTATGACGGAAAATTGATCCTAAAAGAGTTTAGGTATACACTTTTTGAGATAGTATGCTGTCAATTAGTCGAGAACCCTATAATTGAGATAGTAAGACAAGTGAAAAAGTTTGTTAGTTATCTCTTTACTTCACTTACTTAGTAAAGCATTTTTATTGGACTAGGCCTTACAAACATAGGAATAGAAACTCCTAATTGTATTAGCAATTTCGTGCTTCATTTACTTTCTGTTGTGTTGTGTGTGTGTGTTTTCAACATGCTTAAACAACTTATATTATTTCATCTCAATTATTAATTTTATGGTAGTTGTAGAAGCATGCATAAAGTGTGCAAAAACTTTAAAGCATAATACTCATACACATATAAATTACATATAATTGAATTTTAATGCAACGTGGATGGAATGGAACTTATATTAGTAATTTTTTTTATCAAATCAAAGTTTAGCAATTCGAAATTTGAGAGAAATGGAAAAAACAACTGTAAAAGAGGATAGGTCAAGAAAAGTGAAATAAAAAGAAATTCATAAATGTCGTGAGTGTCGAAGAGATTCGAGGAAAATAAAAAATAATTGTAAAAGTGGATAAATTGAGAAAAAATTGAGGGCAGAGCAACAGAAAAAGTTATTTAAGGCCTTTGTTATTATTAAAAAAATTATTCCTTTACCCAATGTCATAATATAATTTTGACTTTTTGTTTTCAATAAGAATATTTTTAATATTTATACATTGTGTAATTAAACAGTGACTTTTAACCATAATAAATTAGTGTGCGTTCCTGTGTATATATATTTGTGCAATTGGTGAATAGTTATATATATAAGAGATAGAAATTTTAAATTTGAATTTAAATAAAAAATTTATTGAATAGTATATTTTCTAGTATAATATTTGAGACGTCGTTTTAAAATTGAAAATTAACTTCCAAACATAATTACATAACCACTAGGTTTTAAACGTATCAATACTTTTTCAACACGACCAATTTTGTAGTTGGGTAACTTTTTAGGACGTTCTGGTAAGTATTTTTGATTGGCAACCATTATCTTGTTTCCATTAATTCACGCCCATGATAAAGAATGGATTGATTTTTCTTGTCAATCTGTAAGGTAGATTCTCACATTAAAATGAATGAGGGTGACAGTGATGATGATGATTAGCTATTAAAGTAGTGTTAGGCACGCAATAACGTCTTAAATTAATGTAACTGATTTTACTAATTATTGTTGGACTATTAAATTAATAGCTAATCATTTTTGGCATTTTGAATTGAATTAAGAAAGCTGACTATCACTAATAATGCGTTTTATTCATTCCATGCGTGCTTGACAATAATTATGTATGTTAGTTTCGTTCAAATTACAATAATTACGCCTAACAAGCAACCACCTCATAAATTAATTATTTCATTATTTTACATTAAATGATGTTGCTTCTCACAGACTTAAAAATTAAAAATCTTGATCTCTGACATTTTGTGATTTGCATCAAGCATCATACAAAACCCAGGCTCCGAGTCTTTTTTTTTTTTTTGAAAATATTGAAGTTGTTGAATGCCTTAACTATAACCTTGTAAATTTTTGGAGCTCATTTTGGTTTTTCCTTAAAAAAAGGCCAGTTTTCGACAAAAATACTTTAGCATTATTATGAGTAATTTATGCCATAATATTTAAAATAATTAAATTAATAATGACCGCAATTATACTCTGATCGTGCTAGACAGCTAGTAGTCAAATGGTGAAAAAAAAAATTCCCAATATGTTTGTGAGGTTTTCTATCTTGCTAATAAATGACAGAAGTATAGAGTGATAACTATTTTAATGTGCTATACGTTGTCAAATTACGAGCCCTTCAATTTGAAACAAATGGGATATTTATAATTGCTGGGATTAATTCAAGAAATCATCCTATTGTACTTTGTATCCCTCATTTGTACGAGGAATGACTAGAGCCATAAAATAAAAATATTTTATCCATAATTTGAGGATGATTACCAACTTGTCAACTCGTCAGCTGAGTAAAAGGCTTTCAATTAGGACAATGGGACATAACGGGAGCTTTGTCAACACCTTCTTACACAGCTACGTACACGCCCAGCTGTCCCCCAATGAACATGGTGTTTTACTACATTATTATATGAAGATAGAAGTCTTCTTACAAATGGGATTTATTATATCGGAAATATAGGTTTAAAATTTAAAGCAGCCGAATTTGAAGAGTAATTCAAATTTGATACCTATGGGTATGCTTTTTTGGCCACGTCACGCCTGCCTTTGTATCTCATTCCCTTCTGTGAAATTTACCCATTTTACCATTTCCATCATTTTTTTTTTCATAAATCTCATCTACACACGCATAATTCATTACTGTTTGATCGCAAAAATTCATTTTCCCCGTATCAAAAAATCAATTTACAAACATCATATCCAATCGCAACCCACTTAATCTGACTTAATTCAAATTTGTAAAGCTCGAATTCGAACTCAATTTTAACTAACAGTGAGAACAAACTAAAAAAAATATATATTAAAGTTTAAATTTGAATTTGATTAGATTAAAAAAAATATTTTTAAACCTAAATAAATTGGGGTCCAATGGACTGATTTACTAACGCCCTCCTAATCTAATCGGAGATTTGTTATCAGAAAAGTAAAATAACATGGCCAAGTTACACAGCAGCACCCGCAGATCCCGGAGAGACAAATTCTGAATATATTTATTATAGACAGACAGGGATCATGTGGATGGATGATTTCAACAATGTGGACACATTGAACATGGCTCGCTATCTACAAAATACATTAATGCATGCAATGGTTAGTTATTGCCAATGTTAACAAAATCTGAGCCATACATTATTTCTCACGGACATCCTATGTTTTCCTCTCAAAGTCAAAACCCCATAAATAGTAAGTGCATCAAATTATAGCCTCACTCGTGTTACGTGTCTGGGACAGATTCACACGCTGTAGATGCCAGCTTGCTCCCAGCGCCAACTGTAAATATGTGCCATGCGGTCATCAAACGTCTAGATCCAAAAACACGCTCATCACTTGGGAAACAGACGTCTAGGAAATTTGGGATCCCAATCAGGAAGCGGGTGGTGCAGCCGCCCAGATGGGATATTATGTATACAAGAGAAACAAGAAAAAAGTCAAAAGTAGTGGGTGGGGAAAACAGCGGCCACACTCCTCTTTCTCCTCCTAGAGTAGACAACTAGGATACTAAATCTTAGGCACGAGAAAAATCCGCAGATATTTTGATCCATTCTAGGCAAACAAATTTACTTATCCTGCGGTGTTGGTCGAGACTGATGGCATCCAGTCCGCGGGTTCAGGACAACATCTGTGATATTACAAGAAAGAAGACAGCAGTTTGAAGCAACTGCTGACTAAAGCCAAATTATATCTGAAATGTTTCAATCGAAGATCGATACCATTCAGCACGTATGGCATCGTCACATAATAGTCGCCAAGAAAGGGTTCTTCTAAGCAAGTCCCAGGATTGGCTTGTCCGGTACAACATCATGTACACCCTGCACGCACTAGCAACAATGTGGAGGGGAAATAATTATAGCAATTGACTCAAACGATTCGGATTGGGGCAAGACTATCATTTCTACGCGACTAAAGGCCCTTGTGGCTATGAGAAACAAAATTTATTGCAGTAACTCAACAGATAAGACAATTCCAATGCTCAATAATGACATGATAAGAATTTATGGTTTGTGTGGCTAATCATTCCATACCTTCACGTTTCTAAACCCATTATAATTCTCTGACAGCAAGACAATCAACAGGAAATGTGTCCAAAAAAGATGTTGAGGAATAGGTAGTTTGTATCGAAGATGATTTGGAGTCTCAATTGAACAGGAAGTGTCATGGGTAATGTTTGTGGGGTGGGGGATGGGGGGAGGGAGGGAAGATAACAAGGCATATGTAAACATACTCTAAATCTATAACTGTAAATAGTTCACTAGAAACAACCACAGACAAATATTCATTTCATTGATAATAATACATCAAACAAATCGTGTACACATGGCCTCTAACATCTATGTGTACATTTTGTTATTTGGTATAGCCTCCAAGAACAATCTTTGAGATCATTGATGATTGTCCAACAAAGTAGGTAATACCACGCTGTAGCAATGCAATCTGATTTTATCAAGATATTATCGGCAGTATATGTGTGCTCCGAGAATGATCAGGATTGTCACACATTCTTCTAATCGGCCAGATATAGGCCCCACGACAGTATAGCAGTCATCAAAAAACACAGTAAATCTCAGATCATAGTTCTCAGCAACATAATAACAATAATAGTAACAGGGATAAATGAAAGTTTAAAAAATAGGCATTATGAGAACTGTGAAGCAGATTTTTACTAATGTCATTAGTATGCAATTCAGTCTTTAGGGAAAGTACTATAGTGTTTCCAAAAAAGGAAATATAGGGATTATATTCCAAGGATTGTTTTCAGATGGCTTTATGTCAGATCAATTAGTATTGTTCTTTCAATTTTTTTTTTTCGCAGAAGTTAGATAGATTGTATTAAAAGTGGGTTGATTTTTGATTCTTATTAAATCTATTTATAGGGTTGTGCAGATTCTCTAGAGAAAATGAATTTGGATACTTGGGTGGTAGACTTCACAGAACTCTCTAGAAGCCCCATTTAGCCACACACCATCAACATTCAGAGACTGGATCCTTAAAAAAAATAAAGGAAAGAGTTGGAAGCACTAGCCGATCATTGGCACACTGAATCCATAACTTCAGGGAATAGGTGTCTTTGCTTGTCCTTTGACCTGTAAGCTAGAATTAATCATTTAATGCAGGTTCAAGTGCAGATGTGCATAAGTAGTGCAGATGGCCTTTGTATGGAAGGATAACCAATTGTGTTGCAGGTAGAATTACCCATTACAGGCATGCTAATGCTTCCAACACCTGCTAGTGGCCAATATACCAATGTGTGTAATGTGAAATCTTAACATAACGTGTCCACCATTCGACCAAATGGTTAGAGCCTCAAAACTGATTGTATAAATTCCATTCGACCAGCAACATAGATTTAACAAGAAGATAGACATATTAATGGAAACATTAATTAATAAAAGGGATATACATATTCTAGGGCAAAGGAAGCTCCAATAAGAGATGGAAATATATGAATTACATAGTAAACAGGACCACACGTCTTACCAGGGTCATAATTTCCCGAGAAACAGCAGATCCTTTAAGTCTCTTTTCTGGACTTTAACTCTCATCATCTGATTGTAGGATCCTGGTTTCATGTGATCAGCTAGTTGCTAGTAAACCATAGAGAGTGAGAAAAAATACACAAGTAGATGCAGAAAAAATGTGGATTCAAGTTGTAATTTAACCCGCTCCAAAGTGCCTTGACCAGGAATTAGATTTTGGAACACCAACATGAGCAAAATTGGCTACTGCCAGCATTATTAGAATATCTTACATTCAACTTATGCGAAGCCTAAGTTGATGATTGCCAATCCACAAAAGCTGCAAAAGCAATGGCTGAAAATGCATGAATTATGAATCTGAAAGGCATTTTTGACAAATCAATAGGCATTTAAGGTTTAAAGTAACTAAGATAGATGATGTCATCTATTTTTAATGTACTGCTGATTCAAACTTAAGAGCCAGTTTTATGACCAGGAGTGATGCCAAATAACGAAACTTGCAGCTAGTAGCGACATACAAACGCAATTATATTTCTATCCTAGCACCAAAGGAGAGAAAGAGCCAACCTTAATGGGCGCAACTTCAGATGCTTTAAAAAGCGACAAGGTCAATTAACCTATCCAATAATTACCAAATCCGGCGCAAACCGGCCCAATTCAACATCTTCCTAATTCTACCTTCTGTGAAACCAATGCAGTCACAACCCATCAGGTTACGAAACAATGCCTCAAATTTCAGGATAGTAATAGGCCCCTTTGATTTCTTTTTGGGTTTTGTTATGAACATACGGTAATTCAATTCAACCAGCTAGGAACCAGAGAAGCACATGCTAGCTCTACGATAATCATTGATTGGACCTGCCAGACTGAAGCATTGGGAGCATTTAGGAACATTGATCAATCTGATTTTTACGATCGTGTTAAATTATTCATAATGCTTCTGTTTTTATTATTGAAATCGAAATGATTATTTAATAAAAGTTGAGCAAGAACCCCCCCACCTCGATCTCATCTTTTTTAAATCCTACAAAATATAAATAATGGAAAAATTCCCCGTCATTAAGTGATAAATACAGTTTTATTTCCACATCAACAAAAGTGCAATTAAGCCAAATAGCAACTAGAACTTAACTTAATTTTGTATCATTTAATCTCAAACACAAGATTTAAAAACTCTAACCAAGTTTTCGAAGTTAATGTTCCAATTAGGCTCATCAAAGCGTTTCTAAACCTAATTAAACACACGAATGACTAGTTACAGTTTTCAAGTGTATCATTTAGAACTCTTAGGAATTATCATGTTCAGAGACTAGTAATTCCTGTAATCTTCTCTACGTAACCTACATTTGCACTTCGTTTTCCATCAAATGCTATAGGGCGAAATCAAATGATATATTCTGATGTAATTTCAATACATCAAAAATTATTAAACCCCACCACATCTTATTATATTGGATATTCAGAAATTTTGCTTAACCAGGTCAACAGGCAGAAAACTGGTCTTCTATTTAGAAGGAAATACGTCCCTAGGGGCTTGAGGTGGGGCTCTAATGTTACCCATTATCGATAGACGAGCAACAGAGTCGAGACTTGGGCCATTACATTATTTTCTAAAATTTAATTCTAGACAACATATGCACAAGTTTATATGCATTAAATGCTATCTAAATACCACTTCCCAGTCCCCACAGTGGGTACAACATAATAAAAACAATTTTAAGCAACTTTTGGCCACTTAACCAGACTAGAGATCTCCATGCATCATGCAGGTTCACTCGTCTTAGACAGAACACATCCACACATCCAAAGAAGCAAGCTACACAGCCTTGTCGATCCACTATGGTACAAAACGGTCTGACTGTTCAAATAAAAGGCTTCCCAGTAACAACTTTGCATGTAAACTAGACAACTAGAAGATAGAACGAATATGCGTTCAGAGAAGAGCAGGATACTGCTTGGCCTGCTGCCGAACTCTCCTCTTGTATTCTACAGGATCCTGCAGGTGTAGAAATGATTCAGTGATGGAATGAGGCTGCTACTTATGAATTGTCTTCTATAATAATAATAATAATAAAAAAATTCATGAGCTCTTCCCTCCCAGTTCTCTAGGATTAACTAAAAATCCATCTAACAATCCATTTTAGGAAAAAAAAAAAAAACATAATTTGTAATTATACAAGTATTCAGCAGCATCTCAATTCATCATTTAGTTCATATTCTTTATCAGGATTTGTTATTTAAAAAGATGATATGCCAGAAACTTAAGCAAAAATTTCAATCTCCTGATATTTCGAGTTCTGTAATAGCTACTACCCAGATAAGAAAGGACCAAAAATTGGTGCATATATGAAGAAAAACAATTTTAAAACAAAATGCCCTATAGTATGCATAGGAAAAATGAGAAAACACAAAATTGTTCCCATATATTAGAACTTATAAGGCGCAACAACCATAAACAGCTAATATGACAAAAATAAAACAGCTGTAATATGATATTGAAGTTTCTAGAAAACACAGGCAAATTAATTGCAACCTCAGAAAAAGCTCTATTACCTGGATGAACATATGGTACCCCTCAGTTTGGGCTGGATCTGCAGGATTGGGCTGATCCAACAAATCTTGAATGCCAACCAAAATTTGCTTCACTGTAATGGCCGGCCGCCACCCCTGGCCATTTGAAAAATGGAATAAACAAAAAATAAAATGCCTATAGATATAAGATGAGCAATATGCCAATAAAGCTTGGTCAGCGCCATGGGAATGTACTTACACTATCTTCATTGAGGATTGACAGGCAAACAGTTCCAGAGGGATACACATTAGGATGGAAAAAGCCTTGGGGGAATTTACATTTTGGAGGCTTGCTTGGATAATCTTCACTAAAGTGCATCGTGAGGGGGTAATGACCACCCTCCCAGTCAGTCTGCAAGACCATTGATGATCAAATACACATGCTGAACAAAATAGGCCATAAAGTCCGGAAGCTCTTGATAACATGCGTCATACCTTAAATTTTTCAAATCCATTTCAATCTAAGACAAATAAATTAAAAATGTGTACCAAAGTCGCTTGCATACAACACCATGTGTCAAGCACAACCAACAATAGAAACTGGAAAACCAAATTTTTGAACTCTCTCTCTCTCTCTCTCTCTCTCTCACACACACACACACACAATGAGTTAGAAAAAAAATAGTACTACGGTTTTTGCTGGGGTTCACTGTAGTTTCTCCATCCCACTTTAACCACCTTAAGTTGTATAGCTCTAGATATAGAAAGAGTTTCAGACAGTGAAAGCTGTCACATACTATCATCACCATTCTAACTCAAAATGACACTCATGGCTCATGCAAGCTAGCAGAAAGTCAGAACAACCTTAACATCCATAAAGGTTTAGGCAACAATAAGCCTAGGGACAACATCTAGAAAAATGATGGTGAAAGGAATCTTTGTTGTAAGCAATAAATCATGAAATCAAGCCTTGGTTAGAAACGACATTTGTAAAGGTTAAGGATCCCTGTTCAGTTCTTGAGCATCCTCCCATTACAAGGAACAAGTAATGAGCCTTCTCTGTCTTTTGGCTACTAACATATCTTTGGATACATAATAATGTAAGTGTCATAGGCAAGTTATTAGTGGGAAACACTCTAGTTTAGTTCTAGTAAACCATTAAGCTAATCATGTGAGAGTAAACCAACATCTTGCAAATTTAAGGCACGCAAATGCATTTTCCATCACCATAATTCAGAAGGTTCAGCAGGGTAGCATACAATTAATCTATACAATATTTCAGTCACAATTGGTAAGGTAAGCAAATGCTCTGGTGGTGGTGGTCATGGTTGTCAATGGCGAATGGCGCTACACGGTGCGAAGGCTTTTTAGAGCCATGTCATACGCCATATTGAAGCATAGCACAACATTAAGTAATATGTGAAATATATTTCTATTGCCAATAATTTTTTTACAAAAATATAATATAAACAATTTTTACATGGTAAATAATAGTTGCAAACAATTTTCAACTTCTTACCCTTAAAATAAAACAAATAACAAAGAATTAATGAATATCCAATCATTAAATTTGTCAAAAAATTAAAATTTTTCTAATTTCAAGAATACATAATTGAGAATTTTTTCAATATTGATCCACTTAATTTAAAAAATTTCAAAATCTAAACAAGCTTACCCACTTACAATACCCAACTATAATTTATAAAAAATTTTAAAATTTAAATCTTGCTTAACCTATTGAAGAAACAAAGAAGACAAAAAGGAAAAAAGAATAAAAGTCCACCAAAGAAAAAAAAGAAAAAAAAAGTGACAAAGAATGAACAAGAAGAAAAAGAAATAAGAGAAAAAAGGAGTAAAAGAATAATACACGTCTAAATTATTCAAAAGTTCTTGATAGAAAAGAAAACATGTTAAGAAAAATATCTAATCATGTTAGAGTTCATTTGAAGCAAATAATGAAAACCCAAGAAATTGTTGAAAATGCATCAATATCACACAATAAAAAGAACACAATCATTGTGTTTTATAACTTGGGATTCAACAAATTCCAAGTGAATCTCCATATTTTATGGTTTCTTTCTCCTCTAAGAAAAAAGTATTGAGATGAAAAGAAAAAAAATTCTAGAACACCATCTTCAATTTTTGGCAGGCACCATTGACAACTGTGATAGTAGTAGTAATAAAAACAAAGTAATGAAATGTTATGATCAATGAATTGACGGGAGAGAATGGAAAGGTGCACAAAAATAAAGCTCAAAAATTACGTCGGTAGATTACGAGAAATATTTTCTATAGGGATCTCTGTCCAACATCACAGAAGTCACTGAATTAAGGCAAACTATCTAAAGTGCAAAGCTCACAAGATGAACAAAATTCAGAGAGAGAACCCCAATTCCCCAGTCCACACACCCAACGCCAAAAATAAAATAAAGAAATAATACAGAAACAAAGGACCATTCCTTACCAGAACAAGGTAGTGGCCTAAGCACTATACTCAATTCATAAAACGCATATAATTAGAAATACAAAAGTGCAAGTGCCTTACCCCCAATTAACCATTGGATATCAGGTTCAAACAATAAACACATATTTAGACTTAAAAACCTCAGTTTCTAGTGAAACTCAACTCTATTAACGTTAAAGCATAAAAAATGCAGCCGATAATTAAAAACATCGTTCGTGTGATCAGAACAAGTCAAAGACTAAGAAACAGTAAAACACTTACCCCGGCTTTACCAGGGATCGAACAGTGCCACACCATCAAATTAACTGTACCGTCAGGAAGGGATTCCGGTTTAGCTACAAACCCCTAAAACAAAATAGAAAAATCTGCACTCAAATCCATTTAACAAGTACCCACAATACGATTAGAGCAAAACCAAATTTTAAAGAATTTGGACCGAACATGGGGATGGTTTTTCCTCCAAGATTTTCGTTCTTCGGCGAGGCGCCCGCGAGCAATTCCTCCAGACATCTTTCAAGATTTTTCCCTCTAGCCCACAATTTCTTCTAAAAGCAAAATACGAGAGGAGTCTTCCGAGGAGATCGCTTTTGCATTTTAATAAAAGCAGAGAGAGAGAGATGGAGTGACGTTTCTTCCTTTTAATCTGCTTTTCAATCTAAATGGACGGTCCAGATTAGATCTTGAGGGTGAACGGGTTATGGACGGTGTAGATCAGATCTTGGGGACGAAAGGCTGAGAAATCCTGACTCATATTTTATTGTATTTTGAGAGAAGGTCAAAGCAAAAAGATTATCTTCATTCCAGCGTTAAAACCACGCTATTAGGTTCCGTCGCCGGGAAAACGCCTCGCCTTCCTACTTGCATTTATTTATTACAAGAAAACGGGAAAAAAAAAAAAGGGGGAAAAAAACGTGGAAAAAGAATTCCTAGTGTGAATGTTTCAGTGGAATTTTGACACGACGCTATCTTATCCAGACTGTATCGTTAAGTTAATTAATAATTTTTTTATATAATATAAAACTATATAATTATCTTTACTTTAATTTTTTTTATTTTTTCTTTTTTTCTTTTGACTTATTTTTATTTATATTCCTCTTAATTTTTCTCTTTTTTAAAATTCTTTTGATAATTATTTATTTTATCATTTTAAATATTTTTATACTTTTAAGTTAAATAATTTCGCTTCTATTATTTAAAATATAATTATAACTTTATAATTTATAAATAAATTCATATATGCATGGGGCATGCGGGTTTTACTCGTGTGATACATTAACATGGCTATAATGGGGGTACAACTTATCTATCCCAACAATTATTTTATTAAAAAATTTCTATCTCATGTTCAAAATCTGAATTTCTTTTATATATTAGAAAAAATCATGGAGATTTGCAAAATCTTCTAACATCTGTTTTTTTTTTATTAATGCTTGGGATAAGATCAAAATATTCACATGAGTAAATATTAATGTCGGCAACACACTTGAAACCATGAACATAGCAAATATCTATCATTCACTGAACCATCATAAACGACATCGTCCATCCCTGCATTTAGCTTCAAAGCTTGCCACATTGTTGGCCACTGCTCAGGCAATGTCAAGCTAAGGATTCTAGCTACCTCAGGTAGGATTCTAAGCATGGTGATTGTCATTGTCATCGTTTCTCATTCCTTGAATCCGGTCGTGCGTTTTGAAAATAACGTAAAAATAAGGATAAAATTTTTAAAAATATCTAATAATTAAATTGTGTTTTATTATAATAAAAAAATAAAATTGTAATAATTAAAATATATTTTTTTAATTTTACATAATTTTTAAAATAAAAATATTTAAAAATAGACTTCAAAATTTAAAAACAAACAAAGCACGTACATTTGATCTGGCCCTCTTGAGCAGATTTTCACATGTCCGACGTTCTATGCAGCCAGCAAGAATCAAGATCATCATCACTTGACGTGCTGGAAAAAATGACAAGCGGTAAGAATCCTATAAAATTCGAAACCAATTATTTGAAGTTTACTCATCATAATCTTAATTTTATAAAATTTGAAACTAATTAGAAATTGAGACAAGCAATTGAATTGAATTTAAAAGAATTTAGTTAGGCTTAAGCTTAATTAAATTTAAAAATATTTTCAAGTATAATCGTCAAATTGTTTGACTTATTAATCTATGCAGACTGCAAAATCAGGTACGGACATAACATTGACAGGTTTGAGGTGGTCATGAATGGATATTGGTGCTTGATCGATATAGACAAGGCCATAAGCTTTATCTTGAGATTTTACGTCTAATGAAGAAATTTTGACTTGGTGGATCTTGAATATGAGAGCTGCGATTTAAATGAGTCATCCAAAGGGAAGTGTGAGAGACATCTTTTTTAGTAGTAAAACCTAATGACACTAATGCCAACTTTAAATTTCCAAATACATCAGATTAATAATTTTGTCTCCAACTGCAAGCATGCAGTAATGAACGCAGAAACAAGTGAAACTTGATCACTAGATTGCAGATCAAGATTTAAAACTCTATATTAGTTTGGGAAAGGATATTAGCTCTAGAACAAAGGTTTCCATTCAACTGTATATTATGCCACACTACAATGCAAGTTCCATAATTATATTAGACCAAGTACGGACAACCCACTAACAGAGAACATGCCTTACTGCGACTGACAAGACAAACTTCTTCCTAATTGTTGTGTTCAAAAACTTACACATCAATTCATAACAGTCTAACATGACCGGCAAGGCAGAGCACCCTATGCAACTATCCAAGGAGGTGGGTGGCGTCAGGGACGGTGCCGATGAGGTTGAAGGTATGAACAACTTTGTCTTAGGCGCATTCGACGTACTTGCCGCTGGCAATAGTTGAATTGCTCGTAGGTGGTGTAGAGGAGCATGTTGTCGAGTTCGGCCTTACACATGAATGCCTTTAAAGGGAGGCGACCGAAAAACTGGCGTCGCCACTAGGGCTACACCTATTAGTGGGGGGCAGTCTCAGAATATAGACAGGCTGTTGTAACACAGCGGAAGTAGTCCGTGATTTTGAATCAGGTGTTGGGATTTAATCTAGATTAACGATACTAGTTAAAGTGTTAGAATTGTAGTTATTTATAGGCTTTCTTGCCGCCATTGTTGCCCAAATAACTGCATGTCAACTGTATTGACCAATAGAGGAAGAGTTACAAGATACAAACCAATAAAAATTGTATCAAAAATCAAAGTGGGGGTAGTTGGCACCTGCACAGCCTAAGCGATGGCCTTGGCAACGGGCATCACCTTCATGGTCGTCTGATGGTCGCCTGAGCGACGGCTTAGGTGACACTCTTTATCTTCTGGCGCCTTTCAGCTTGCTCAAGTGATGGTTCAGTCGACGGTCGTGCAAAAGTTCCCTCTTTTTGTGACCAATGAGAGAAGGAACTCTTGTATATAAATGGGGGCTGCATTTGGGGTCTTGGCAATCATCAGAACCTGCAAAAAACATTGAGAGAGTGCGAGAAAATTTTCAGAAGAGAAAAAGTTCCTTCTAACAGTTGCTCTGCAGAGATGAAGTTCATCCTAAGTCATCGTAATTTTATTTTGTAATATTAGACTAATATTGTTTATTCAACCTTCTCTTGATTATTGTTCGCTTAATTTCTCTTCTTCTTCTTGTTCAATTTCTCAACAAGGAGTATTAGAACCATAGTTCTAATATCTTTGATTTAGAAAGTCATAGAGCAATCACCCAGTAACATGATCAAATTGACCCCCAACAATTATATAATTTGGAATCTCCAAATGAAAGATCACCCTGATTATATGAGACTTATGGAATCTGGTTCTTAGAGACTCTGCTAAACCCCCAAGTAAATCTGATATCGAATGGGAAATAATGCATAGAAAAACGATTGGTCAAATCCGTGCTTGAATTGATTAAAATGTTTTTAACCATGTTTCTAAAGAAACTAAGGTTGATGTGTTGTGAAAAAAAACTTGAAATGTTGTATGAAAGAAAGCATTGTTTAAATAAAACTTCCTATTAAGGAAAATCACTCAACTTTGTTATAAAGAAAGTTTGAGTATGTTGGAGCACTTATATGAATTTCAAGATTTGATTAATCATTATACTATTTTTAATTTTAATTGGGATGATGAGTTACAAGTTCTTCTCTAATTTAGCTCTTTGCCTGATAGTTTGAAGACTTTATTTTTTACTATTTCTAATTATGCTCTAAATAGAGTTCTGATTTTGAATATGGCAAAAGAAGCTTTGCTTAATAAAGAAATTGGAAGGAAAGAACCTAGATAGGAAATTGAGAGTCGGGCCCTAATTTCTGAAAGATGAGGAAGATGTGGAAGAAGCTAAGGTCGAGATTGAAACCAATGGAGAGGTCACTTAAGTGGTAAGTATATTAATTGAAAAGAGGTTGAGTGTTTTCATTGTAAAAGAAAATGACATACTAAGAGTGAATGTCAACTATGAAAATGAGATTCTTCTAAAGAAAGAGTGAATAAAAGAAACACGAAAACAAGCCCAAACAAACAACTGTCACAGTGATGAACATTTATTGAATTTTACTTTTCTATATTTTAATTGGATGGTCGATTTTGAGGCTTCCTATCATATCACTCCACATAACTTCTTTTCTACTTACTCTCTGATAGAAAATCATTTTGTAAGTATGGGTAATAATGAAATATATAAAATTCTTGAGGTTGGTGATGTTTTGATTATCATTGGCTTAGGATGCAAATTAAAATTAAAAAATGTAAGACATATACCAAACTTAAAGTTAAACTTTATTTCCATAGGAAAATTCAACCAAAAATTAGACGATGAAGGATTTTCAAATCACTTTGTTGGTGGAACATGGAAACTAACTACAGGCAATAGAGCTATGGCATAAAAAGTTATGGTAGAAAAAGGTATGATGATTTTGGCCAAAAAATTATTATTTGACAAAGTTTGATAATTTTGATTTTGCTTCTTGTATTGATTGTTTAAAAGGATAGCAATATGGAATTACTTTCAAAAGACGTTCTCCTACAAGAAAAGAAAAAGCCCTTTGAGTTTGTACACACTGATATATATCAAATGAGTGAAAGGACTCTTGATGGAGCCCTATATTTTGTAACTTTTATAGATAATTTTTCTAAAAAAGTTTGATCCTATGTATTAGAAACAAAGGGCCAAGTCTTGGAATTTATCAAAAATTTTCACAAAAGGGTTGAACGTGAAACCAGACCTCAAGTTGAAGTGTGTTCGAGTCAATAATAAAGGGGGAATATAAAGGACTATCTGAAGAATATTGCAACAATTATGGGATTTGGTTGGAGAAAAGTGTTCCAAACACCTCTAAGCAAAATGGAGTTACAGACAAGATGATTTGGACCATTATCGAAAAAGCTTGAGCTATTTTGTCACATGTAAAGTTGTCAAATCCCTTGTGGGGAGGTAATAAGAACAACGGTTGATTTGATCAATCTGTCACCCTTAGATCCTTTAGATAGTGATATTCTAGAAAAGGTTGGGTTTGGTAAGTCTATCGATTTATATCATTTAAAAGTGTTTGGATGTTAAGCCTTTGTTTATATCCAAAAGATGAAAGAAATAAACTTAACCCTAAATTAAGAAATGGTATCTTTCTAGGATATGGATACAAGGAGTTTAGTTATAGACTATGGACCCAAAAGAGCAAAAATTAATAAGAAACTGAGATGTTACTTTTTTTGAAAATCAAACAATTGGAGATAAGAGAAAAGAAAATAAAAGTAAATCCAACTTGGAAATTCCAGTTAAAGACCTTTCGACTTCAGTAATTGAACGGAATGCTGAAGTCCCACAAGAAAATCTTGAGGAAAGACAAGAAAAAGAAACTACTCTAACTTCACTTCAACTTGTTAAAAAATCCAAACAAGAAAGGATGCCTTAACAAAGTATAATCCAGTTAAATACTTACTACTGACTGAAAATGGTTAACCAAAGTCATTTGAAGAAGCAATAAATCATAAAGATATTAAAGGTACGGTGGAAGGCAATGGAAGAACAAATGAAATTCATTCATAAAAAGTAGACTTACGAATCGGCAACTGACTTCTATTCGAGTTGTTCCAAGTCTAACTACAAGTCTGTACTTAGAAATAGAACAACTTGATGTTAAGACAGAATTCCTAAATGGATGCCTTGATGAAAAAAATTTTATAGAGCAACTGGAAGGTTTCAAAGAAAAAGGTAAATAAAATTTGGTTGACCGCCTTAAAAAACGTCTTTATAGACTTAAACAAGCTCCAAAGCAGTCGTATAAGAAATTTGTTTTTTTTCATGGCCAAATATAACTTTAAAAAGGCTAATGCTAATCATTGTGGTTATATTAAGCGATTTGGTGATGAATTTAAAATTTTGTTGTTATATGTAGATTGTTGGCCATAATTTGAACAAAATAACTAAATTGAAAACAAGTTGAATAAGTCATTGGAAATGAAGAACTTTGTATTAATGAAAAAGATACTTAGCATGGTTAAGTGGTAAAATCTAACTAATCTCATGAAAATTATGTCAAAAAGGTTACTGAGAAACTTGGGATAGAAAATGTAAAGCCAATGACGACCTCATTTAGAGGACATGTCAAGTTAAGTTCAAAACAACCTAAGCAATGAAGATAAAAGAAGTATATAAGTAAAATTCTATATACTTCAATTGTTGGGAGTTTGATGTATGCAATGATTTGTACCCGACTAGACATAGCTTATGCAGTCATATAAGTGAGTCGATACATGTCAAACTCAGGAAAAGAACATTGGAATGCTGTCAAATGAATTTTAAGGTAGTTAAAAGAAATGACTAAGTTTGAACTTTGTTATACTGGAAAAAAGAACAAGCCAATCCCAGAAAGATACTATGACACAAATATGGCAAGTGAATTAAATTCTAGGAAATCAAGTTCTAGTTACTTAATAACATTTGCTAATGCTGCAATGTCTTCACAAAGCAAACTGTAAAAGTATGTTGCACTTTTTAACATAAGGGTAGAATACATAGCACTAGCCAAAGCATGCAAGGAGTTAATTTGGTTGAAGAAATTCCTTTAAGAATTGGGATGGAAAGAGTACACAATCAATTGTGATAGTTAACGTGCAATTCACTTAAGTAAAAATTCAACATTCCATTACAGGCCCAAGCACATCGATGTCTATTATCATTGAATTTGTCTAGTATTGAAAGAAAAAAAATAACTTTACAGAAGATTCATATAGATAACAATGAAATAGACATGTTGACAAAAGCTCTACTAAGTGTAAAGACTGACAAATGCAAATGAGTTGCAAGTTTACAAGAAAATCTATAAAAAGTAACAACAGGGAGAAATGTCTATTTATAGACTGTCTTACCATCATTTGCATCCAATAACTTCCTATGTCATTTGTATGTATCAATACAAGAATAGTTGCAAGAGACAAACCAATAAAAATTGCATAAAAAATTAGAGTGAAGGTTGTTAGCACCAACTCTAGCGCCATGCATTGTCGCCTAAGCAATGGCCTAGGCAAAGGGCATTGCCTTCATGGCCTCCTAAGCGACGGCTTAGGCGACACCCTTTTTCTTTGAGTGCTTTCCAACTTGCTCAAGCAACGATTCAAGTGACGATCATGAGGTAGTTGCCTCTTTTGTGACCAATTAGAGAAGGAACTCTTGTCTATAAATAGGGGCTGCATTAAGGGTCTTAGCAATAATCAACACCTTTAGATTACACTACAAGAGCGGGGGGGGGGGGGGGGGAGTTCATTCTAAAAGTTGTTTAAGACAGATAAAGTTCCTAAGTAATTTAATTCTTGCAATGTATACACTCTAATTTGTTTATACAACCTTCCTTTGAGAGTCTTTTAGCTTGATTTCACTTCTTCTTTAAGTATATGAATTTTGTTATAAGCATTGCATAAGGTGAGACATGTATGTGCCCCTTGATTTTATCCATGTATTAAGATTGAAATATTGTGTTATTCACTTGTCAATTAAACAAAGGAGAACGACCATCATTGTTGCATGTATTGGAATCCATATTAATAAAATTTACGAAGTAGAGAGAAGAAATAAGAACATTATTGTTCATATGGTAGAAAAGGCATGCAATCATATATTGTTCATGAAATGATATAGAATTTTTAAAATTTTCTCCACTCCTATTTTGTGTATTTTAGGGAATCTCAATTTTTTTTTAATATAAGGATGTACGGGCGTTGTCTGTGACTGGTATGTACAGGATACGACGTGGAACTTGGAAGGGAGATGGAGGCAGCGAAGACGGTGGTCGTGGTGGTGGAATTACTGGTTATGGGTGGCATAGGGTGAGAGCAAAGAGCAAGTCAACACTGTCGAAGTTGGGCTCTGTTGGATTGCCAAAAGGGAAAAGACGAAATAAAGTGAACACTAACCTGTGACAATATATGCATTACAACATTTTTGCCCCATAAACTAGATTAGGGAACAGTTCTAATGCCTCAATAATTAACAATTACTAGTTAGAAATTTTTGTGATGAAGCATAGACGAAGTTGGGAGAGATTAAACCAAGAGATAGAATGCCACTTGGGTCTCACGAACAATCCAAAGAAATACCCCCTTTGTTTGGCAGTGGGCCACTTTGTTTTTATATCAAATTCACTGTCCCATTTTTATCTTTTCTCTCTATTTTTTATTAATACATGATTCTTATGTATCTGTGCGATTGTCTTTAAAAAATAATAGAAATAGAGAGAGAGAAAAAGGCAGTGGACTTTGTTTCAGGAATCTAATTCTCCATGCTGCTTAATGCATCCAATTTTTAAGCAAATGTAAACAGAAAGTCAGAAACAAAACTTGGCCATTAATTAAGTTATTTGTATAAAAATATTAAGACAGCTTATCGATTCTGTGAATTTCAAAAAAGAAATGAAGTTTATAATATTTGGGAAACCAAGTTTTTCTTCCCATTTTCTCACCACTTTCCATGCAATACTTCCAGCTGTTCATTACAGCATAGAAAACTTTGTCAACTAACTCACTACAGCTCACGGAGCCCAACCCCACGTTTCTGGGTTTCGTTCTCTCTGTCGTCTCACAGGCCTAATCAAAGCATAAGTATTAGTAAATCAAAATCCCAGCAAATCTCTGTTAGTCTGTTTAATTAAACTAACCCTCATTCCATATTTGATTCTGGCTCCCATATTTAATCAATCCCATCAAATCACAATAAAAACTTGCAACAATCAATTAGTCTCCTTCGACCCACTAAGCAAAACTGACTGTCTTCGTGTCTTGTGTATTAATATATTGCACAACTAATTCAATTAATATTCATAAAATCACATGTATGGAATCAATAGGTACAAAATGAGGAGGGTTGCTTCGTGCAATGAAGATGGAATGGAGAAGGAAAAGCGACACTTGGCCTGTAGTTAGTTGCAGAGTCATTGCAACCTTACCTCACACTCATATGCCCCCCAACCAACCCTCTCTTCCACCACCCACCCACCAACCGCAAAAAACCATTACATGCATGCTTTCATCGATATATTCATAGGTCGATCAAGACTAGACAAACATTAAGAAATTTCCATGCCCAATAAGATGTAAACTTAACAAGTCATATTCAATTATAAACGAGAGCCCAACGATATATTGAATTTTCAACATCATGTATTGGTGAGCGCTCATCTTTGTAGGATTATTAATATTAGCCCCTAAACATCTTTGAAACTCAAACAATTCCTTAACACCTTTTTCTATGTACATGTCTCATTTGTTTAATAGACTATAGAGATGCACAACGTCAGCAACGGCACAAAGCTCATACTCCTCCACCCTTACATCCAAAAGCAGGGAAGCTCCAATCGTCTATGGCTTCTCGCTTTCGTCTCCCTCCTGACGCTGGCATTCCTCGTCACCCTCGTCTACACCCGTGAATCTATCTCCACAACCTCCACCGTCGCGGCCGTGGTCGCCGCCACGGCGCCCCCACTGTCTCCTGCTGTCTCCAGGGCGCTCATTCACTATGCCTCCAACTCCAACAACACCGACCGCATGTCCTACACCGACATCAAACAGATCACCGACGCTCTCCGGCTGTGCTCGCAACCCTGCAACTTCCTCGTCTTCGGACTCACCCACGAAACCCTACTCTGGAGAGCCCTCAACCACAACGGTAGAACCGTCTTCATCGACGAAAACCGGTACTACGCGGCGTACGTCGAGGAGAAGTATCCAGGAATCGAAGCCTACGACGTGCAGTACGCGACGAAGCTGAGCGACATGCCGGAGCTGATCGCGGCGGTGAAGGAACAGGTGCGGAACGAGTGCCGCCCCGTGCAGAATCTCTTGTTCTCGGAGTGTAAACTCGGGCTGAATGATCTGCCCAACCAGCTGTACGAGGTGGACTGGGACGTGATACTGGTCGATGGTCCGAGAGGGTACTGGCCGGAAGCGCCGGGGAGGATGGCGGCGATCTTCACGGCGGCGGTGCTGGCGAGAAGCAAGAAGGGCGGCAACCCGAAGACGCATGTTTTCGTGCACGATTTCAATATGAAGGTGGACAGAATAACGAGCGAAGAGTTCTTGTGCAGGGAGAATCTGGTGAAGTCGAAGGACATGATGGGCCATTTTGTTCTGGAGAGAATGGACGGTGACGCGTCTCATTTCTGTCGGAGCAGCCATGCGTCGCCGGCGTCGTGATTGATATTGTGCGGGCGGGTTTTCGTGTCGTCCTGCAATAATCGTTAGACCCAAGAGATGGAACTTGCTAATTTAATTAATTTTCATCCGAAAATATTTCTTTCCCTTTTGGCATCTTGTAATTTCTTTGGTTCCTTCAATCAAACACATCGTCAATGGTGATTCCTGTAATACGCTCTGTATACTCAAGTGGCGCAAGGAACAAACAGTTCTTATCATATATATTTAGTGTTACTTTCACATGAAGCCTTATGACCAGTCAGACTGCTAAGATTGTTATGTGAAATATGCACTTATGTATTTAAAATTGGACTAATTAAAATCTACTGAATTTACACGTAATATATAATTAAATTTATAAATCACACGCGCGCGCGCATGGCAAACAAAACAGCAGATATTGCTTCCCATCTTTCTCAATATCTCTTGCGTGGCTAAAAGAGAAGAAAATTGGGCGAAAACTTAAGTATAATATGAAAGTAAGAGAAATAAAATGATCAAAAAGAATATTTTGTTGGGATATATGTCTCAAATTATAGATTTTGGGGAGATAAGATAATTGGCATCTAAACATAGTAAGTATTTAGCCCATTTTTCTACCAGAGATATCCGAGTAAAGTTACCATATATATATACCTCATGGTATATTTATGCGTCTACCATCTTTAACTTTGTATTTTTATTTTTTAAAATTAATAAAAATATCTAAATTCTTTTGTTATGGGGTTTTCTTAAAAAAATTTAGTTATTTTTTCTCTTTTGTCATAAGAAAATAGTTTTAGCTATTTTGCTGTTAACTCAAATGAAGTACTATTACTTAAGTTTCATAGTTTCTTCTTATTGGGATAAAGTTGTGGCCTTTGAATTGTGTGCGTTTTTTATACTATGTTAACTAATATTATATATATATATATATATATATATTGCCATTTGAAATTTGAATATTTCGTACTTAGCTAATTATTTATCGGTTTCGTTCAAATTTAAATGAAACATTTCGTTTTAATTCCAATGACCACCTCTTATTTTCGATCAATTGACACCTGTCAAATCCTACGAAAATTCAAAATAAAATAAACGCAAATCAAAAGTCAACATGTAACAAAAAAATAATTAATTAAATGATGAAAGTGTAAGAGCGTGCATATTTCAAAAACATTTTCGCCCCCCATGACTGACATCATGCCTAGGTCACCAAAGACGTGAATGTAACACATTTTAAGAAACAAAATATTGGCTATGTTTGGGAGAGGGGTTGCTGTGACGTTTGATAAGAAATATTTGGACGTCCACGCTATCTTTAGTAATAATTTTTTAACGAGATAAATTGTATAATTTATTTAAATATTTATATAAAATATATAATAATAATAATAATTAATTATTAAAATAATAATTATGTTATAGGATATAAATAAAAATAAATAAACGTATATATATAATATATATAGGTATTTATTTGATTATGAATAAATATAATAATTAAAAATTAATTAATTAATTATATATAAAAAAAGAAAGATTTAAATTTAAATTCAAATAAAAATACTATGGAGCGGAAGATTTGAAAGGTTATTTGAGAGTTGGAAGTTGAGTTTCAAACGTAACCTACGAGTTGGCCATTTTATAAGTAAAGCATCAAGACAACACATAAACATCACAGTTCACATCTGCTCAATTAAACTTCAACATCTTTCTTCTTATTTAATAATTCTACCAATAATTGGATGTTTGTTAGCTAAGTCAAAAGACTACACATCCGTCACTTGCATTCTCTATTCAATGATGCAAGAGTGAATTCCACTCCATTAGTGCAGTCACATACATGGTATGCTATTACACATCTTCCTTTGCCGGCAATGTTGCCAACATTTCCAACTTTGCAATCCATCACGAGACAAATATGGAATACATCAAATTGAGCACAGTTTATTTCTGGTGGGCAACTTATTAGGTAAGAAATTATCACAACTTATTATCAAATTTGAAAGCATTTAATTTAAATACAAACAGTTTCCTAATTTCCTAGAGATGTTTGGGTGCTAATTTTTGTTGAAGAATCTGTTGGGTGTGACAGTTGTATATGGCTGCAAAATTTTTGTGGACTAAATTTTTGTGTCTATTTATAAATTTGTATATATTTGTAGCAAGGGTGAGCTAAGGTTATCGGTTCCTGAACACAGTCCAAGTAATACAATACAAGCAAAATTTTCTAATTTCATGTAGATATATATCATAGCAGCATATAATATAATAATAATGGTTAAATGATGTAAGAAAACATAATTTTAAAGTATAAATATGAGTACGTATCTATATTTGTGTATATATATATAAGTATTAATTTGATTGTTAATAAATATAATAATTAAATATTAAAATAAAAATTTTATTAAGTAATATATTTAGAACGTGTGAATTTAATAATTTATACCCATCAAAATTTTGAAACAAACATAGCCTTGAAGATCTTGATCTGTTAAATGTACATCAACAAGAACAATAGAGACTTAGTATTGAAGAAGGCTTGAGCCTAGAAGAATTCGGGCTCTCTCCAAATCTGACGTCCCAACTCATCTTACAATTGACAATTAACCTGATTAGACAAGACAAACGTCACCATAATTTCCACAATAACCTTAATCAAGCATTAACAGGTGCTTATTATTACGCTATTAGTCCTCATCCCTCTTTTCCTCAAAGTGCCCATGCTGCCTCTCAGCAAAGCTAATGCAGTGCAGTGATCTTCAATCTTCCTTCCATGTCTGAAATTTCACTTGTTTATTTACATTCTTTGATGAAATTGCAGGAAAATTAGACAAGAAGCTGAAGAAATTGAAATGGAAGCTTCTAAATCGTAGAATTAAAGAAATCTTCTCAATTAAACTCGCCCGCTCAACCACACCATAGCCCCCACTTCAACCAATCTCTCCCCTCATTCCTTCAAACCCACTTTGTTTTCGTCATTTTCTTTTATCTCCCTAATTGCATTTTGTAATCAGTAGCAGTTGTTGGTCTGTTGACGGAGTAGGAAGAGAAGAAGAAAACCCCAAAATGAAGCAGCTGACGGCGGTGCAGCCGCAGGGCCGCCGGAGCAACAGCTTCCGGAGTTCGGACGCTGCCATCGAATGCTCAATGAAATCGCCGGCGACAATATTTTGGCTACTCCTCCATGGACTCTGCTGCTTGATTAGCTTAGTCCTCGGCTTCCGATTTTCGCGTCTCGTGTTCTTCCTCGTCTTTTCCACTTCCTCGCCGTCCACCACCAACATATACACCGCTCTTCAGACGACATTGCCGTCGTCTGCTGCTCCTTCGCCACCTGAAGGGAATGCCGTTGGCGTCGGGAGTAGAGTGGTGGTGGGTAGGCATGGGATACTGATACGGCCGTGGCCGCATCCGGATCCGGCGGAGGTGATGAAGGCGCATAAGATAATCGAGAGGGTTCAGCTAGAGCAGAGGTCTCAATTTGGAGTTAAGAGCCCTAGAACCGTGATTGCGATCACGCCTACTTATGTACGGACTTTCCAGATTCTGCATCTTACCGGCGTTATGCATTCTTTGATGAATGTGCCCTACGATCTCATTTGGATTGTTGTTGAGGCTGGCGGCGCCACCAACGAAACCGCCTCCCTGATTTCGAAATCGGGATTGAAAACTATCCACATTGGATTCAATGGGAGGATGCCTGTTTTATGGGAGGATCGGCACAAGTTGGAATCGAAGATGAGGCTCCATGCTTTGAGGTATCCTGATGTTGATCCTATCTTCGCGTCTTTGGTTTTCTTTGAATTTTGCATTAATTGAGATGAAAGTGCTTATTGTAGTGGTTAGCGGTATGACTATTTATATTTTGAAGTGTTTGCAATGTGCAGAGTAGTCAGAGAGAAGAGGTTAGATGGGATTGTGATGTTTGCGGATGATAGTAACATGCTTGCTTTGGAGTTGTTTGATGAGATCCAGAGAGTGAAATGGGTTGGTGCTGTTTCAGTTGGGATACTTGCACATTCGGGAGGTCTAGGAGTAGCCATTAATCAGAGAGATGATAATGAAAAGGATGAAACATTCTCGCAAGTGCCAATTCAAGGTCCGGCTTGTAATTCTTCAAACCATTTGGTTGGGTGGCACACCTTCAATACACTGCCATTTGTGGAGAGGAGCGCTAGATATATCGGGGATAAGGCAGTTGTGCTGCCAAGGAAGCTGGAGTGGGCTGGGTTTGTATTGAATTCAAGGTTGATGTGGGAAGACTCGGACAAGCCGGGTTGGTTTAAGGAGTTGGAAGAGGTTAGTAAGGATGGAGAGGATATTGAAAGTCCATTGTCCTTGTTAACTGATAGTTCAGTGGTAGAGCCTCTTGGTAGCTGTGGGCGCAAAGTTCTGCTGTGGTGGCTGCGTGTTGAGGCACGAGCAGACAGCAAATTTCCTGCGAGGTTAATCTTCCCCTATTTACATTCATAATTTGCAGCATTTGTGTTTCTTTATAAACCTAATTTTTCAACATTTATTTTGATGTGTTTATCTAATGGATTTCTGCTCTCTTAAAAGTTGAGGTTTGCAATTACATTTGATAGAATATACAATGTTGTCTAATATCAGGAATTTCTCCATACTAACTGGAGGGTTTTCAACAATATTTGTTTTATCTTTATGTGATGAGCTGTGAAGATTTGAAGATGTTTAGCTGTTCAATTGTCTTTCTTCTGATGAATTGCCCGAAATCCAGAAAACTAGGATACCAGAAGAGTCTGTTAATAGTGTTGAAAGTTATGCAGGTATACTGTTTAGACCTTTCCAGAGTTTATTGCAAGGACTCATCAGTTTTCGTCATCCACGTCACTTCCAGGAAGATAATACTTCTTAATTTGTGTAAAAATCAACTTTATAATTTAGGATTAATTACACCAACCTCTCCCATAAGTTAGCACAAGTCATATCCCTCTTCCTTTTAATATAACAAAAACCTCCCTTCCATATTCTATATGTTTACATTTTTATTTTTCTATTAAGGTATTGGATGAAAATTAATGATGTTATAAAAAACCAATTAATTTTTCAATTTACACTTAATATTTATTTCTAAATTTTTATACTTTTTCATGGACAATGGCATTGTTAATGATATGTCAAATTTAAAGATATTTTTTATTAAAATTAAGACTATAATTGTTAGTATATGAGCCTACTTTTTTATTTTTTAACCAAAAACTAGGAATTAGATACCATAACATAAAAAATTATTTGAACTTTTTTATGATACCATCAATTGACATCCAAAACTTTAATTGGAAAAATAAAGATGTAAATAAGAGAGGTTTTTGTAATATTAGAAAAAAGAGGGATGTGACTTGTAATTATGCTGTATCACAGGTGTAATTAACTCTATAATTTAATCCACCATAAACTAAAAATGATGTTGATTACATTTAGGTATGGCTATTAGGCAAAGAAATGTAGTTGTGAGATGATAGCAAACATAGATCTGGTTAAATTTTCCATTTGCATGACTTCTGGAGTACTTTCCGGAAATGTAGAAAACCAGTATAAAAATGGTCCATTATCTATTATATACTGTAAAATAGCTATGGATGTCAAGAAAGAAGGTACATTACTTCGGCAAACGGTATTACTTCATATTCTTTCATGATTTATATGGTCTATGTGTGATTGGTATATGGTCAGTTTATTCGGTATGAGGAAAGTCTTTTTGATGGACATGTTTAACTAAATAAAACTATATATCTAGGATTTACTACAATTTTTCATTTCATTTTGTGGTGTTTAATGGAAGCTTACATATTCATTTGAGATATGAATAGATTTACTGTGTCTGGCTACACTTCATGGTATGCAGCATTGTAGTTTGCAGCCATAAAAAGATATTCTGAAAAAATAATGCTGTTGTATATTCCTCCCTTGCCAATATCACTCTTTATGGTTTTCCCTCCTCACTTTGATTTGAGAGCTTTTGTTGACTGAGTTCTATAACTTCAACATTCAACAATTATGACAATACGTGCCCATGCATCTAAATACACTGATCAAAAGCTGATTTCTTCCTCTACAGCCATGAGATAAAATCTTCTGACAGCCTGATACTCTGTCCATTGCCTGCTAGGCCTGTGGACTTTGCCACTTTCAAAGTTATATTAATTGTTGTTTGATCTGTGATTTCTGTTGGCCAATTAGCCCACCAAAGAGCATGATAAACCAAACATTTTAGTTTCCAGTGCAGCCAAACTCTATCACCAAAACCCCATAATGTCAATACACATATAATGTTTGTGTGTATTCACAGCATAGACAAAACAGGCATGACAGAACTACTATGTGGATGGGGGGGCCGGGGGGGGGGGTGCGGCACTGGGGATCGGGTGGGTGAGCTGCCCCCTGTGATTTCTCTTTTAAGCCCCCACACTATACATGGCTTGCTTGATTATATCCAACATGGTAATAGATACTGGCCCCAGAAGGTTATAATGTATTCTCCTCATATGATTGCCTGATTTTTGGATTTCGATTTACCTTCAACTAACCATACATATTTTTTTTGGAAATTTAGTAGTTTTATTTAGACTCTATAATATACTTGAATTATTGTTCAGTAACTCGTGCTAAATTCTGCCCAACTTGTGACTTTTTTGTATAATCTTCACAATTGGTGAAGACAAGGGATAAGGAATAGGGATTGCAAGACTTAGTCCTCTGTTAAAAGTAGCTATTTTTAAATATGTTCAGTTGCCCGTCTCCGTCTACTCCCCCCTTCTCTTTCCATCAAAAAAGGGGTGAAAAAGACTGAAGAAAACAAAATATCCAATGCTTGAACTTGTTGATTCTATGATTCATTGAAGAACATAAAATTGAATGCTACGATGCATGGATACATGTAGCGCAGTGAAAGAAATGCAGTATGATTATTTCACTAGGTTTTATTGCATTGTAGACAGCTCACGTCTAATCTAAATAGTTCAATAGCGATAACTTTCCAGATGGGTTGTATGTGTAAATATGTGTGTGTGTGCGTGTGTGTGCTTTTTCAATGGGAGAATTCAGAACCAACCTTTTAGAATTTACTTACTGATTCTTGTGGCATATGCTTAGTGACATGGAATGGGTGTAAACCGAATAACCTTGTCATGCTGCCTGTTTCTGCTTTCAATCAATGAAGTTTGTACTAACACTGCATTACTTGCATTTTGAGTAGTCTAGACTTCACTTTCAGAGAGAGATTAGCTAAGATATCGATTTTTCTCCATATAGTTCAAAGTTAAAGATTGCTGAGACCTCTAATGGAAGAGAGGAGGAAAACAACACATCCAAATTGAGCTTTGGCAGAGTACAGCTTAAAAGTTAATATAATTCCGAAACTTGATAGCTGTCTCGACTTCAAGTACCTTAGTTATATTGCCCTACTTAGAATGCTGTTATTGAATTATATTTGCATCTTACACTGGTGCCAATTGAAACCAGTTGTTTCAGTGTCCTTATTCTTTGTGACTAATTCAAATTATGCTTACTTGTTTGGGCTTATTTATTTACTTTAAACAGTTTTGAAAAATAAATTTCTTTTCCATGCAGATGGATAATTGATCCTCCTTTAGATATCACCGTCCCTGCAAAACGCACTCCATGGCTGGATACTCCTGAACTCCCGTCTTCTGTTGAAAAGGAAATCAGCATTCAGGAGAACACCGAAAGACATGCAACCAAGGGCAGGCCAAAAAGAAAGCGCAGCTCCCATGGCAAGCGCAAGCGCACAGAAACTGTTCTAGACGAGCATGTTGTTTCTACTGGGCAATCTGGAGAGAACTAAAACCTCTCTATCTGTCTCATCCTGGATTTTATACCACCCGAGAACTCATTACCATTGCCAGGCGCTCAATGGTAAAACGTGAAGACGGACTTCTGATCTTGTTTGGTAAATACATGGTTGCACGTGTCGCATATGCAGTAGCCAGTGGATACATACATCTCAATTTGTTTAGATTCATTTTGTTTGAAGTATTTCCTTAAAGCAGTTTTCTTTGTGTTGAGTGATTGGTTTTCTGGTGGGAGTGCCAAGTTTAGGCACTGGCCCTCTTGCATTGGCTGCTTGGCTGAAGATGTATTTGCTCTTCCCAAGTTTCATACATAATTCTTGCAATAGAAATCATATATCTATCCATTATCACTTGTTGAAACTCTTGGAATGGTACTACTGTTGTCAATAATTATACTATATGATAGCGTGCATGATCTGCTCTGAAGTGCTTGAGGAAGATTGCTTCATTTGTCTTCATTTTCCTTTTTAACACATATCTGAGATTTGTCTTAATCTTTAATGACTAGACATGATTCTAAAATACACTCTGATTTAAAAGAAAAAGATTAACCACACATAATGCATCAACTATAAAATCTTCTCCTCTTTAAAAGTGAATCCAGCGCACTTCTTTTTTATTTAGTATGTTTTTATCAATAATCTAAAAAAGTATATAAAATCCATCGACCAACATAATTTCAATTTAAAAATAAACAAAAAGCATCTACAAAATAACATTAAATTATCTGCAGTTTCGTTTTGCAATTGGCTGAGGAATAATGTGGAAAAAGCGGGCTTCTGTGTGATTAATTTGCTGCAGATACCCAGGAGCAGTTTTCTGGAATTTTCAGCCACGTCTCGTGTTCTTCTGAGCATTGAGTAACAAATATTTAATGAGTGTTTCTGGAAAAATATTAGGAAGAACAAATATTCATAGATTACAATTTTGTCAGATGATTTGATTTGGAAAAAAATGAATCAAAGTGCAGATTATATCAATAAAATTAATGCAATTATTATCATCATAATAAAACTTAATGCAATCACAAATGATTGAAATAATTGGTATCAAATTTCTTCTCTTTTTCGGAACTCATGTTATGGGATTTACTAACAGAACTCCAAATCTGAATTCTCGTCTAAATATTAAACGGGTAAGAAAAACCTATAATTCGTGATGTGCGAATTTGAGATTATTAGGATTATCGGTCAATCAATAGGGAAGATAGGCGATGAATGAAAATATTTTATAAATAAAATTATATTTGACAGATCTATTATTTGTAATTAACTTATGATAATATCAACTTGGCCCATCAATACTTGCAACCAGGCTCCTGAATTTCCACACAAATTACTTAATCGCTCAAGCTTTATTTTAAATGATCATACTTATTTACCCAATAACTTTATTTGTTCATCTCATAGACTTGTAACTTTATCAAAATAATTAATAATTAAATACGGGTGTCCAATTGTGTTCATCAAATATGGACACACATAATATAAAGTCTATATCCCAGATATATGATCCAGAAATTGGATAAATCACTCTAATCAAAATTTTCATTTAAAAAAAAAATTTGATAAAAGTAATCAAAAGCTAAATACGATTTAAACCACGCTTTCATGTAAGGTCGATGATCTATCTCTATTTCTTCTAATTGATCAACGTGTGTTGGGGTATTCTTATTATTAATAAAAGTCTAATGGCCCTACGACCAACTTAATCCACCAACAATTGGTAATTGACTTATTAAAATTTCACACAAATTGATTAATCCTTAATATTTTATTTTCATTTCATAATTATGTTTTTCATTATTTCATTTGATCACCTAATGAGATCATAATCTTATTATACTGATGAAATGTGACTATCACTAATGTGCAGGCGTACAATATGAAGTCCACCTATATCTGTTACTTGAGTAAATAAATCTAATTAAAAATTTGTTTCTCAATTATTTTAATAAAAGCTAAATAAGATATAAAACACACTTTTATATAAGATTGATGATCTATCTCAGAATTTCTTTTCCTATGGATCAATGTGTTGGTAATAACTCTATTTCATTACCACCAAAATGAATTATCATCAAAATCTATTCACCAAAAAATTATCTGATTGGTCAAAAGGTGAGGCAGGCCATACCATCTTCCGGTGGTCTCAAAAATAAACATCACGCGACATCAATTTCATTTTCTAACCGGTTTAACCTAAAACGGGCCATGTCCGGTCCAAATATTGATTAAAACAGTGCATACATATATAGAACCGGAGATGAGCAAGATAAGAACAGAAAGGAAGAAAGAACACAGACTTGCAGAGAAGAAGAGAATTGTTTGCGTCTCAGGCCAGCATCTCTCGTCTTCCACTCTTTCTTGTTCCTTTGTTTGCAGTCGTTGCCCGCCGCTACCGACATCATTTTTATCAACGAATAATTTCAGTCCCAAGTTCCTTCAAAGCATTCGCTTTCCCCATTTTTTCACTTGCTTGTTGGAATTGGGAGAGAATATGCCTTGCTAGAAGAGAATATGCCCTTTTTCTTTTGGCTGAATTTTTAATTTTATTTGTCTCCGAGCAGGAATAGCAGGCAGACGCTTTTTATTGAGTCCATGTACGCTAAGGCTACGTTCGGATGAAATTAGAATAAAAATAGTATCTTGTGCAGGAATAGCGGTTGAGCGCTGCAGCATTTATTATTAATTCCATGTACACTAAGGCTATGTTTGGACGCAAATTACTTCATTTTTATTGAACCCACATATGTGTAATTATACATTTATAGTTCGGATTAATTGATTTTAAAAAATTTGATGCATTGATTAGACAAGTGATTTAGTAAACTAATAAATTATTCAATTTAATCACCGATCTGACTGACGAAAACATTGATCTAAAGTGAAGGGCTTTTTTGGATGTAAACTGTACTTGTAGAAAATTCAGTACAAAATATTTAGAAGAAAAAAAGGTTATTTTGCTAAGCAGTGTCTTTGAAAGAATATATTTTAGTGTAGCATCCATCAAAATAACCCTTTTTCTTCTTTTATCTTCTAGTTTTACATTTTTTAAATTTTCACACTACCTTAATTTCCAACAGAATTTGCATTCAAACAACGCCTAAGCATATCCAATTTTTTTTTGATTTACATGCTAAGACTATGGTTGGATGCTAATTTTGCAAGACTTTTGATTCCACCAAAATACACCATTCTAAATAAAATAATAGTTTTTTTTTTTTGCTCTTTTTCTCTCTTGCTTATTCTTAAATTTTTGCACCAAATTTTGTACCAACAAAATCTGTATACAAACAAAGCCTAGCCATATGCAATTTTTCAGGTATAGTATGTTTGAAAAGAAGATTTGATGAGATGAATAATATTATTTAGTTATAATTATATAAAATATATAATAATAATTAGATGATGCATAATGAGTTGGGATAATGATTAATTTATAAAACATAATAAATATATATAAATACAAGTGTATGTGTGTGGATATTTATTAATTATAAATAAGTATAATAATTAAAAAATAAATAATTCGTTGTACATAAAAGAGATAAAAATTTTGAATTTAAATAAAAATTTTATACAGTAAAACGTTGAACGAGGCTAGATAAGATAATGAAAGGTTTAAAATTGGGTAACAAGCATACCCTATGATTTTCATGCCCATAAAATCATCATCTCCCACGGCAAATTCTTCAACCCTAAGCTCCCAGAAAGATTTCTCCCTCTCTCTCGCGCTATCAGCCATGCCTTCGTTTGTAGCCATCCTTCTCATCTTCATCTTCACCATTTCAGCATATGCAACTGACTTCTCCATCATAGATTATGATAACAAACACCTTTCGAAAGAAACATCACGGCCAAGCTATGAACAAGTGAAGGGCATAAATGAAGCGTGGCTGGCAAAGCATGGCAAAGTGTACAACGGAATTGGAGAGGAGGACAGAAGATTTGAGATTTTTAAGGATAACCTAAAGTTCATTGACGAACACAATGCAGGGGGAATCGAATATATAAGGTGGGATTGAACCAGTCTGCCGATCTGACTAGCGAAGAATTCAGGTCCACGTACTTTTGGGCATCAGGACAGGTGCTAAGCGTCGGCTTGTAAAGTCCAAGAATGTTAGCCAACGGTACGCCGTCCGGGCTGGGGACGGAGTCTGTGGATTGGAGGGAGAGAGGTGCTGTTGCTCACATCCAGAGTCAGGGAACTGGTGGTGAGTTTCACTTTCTGTTTTCTTATTCCTTCTTGCTTGCCTTTTCTTGTTGGTTTTATCTGGATTAGACGTTTTGAGTTATTATATATGCTTAACCGTATTGGATCAATCGCACGACATAGCAAAGAAAAAAGCGAACACGAGGCTTGGTAGCAATGGCTTACGCAGTGGAGAGATTTTCCGGCTAACCCATTTAATTAGCTTTATTCAGCTACGTACAGCAACAGTCACAGAGAGCAGACGAAGGGAAAAAGAGCTAGCAAGCAAAGAGTTTAGTGATAGAAAGAGAAAATGATAAATTTGAAATGTTTAAAAATGAAGGACAAAGTATACAATACTTTTCATTAATTTAATACTTTTCATTAATTTGTGCTGTTTACTTTCTATGTATCAGCAAGTTGCTGGGCTTTCTCAACTGTGGCTGCTGTGGAAGGCATAATCAAGATTGTTGCCGAGGAACTGATCACTCCATCTGAGCAACAACAGGTGGACTGTGACAAAGCTGAAAATGCTAGCTGCAATGCAGGCCTCATGGACTACGCCTTCCAATTCATCATCTCCAATGGTGGCATTGTAGGAGTAATTCGCCAAAAACCCGCAAGAAAGATTAGTGCAAAAGATAAACAGCGGCCATGGAGCACTGTCCTTAAAGAATTAATTAATTTGACAATTCAAAATATTTTCCAAGATGAAACAATTCCTATTCCGGGCTAATTTCTGAAATATCAAGAATTAGCAAATTAATGGACTTAACAAATACACAGCAAGCAAAGAGGAAGGAAGAGTCTTTTTTTTTTTTTTGTTTTGTGTGTGTGTGTGGCACTGCAAAATGGAAAATGGTGCAGAAAAGAAACGAGAAGAAAGACTTTGCTGAGAGGCAGAAGAAAGACTCCGCAGAGAAGCAGAAGAAAGACCTTGCAGAAAGGCAGAAACGGTGATGCACTGTTGCAGGGACGTGAGAATGCAATAGAGTAGAATGGTGGTGCACTGTTGCAGGGACGTGAGAATGCGATAGAGTAGAATGATGGTGCACTGTTAGTATAGTTTGCAGGCTAGAGCAGATGGCTTCGAAGGGAAGCAATAAAGTTTGCAGGCAGAGGAATGCGGTAATCGCAGATTAGTATCTCCAAATGCCTGAAGCTCTCAATAATTTATAGATGGTGATGGGTTGTAATGATTCAATTAAAGGTCTGCAATGATTCTGAAAAATGTTAACAAAAGGCACGTTTGGCCTACATTTTAAAAGGGTGTGAAAGGGCTAGTTTGGATGACAAGAAAAATGTAAGGCCGGTATTAAAAATAAAGGCTGAATTTTAAATGAAGAAAATAAAGGCATGTAAAATTTTGAAAGGGTGTTTCCCACGTGGGATGATCAAACCTTTCAAACACCTAACAGGCACGGACACTGAGAATGACAACCCTTACAGGGGCACTGATGGAAAATGTAATCCCACTCGGGTCGGAATTCAAAGCCTTAAACCAAGGCATGACATTTATCTTTCAAACAACCGCTTCCCAATTGATGTTTCTGATGATTTTTTGCAGCAGAACGCCAAGGTTGTCAGCAAAGACGGTTATGAGGAGGTGCCTCAGAACGAGAGAGCAGTATCTCATCAACCGGTTCGCGTCGCCATTGAAGCCTCCGGAAGAGCCCTTCACCTCTACTCATCGGTAACTGACCAACTAACCAGTGTTTATTGCAGCTGGAACTTCGACCATTTGAAAGCTTATTTGGCTGTGAATTATGTTTTAATCAGACCATATTTTCTGGTGAACGTGGCACACAACCGGCCCATGGAGCGGTGGCAGTCGGATACTGCACGGAAGATGGGGTGGATTACTGGATTGTGAGGAACTCATGGGGGACTAACTGGGTTGAGAATGGCAACTGAGAATACAACGTATTGCTGTTGGTCATCGCTTTGGCAAGCATGGAATTGTTGTGGAGGCTTCTTATCCAACCAAGAGCGGTGAAAATCCAGCAGGTTCAAACCTGGACAATGGTTATGCTGCTGACTGAGATGGAGAAGCACTTGAGTTTGGAAGATCCCATTCAGGGGCGGTAGTTTTATTATTTTCTGCTTGACCTAAAATGGATCTGGGATTTTCTCGATGAGGATGATTAATGTGTACATTCATTCTAAATTTCGTGTAATGCTCCATAACTATTTTCTGAAATATAACTTCCCTTTCAGAAGTTGTTTCCCGATACGCTTCTGATGGTCTACTCAGATGTAGTTAGCCATGTTTCTTGAACACGTAAAGAACCTTTAAACAAAGTCTTTACGGTACAGTTTCAAACCATAATCGCCAAAGCTGTTCAAACGACAGGGGCCAAACTTTTCGAGTGTTTCACAGTGTCTCGATCTTCAAGTAAATGATTCCATGACATGGAAATGGCCCAAAAGGGAGAATTTCAAAACAAGCAAACGAGAATATTCGGAATCAGGATCACTCATCTCAAGTTTGCATGAAATCATTTAAGTCAATACATGATGTTTCATTCGCTGACTCTTTCAGAATGATAATCATTCAACTCAATACACTTGTTTAATTTAATACGTGGAATACATATCATTACTATAATTTGAGAAATTTTGAAAGTTGCCCTTAATTCATATAAAATTAAAAAATAAACAATTAAAAATAAACATTGTATGTTTAAATTATTTAAAATTTTTATAATTTTCTCAATTAAATATGTTATAAAATTGTAAAATTTTCAATAATAAAAATAAAAAATATAGAAATTAAACAATATTAGAAAAAATGAAATATAATAATGCGTTGAAAAAAATGAAAATTTCAAGGAAAAATAAAAATGTACATTAACTGGAAAATGAGCAAAATAAAAAATTTTGATTAGTCTAATAGTGTAAATTGTTTGGACAAAGAAAGGATAGCAAAAAACAAACATAAGAAAAAAACATAATACATTGAAAAGGAGGGGAAAAAAACAAAAAAAAAAAGATTACTAAAATTAAGTCTAATTTAATAATTTTACATTTAGATAAGTCTAAAATGAACATCATCTGTAATTATATATATGTGTATATCATGTGTGTATTACATATCTATTAAGTTAATGTGATATAAATGTTTTTAATAAACTAATTGAAAATTAAACTTAAATTTTATCTAAAGTCCTCTATCTTAGTTAAAATTTGGTAACTTCCACATTCTTTTAAGTATAAATCCCAAATATCAATTCTCATAATAATGATCCAAATAAAAATTGTGAGATTCATTCTCATCTCCAATACCATCACACCACGTCAATGTATAGATAGGTGAAAGAAGCTATTAATTGGCGTACTTAAACCCTCAGTTACCCAGAGACCTGCCTTAAGGAAATGTCGAAGCGGAGGTGCCATAGAATATCTACTTCTGGTCAACCGTAATAATATCATATAACAATAAAAATTTTATAAATTCCGTGTTTATCGGAGACTAAATTCCTTGTTGGTATCAAATATTTGTCTTTTAATCTTTACATCGAAATCCACAGGCTCGGGTACAACTTTAAATTTTTCCCTTGTGTGCTAATTGTAATCCATGGAGCCAAAACAAGAAAGCTCCAAGCTCAGCCGTTGTAAGCCCAAACCTTTGCCCGGGTAGCAAAATCAAGAAAGGCAAAATTGAAGCAACAGGAGAAATTTAAAAAAATGCTTAAAGGCTGCACTTAAAGATGGGAAATTCAAATTACCTGTGAATTTAAAATTAGGGGAGTAAGCTGTCGCTCTCTGAAGAAGCTTCTCTCACTTCTCTCTTCCCATCATAACGCTGAAAAGAAAATGAGATTGTCTTAATGTCGACAGAGAGCCATCATAAGCAATAGAGAAAAATGCAAGCAACAAAAAAATGAACCATATAAGGTGTATTTCAAAAATACCTGTTTCCCAAATGAAAACGGAAGATATTTATATTTAACCATATGCAGTATTTGCCTCCTTAGAGTTAGCGTGCACAGAACAACCCAGTAGAAAAGGAGAATTGGCCAAAACACAGGTACATCAAACATGCTGAAGAATGTCAATAGGAAAGCAATGCAGAACGCTACAGTGATTGAGTACCTAGACACAAGACAACAATGAATTCAGATCAAACTGGACATGCTATTATATGTTTTGCGAAGGTCAACACATAATAAACAACAAAGTCTCAAAGTAAACAGATTCATCACTTCAATTATGCATCGAACAATTGCCAAACTAGAACAAATCCAGTCAAAACATACATCAACCATTGCTAACTCATAATTGTCAAGGTTTGCTATATTAACCAATTCTAAGCGGGTAAACATGACATGCCACTTACCTTAAGGCCATCAATTCCCTTTACTGAACCATGGACAATAATAAAACAGAAAAAAGGAAAAAAATAATAATAATAGCTGTACTTATTGACACGCCCAATTCTCCATTTTTAGATAGCACCAATTCCACTTGCATACAACAAACCCATTCAAAGAGTCACTAAGAACCGAGGAAAACTAACTAAAAGAAAGAAGGATTAGGTCACACAAATTATTAAGATGGGATATAAATGAATAGTCTTTCTTTTAATCTTGAATTTTGACAATGCAACAATTCACTCGGAGTGATCATGGCACAAATACTTCTGTTCTGTCAGGAATGTAACAGCTCGTTCGAGATGACAAATAATCTCAACTAAATTAGTATGTACACGCGAGCATTTGATGTCAAATTGCAATTATTCATAAAAAATTGTGACTGAAAACCCCTAAATGTTGGCTTTGTGGTGCTTAACATCTCTCTACGGAAGTGCTTCGACTCCAAAAAAGCATTCTAGACCACACCAAAAATCATTATATTTGGTATATACGATTCAATCCAAGGGAGCAATTATCTTCTATATACAATAAGGGTTGGTTGACTATGAATCATCATGCCCTAATTCGTAATTTTTGGTAACAATGAAATAAACCAACGCACCAGAATTTGAACTCTGGGAGGCGGCGGACGAAAGGGCGGAACTCGTCAGAGGCCTGAATAGGAAGTGTCGGGCCGTCGGTTAACTCCGGGTCCACCTGCGGCGAGAGAAAGCCGACGAGGAGATTAAGAATGTATATGCCGAGGGAGTATGACACCACGTAGAATCCCTCAAGTAGATAAACCCGTAAAGCGTACACGAACGCGATGCAGAGGAACGCGATCCACCGGTAGAGCACGCAGGGCGTTAACTTGTCCAATAGGTGCTGGTACCGCTGCGATATTGCGAACCTCGACTTCGACATGGCGGCGGTGAACGAAAGGCCGTCCGACGCCGAGGTGGCGGATGTAGTGGCAGGCATATTAGTAGCGTAAGTGGAACCGTCCGGCGAGGGTTCCGATTCCATTGCGAACACGTTAAGGGCTTTGGGTCTGTTTTTTGTGGAAGTGTTTGGTTGTGCGTTGACTAGCCGTGGATATGTAGCCCGGCTTAACCTAATTTCAGTTCAGCCCTTCAGATTCTTATAAAATTCATATTGCCAACCGAACTTTAAATATTTACAATTCAACCCCAGAAGGTTTGTTTTTGTTTGGGAGCATCCATTCAAAGTATACGCTGTGTTTGGATGTATTTTTTGCCGGAAGGGAAAATTAATACGAAAATTTTAGAATATTATAAAGGTAAAAGAGAAATAAAGAAAAAATTTATTTTCGCGATAATATATTGGCAAATGTGTTTTAATAGAATGAAAAAAACTTGGAAATATGACTTCGTAATAAAGTGTAGACTTTTATTCCTCTTGCAACTTTTTAGATTTTTTTGCATCTTAAAATTTTATTGACATTGTTTCTGTTTTTTTGGAACGAACATTTCACTTCAATTTATTGTATTTTACATTTCACAAAATCAAGAAGCAAAAATGTGAGGAATAGTCATTTAGAATTCTTTCGTTGTCAGTCGAATAAAAAAATGTTTTGATATAATAAATGTAAACTAGAAAATAATAAGTATAAAATGGAATGAATCCGCATTTTTTATGAAAATTTTTCAAACCCTATTCAGATTTAGTTTTATTACATCTATACTTTATTTATTAACATTTGACGCATAATTAATATGGCACGTTCAATTTCAAAACTTCATAAATAAAAAAAACAATTATTATGTGAAGCTAGAAAGAAAATCGCTTATGAGGTAATAAACCATATCAAAACTTATTAAAGAGCTTATCAAAAATTGTTTTAATTTTTTAACGTGTGATTTTAAATGTAATCTTTTTTTTAAATTATATAAAATTAAGATAGAAATAGAAATATAATTAAAAAGTATAATAATTGTGATATGTATTTTGAGGTGGATAATTTAAAAACAAAGTTAGCCATAGAGAATCATATCATAAAGGAAAAGTAGGGGAAAAGAAGAATCATAGTTTTAAAGAATTTTATTCGAAGGTTGAATATAAATTATTTTCAATAGCTTTCGGATCATTTTTAAACATGATGTACTAGATCATATTAATTCATTCCACTTCAAGTTCCAATTTAAATATATCTTGTAGTTTTCAAATATGAAATTTGTTAATTAGTAAAAGTTGCAATTATTAAAATTAAAAATATAAAGAATATTTAAAATAAGAAAGTAAAGAAATATTAGAAGAATATGAAAAATTAAAAAAAATTGAGAGAAAACAACAATAAATATAATAAGTTAAAAGAAAAAGGTGAATGTAGGAAACAGAAAAATAAAAGAATTTGAAATAAGGACAAATTTGTCATTTCATATTGTACAAAGTATTTAAAATAAAAATACAAAAGATCAAAAGAATTTTAAAATGAGAGAAAACACAAATAAAAGATAAGTTAAAAGAAAAGAACAAAAAATAAAAGAAATTAAAATAGTAATGATTGTATAAATTGACATTGTGAAACCAGAAAACTTTATTTTCATAACAATATATATAGAATACATAATTAAATAGTTTATCTAGTTAATTGATAAATAACTAAAATATATTATAATATTTATACTAGTTTTATAAAGTATAAGTTTTTATTTTTTATTTGATAAAATTCTAATATAATTGAATTTTTAAGACTGTGTGTTTGGCTGTGAATTCTAATATTGTAAAAATGTGTGTTTTAGATGTGAAATCTAATAATGGTATAAAATTAAAAGAGAGAATGAGAGGTAAAGAATTTATTTTGATAGACTGTATGTTTGGAGCTTATGTATCATGATAGAAATGTGAAGTGTGCATGGATGACATCCAAACACAGTATAATTGTTTTCATTTATTTACATAAAAAAATAAATATGAAACACTATTCATGGCCAAGAACAAAGTAATGGCATCTCATTTAACGTGTGTGTAGGTAGTCCTGCAAGGAGGGTTTCATGTCCTAGAGACCCTACAGGGGTTAGGGATTTGACTAAAGAGGGAGACAGTAGAAGGGAACTGTGTGTGAGTTGACGAAGAAGGCTGGAACGGCCACAAGAGTCGTTAGGGAATAGGGAAAACATTTTCCTTTTTTTTTTTTTTTTGGTTGTTGATGTTATTGAGAAATTGAGTTAATTATATAAGGATGTTTTGAAAAACATATTAAAAGAGTTATTCTACAGATTTTAGTCATGATATATTAGTATAAATTTAAAAAAAGCATGGAGAATTATTTGAAAAAAATTTCTAAAGCTATAGTTGCATTTTATGTGGTCTAACTACATAACAGAATATCAAGTTTGACATTACGTTTTGAGTTTCATCAAACACTACAAAATAGCCACAAATGGCAGGTTTCAGCACATTTTGTGAACTGCAAGAATAGAATAGGGTTTTCCATATAAGATGCAATCTGTAAGATCATGAAGGACCCAAAAAAGGTTGAGATTTCATGTGTAATTGACTTGAAACAAAATGCAGAGATAATCTCTGCAGCGAGTCTCAAAGGGACAACCACAAAATGCTGGTAAACTGCATCAAAGAAGAATACTAGGATTCCGGTTCTGCCTCGGATGCTTCACATAAACATTATACCAGGATCTCCAGCATGAAATTCCCAGTAATTTTTATAACAAGAAGATCCCTTTTTTCAACAAAAAGAGCAAAATGCAGAACCAATCAAGGAGAGGGGGTGTGCATAAAAGGGAGCTGATGAATGAGAGTTTTCACAAGGATCAAGGGCAACATCCATTCAACATACAACCATCAGTTGGATAAGATGGCATAGTGTCAAGAGGCAGATGACACTGTGTTTCTCAAATGTTAGTGCAATAGTAAAGGGAACATGCTTTCCACAAATTTAAACAGCAGGTCACACATGATATCACAACGCCGAGGTGCCTTACATAACAACAGAAACTCAAACACAGATCACAGCCACCCAATGCCTAGGTACAGAAAGCAACATAAAGAAACAAGAATCTATACTTTGAACTTCCGTCATGCAGATTCACAAGCCATCATTTGGACCTCCATCGCCATTTGACAAGCTCCGCAAAGCACAGGTAACACAAGTCCTACCAGCGAAAAGGCTAAGCCTTGACTTGTTGGAAGGTCGAGCTCCATTGCTTGTTGATGGAGCACTGACATCGGCAGCTGAAACATTTCCACCAGCGTCAATGGCAGATCCACCAACTACTGGCGCAAACTTCACGCCATCGTCTTGCGCTGCTCCATCACTTTTGCTTGTGTCCACAGCCTCAGATTCAACCACATCCACGTCTAAATTCACATCTAGTAACACCCTCTTTTTCCTCAGCCAACTCGCAGCCTCACTGGACACTCCCCTGCACTTTTTGACCTTGAGCTTCACCAGATTTGGACACCCAAAAGCAAATGCCTCAATCCCAGAATCTGTCACGCAACAACCCTTTATACAAAGCTTCTTCAATGCCATACACTTTGCAGCAATGCATGAAATCTCACTATCTCCAATGGTTTCACTCCCACAAAGCGCCAATCTTTCCAACTTTTGACAATTCGAGGCTACCGCCGTCAAGCCCACAGAGCTCGGATTCACCCCCATAAGCACCAGTTCCACAAGATTAACACTATTCTTTGCAATGGCAACCAATCCCTCATCACCTATTCTGTTTGTTCTCCACCCATCAATGTGGAGCTTCCTCAGAAGCTTACAATTCTCTGCAACTGCCAAAATACCATCGTCTGAGCAATCAGGAACCTTTACCAAGTGAAGTATCTCCAAATCCGGACACTTGGAAATAGCCATTAGCCCAGCATCACTCACCTGCAGCCTCTCCAAATCAATCTCCGTCAAACAATTCTTCTTCCCACCAATCGTCTCAAGCAATCCATCCCAGTCCCCCAAACACCTCAAAATCTTCAGAGTCTTTAAATTCTTCGATCCAATAATCAAGGAGGCGAAGCACTGCCCGTTATAAAGCTCCTTAAGCGTGATTGACTTCAGCGACGAAGCCGCCGCCCCAGGTCCAATCGGTTCAACCGCGAATCCGTCGTTAATTCCCCGCAGACGCTTGACAGAGAGTTCCTCCAGCGAAGAGCAATTGTTTAAAAGTGCGTTCATGCCTTTAGCTCCAAACGTACAAGACCCACAAGAGAACTTGCGTAATGATCTGCAGTTTTGAGCCAAAGCGAACATACCAAGGTCGGAGACTTCGCGACATCCGCGGATTTTGAGGTGGCCGAGGTGGGAGCAACGGAGGGAAATCAGGGTCAATGCGTCGTCGTTTAGGCTTAAGGACTTACGGTCGCAGCGGAGGGTCAGCTTGGCGATGGAGTCAAACCGGGCAAAGATTTTAGGCAGGTGGACAGAAACTTCGCTGGAGGCGTTGAGTGCGAGGCGGTAGCGGCTCTGGCCCTCCACGGTGAGCCAGTGTCGGCATACCAACGAGCAGCGCTTCCTATCTCCGGGGCTAAGGAATTGGAAGATTAGGGCTAAGCATTCGTCGGGAATCCTGGAGGTGTGGTCTTGTTGTTGATCCAGAAACACGCCCTCCGGAAGCTGGCAATCGGTGGGGTGCCCGTCAACAGAGGGGCTGATATTGTGGATATGGGTCAAACCACCCGAGGAGCAGCCGTGGACGGAGGTGGTTTGGCCCATTTCCGCGTCGTCTTACAATGGGTTGAATGCGAAATCGGTGATGGGTAGAAGGTGGGGGAACAAATTCAGATTTGGGTGAACTAAGAAATTGGTGTTCTTCGTTTCATTTATTGTGTAGCATGGATTTGGGATACGGGGTGGCAATTTGACCCGTCAAAAGCGCACTACTCGGAATTCTGCGTGTGGAGGGGGCGTACATGGCGGCGCGTCAACGCCACGACCGAATTATGGTAGGGAGCAGTTAAGGAGAATTGATTTCCGTCGTAGGAAACGGAAAATACTTTTCTTACGCGTTTGGAAGGCCATTTGGATATTTGACTTGGGGAAGGGTGCAAAATGATAATGTTCACTAATTTTGGGTATCCCAGGCATTTTGTTTGGGCATATTTTTTCTTCCATAAAAATGCACATCATATGTATGGTTTTTAAATGTATTATTTAATTGACTTTTGGCTTACCTATATTTGAACTTTAATTATTACTTATATTTAAAATTAACTTATTGCTTATAAATACAGGTATATTGGCATCTATGTGTTTTATGCCTAAAAATGATTCGTTATTCATATGTAAAATTATATTATTCAATTTGTGTGTGTCTACGGAAAAATTTAACAACGAAACATGATTCCGACATTTAATATGAGTTTGGTTTAAAAAAACTAAAAAGTAAAAAAGTCAAATGTATAATGGATTCGGGCCTTTTAATGAAATATTCTAAATTTTAAAAAATTTACCAAAATAACCAAGTTTATGAGAGTTTAACAAAATTAGTTTTCCGCCAATGAGGCGGAATTTAATATAAATAAATAAATAAACTTATAGATCCCACCCTCTATGTATAAATAAAATGTATATATCAATTCTGCCCTCAAAAGAATTGGAAAAAAAACCAAAATTTTATTGTTAAATTTTATTTTTTTTATATATCTTATTGATAAAAAATTAAAAAAATATTATATATATTCTTGTTCTACAAATAATACAAAATTATGTTATATATTATGTTAAGTAACTCACCTAATCCTTCACATTTTATCATATGATGGGATGAACTTTCCATTTCATACCATCGAGAGAAACACATTGATATCTACATATTCCAAACACCGTTTACACTTGGTTGGACTAATCACCTTCCCTCAATCTACAGTAATGTATCTACAACTTTTCAATTGAGATTTGAGTATTACTTATATTATTCATCGATTTTAATGGTTGGACTAGAATCACTTAATTTTGATGTATTACTTATATTATTCATCGATTTCTTACGTTTTTCATCACATAATAGGTAGCATGCCTCTAACAATAGTGCTGCTAATGTTGTTGATGATACACAATTAGATTGTCTTTATATGCCACTGGAGGTCACTATAATTATAAAGTTTACAATTTACTATTTTTTAAATAGTACCTTTGTTTATGTATTGAAGTATACATGTAAAATCATTACTATTATTATTATGTATTAAACATTATTGTAATTTTGTGATTATATATTCAAATTTACAAATTTGAAATTTATTTATAAAAATATAATTTTAAATATAATCAACCTTAAAACTTTAAAAAAAACTCTAAACCACTAAACTTACTACTATACACAAAAAACATAAACTACTGAATATATCAATTATCATAAACCACTAAATAAAATCTCTAAATTTCAAACATAGCATAATTTTGTATTATTTATAAAATAATTTTTTATTTTGTATTATTAGTAGAACAAGAATGTACAAATAATTTTTTTAAATTTTTTTATCAATAAGGTATATAAAAAAACAAAAAATTTTAACAATGGACTTTTGGTTTTTTATTCCAATTGTGCCCTCAAAGAAGGCAGAATTGATACATATATAAATATATATATATATATATATATATTATATTTGAATTCATAAGTTTATTTTATATTTTTAATTAAATTCTGCTATTGAGAACGGCTGAATTAATCAATTCCGCCATCCCAACGGTGGGAATACTTATTTTGTTAAACTTCCATAAATCCGGTTATTTTAGTAAAAATTTTTAAATTTGGAATATTTAATTAAAAGGCCCGACACACCTTACCTAATTTTTTAAGTTAACAAAAAGGTTGGCCGTTAGTTAATAAGAAAATACTTGAGGTTTTCTTATAACAAATATAACCTTCAATTTTAGTAAAAAATAAAATCGAAGTACGTGTTTTCAAAGATCCCTTTTACCTGCTTCGTATTTTTTCAATACCACGAATTAGATTAAACACACACACACACACACATATTATTTCATTAGTGGGAAATGTTTCGAATAAGTGTACTGATAATTTAAAACTTATAATAACCAATTTTTATGTTTTCACTTTTCACCGATGCTTAGACACATACTCTCAAATAAATAAATTATCGTTTTTATTTTTATTTATTTTAACTATAATTTGAAATTAAAGAATTTAATGAGAATTTACCCAGTCCCATTGATTTGAATTTGACGTTTCAAACTTTAAGTTGTTTCCATTATTATCTCTCAATTTATTCAATATACTTAAATCATACCATATACCATAATAAGCATCAAACACAACTTAACAAGGACCATCTATCTTTCCTGTTTTTTAGGAAAAAAACAAAGAAGAACCATGTTTCCTTAATATCTTTCTACATAAATTTCAGTTGCTTTTACCCAAATATAGAGACAATTCTTGGTTATATTAATTTCTTTGGCACCGCGATCTTATAATTTGCATGACAAGTATTCTTTTATTTATCATATAAAATTAGTTTGGGTTAGTTCAAATCGATCTAGAGATAAACTTTCGACCAGATACATAATTCGCAAGCTTATCCATGCACCAATTATGCGGACCTTAGACACACACACATACACACAGATATACACTTAATTAATAATATTTTATACTATTTTATGACATAGAAGGCCCCTAAAATGACCCCTTTTGGTTTCAAAATATAATGACTAAAATATTCTTTAGATTTTTTAAAAATTTGATTCTTTTTTCAATTTGCAATTTTCTATACAAACTTTAATTAATTGCATTTTCTTTTAACAATTTCAATTCATCAATTTTGCTTTATATGGTTTCTTATTTAAACTTTATATTTTCTTTTTAAATTAAAATTTTTAACATAACTTCAAAAGAACTATTATTTATGTAAAAAGTAGTTGATGTTAAAAGATATTTGTGCATGTGCATCCAGTGCGCAATAATACTAGTCGTGAATAATTCACAAACTATGCCTTGAATCTTATCATTTTTTATCCAAATTATTTTGGGCTAACAAGAATATCCACCTTCTTCAAACAAAATTCTGTTAATCATAGCTTCACATGTGGTCATTCATCACCAAGTTCGTACACCAGAGTGATTTTTATTTTTGATGAGATTTTAGTGATAAAATTAGATACATGTTTTTTTTTATGTGTAGACACAAAATTTTTACAATACACGTTTGCGTTCAAGCTTTACATGGATATGTTATATCTTGCCCAAGGCTCTTTTTGTCTGAAAATTATTTATTTATTGATCAAGTTACTGAACCAATTATGGATTGGCATCTTGATGTAATATCATAATTAATTACTCTGAAAAAAAAAGGAACAGTCTTCCGTGTGTGCGTGGGTTTATGAGAGCAAGTGCTAGATTTCAATTCCCACGAAAATTATTTGTCCCAAGAAAAGGGGCGTGGACTAAATCCCACTTTAATATAAATATTTGTCTATTTTTAAGTTGTTGTTAGTGATTTATAATTGTTAATGGTTGTTTGATTGTTATTATTATTGTCACCCATAAATTATGTTTATAATGTAATTATGTACATAAATCATTTAACTTAATTATAATTAACTTGTAAGTTGGATTGAAGTTCGTGCATGACACACCCACAATATTGTTACAAGGCTATAAACACGCACAACTCGACAAACAATAAAGTAAAGTGTGAGATATGAAAATTATTTACACAACTCGAAGCAATCTCTCTTGCATATGCCTAATAGAAAATTACATTTAAAAAGTAAAGTGACAATGGACAACATTCCCTTCTAATTCTCTTTTCCAATATTAGAATTTCTTTTGTTAATAACACAAACTCAACGACAAATTAGTTTGTATCTAATCTAAACAATCCATTCTCAATGGAGTATAAAGCTTGCTCATCTTTAGATTTTATAAATGCATGCATACATGTCTTAAAATAATTATAGTAACTTCTATCAAGAAACAAAAAGTGGAAGTACTACAAATGCTCATTTCATTACACTTATGTTTCGACTCTTCAAAATTTCTTCTGCTTTGACAAACTAAGCAAACCTTGTGAACTAGGCTCTGGTATCACTTGTAAATTGGGTTAAAGTTTAGAGTATATCTACAATGTTGTTATAAGATTAGAAAAACACATACAATCACGTAGGCAAATCACAAAGTAATGTGTAAGGTACAAAAATTGTTTACGCAATTCAAAACAATATTTACTACATTTGTATGGCATTGCCCGTATAGAACTTTTCATTAAATTCCAAAAGTAATGTGAAAATAAATAATCATTTCTTTTAATTCACTATCATAATCCTAAAGTTTTAAATTTGTGGGCAACACAAACTTAACAACAAAGTAGTTTGTATTTAACTTAAACCTACTTTAGGATTCAACACTCGCACACTTTACTCATTAACACAGAATGACAATGAAGATTAAGCCCACTAAGATACTTTAACTCACAAGCTTTCTCTCATATTCTTTCTAGCCTTCCTCAACTTTGATATCTTCATTACAACTTCATCCACCTTTATATAAAGTAGGAGAGTCAAAGTCTAAGCTAAATAGCCTCTTGTGGGGCCAACATTCATGCCCCTAACTTTTAGGCAAATTTCTCTTTAATGTGTCGAGATTGTTGGCAACAATTCAAAAGTAAAAGACTGGACTAGCTAATATTCCAAATTTGGTGGCAACAATCTAAGTTTATCAAATCTAACTAATCAAAACAAATTAAAGTTGTAGAGTCTAATAAGTTGGGGAAGTTTGACCAAAATAAATAGGAAAAATTACACTACCCTCCCCTGACATTTGGATTAAATATAATGACCTTCATTTATACTTTACAAATTATGCTGACTTTCCTTGTAGTACTTCTCTGACTTACAAAAGAGTCATTTCGATGACTAGATTGATGTAATGTCATCACAAAAATCTCAATTTTACCCCCAATTGACTTTTGCCCCTATTAACCAATTTTTTTTTGATGGAAAATACCCTTATACGTTTGCCATGATTGTAGGGATGCAATTGTCATGTAAATACAATTTGACTAGAGGTTTGTGTAATAATTATGAAAAGTTGTGAAAGAATATGTTTTAAACTTATTTTGTAAAATTTTATTTAATTTAACAATATTTTTTATAAATTTGACTTTTCTGTGAATATTGCTGTAGGCTTTTCTATTAAACATATACATCACATAATACCAACACACAACACCGTAATTCAATACAAAGTCATCAAACCTATACAATCACCACATACACCCATCCAAATGCAACAAATACCAAAATGCCACATGACATAATTCAATACAAAAACACCACATACTATAATACAATAAAAAAACATGGAGCACAATTATAACCAACCTCTTTTTCAACCATTTCATTTAACATAACGCAATCCAACATCAACATATACATATTGGTATAATTTAGTCACCAACAAAGTGATCCACATAGATGTACATAACATTATGGAGGGCATATCTCATTAAGTTGTCCAAAATAAGTAATCAAAAACAAGCCTCAGTTTAGTCATCAAACAACAAAAATTAGTTCAATCATCAAACACTAACGATTTAATTTGAACAAATTTAATCAAATATAACAAGCATTAGTTCAATCATCCCAATAGTAGCACCTCATCAGTTCTTACAAGCATCCTACCCTCTCTACTAAGAATATCACAACTAAAATGCTTACACTTTGAATGAATATCTGGGACATGGCTTAAAGCAAGGGCATCGACTTCAATCATCACGTGTGTTTATTGATAGCCATTCAATGGATATTTTTCAATATAGAATTTTCTCCCTCTTGTAAATCTATCAAATATTAGTTAGCCGATTTATTCATTCCTAATGAAGATTATGGTACATTGATTTAACTACTCTAAAAAGATCTGAGTGGATTTAAGTCAATTGGTTGAGATATAGTTGACCTGCCATATCTAGAAGATATGGAGAATTTGCAAGAGTTGACCATATCATCCCATTGTATATAGCCAACAAAATCTAGCGAATATGAAAGAATCTTCAGAATTATTTTTAGCTCAAAATAATAAGGAAATGTTGCTAGAGCCACCAGAAATCCAGGAAGAAAATAATCCCAAAAAATGGCAAAACTAATGATATAACATGGAAAGTATCATTTTCAGATCTCTTATGAGTTTAGTCAACTGAATTTCTTGGGGGTGTTTTCCAAACCTAAAAGGCTAACAAGATGGGTGATTTTTACAAGCATAGTGAGTTGTAGAGGACATATGAAGGTTTACATTGAGAGAGATTTTCGTGCTTGAGAGAACTCTATAGACAAGATATGAAGAACACATGTTTGAGTGATTTCACACAAGAGTTTAAGACATTTCATTGGTCATATCCTTAAGAAGAAAGTATGTAAGATCGCCATTTGAGTTGCTAGGTTTAAGTTTATCCACAATCACCCTATAAAGATAACAATTGAAATCAACCCTTGGAAGGAGGAGGAGGAGGAGGAGACATCATTAGGAGATGAGAGTCGTTGATCAACGCTAGAAGTTGGGGTCAAGAGAGACTCTTAGCAAAGCGGAGGCAAGATGACTTGCTATTTATGGGAGTTAGGGTAGAAACGCATCAACTCCTTGATACCAAAGAGAGTTTGGGTAAGGCGACTGACTTTTTATTGGTTTTGACTAATTTGTTTTAACAAGTGTAGTATCATTGTTAGTGAAATTTTTTTGGGTGTGGCGCCGCAATTGTAAGAGAGTTGTTTAGTGTTTTTAATTTCAAATTGAAATTACTCTATCTCTCTTCCTTTGAATTCTTGAAGCATTCTCTTTGAAAAATAAGGAAAAGATGGGAAGTTCCTCCCCCAATAATGGTGTTAAAGCGATCGATGAACCCACATCGCTATAGTCTGCTAGAGTTGCTATGGTGGTCTATAAACCACTGGTTGAGGCTACACCATTAGCCACCCTTTCACCAAATGTTCCCTATACCATAACTATGGCAAAGGAAATGCAAGAAATAGAGGGGACCACTGCAGATATTCAAGAAACTATTCCAATTGATAATAGAGAACTGGATGATCTATCATAAAGAGGCGCTGAGGCAAACGATAATGTAATACCAGTTGCAATAAGCATTCTTGAAGCTAGTGATAATGCACTTGTTCAGGGGAGACGCCTGTTCACAAGAGATGATCGAAAAGGTGATTGCTTTTGACATGATCTTCTTCATAGTCTCAACCCTCTAGTCTAAAATGAAAGAGAATTATGAGTGACACTCTAGAAACGGCAGACCGAAAACTTGAAGTGAAGGTTTGACAGCATGGACCTAAGTCTGAATGAATTTCTGTAGATCATGTACCATCCTTCAAATTCTAGAACAAGCAGGTTAGAAGAATGTGGAATTTCGTTAGTTAAAGGTCCCTAGCTATTCAATTGAGGGTTGATAAATAGGTTTTCACTAACATTGATTTTTCTGCAATTCTTGATCAACTAGGCCTTTGAAGAATTGGATCATCTATTACCATATATAATAGGGACCTAGTTCACAAGTTCTATTATAACCTTCATGAGTCTATTTTCGAATATGACTCACCATTTCACTGCCAAATGTGTATGTCTCTCTCAAGACTTGGAATCTTAAATCTTAGCGTTACAAGATAAAAAGTTCAAACTAGATGAGTAAATTGCTATTTTGCGCTCTTTCCTACCATCTGTTATATCATCAAGACTGGTTTTACCGCACCTGGACTTTCATCATCAAAATCTAATTTTAGAGCTAATGACCATGTCCCACTCAAAACCCTACATAGTTTTGGGCCTAAAGGGTTAGTATGCATGTTGCTAAAAATGATCCATCATCTGTAGGTGCCAGTAAGAGAAACTTGAACAATGAAGATTCTGAGTCCGAAGCTTTCTAAGGAGAGTCTTACTTAGGGAGAGTCTTTACTGTGCCATGTTACTACCAACCCAATCATGTTATCTTTTACCTTGTCTTTTACTCTGACACCATATCTACAACTTCATGACTTTCTTTTAGTTTTCTTTAGATTTCTTGGTTTTTGCTTTGATATTTTAGGTTTTCATTTGCTTGTTGCAAATCTTAACTCCAGAGGTAGTGATTGAAATAACTGAACTTGTATCCGTTGTAACACATGATGTATAATGTAATGCAACAAATTTTGCAATTGACTAATATAAATGAAATATAAAGTTTATGATGGGTTTCTTGTCTTTCTACTTTATTTTGGTCATCATATCTAGCAAACATTGGATTTTACATTTGCCAACATCGGTGATGTGCCCCATAATGACAAAGGGAGAGAATGTAAATAGTGTTCGAATAGTTGTCATTGTTCTTGTCACAACCCCAAATGTGGTGCTTACTTGGCAGATCAAATTTTTCATGGAAATTATGGATTTTTAGGGATGTAACACATCATGTGTTGCAACATGATTCGTAGCAAGATCTTGTAAATATGTCAAATATTTATAAGTTGATTTATTCCTCCCTAATGAAGATTATGGTGCATTGATGTTACTAATCTAAGAAGATTTAAGTGGATTTAAGTCAATTGGTTGAGATATAGTTGATTTATTACATCCAAAAGATCTGGAGAATTTGTAGGAGTTAACCACATCTTCTCATTCTCTATAGCCAATTAGATCTCGAGAATATGAAAGAATCTTGGAATATTTTTAGCTCAAAATGATAATGAAAGGTTGTTAGAGCCGCCAGAAATCTAAGAAGGAAATAATCTTGAAAATGATTCAATCGATGATCTAATATGGAAAGTATCATTTTTGGATTTCTGTAAGTTTAGTCAGCTGAATTTCTTGGGGATGTTTTCCAAACCTAAAAGACCAGATAAACAATTTTTATGAGCATTAGTGAGTTGCAAAGGACACACGAAATTTTACATTGAGAGAGATTTTCATGCTTGAGAAAATTCTTAAGACAGCATTTGAAGAATACATGTTTAAGTAATTTCACACAAGAATTCAGGACATCTCACCATTTTTATCATTGAGAAGAAAGTATGCAAGATGCCCATTTGAGTTGTTGGTTTTAAGTCCATCCACAGCCATCCTATAAAGTGAACAATTAAAGAACAATTTTCAGGAGGGGGAAACATCATCAGGAAAAAGGACTCGTTGATCAACATTGAAAGTTGGGATTAAGAGGGAGTCTTGGTAAAACAGAAGTATGGAAGCTTGTTGCCTAGGGGAGCTAGGTTAGAACGCGACAACTAATTGATACCAAAGAAAGTTTGGAGAAGACAAATGATTTTTTACTAGTTTTGATCAATTTGTGCTAATAAATATTGTATCAATATTAGTGAAAATTTTTTGAATGTAGCTTTACAGACATAAGATAGTTATTTTCGAATTGTATCGACAAATCCTTGGTGTACCTTTCAATTTTTTGCTTTGTGTAAGTTTGTGGTAGTTTGTAATGCATCACAACATGTATTATAACCAACTAAACCAACGAATGAAAAAATATGAGTGAAAATGTTTTATGATTTGGTTGATGAAAAATACCAAGAAAAGAAAATAAAATGTAAATGAAGAAAACCCATTTTTTCACAAAAAAAAAAGCGATAAAATTGTAGAAAGACTAATATGACTTTTCTCTCATTGTTTAAAAGGTCCACCACCTTCATTCTTCTCAAATCTTACGACTTATTTCTCTTAAACAATCAAATAAATTTAAAAAATGGCATTCTCATTTTATTTATTTTTTATTAACAAGAAAGGTATGGTTTTTTTTTTTTTTTCTCTCTCTCTTAGCAATTTTTTTCTTATTAAAATCATTGTACTATACACAGTGTAAAAGCAAGGGCTAGCAGTGGGAATACTTTCCACTGTCACGGCGTTGACTGCCTCTGTACGAAGCGAAGGGCGGGAACGGGAAACTAATTCAACTTGTCTCGTGAATACATTGGGCGGGATCGCACCAATTCACCCTGCGCGTTGACAGTGACACCGTGCCTCTTCATCTAAGAGCAAAAAACTGTACTTGTGACTGGACAGGATGTTAAATTTTGAAATTTGATTTTCAGATTCTGGTAAAAGGATTTTTTTGATTTGATGAATTTTGTAATTTAAAAAATATAATGATAATATTTTTATGAAATAGTATAAATAATTAATTAATGTGATAGGTTATTATGCACAGTGTATGATAATTGAATAAAATATTAGAAGTATGATGTTTTTGTAAAAATAATGTGATAAGTTGATTGAACAAAATATTATTAGTATGTGAAAAATGGAAATGGGATAAACCTAGGATAAAAGTAGTGTAAAAAATTTCTACATTTTTCAAAAAATGAAGCAAATGGATCAAACTTTTTGTGAGTCAATAGCCTCAAACATGTTTATCGTTTACCAATTGTCTAAGCACGGTCATGCAACCTCTTGTCTCCTACTAATTAATAAAGAAATTCTAAATCAACTTATAATTTTCCCAATAATCCAATAGTAAGAGAAGAATTGACTATTGAGCTACATGGTTCACTTTGTGAGTGCCCGAAATAATGTCAACTCAAAATAAAAAACATGCACGTATAGAGTGGAGAAAAATATATGCTTCTATTTTGGTACTACCTTCTCAACTCTATGTCCGCCGGAGTACACCTGTTATTAAGATTTTGATACATGTTATTTATTTGGGTATGATTTTGATATGTATTTTATGTGTGTCAACAAAAAATTAAAGAAATGTAGAATTTTTTTAAAAAAATTATTATCATTTATTAAATAAAAAATTTAAATTTTTGATGTAATTTTTCTGAACTTAAAATTAGGTACAGTGGTTTTTGTGAATTTAATAGACAATCTTTCCCAAAAATAAAAATAAAATCAATTTTTGGTGTAAGTTTTCTAAACTTAAAATAAGGTATAAAATTTTATATTTTGAATAGATAAATTTTTATTTTTTAAATAGTTGTTTTTTATTTTTAAAAGGTAAGTTTTTATTATTTTGATTTTTTAAAAACTTTTTAGGCAACAAGCCTAAAAATATATGTATCAAAATCTGAGTAAATATATGGTATGTGTTAAAATCTGAGCACCTGATGTACAAAACCAAGTGTAAAATCGATTGGATCGTTTTGGTACCAACTTACAAAATTTATCAACTCCTTGCCCGTTAATAGATTTTTCTGTCGCCTAACAGATTAAAATTTATTAGAAATGCAATAATTTATATTTTAATATTTCTAATATATGATTTTACTAGATGATAAATTATAATATATATGTGTGTGTAATGTAATTTAGGATATTTATATAACTCTTAACATGCACAGGCATAAAGCGCATGTTAATGACTAGCTAGTTATTAAGCACAAGCAGTCAATAACAACTACTTCTGATCTCAGGATAAAAACACTAAATTGTCCCCACTTTTTTTATTTTTTACTTTTTATTTATTTCCACTATATATCTTTTAGTATAATTTTATTCTTTTGTCATTTCTTTTTTTCCCTATTATCTTGCATCTTTTTCCCTTTTTAGCCTTTATATATTTTTAATTTAAAATTTTCCGATTTTATTATTTAAATAGTTTCTATAATCAAATTACTTCAATCAACATAAAAATATATTTTATTTATACAATTTTATGTGTAAAATAATTTTTTTTATTGCACACCCTAGTATATATTTTATTTTTCTTCCTCAACCATGCCGCGCTTTGAACAAGCACCGCAGCAAATGAAACGGTAGGCGTTAATATCCACGTTCACCATTACATTGACAACGATCAGCTTTTGGCAAAACCGAACACGAGACAAACTTGGCCGATGTGGTCAACGTTAAAGCGAGGTCCCACTGCCATACTATTCTTCTCGCGTGTACAACACTTTCCAGATCTGTCCATCCATTTTTCCGAATTCGACGGTCTTCCTTGCAAACGCGACTACAAGAGAATGGTGGATAAATCGCAATTATAGATCTTCGTAAAGTATTCATAATATCTGTAATAATTGCAACGAGGTGGTCGGGATGCGAATCTGTTGATGCTTTTTACTCGAGCAGTGTGTTCCCAGTGGCCCTTCGAGTTTATTGCACTCCCCCTCGAGAAATAAATTTTTATAATTATTTGAATTCTTTTTCATTCCATCGCAGTGAATCAAAACTAAAGAATTGTATATTCTATTTTACGAAGTGTCTAATTTTTTAAAATATCTATAGTTGAACTTTCTGATCTATAATCATATTAAATTATTTTCATCAGAATTTTATTATGAATGGATTGTTATAATCAATGATTCAAAAATAATGATATTCTGTCATTATTGTGAGCGCAATTATATGATGCATTAGCATCTAGGAAGTTGCTAGGAATGCATATTTATGAAATAATTAATCAACAAATATCAAAGGTAAATCTAACAACTAAATTTGGGAATCAATAAAAATGTAAAGAAACTTACGGTGTGATTGATACTTGACAGTCACCCCATCCTTAAACATATTTGGCAATGTGTTTTATAAAATATTATTAACTCATTTGCATCATTTTATAAAATTTTTCTTAAATATTTTTGCCCACTCAATATTTTTCCGTTCCCTACTCTACAGTTAATAGTTAACCTTATATTTCGCTTGCCATCACTTAATATTTGCACATAATATTGACAGTCTCTCCTCTCCACTAACCGTATTTTATTCTATAATTATATTACCACATTGGTATAAATACATAACTTGTTGCATCAAACAAAATTTTATTTTTTCAATACAAAAAGCATCGTCATTATATTTTTCTGACAAACTCATTCAATCGTACATAATCTTTACCATTTACCCCACATTTTATATGTCCCCTAATCTCCTAAATTCAATTTTTAAAGATGAAAGAGCCACCTAATCAAAAGCTTAAGTTTTGTCAATTGACTTGGTATTCATAATCTGTATGGCATGTTAGGGGCAAAAATTAGTTGCATCACGAGTTGTTAGTAAGACTTGATATTTTAAGTAGGTAATCAATTCTAACTCAATTCATTTATTTTCTCGGTTCATCAATTAGACTTAATTTTAACCTGGATTTGTAAAGATTTAATTCATGTTTATGAATTTTGTGCTAAGTTGAACTCGTATTAAAAATTAAATATAAGAATGGTAATCTGGTCAAGGGACGAGTTGGTACGTTAATGGCTTTAGGAGGAAAATGGACACAACAATAATACAAAAATAAGTGAAAGGAAAAGATAAAAAAATTGTTTTATTAATTAAAATATTTAGAATTACGACTATATTTATTATTATTATTTATTTAAAAATACATATTATAATTATTATATTTTTTAAATTTTATTTGAACTTTTTCAATAAAAATATACTTTAAAACAAAAAAACAAACAGAGCCCTAACCCATATGATTTGCGTGCTCTATGTACAAATAGGGCTGTGCGTATAGTACGTCATTATTGTGTCCTCTTAACAGTGATGTTATCTTTTTCTGGGCGCGAAAATGAACTTCATAAACTAAAACCGTGACAAGAAAACATATATTAAAAAATATAATTAAGGGAAAAAAGGGAAGGGCGTGAAAGATCGCCATATTAGAACACCTCTGCTTGCCTCTATGGAAGGTTGGCTCCTAAGTCCTCACCTTCTTCGTTTTCTCTCTCCGTCTCCCTCCTTTTCGGTACCAGAGAGATAGAGAGAGTAAAAAGGGCAAAAGAAGGGTGAAAACAAGCATAAGAAGATATGATACTGAGCCCAAGATTCAATCTTTTAAGCTTTAGCTTGTTGTCTTAAAGATAATGAGCAGAGGTTCCTGGGTCTTCTTCGCCGTAGAAGAAAATGGTTTCACGTTTCCAAGAACAGGAATCCCTTCCTCAAAATCCAATTTTTGATGCCCTGTACTGTGAGGAAGAGCGTTTTGACGAAGATTCTGGTGTTGGGTTTGGCTTGAAAGAGCCAGAAATTGAGGATTTTAATCCGATTCACAAAAGGCCCTTTGGTTTTCTGTTCCAGCATGACTTTTTATGGGAGGATGAAGAGATCATTACCCTGCTGTCTAAGGAAAAAAAGCAAGCTCATTTGAGTTACGACGATGAAAATTCAGATGGGTCCTTGAAATTGGTGCGAAATGAGGCCATCAAGTGGATGTTGAAGGTGACTGCACACTATAGGTTCACTGCCATGACTGCTGTTTTAGCTGTGAACTATTACGATAGGTTCATCACAAGCCTTTGCTTCCAGAGAGATAAGCCATGGACGAGTCAATTGGTAGCTGTGGCCTGTCTTTCTATAGCTGCCAAGGTGGAGGAGACTCAAGTGCCTCTTCTATTAGACCTTCAAGTATGTTGTCGTATAACCAGGTTTCTTTCTTTTTGCATTTGAATGTATGTGTTTGTGAGAATGAATTTTGTCAATCAGTGTGAAAATGTTTGGGGGATTTTGTTTTGCTATTCATTAGCGGTGTTCTTCGTTATGCTCTAGGTAGAAGAATCCAAATATCTGTTTGACGCAAAAACTATTCAGAGAATGGAGCTTTTGGTGCTTTCAACACTCCAGTGGAAAATGAATCCTGTGACCCCAATCTCGTTCTTTGACCACTTTGTAAGGAGATTTGAGTTGATAAAGGACCTGGACTGGGAGTTTCTAAGGAGGTGTGAGAGTGTAGTTCTCAAAATCATCACTGGTACGTAGATCAGTTAAATTTTGCCAACAAATATTTTTTTGAGTATGATTGACATGGTAGCGATTATTTACTCTGAATTATATGTAGCGCTGGCATTTTTTCAAATTTTTCCTACTTAAGAATGATTTTGAGTTCGCTGATCTCTAATGCCATTGAATCCGTACACTAGTGCAGATTGTAGAGTTGTGCATTATCTTCCATCGGTTATTGCCGCATCAGCAATGAATTGTGTTATTTGTGAGATTGCCTCTTGTGATGCACCGGAATTCCAGATTCAACTTATGAGTGCCCTCAGAACTAGCAAGGTTAGCTTGCTTAGGTGTTTTGTGCATTGAGATCCTTTCTATTATGCCATATAAATTTGAGAAATTGGGCCCAAGGATTTACATTTGCATTGATTTAATTATGTCTTCCATACTCGATTGTGAATTATAACAGGAAAAGATTGATGATTGCCACAACCTTATCATGGAGGTGATGGATGATCATAGTGGTAAGCCTGGCTCTAAGCGCAAACACGAGTCCATACCAAGCAGTCCAAGTGGTGTTATTGATGCGTATTTCAGCTCTGATAGCTCAAATGATTCTTGGGGTATTGCATCTTCCATGTCATCAGCACCGGAGCCTTTGTTTAAGAGACGAAGAGGGATCAGCGTGTGAGGCTGGCTCCACTGTGCACTGTGTCTGTTGGTGTGCCTCACCATCCTTATTGATCTTTCATTTTGTGATTTATCAGATAGTGGCCAATGGTACTTCATAATCCCCTTTTTCTTGCGTTGTGTTACGTTTTATAATTTAGCGAAATTATGTGACAATCTCACTTAGTTTTTTTTCAAGACCATGTGATGGGTCTGACTTGTTTGACAATTGTCTCCATCTCTTTGATTCGGAAAGGAGAGTGAGATTGTTGGGGTTTCTTCCTTGAGTAGCATCCTTAGACCTTTATTTTCAATTAATGTATTTGAGGACATCAATTTCATCTGTTAACTATGTTGCCTCCTTGCATGTTGTACATAAATAATGCCCTATGCCTAGGTTAGATCAAGAATCAGACAGGGATGGACATCCCCAAATCCTTGGGTTTTCTTATAGTATGAATTAATGAATTAAGAAATAAATTAAATGAATGACAGGTTGGCAGTGTACTCTGCTTCTTTAATTGTTTATAATTGAATTAAAATATGGAGAGATTTCTAGGTAGCAGGAACAGATTGTCCGCCAGTGTGATTCAAGTTGCGGTTTCATTGACTTTTCTTACCTTGTCTTGACTTAGATGGCAAACAATTGAGTTCTCCCTTGTCCAAATAATCTAATCTGGAATCCTGTTTTGTGCAACTTAAGACTTATTTCATCCTGTTTGGAACATAGGAAGATAACTTGATAAATATGAACAACACTGATATTCATGGTAAAGGTAAATCTAGTCGCAATATCAAGGGCATAGCTTTGAGCGTATGAATGTGAATTTGTGCAATTTGCAAATGTGAGGGTCTTTGCTTAATGTACGAAACACTGGACATGCGATGAAAGTAAACATGGCGAATTAGGGCCATGCTTTAGCTAATCATAGATTAAGGTCTAGAATTAGATGTTGGTGCTGGTGAGGATTGAAATTGATTTAATGGCTGCTGTTGAGTTAGTTTACAGTGCGTAGCACGAGTTTATGGTAGGTGCTGTAGTTGTGTTGCTTGAGTTGGAAAGGTCGACAAGTACGTGGAACTGTGCAGTAACTTCATTTTGGATGAACGCAACAACGATGGAGTGTTTTGATGTAGACAGGCGCAGTGATTTGTAAATGTTTTCATTGAATAATCCAAATTAATTGGAACCATAAGATGCCTGCCTGCCTCGTCTTTTCTTTGAGTGCATCAGATTCATTTGCCCTGGAGGGTAAAAAGATAATAACAATAGAATGATATAGGGGCTGAGGAGCACTACGTTAAATCAATGGACTACTACTAATGACTATGGGAGCACTATGTTTGGACAGAATCTTGTACACAAACGTGTCCACAAAAATACAACATTTTAGACTCTGCTAAGGTGTTTTTTGTTTGTATCCGACTATTGAAGCAAGAAATTAGGTATTCTCTCTTTCTCTAGTAGTTTATTTTCTTTTCAAGAACGCTGTGACAAAGGAATTAACAGAAAACCAATATAGTACCCATGTCCCTCTTTGATAATTGACTACGAAAACTTCTGCATTATTTCTACTTTAACACATCATAAGATGTAATTTGAAAAACACAGATATCAGTATTAATTTGTCATCTTCTATGGCAGAAAGAACAAAGATATTTGTATCTTAAAATCTACAAACAGTCCAATTATAGTTTTCACACAAAAACTCATGAACTTCCCATCCTTTCTGAAAAATTGTCGTATATGTGAGGTCTCTTCATATACATATGTTGGCCACTTAATAAATGCAGAATTGGGATGATAGGATTTGTTGGAATGTGCTATAAACAATCATATGGATAGGGCCCTTTAAAAGTCTCAAAAGAACCAAATCAAAAGCTATTATTTTGATGCCAGTTTTAATGAAGATTTGACGCGGATCATCTTGTTCTTGTCACTGTACCACAATTTTTCAGAGGGGTTACACATCATTTAGTTTAAGAGATTAATGTAATCGGAGTACATAATGTGGATTCCCCGCTGCACAAATGCCAGGGAGTTGAGTTCAATGACACATAAAGATGATTAGGTTGCCTAACAGACCATAAAATGACGTTCGGCTATCGAAAGCATACCAGTGGCTTCGTTTCAAACTCTTACCAGAAGCTGAATCATATCTACTGAATGGGCCTGGATTCAAGAATTTGCTGGTTGGCGCAGTAATGCATTTGCAGTTTCATAATGAGGAGCAGCTGTGTTGTGAGTTGTGACATTGATCGATTAATTAATTCTTCTCAACTATTATATTTAGTAAAATTGACTATTTGAGTTGATTAAATTTATTTTTTCATCATAACCTTTGCATGAAAACTGTTTAATTAAAACTATAAGGTTAAAATAGTAATTTGAATGATATATAAAAGATTCCCAACGTTTTAATTATTTAACGATGGCTTTCATGTAGAATTATTCTTTTTATAATTTTGTGATTTGTAGTGAGTTCTTATTTAATCACGAGTTTTAATAAATTAAAGTGAATGTGTGATTAAGTTATATCAAATAATATAATCTTCCGTTATTATTCAAAATGAATATGTCTTAGGGTTTATTGACAAAATATTTCATTTTAAAAAAATTATCAAAATGACCGATATTGATATATTTTAGCAAAGTAGGATTTGACATAATTCTGCCGTTCGTAACAGTGGAATTCTTTTGATGGTGGAAATAATAAAAAATGAAAAAAAATTAAACAATTCTATCCTTGGAAAGGGCGAAGGGTGGAATTGACTGGTAGTATTAAAAAAATTCAATTTCTATTTTTGCAAAGTGGAATGTGTGTGTGTGTGTGTGTATTATAGTGGTTTATATATTTTTTGTTCCACAAATAAATAACAAATTTTGTTATGCATAAAATTTAGGGTTTATATATAGTAGTTTAAGGTTTTATATGAGTAGCTTAAGTTCTTTATGTATAATAATTTATTAATATGTAAGCTTAGTGGTTTAGAACTTTTTCAAAGATTTAATGTTGATTGTATGTAAATTTCAATATATAATCACAAAATTGTAACAATAGTTAATACATAAATTAAGATGACATTTAAAAAAGTTAAATCCTAAACCTAACATCCACGACGACTCCTAATGTCACATAGAGGTGGTCTAAAAATGCATCGTTGATGATGTCTACATTTTGCTCCAGATGCAGCAATATTTTCTAAGACATTTTACTTATCCTATTAGGGATAAGGTGATAAACTCAAGAATGGTACGGGTGATACATTAAAGTCACGTGTACCTAGTTTGGTCTGAAATGGTGTAAAATCAAATTCCAATTAAAGATTTATAGATATATTGCTATTGACTGGGAAGGAGGGCATGATCTACCTAACTAGATATAAATGGCGTTTAGCTGTAAGTGGTATCTGATGGATCTGGTACATAGACATCTGTGTGCTCCTATTAGTGATATGAAGTGAAAAGATTAGACACATTCATATGATAAGATGCAGAAGGACTAGGTGCCTTTGCTTAATAAAAAATAAAAGGTTCAGGCATGTCTGCATGATATGAAATTGGCAAGTATCATGCACTCATGTCTCTTATATGTGATATAGGCGACGGGGGGCTAGAGACAATTTCATATGGTATGAAGTTTCTCGTCATACGTGATATGTACACAATCGTATATTCTGAAGGACACTATCGTCGTCACGGTAATGGGTTAGGTGGTCAATTTGATCCACTTGAAATGAAATAACATTGGTCAAATATTATGATTTGTATACATAAATATGTCAATGGATATAACATCAAAACGTTTGTAAGAAAAAGATTCAGAAGGCAATTTTATTTCGTTCCAAATATGCAAAGATGTCACTCTGGCTTAGTTGGTAGCCCTTGTCCATAAGTTGCCAGATTGGATTGATATTCCGACATGTAACTTGCTCATACCACTTAGTGTACCCATATACTATGTGAGTTACATGGTTATCGTGAACCTTTTCTTAATTAGGTTCTTCTATCTCATCCATCATACAAGTAGTCGACATGGCATCTAAGCTAATCTTCTCACGAATTGCCATGGCGATTAACTGTATGTAAGGAGTCCTCCTAGCATGAGGGGTTATCTAATGTATACTGCACTATTCCAAACTATCGCAACACCTTCTCCACATGTTGCCTCTTGACAATATCATATAATATAAGTGGACCTAAATAAGTCCACATATGTTGGCCGACATGGCTAAGCAGCTAAGCATAGCATGCATCAGGATAAGGCTGCCACATAAATTGTTAACGCTATTAAGATGTATTAGTAATATTACACAACAAATATCTTGGTAAATTTTGCATTAAAAAAGGTAGCACTCCCCTGACCGCGCAGTCCAAGATATTGTATATAATGTGTAAGGTGTAGGTCCCAATCTCAGTGTAATATTTATGTTTACTGATCTACCTGCAAAAAGGACATTGCGAGTTAAATTAGGAGAAAATAACATACTCTATTTTAATTAATTAAAAAATCAATAAAGTAAATTTGTTATTACCGTGTGTCATAGGGCGTAGTTAACAACTCCTCGCCGAGCACCTAAAGTGACTCTCCTAATGGCAAAAAACAGGAGCTACACTAGGAATCTTGCTTCATGTCCATATTTGCACGCACAGCATACAAAAATAATAAGTAGACTTGTGTCTCATACAACAATAACATTAAAATCGATATAATATATCTGTAAAAGCATATGACCATCACTCATACATTTAATACTTGCCGATGATGATGTACACAGCTTGCAGTATAGACATGCGAGCATAGAAAGACCCCATTTGAGGTGGCTTACCCTATCCAAATCCTCTAATGACTACAAATATAGCAATTTAACCTTATTGCCTGATGAATTAGGCATTATGCCAGTCTTCAAGAGTAACAAGGTACAACAATGTGCATACTGTGCAATCTCTAGCTGAGTGTTGTCATCTTCTGGTAGACGATCCCATATGTGCTCAATAATTACAAGTAGTCGGATGGCGTCACCTTTGTGAAACTTTGACAGCTTGGGTCGAATTTTTAAAAATGTCTCACAATATGCTTGCCGCACTACCTTATTTCTGCCATGTCACTCTTAATAATCAGCTCCCCAATGACTGGCACTTGCCATCTAACAACTACATCTTCTAATGTAGCAATGGTCTCACTAGACACAAAGTGGAATATATGTGTTTCACATCACCACCTATTGACTAAAGTTGTGATCAAATGCCAGTCCAGTGATAAATGACAATTCCTGAATACTCCGTAAAGGCCAATGTCATGTAAAATCTGTACCATACAATTTGGAAACTCATCAAGTGTAGAGCATACTCTATCAAGGTACTGAACCCATATCATAAATTCTAATTCACTGGCCCACACACTCTTAGACCTATGCTCATCTTGTCTCCATAGCAATGTACAGTTCATTGGTCCAGACCTTATAACATCCTTGATCTTACAAATCGAACAAGCATTAATCATTCATTTATGTAAAATCAAATAATTCAAAAAATGAAAACTAAGATATGAAAAATGTTACAACATAAAGTTGCATAATAACTCGATTTTATAATCAAGTAATGATGATGCATGGTTTTCTATTAATATATATAAATGGGTTCCTATGGGCATGTCCTTGTTTGTTTTTAGAATTTGATCAAAAATATCTAATTCAACATTTATAATTTTCACTCTTTCCACACCTTAGAATACATGTAAGTTGTAAGGTAATATAATTTTCTTCAAATAATAATGGACTATCATTAACGAATCGTTTAAGTGAAGTTTCAATGGAATCATTCTTGATTTCGCATTAACCTTATAACAAAAATATGCCATCATAATGATAAATTACCATTCAATCAATTAGCACTAAATTGAAGTATTTGATAGATCATACATAAGATATTCCAAATATACACTAGGTACTTAGTCGTATTATAAAAGTAATACATAAGAAATACAATATCAAATTAACAACTAATGAAGTCATGGCTATCAAGATGAGAATATTGCCTGTTGTCTCATGTATTGCTGCCTTACACGAGTTTGTGTCCAATCCATCTCATTCTTAATGTGTGTTGTGCAATCTTACTCCATTCTCCTCGATATGTGACGGACTATATTAGGCACCAATTGGAATGTTAGAGTATCCCAAAAAGACTCGTCTCTTATCAGCTCAAATCTCCCTTCATATGTTCATAGGTAAACCCCAAGGAAGTAAAACTTTTTCTCAAATTTTTTTTGGATTAAAACCTTTCTTTCGACATATTGTAATCACATGTGAATAAAGTATCTCATAAATCCTCTATCACCCACACGAACATTCTCCACTTCTAATCTTCACGACATGTATGTCATTCTCTGTGATCACATTTACTAATAACATTTTATTGTTGAACATTTCTACCCTAAGGTGGACAGATTACTATCCCATTTCCTTGCATACCTAAGACTAGTGCCTGCCTCTCCAAAAATGCACTAACAAACCTCTCAAATGTAAGTTAAACTATTGCACAAATTAGAAGACGCCTGACTCGTTTAAGCACTTAGGTAAGTTTTCGTTCATATTTTTTGTTAAGATATTAGTGCGCCATCCGTCATCATGTGAAAGTACCCATTTACTTTTGTCAATAGCAAACAACCATTCAACTGTTGTCCAGCACATGTCTTTTAACTGCACTTTCTTCAATTGTTTGTTGAAATTTGAACACAAATGTCTAAGACATAAACAATGTACACCCTAAGGGACTATAAAATCATAATTAACTCGCATAGTAGATGTGATGCTAGTGTGTTGATATGAAATCAAGCAGTTACTCTTAACTTCTTTTACAATGGGTGTGCTGATTATGTCCAAGAACTATTGTCATGATAAAAAAGTCTCCTCATCTACTAGTACAAAATAAAGAGGTAGAATTTAGTGATTAGCATACAATGCGAGAACAATCAATAACTTGTGCTAATACTTCATGTATAGGTGAGTTCCATCCACACATGTCACCTTGCGACAATGTTAGTATCCATTGATACACAGCTTGAATGCTCAAAATATATGGTACAACATATATTGATTCAGGTACATCGTGGTAACATTCCTCCATTCCACAACCGTGTCAAGGTTGAACTTCTACAGAGCTCCTAAATAATATGGCAACTTCCTCACTGAACTCTCCTAAGTCCCATACACATCTTCAATGGCTCTTCTCAAGGCTACTAGACTTTTGCATACTTGCACTGAGAAATTCTTAATTGCTGCCTGCAATCATTTTTTTTTTAATCTTTAAAACTATGTCTACTTTAAGCACCCCCTGTCACAATCATAAATTGCTCCCATCCTTCACTCAGAATGTCAACTAAATCTTACTCCATACATTAGGATTAATATCAGGAAAAAAATGGGACTATTGAGTATAACATTCTTTGTCCAATTGTGCATACGGCCTCACGTGTAGAATGCCCTTCATCATGTTAGCCTCTTGTATCTTCGCGAAGGCATCAATGTTGACTTCTTCTTCCTTATTTGTGGCATCACTTTCAACTTCTTCATTATCATCCTCAACATCATTGTTCCATCAGCTGTAGCCTCACTGTCATCTCCTTGTTCACAATTATCTTTATACGGTTCCCTTATATTATCTTCAAAAGCCTAATTAGGTCCATTTTCTACTGGTGCCTTCTCCTTCATACACTAACATGTGAAGTTGTAATATATTGATGCGCTACTAGTGAGTCCCGAACATGGAACTGAGACAAAGACTCAGTCACCACAGTTCGGCTAATAAATTGCTTAGCAGTAGAATATCACAATGCACTCTCAAACCCTAGTGAGGCCACTGGTTCCCTCTATTCTGTCTCAATGTTCAACTCTAGATGGTTGATGTAACTACTTAGATCTAACAAGACTCTCAAATTCTAATAATTATTTATGGGTAGTAAAATAAACTGTTGCCTCTGTATATATCCCTAAAAACATGCTTCACAGAAACCTTTTGTGTTACTTGTCTGATATCAAATCTGATCAAGTCATGTAACATCACTAGAAATTAGTTGAAATTTGTGTAACAAAAAATTATACCGATCCTACGCAAGTCACGGTCATATTTTATAAAATTTCAACTCCACACTATGTTGCATCCCCAATACAAAATAATTTATATGTTATCTCCTATTGATATATTTTAATATTAAAATAATCATCATAGTCGGTCTTACTAAATTTGATTAACTAATGTTAAAATATTCAATGATCAAACTATTTAAATATATATAAATTCAAATATAAACAATGAGATATAAATTACAACCACTAAAATAACATCAAATAAACGTATATTTAAAAAATTAAATATATATTATAACAAATTACCATAAATTGTAATGACATAGAATAAATAATGACATATAAATTATATCTGCTGTGTTAACATCAAATAACCAAAAATTTAATTATACATAAATCCTACCAGATAATTAGCGCATTAAAATCATGAATTTAAGAATTAAACATAACTAATGACATATAAACTACAATTAATGCATTAAAATCAAATAAATTGATCAAATAATGTATTGCATAAATTTAAAAAAATCACCAAATTAATACATCAATTGCATTAATATCAAATAAATTGATCAAATAATGTACTACATAAATTTAAAATTTTGATTAAATTAATATACCAATGACATTAATATCAATTAAATTGTTGTTCTTCTTCTTGTTTCTCTCTTCTCTCCTTTCTTTCTCCCACACCCCCAACCACGCGCCACCTGATACTGGCTAGCCGTCCCACCCGGCGCTAGCCACTACCCCAACAACATTTCAACAACACACAATTTCAACAACAAACATGTAAATTTCAACTAAATTTTATTTGAATTTGAAATTTGTACCTAATAATTTTTTACTTGGATGATTTTTCGTTTACGATCTGGTAAGATTCCTGCTTCTAAAACAAAGTTGGTGAACGAAAACAAAGACAATTTGTGAAGAAATACGAGAGACTGCATGGCTGAATGTTGAAAAATGTTAGGGCGTGTTTGGGTTGCAATGTTTGGTGGAGATGAAATAGTGTGCGTTTGGTCGTATTTGCCTTTGTTATTCTGCCAGAGTTACATTTTGTATTTTTTTTTTTTATGATGTCACCCTCCACATTAATGTTTTTTTATTTTTTTTTAATTTTGTTGTTTGGAACGGCGGAATTTGGGTAATTCCGCCATTTCCAACGGCGTTTTGTTCTAGTTTGACAAACTTCTCGTTTCTCGGTCATTTCGATAATTTTTTGAAAAATTAGAATATTTTGTTAATAGACCTAGTAACCTTATTGACCAACTGGAACAGCCGGATTGCTCCCTTTAGCAGAGCTACCCGAACCATGGAATTGAGAAGACTCTTGCAAGGATTGGTACGACTCCTCCATCACTTGCCACAAGCGTCTGCACCCCCTCTTGCTTGGTCTTGTTGACGTCCTGGATCATCTCATAATCCAAGTGGCCCCTCTTTACGCCCAGGGTGGCGTGACCTAGCCACTTCGCCATGTCAGAGCCTGGTCAAAATTCAGTCAAGTCAAATAAGTGCGGCCGACCGAGCGCCCATGCGGTTGTTTGCTGTTCGTGCTAGAATACGCAGGCGTGATGGGGGCAGTGGTGCCAAGATCCATGGTTACGTAGATGATGATACCGAGTTATACGTGTTGCATTGTATTTTTAAGCTTTTATTTCCAGCAGTTGATATCATTTATACGTGATTTAAGATATTAATCATCTTTAATCACATCACGGACCAAATTGGGATGTGTCAATCTGACAATTACTTGAACCTGACTCTTAGAAGTTCTTTTTCCCAGTCAACTGATACGAGGGCCTGATTTTTTCGTATCTTTATCTTCAAATTTGGACCAAAAATAATGACGCGTTAACATAATTCATATCTTTTTACATATTTAAAAATATCATATAAATATATCTGTCAAAAAATTATTTAATGAGACATGTAATCCACATATTTTGGGTTTGTCCGAAGTCGACTTCAAGAATTAGCGCCCGTAAAACTTACACACAGGGTGTGTGTATGCTTATAAAAAATTATATAATTTTATTAATTATAATATAACAAAAAATTATATTGTTTTTCAGTAGTCAATTTATGTTTGTTTATGTTTTTAAGTGTCTTTTTTTTTGGTATATATTTTTGAAAAGTCTGTAAAAATAATAAAGAGAAAGAAATAAAATTTAAAATGTGTAATGATTCTAGTGTGTGTTTTTGAATGGTATGAAATAAAACAAACATAGCCAAAAATAAAACTAGTTAATTATATATTTTTAAAAAAATAAAAAGAAAAAATTAGGGGTATCAAAAAGACATGGAAAGACAAAAGTAAATGTTAATTAAAAAAGAGAGAAAATTTTAAAATAATAATAATGAAGAGAAGAAAGAAAAAAATGTATTTTTATTCATTTATATTTAAGAGTATAGTGTTTATAATTTCGCCCTCCACGTTAATCTTTTTTATTTTTTATTTTTTATTTTGTTGTTGGGAACGGCCGATCAGGCAAATAAACGGGGCTTTCAGATAAATGATAGGATCGACCTTACATGCATGGTCTTAAGTCAAAAAGGTCAACCTTAAAGGATGGAAATTGAAATTCATTATCATGTAGTTGGAGTTGTCATCCGGAAGACTATAGGCTATGTTTGGATGTAAACCTTACAATATTCTTCTTATAACAAAATTGAACCCTTGAATCACACAATTTTATCAAAATAATTTTTTTCTTTTAATTTTACACTAATTTTATATTTTTCTAGTGCTTTTCTTTCCCAACAAAATTTGCACCCAAGCCCTACTAGTAACGAATCAGGAAAATGCATAACAGGGAAGAAAGCATTTTTAAGCAAACTGGTATTACAAGAAATGATGCAAGAGTAAGACTGATGTGAATCCAAAAATTAAATTAAATTTTAAAAAATAAAGAATTTTTTTTTTAAAATACTAAAGCATGCCACGTAAATATTAATTTCAAATAGCTATGACTATTCATTTATATTCGATTTAAAAAAAGATAATATCATTTATTTAAAATATTCATAAACGACAGAGAGTAAATATTGAGTACAATAACTCATGGATATGGGTCTTGCCCACATTTTAGTGGGTATGGATATAGATAATATATTTCAAGGCATGGGTGATGAATAGGTAACGAGATAAGCCTTCATTATGTGCGAACATGGTGCACTTTCCACGTCCCAAAGTCATAAATCATCTCCAGGCATCACCATTATCTCCCAATTAAGCCACCCGCCCTAAAAACGGACAATTGTGCTTGAGCAAATGGGAGGATGTTGGGCTCACACGCGCAAGGCCCACAGTCGTGAGCGTGAGCGTGAGATCTGTACTCCTATTCGTCAAGGCATCAACCACCACTTGACAGCGTGAAATGTGGGGTCTGCAGCTGGGTACGCACGTCCCGCGATATTATTTGTACAATCATTCGAAACGCGCGCATCCAACTGCCGAATCGGGTGACTCACTAGAGACGGCTGCTGTCCTTTTCAAGTACGTACACTTAATTATTTTCATAATATTGCAAGTAAACGGAAAAAGAAAAAATTAAAACAAATCCATCTGAAGTACTTTGTCCTTTTGTGTGACTTTCAGTACACTGACGGTAATAATTGCAGCTAGTTGTTGTTTCTTACAAACTCCAATGCTGTCTTAGCTGTCATACACGCCTATTTGGCGTAAAGTGCGACTTTACTTTTGCCTTTTTATTTATCTCACAATCGACGATTTTAATCGAGGGAGGTAACTTTTCTTTTGAAAACTGCTATAAACGTTTTGATAAGGAAAATAGATATGTTTGGGGGAGGGATTTTTGTTGGAACGATGTTTAATGAAAATTATATCGAGATGAATAATATATTCTCTTGGATGAATGTTTACTCCAAATTTAGTTGGGAGAGGATTTGGCTTGGATGAAAGTTTTAATTTTTTAATATTTGTATGAATATAAGATATGTTTACTTTAAATAATAATGTAGGATTATATTATTTTATCTAATTGAATCATATATTTATTTTAAAACTCTTGATTAAACAGGAACCTGCTATAAAATTATAAAATTGTAAGATAAATAATTTCATATGAAAGCTATAATTAAATAATTAAAATGTTGAGAATTACTCGTATATCATTTAAATTACTATCTTAACCTTATATTATTAATCGAATAATTTTCATATTAAGATTATAATGAAAAATAAATGTAATTACCTCAAGTAGCTAACTTTATTAAACATAATAGTCGATGATTAATTAATTTATATAAATTATTTTATCACTCAAAATAATCATTTGAATTATAATACCATTAAACTAAGTGAACAAGCTCATCTAGTAATAATTAAATAATGTGACAATATATAAGAATAATAATTAATTTTTATGGTATAAACAAATATGAATGTAAGTATACATTACATATATGTATTCATTTCATTATAAATAAATGTAACAATTGAAAATTAATTAATTTATTATATATGTGTGTACAAAAAAGAAAAATTAAATTTAAATTTGAATAAAAATTTTATGGAATATATAATATGCTTAGTAGTATGAAATATAAACAGATGTGTGAGAATTGAAAGTTGAACTCCAAACATAGCCATAGATTTCAGGAGTTTATGTAAGAATTTTGATATAACTTTATCACTTATATTAACTAAGAATTTTAAATTCTAAAAAATCTAATATCTTTTGAGTTTTTAAAAATCTTACAAAATATTTATTTAATATAAATTTGACCAAATATTGTACAACACCTCTTGTATATAAATTAGCCTTGTGTAAATAAATACAAAATAAATAAAAATACTGGCAGTTTAAATTATTGATGTATGAAAACAATAATGCAATATCAAAGATTGTGTTTATATTATATCTAATTGAGTTCATATTATATTTATGTGAATTTATCTTTCATGAGTATGATAAAAAATAAAATAAAAAAAAACTTATAAGCTCATTACTCCCATCAATTGAATATAGATTGAATGAGCGTTTTCAAGATTTAAGAATAAAAATGCATTGAATATAGATTGAATGAGCGTTTTCAAGATTTAAAAATAAAAATGCATTCTCATATATTTAATTACAACATTATGAATGGGTATTTTGAATGGAAATATAGGAACTCAGAAAAAGATGTAAGACAGCTTAACCATATCCTAATGATTGAGAAAGACAACAGCATTTAATTTATCATGCAAACTGGCCACGCTTGGATCGAAAATTGGGACAAATTTTCACTTATTAATGACAAGTGAACGTGCACATATATTAATAAATTATGTGTGTGTGTGTGTGTGTGTGCGCGTCTCACTCTGGCACAAAGATTCATAATAGTACGATGTTAGGAGGAAGAAAAATGATACATACATTAACGGTGGAATTTGAATATACGGTCTAATTATTAAAAATATTAATAATAATTTCATTGCCCCCCGAAGAGAGGGCTCTTAATAATAATATCTCAGCAAAGTTTGATTTCTTATACATTTAGATAGCCTATGTTAAATTGGTAATTTATTTTACATGACATTGGTGTATGAAATTCATATCAATGCTAGTGAATTTTGCACTCTTTGACATGTGCATGTTTTTCAAAAAAAATTTAATGATGTTATTAATTAATAGAAAATATAAGATTATTACATTTTTTTGTTACCATTGTATTGTTGGGGCATTCACTGGCAACATCTTAATTATAATATAATTTTAATCTAAAGGAGTTTTATGCTGAATGTTTTAAAGCAGGTGAAATTTAGGTGAAAAGTGGGATTTGTGTTGAATTTCTACAATAAAACATCCTCAAACTTCTACAGATCCAAGGTATGTGAAGAAATTGGAAAGAGATTAGAAAGAAAATTGAATCAATATTGTATATTTATGAATAAGTATCAAGGTGCTCAAATTCATCTCAAATTGTTGTTACTAGTGTTTATAATAAAGTTTGAACTCGATTAAAAACCTATTTTAAATGACAACAAAGCTGATTCAAAAGAGACTTCTGGAGGAAGGCATTTGAGATTTATTAATTATAAATATTAAACAAGTTAAGGAAGATATAAAATGCAATCCCTGGAAAAGCAACCATGTGAGAGCTACATAAATTTTGTTGAGAGTCTAATTTGTTTATGTGCTAACTACAGGTCATATTTTGGTGAATCAACTTTTGTGAGTGAAGTAAACTAATTAAAAGGTGAGTTGGCCTTGAATGGTAATTTAGGGTAAATATAAAGTGTTGGTTTGAGGTTTTGGTGCATGGGATACTTGTGTTAGGCATTGAGTTTGTGTGAAAGAATTGATTATGTTGAACACTTATCTTTACTATTTTTCAAAGTTAATATAAGATTTTACCTGCCAACGTGCTATAGACATAGAAATGACTTTTTGAATTGCATTAACTTCTTGATGTTCGATTTATTACTTTATTAGCGCGTGTGTGTGTTTACATCACGTCTCAAAGCATTTAAGTTTGACAATAGTTGTCATGTTTTTCATTTTAATATTAAATATAATGTTGTTCAAAAATTTACATTACATCAAAAAACTTATAAAATGGGAAAGAGAAAAAAGAAATTATTTAAAGATAAAAGAAGATCATAGAAAAAGAAAAATAATAGAAGCACAGGGGTATTTTAGTAAGTTTATTTCATCACATGAAAAGAACATATAATGGAATGAGGTTTTTTTTGTATCTACACTTTTGACAGCAAAAAAGTAAAGGTCAACATTTTTCATTTCCTTAAAGATTGACATTCTTTTTGACTTTTTGATTATAAAAATTCTTGAAGCACAATCTCTTTAATTTTAGTCAAGTAATTTTAGAATATTCCCTAAATATTTTGTGTCAAATATTTTGTATCACATAATTTGCCAAGTAACCGCCAACATTATTTAAAATATGAATTTTATTTTACAAGAAAGTGTTATAATCCAGTATAAATTTAATTAACTTACGTACTAATTATATGAAAACACACACACACACAAACACAAATATCAATACTTATTTTGCTTTGAGGTGCTGCTTAGAATGGAGCTCAAATGAAGGTCAAATTTTTTTAACTAAATTTTAGTCTAATTGATTTTTCCATATATTTATGCCATATAATTTGACAATTCATTAAAAATTACCCAAGTGAGTTTATTAGAACTGTGTGAGGTTGTGCTTGACGGGCTTGAGCTGAGCGTTGTGGCGATAACATCTCTGCCCTGTCACGGTTATGGCAGAATCTCAAATTTTACTCCTATGCCTTGTTTTTATTTTTTCTTTTTCACTACGTTTGTTTATAATAAAGATTTGATTATATATATATAATAATCCTATCATGGAAAAATTGTCTTTCTCACACACACACACACACCCAAATTTTACTCTTCGCACATCTTACAACAAATAATTGTAACAGCCTTGGATGGTTTTATTTATTTTTGTCTAATAAATCGAAAAAAAAAAAGAAAATAAATTTGTGATTTGTCAGTGAGTAAGATCCCCATACACCAACTTAATCTAATCAATTCTCATTTTAATCATAGGAAACGGAAATCTTGTGAACACAATTAATAATTATCAATATTAATAATAATAAGGAATAAATTAAAAAGGTGAGAGCAAAGGAAAGAGTAAGAAAGCAAAGCAACCTCGCTCAGGCGTTACCAGAATCCGTACAGGTAACCTTTAACTGGAAATGGCGGTTACGCTCAGTGCTTTTAATATCTGGGTGACCGACTAATCCCCGTATTTTTTCTTAAAGAAGTAAGAGTGTGTTTGGTTTTAGAAATCCAGAGTGAAAAAAAAAAAATAAATGATAGAGAAAAGATTAAAACATACAAATTTAAAATTCTATGTACACTATGTTTGGTTCTTGAAGTTTAGAGAGAAAAAGAAAAAAAAAGTTAAAAAAATAATTTTAGTTGTTTGATTAAGAAAGAAAATTTTATAAAAAAGAAAATTAGAGGGAAATTATAGTTTAGAGAAAGAAAATTTATTTTCCTCCCAAACAGTGAGAAAATTGAAAGAAAAATTATTTTAACTCTTGTTCTTTTTTCAAAAAATTCATTTATTCTATTTTTTATTTATTTCTTCATAATTTTTTTCAAATTATAAAAAATTTAATTTTAAATTTTTATTTGATTTGATGTTTTAAAAATTTTTCCTTTCCTTATTGAAATCTTTTAAACCAAATACTACATGAAATTTTGAATTTCTTTTATTTTTTTACTTGCTTTATCATTTTCCTTTCCATCCTAAATTCTTAAAACCAAACATATTCATAGTGCTTGGTTAAAAAAGTTTCAATAAAAAAAGAAACCAAATTAAACAAAAATTTAAAATTAATTTTTTTCATAATTTGAAAAAAATAATGAAGAAATAAATAAAAGAAATAGAATTAGTGAAACTTTAGAGAAAAAAAATACAAGTTAAAATAATTTTTCTTCTATTTTCTTCGTCCTTGTGTAAAAAAATAAATTTTCTTTCTCTAAATCATAATTTTTTTAATTTTTTTCCATAAATTATATTTTTTAAACAAACAATAAAAATTATTTTTTTTTTTACTTTTTTTGGCCTTTTTCTCCCTAAATCCTAAGAGCAGTGCGGTAAAGAGTGGCCATCGAAGCAAAGTGGCTCGCAAAAGTTCAATGGCTGGACTGGACCGGACACAATTGCTGAGTATTCGGAGACAATTTTGTCATTTCTTCCACGTCATCATTTCCGTACACCTATTTTTCAGAACCAAATATAAATGATAAGTAACAAAATGCTCTGCGGAGTCCAGCCTGGCTGCCTCCTCCTCACTATTCCTCTAGTCAAAGCTGATGGGCTCTTGTTTTTTTCCCCCTTTTTATTTTTTTATTTTAATTTGAGGGGTCTTTTATTATTTAGCAATAATGAGAATTAAAATTGTACTCTTGTTTCCTCCATCATTTGACATAAACTAAGAAAATTTATCGAACCCACTTCAGCTGCATGGCCCTAGTTAACATTTCTTGAGGTTGTAAGCTTATATATATATATATATATATATATATATATCTTTTATCGGGACATTTAGTTAATATCCTCGTCTACATTCTACAATAAATAAATCACTATAAGAAAATTCAATAAAATAAAATACAAACTAACCCAGAAAGATGTAACAGCAAATGAAATGTTATTAATTTAAATAAGAAAAAAAGAACAAAGTGGTGAAAGAGCCTAAAGAGAACAAGGTGAAAGAGTGAACTGTGAACTTTACGCCAGTGATAATAATAATAATAACAATAATAACGAAAACAATAATCTATACCATAAATAATTTAGAGTTAATTTAGTTACACATTGTTAATTTATACCATTAAACTTAAAAAGACTAAATACATTTAAATATAATTATTTATATACCATTAATTCCTTTTTATACTATACATCCATACTTATATTATTATGAAAGTAACACTTTTTAGTTCGTATTTTGTAAAATTATATAATATTGTTGATTAATATTTTCAGTTTCCCATCATTTTGGTATTCTTTTTAACTTATTATCTTATTTGTTTTTCTGTCTAATCTTCTGTCCCTAAATTCTATTTTTTTTCTTAGTTTGAATATTAATCATACTTTTCATACATATCTATACTATGATATAATGAAAGTAAAACTTCTCGACTGCATATTATAAAGTTATATATACAATTATTTTAAATATATTTTTTTATTTCTTCTATCTTTTTAGTTTCCCTTTTTTAATAATTACTTGTTTTTTAAAATTATTTCTCTCTTTAAATTCTTTTACCTCTTTTTTTTCTTATTTTTAATATTCTTATATTTTGAATTTCAGAAATTATACATTACATAAAATTTAATTTTATAATTCATAAATTAATTTACCCGTAAAGTTGTGAAACTTTTAATAAAAATATAATTGTGTATAGGCGTAAATCAGTCTCGGATTATATGCCGTGTCCTTTAGCCAGCTATTCCCCATTGAAAACTGTCATCCACTTCTCCTCCTTTTGCTTCAATCCCCCAGGCACTGACAGCGATGCATACCTAGCTGGCCCTACTCCCCAACTCCCATATAAAGCACATCTCCTCCATCGTCAAGAACGAAATAGAAATGGAGATGGATCGGATAAAGGGCCCCTGGAGCCCGGAGGAAGACAACCAGTTACGGCAGCTGGTTCAGAAGCACGGCCCGCGCAACTGGTCCCTCATCAGCAAGTCCATGGCCGGAAGATCCGGAAAGAGCTGCCGATTGCGGTGGTGCAACCAGCTCTCCCCCCAGGTGGAGCACCGGGCATTTACGCCTGAAGAAGACGAGACCATAATTCAGGCCCAAGCGCAGTTCGGGAACAGGTGGGCCACCATAGCCCGCCTTCTCTCCGGCCGGACCGACAACGCCGTCAAGAACCACTGGAACTCCACCCTCAAGCGCAAATGTAGTTCTCTCAGCTCCGGTGGAGGTACTTTCGACGACAATGATGCAAGTGACATCTGCAGACAACCGGAGCAACCTTTGAAGAGATCCGTCAGCGCCGGGTCGGGCGTCCCGTTCTCGAGTCTTTGCCTGAGTCCGGGCAGCCCTTCCGGCTCCGATGTCAGTGACTCGAGTTTGGCCGCCATGCCGGTTTCCCATGTTTATAAACCGGTGCCAAGATCCGGGGGCGTCTTTCCGCCACAGTTCGAAACGGCCAATGGTCCCCCGACGGGCCTCAGCCTTTCCCTTCCCGGTATGGAGTCAACGAGTCACAACAACGAAACAACTCAGACTAAAACTAAACCCGTCCAACCGCATTCCGTTCTTCCCATGGCGCCGCCACCACGTCCGCTTCCAGCAGCTCCAATTGTGGCCCCTGTCCAAGCGCAGGCTCCTGTCACGGCACCGGTGCAGAATCAGCAGCAAGATAAGGTTCTTATGCCGTTTGGGTCGGAGTTGAAGGCGGTGATGCAGGAAATGATAAGGGCGGAGGTGAGGAATTACATGACGGGTCGGGAGCGGCAACAACAGCGTCGTCATCACTTATCAGAAGCAGCAGTACAATCATCATCAGCAGTGGACGGGTATATGCATTCAGCAAGCCAATGCCAGTGAGGGATTCAGCAATGCCGCCATCAAAGACAATAGGAATCAGTAGGATTGATTAGTTGTTAGTTTACAGAGGCTTGAGGTGGAAAGGAAAATCAAAATGGGCATGATGAGGGAAAGAGACGCTCTTTGTTTCTTGCTTTGCTTAGTTGTAGAGTTTTTTATTAAGATTAAATAATAACAGAATAAACAACTTTAATATTGTAAGAATAAATAATTGCATCCTCGTCCATGGATTTTGTCCATTCCTAACCAGATTTTAGGGAGAAAAGGGGCAAAGTAATTGCAGCAGAAAGTTTAGAACCCGAACTTAAAAATAAATAAATTTCAGTCCACTATAGTTTCTCTCTTATTCTTTGTAACTAATTAATTTCTTTTTTATCTTTTACTTTACACTATATTTCTATATTTGATTCAAGGATTTTGAAACAGAAAAGAAACGAAAAGAAAAGAAGATGCTTGAGATAATGATAAAGAGATCAAAAATTGAAGAAAAATGTAATTTAAGTAAAAGAAAATCATTTTCTTCACAAAATAGTGAAGAAAATAAAAGAAAATTATTTAACTATGTCTTCTCCTCTAAAAATTTTCGTTATTTTTATTTTTTTCATCTATCATTAAATTATTTCTCTTAAATAATTGAAAAATTATAAAATTAAAATTTTTATTTTATTTTTAATTTTAAATTATTTTCCTTTCTCAATTAAAGTCATTCTACCAAACAACCATGAGATTTGAATTTCTTCAATTTTTTTTCTCTAATATTTTCTCTTCCTTTCCAAAATTGTCAAACCAAGCATCGTGTTGATGTGCTAGCAAACGTGTTTCTTATGGAAACTATGATCCGGAAAAATCGACAAGAAAAATTCAAAAATAGCATAGAAATAAGGGAAAAAGATAAAAAAAAATAGTTATTTTATTGAATAGTATCTTTGAAATTATTGATTTTGATGTGAAAAAAAAAAACAAGAAATTTGCATCCAAACAAAAATTTTTGAAAAACAAGGGGGATTTTTATGATGAAAACTGCTGAAATCAAGACAGCAGGACTGGCATTTGGTACTGCAAAAAGCCAAGGATTCTTCTGTTTGACAGTCGTCTCCTCTTTTCTTTGACATTTGAAGTTGGTTTTGCCGTCTAAGAACTCTTCAATGAATATCCATTGATGGGCAGGTTGAAGATGCCTCAAATTTATTGGGCAAAAAATTTACTGCAAGAACAAATGCAGAAGCAGATGAACAGGACCAAAAGCACCAAGCAAAACGTTATAAGACTAATGGCATCCTAATTGTGCCCAAGCATAAATTCAATCACTCTAAAAGCAGAATTGATGGGGAAAGGGGGATTGTGTATAATATTTGGATTCTGAACTCTTGGATAATGAATAGGGGGGGTCAGATCAATCGATGGGCACAATTAAACCTCCTATCAAAATAGAGCATCATCTTTCAGTGATCGGAAAGTACATTAATTCTTTACTGATTGCTAGTTGCTACAACCCTACCGGAGCTACATGCGAGGAAAAAGACAGTAAATCAAATGTAATAGTAACGTACGGGCTTCAAGTGGAGATAGGTTCCTTTTCATGGTGGCTAGGTTGGGACATTAATGGTTGGAATCATATAAATGATTGAGAACGCAGCAGCAGCCAGGTCCTGGTGCCAGTTTCTCATATTCCGTCCTCTTTGTTGTTGTTTTCCATTTATTTCATTGGGATTTTATTACCAAGTTCATTCTAATACCTGTCTGACTGAACAGCTTTTACCAGTACCCATCCCATTCAACCTGTGTGAATTAACGAGTTCTGTTTCTCATCTCAGCTCTGCCGGTCTACCATCATTTTCCAATACTTAAACAAAGAGCAATCAAGTGACATCAACGCTTTACCAGAGAAACCAGAAAATGACAAAAAGAAAGAAAATCAGATGCTTTATTGAAGAAGACAGACAAAGGCTACAATTGGCCCTCCACTTCACTGAAAAGAAAAAAATCAAAGTCCCACCCGCCTGGACCCTAAAAATAACTTATCCAATATCATTACTCAAGATTTAAGTATTATTTAAAAATTCAGGAAAGAACTATCAAAGCTTTGAACTTGGAACAGCCTTCTTAATCTTGGCCGCCCACTATAGTCTACTTGGCTATTATTGAGAATAAAAGTAACATATCACTTTCCACGTCTTTATACTATTTCTGTGAAGCTCGACCGTGCAAATGATTAAATTAAAAGAGTACATTATTGCACATAGTTACATAAGTAGGTCACTCAAGCTCAGGTTTCCGGACATCATCCATCCTTTTCTCGTTACTTGCTGAACTCTTCTAATACCAACAAAGCACTGGAGAGAAACAAGGATGGTGGGAAGAAAAGTGAATGCATGAGCTGCCAACAACTCATAAGGCCATCTGTCTCTTACTCATTTCATCTCAGGTTTCTCTCATCCACAAACTTCCACTCATCCAAAATTAAAATATATATATATACATGAAGAGAATGTTTTTCTAAATTCAACTTACCTTGTGTGCGGGGAAATTGGTCCTGATAACGTGCTGTTGAGGGTGATGTACCGTGGAATCGACCACACAGATCTTCATCAAACTAGGGGTGAACTGGAAAGTAATACCCTGCACCCATTGGTTCCAGGATATGTTAATGAAGAACACAGCTAATGTCTTATTGCCACACAACTGTAACAGTAATATGCCATATTTACATATATGAATACATTTTCATTATGTTCTAGGCATGAAGCGGTGGGAGTAGTAGAATTAGGTTCAGAAGTGGTGTGGGTTATCATTACATTAAAATTAAATTTATAATGAGATTAGTACTATAGTAAATACAGGAATTGTCTCATGGAGAAGGATGAAATATTTATTTAATTAAAAATCTATTAATTAAGTCACATAAATGAAATGAAAATGAAAGTAAGTAAATAGAAATGCATGCTCAAAAAATAGCAACACAAAATCAAAGATGAAATACTAATAGATGAAGCATCTGACCATTTGTGTTGTGTTGGTCTCTTGTATTAGTTATAGATTGTTCATTTTAAAACTTATAAGATATTCTTCTAAATTTTCTTAAAACTTTAACTCAAAATTTTCACAAGTTTTCCAAAACTAAATAGAGTCAAATATTCAAACATTGTGATTAATAATATTACCTCATACTAATCTTGCAATTTCATTCCTATTATTTTCACAAAACTAATATTTGCAAATTGTATGCACAAACCCCAAATTTCTCTTCTGCTCTTTCTCGTACAATTATAGATTAATTAGTAGATCCTTTAATTGTTATTCAAATTAACAATTGTGAATAAACTACTCAAAGACAATTGCTACAACTTACACATACACCATTCACTAAACACAAACACAAACACAAACATCTAGAAAGGAATTTGAAAACACAAATTAAATGCAATCAAACCCAATTCTAAATTACTAATCATCCAAAATAACATAAAAATAATAGAAAAGGTATGGACAAGCTTAGTTTAGAAATTCCGCGTTGCGTGAGTGATAAACGCACTTCGGATTCCTTCTTTGGCAACCTTTTAATCTTGTGATCCTATGTTTCTATGTATTTGAAAAAGTAAAACTAGGCCTATGATCCCCTTTAGATCGTGGAGAATGTGAATATACATATGCATGAGATCCAAGGTTCGTGTACAAGTGAAAAAAAAATCAAAAAGCCCTTAAAAATTCATGCTGGATCACAATTCAAATTTATGTCGCATAGACTCTCGTCATCACAACTTTAAGCTCTGCGAATGTGCTGTATCCCTCTGTGTATGTGGCCTCAAGCGTGGTGATTACATAATTCATGCTTCTCAAACTCCACACTTGTGCTAGCCTATCTTGCGGTCATGCCTCTCACCAGCAGAAATTTCAGTGTGCCTCGCTTCCCCATTCCACTGCTATGACAAGACTTCCTACAATAGAGATCTTCACTTTGCGACCGCAATTAATAATTGTGAAAATTCTAAAAAGTGTTGCAATTGGCTCAAGCGGTTCCATTTCCACCCTTTGTGGCCGAGATTGTGACGCTAGCCTATGGACAACAATTTACATTTTAAATACAGAAAATATTCAAAATTAATAATTAACTCCACATCTATACTTTTTCATATCAAAATCATCATATTTAATATAATTCATGCATAATAACATATTTTTTCTATTTTAACTCATATACATGTATAATTTAGCACCCAAGGAGTATAAATAAATTATAATTCCACATGTTATCAACAAGTGACAAACTTCACAGTGGGAGATATAGTAGGCGTTGGAAGGCATTATTGGTTGTGGAGAATGCACTTTGTGCAGCTCCCAACTGAAGAAGTACTGCAACCATGGAATCTTACCTTACAATGATGTACACGGTGATGGAATGCCCACACTGGGTGGATTTGCTTCAGCTATGGTCATTCATCAAAGGCCTGGAAAAGTTTCACTTTCAGCGTACAAAACACAAGATATCAATCAAGACTAAGTAATTTTTGGCACACTCTACGTGTGAACTTGAATTCATATAATATAAAATTAAAAATAATTATTTAATTTATTTTGTTTATAGAATCTTTTAGTTTATTTAAATATTTATTTTATACTTATGCAAAATACATTATAATTAAAAAAGAAACAAAAAGAAAAAAGAAAAATAACTTTATCAGTATTAAGTTGAAGAAATACACACACACACACATATGTGTGTATAAATTTATTGAGTTTAAAAAACTTAGTTCCAATCTTTCAATAATATAGTATATATTAAGTAGAAGATAGTACACATGTGAATTTACTAAATACAACCAACGTAGCCCCAAACTTTTAATAATATAGTATAGATATATGCTGGACAGTCTTGTTGTTAAAATTCCAGTAAAACCACCACCAGAACAGGCAGCACCACTACCATGTGCTGGGGTGAAAGTTATAGTCTTCTTAAACAGTTTACGCATTTCAGTGAGCTTGTCAAAGGGGGAATATTAGGCTTGGGAGGAGTTGGTCACCTGGGTGTCCTCACAGCTAAGGCAATGGGCCATCATGTAACGGTGATAAGCTCTTCTGATAATACAAGGGAAGAGGCATTGGATCATTTGCATGCAGATGCATTTTTGTTGAGCACCAATGAGGATGAAATGAAGAGAGCAGCAAACAGCGTTGACTATATTCTGGACACTGTGCTGGCTTTTCAACCCCCGCACTCATACCTTTCACTTCTAAAAGCTGAAGGAGAGCTATTAACCATAGGAGCAGCTCCTCAGCCTCTTCAATTTTTAGCTGGCGACATGATACAAGGTGTGCATTGTCCAACACCAACTAGGCAACTTCCTCAAAATAAGATCAATCAAATATTGAATCTCATAAAGACACCTTTTGTAAATTATTGACACTCTAAAACATAAAGGGTAGTACTCAAATTTCTTTGTTGATTGTATAGGGAATAACAGAATTACAGGTAGCTTCATTGGAACTGTGAAGGAGATGCAGGAGATACTGGGCTTCTGGGTAGAAAAGGGTTTGACATGCATCATAGAGGTGGTGAAGATGGATTATGTTTATATGTTAACCAAGCTTCGAGTGGATGGAGAGGAATGACATAAGATACAGGCTTGTACTTGATGTAGCTGGCAGCAATCTTAACTGACAGATGATGACGATTATCATGCTTTTTACTTTCACTTCATATCTCACCAAAGGAATTTTCTGCAGACTCTCTCTGTCTAGAGTTTTTAAATAATGTATTTCACCAAGCATGTCTTCGTTGAGAATTAAATACTTCATGCTTTCACTGCAAACAAATTGCTTGGTCATAAGCTATTCAAAGAATTATTAGATGAATTGGGCATAATTCAACAATTCCAAAAAGGTCTACTAGGTGCCTTAACATGCACCTTGGGGCGCTGATTAGAAAACAGCTGGGGAAAAAAATCATGAAGCAATGAATATGCACAATTTCTACTCATTAGGCAGAAGAAAACGAGCTCCTTGCTTCAAATTGGTCGAATTTAATGTTACGATTGATTGAACTCCAACCAGAGAATAACGTCAAGGCAAATTTTCGAGGCCATATAGGGAAAATTGACAATGTCAAACACAAACTTTTACATAATTTCAACAAAACTAGTAATCTATCAGGTGAAATTCCAGAGTAATCCAATCATGTGCCATCAAGATACGGACACTGACCTTCATGACGTGTCCTTCATGACCAAAATGCCCACTCCAGCTTAAAGAAGAATCAATCTCGTGTTCCTGAATGACAGCATTTGCCATGAGCTATAATATGCATGACTTTTAAAACAAAAATGATGCCGGCTTACCAGTAAATGAGATTTCCATTGGATGCAGCTCATTGCTTTTAAGCTGCGCTGCATCTTTACGGCAGGCAGCCTATGACAACACACGTTTCTGCAAGATTTATTGGATTTAACAAAGAACAGTTACATGAGCAGAACGTAGACTATTTAATTGATGAAATAATAATCATGACATCCTTTTGGGTGTCATATAGCTACTCTGTCGAAACCAAACAAGACCTCTAAATCTTCTCATGTGCTGATGTTAGACGAGGGCACGTAACAAAAGCCAGAATAAAATGTCAGCAATTTTATAAGAATGCATGAAATGGATAAATTGTTACAAACTTTAGGAGCTATCTTTGAATGCAGTGTTTATAACTCTGGTGTGACACCTCCACTTGTAAAATGTATATGATGATGCTCAGTAAAGAAGGAGGTTAAGAGAAATTTACAACGTTCTGTTTTAAGGACACCTAGAGAACAAATGAAAACTTTGAAGAGAAACCGCAGGATAAGTCAGTACAATAACAAAGGACTATTTTCACCAAGGAGCCTATGGACAGCAACATTCCATACCTAATATCGAAGCTAGAATTACAATTGGCGCGTGAGAGGGTTGTTGATTCAACAATTATCCTTCCTCTTGACCCCTTCTTCATTAGCTTTATCATCGTAAGCAGCAAGGAAGAAAGCACTCTCGTTATTTTGCGGAAACCCACAGCAAACATAAGCCAAATAATAGTGTATGAAATTGGCAAGCCAACAATCATTCAGAATGGAATAAGCCCCAATTCCTAATGAACATGAAGAGAGAGCAGTGCTCTTAGCTGGGTCTATCGAAATGAAAAATATCAAATTCGCATATTAGATTTAATCAACAATTAAACCGATAGACAAACAAAAAGAACGCGTCGAGTAGAATCGGTTAACCAACAAAACCAATGAACTTCATTAACTTAATACAACAAAGATAAAAAAAAATTAAAAGTACTTCGGAGAAAAATTAAAACACTACGGAGAAATGGATTTTGATGAATGCCTTGGCTTCGTAGATGCGAGGCCCGTTACAGGCAAGAACCTTCTCGCCTTCGGAGAATAGGCAACTCCGGCGCTTTGTCGGGTGAAGTATCGGCGTCGCTCGGACTGTCACTTCCAACTGCTTCCTGTTGTCTCTCCACAGACTGTCATGGTACGAAATAATGATTCATTTTAATTAATTAAAAGTATAAATATGTGTATGTATATAACTTTTTAATAATGATTTATATACATATATAAGAAAAAATAATTTATTAAATAATATGAAAAATGATGATAATAGTGGATCCAATAATGTAAAACTTTACTTTTTTTCATTTTATTATTTGTACTAGCAATTATGTCTGTGAACATACTTTAAATCAAAAGACATACACACAGTAAGTAATAAATATGTAATAGATGTTTCGCTGTTACATTTTTATAATATACTTATTATACATATTACCATTACATTTAAAAGATTATTAGACAGATATAGTATATACTCAAATATTTTCTGAGTAAGTAAAACTAATATACACAATATATATTTATATATTTGTTACTTATATTAAGGATATAAGAAAATTAAGTTGAACAATATAGAATTACTAAATTACTACTAATTTATATATATATATATACTTTTTTAGCTTTAATTTAATAATGTTTAATTTTTATTCACTCTCCTCAATTTTAATCTATTCAATTAATTTTTATAATTTTTTATTTTTCTTTTAAATGAATCTTATGAATGATATAAAAATTATATTAAAAAAATTTGTTATTTTATTTATGTGCACAAGCACTAAGCGTTCTTTAATTTTAATTTCTTTATATGTTCTGTTTTAACTCTTCTCTTCATTTTTCATTTATTCATTTTTCAACTTTAGTCTTTAATAGCTTTTTTTTATAAATAAAATAAATTGTTATTTATTCATTTATGTAATTATGCATAAATATTAAGTGTGCATTTTATCAGTAGTTCATGCTATTTTAAGTATATTGGAGGATTTAGTTGTATAATATGAAATTTATATTTAAAACATATTATAATCATTATTATTTTATTTACATGCGGAATCATGATTCATGAGTCTCCTTCAATTTTACTATATTATTTTTAAAATAACATCTCAGAATTTTAAATTATTTTATTTTATTTCCTAATTTTATCTTTATTTAGTAAATAATGAAAATTATTATTTATCTATTTATATAATAACTGACACGTATTTGTTCATGTATTTAATTTACATATATAAATAAGTGCGTATTACTGTCATATTTTATATATATCAAGATCTCTAAAACTTATTAAACTCCACTCAGCTCGAACGAAATATAAAATTCATTAATAAGAAGATATTTAAGATAAACTTGTGTGGTTTTTTATTAATCATTGATTCGAGGGACAAAGAGACCAAAATATTTTAGTCTTAACATACTTTTAATTTGATGAAAGTGACCTGCATATTTATATATGCCTTTTCTGTATCCCTTGTTATAATGCATATTAATTTGCGTAACCTGTTTCATATAATTATGCATACGTGTGACTGTTCCTTAACCAAACAAGCAAAAATAATTTTGCAAGTTTTATCAGTGAATTTCTCTCTTGTCACAGATTTAACCGAGGCAAGAACACGTCTAGTTTTGAAGTTTGAACTATCATCAACGTGCATAAATATACACTAACACAAACCAAGCAAATATCTTTTGCATGAAAAAAGAAAAATAAAAACAATGACAACGCATGACTCGTCTTACGAAGACGCTCTTCACTGATCACAAATTTATCATTGATTACACACTGAAGTCATACTTCCATAAGAATTAAACAAAACAAGTAAGACACATGAAAGGATCCCAAGAAAGAATGGTAATTATCAGACTCCACCTATGGAAGTTTATCAGCCACGGGTCAAAGAATCAAGGTCGTGCCCCACAATGTGAAAAACCCAAAACAAACAACAATGGAAACAGCAAACCAAAACCAGCGTTAAATGAAAAATAACAGTAGCAACTATAAGCACATAACCAACTGATCTATATCTAGTTTCCTGCCCCGGGGCTTGGACCAGATTCGTTAATTCCTCCATGTTTTTGAGCATCTGTTAATCGGTTCCCATCGCCCGGACCTCCGAGACTGTGAGCATCTGTGCACTGGTTTCCATCCCCTGGACTAGGCCCATCCTTCACAGCGTCAGGTGAAAATGCACGAACAAGCTGCTTTGGGGCATTCAGACGACGGGCCTTGGTTGCAAGGAAAGCTGAGCTAACCATAAGAACGAGGATGATCAAGAAATTAAATCGCTTCATTTCCTGCAAAAGTGAGCAAGGGAGAAATTTTGCAAGGATTTATGTCACTTCTGTATGTGAGAATTGTGTTAATTTATTGGTTCAGGCATTTGCGTTGGGGAACAAAGAGGGTACTTTATACTGTTTTGTTTTCTACTATTCATCGACTAGGAATTCATGAAGGCTGCCTGCAACATTGACTAGTGACCACTTATGGAATGGACCTCGGAGGCTATTTGTGTTGCCCTTATCTGAATTCTTGATGAAATTAGGAATTAAGTTGCAAGAGGTTGCGGGTCCAAGTTGGGCAGCACGTTCAAGTTGTCGAATTGGGGATTCAACTTTAGTTTTTTTTCTGTGTTTAGTGGAGTTCGGATTTGCCCGATGGGGGGGTTGGTGGGAGATATACTTATTTATTTTTATTAACTGGTCAATTGTCCACACAGGCTATGCGAGAGATGTCAGTCCACAAGCACGCGCCGACTCCACCAGCGCAACGGATTATGTTTTGACTACGTGTCTAATTTGTCTTAAATTGTTTCGAAAATATAAATCAATTACAGATATATTTCTCAACATCGTTTTAAAATATTCTAAAACATTCCTAAACACATAACTTTATATATGTATATAGTTAAAACTCAATCTTTGATAACTACAATAAAAATCAAGCAACATATATATAAATATATACAGAAATGTTCAAAAGATAATTATTACTATTGTATAAAATTATATGATTGAATTATTATATTAATATGATATTCTTATTTTTCATAAGATAAAATTCTTAAAATAAACATTATTTTGACATGTACAGTGTCATATAAAGAATTTTATTTTCAATTAGAATTAATTATGTATAAAATCTCCATGAGTTAATTTACGTATTGATTTTATTTTTTTGAATTTAAAAATACATTAGATATAAATTATTTACACCATTATAGATAAAAATTAAAACATTAACACTCCTTCAATTTTTTTGCATTATAATATGTTCAAAAAATATATTTTTTTTTTCTTTCAAGTTGTATGATATCTTATATTCAATTTTGTACATGACGTCTAATGTGTATCATACAAATTTAAGCATGTATTTGAATAAGTATCCACATACATTTGTAATTTCAAATATCTGATTAAAGTAAAAATTTGAAATAGATATTCCGATTCAGAAAAATGGAAATATTCTAAACTTATAAGAGGGCTTTTTTTTTTTTTAAAATAATTTTGAAAGAAGTGGGGTGCAGTGGTTAGATAATAAACTAACTTGTGGGAGAATACTATGAAAATGAAATTAATAGAATCCACCCAAGATTCAATTCTTTCGAATACTCAAATTAGATCCATTTATAATATATTATTAAATTTTTGAGGGTAATTTAGTTGTACATTATAAGTTTACAAAATTACTCTTTATTAACAAATTTACTCCATTACCTTAAAAGACTCAATATGTTCAAATATTCCAATTCAAATACCAGTATACCATTATTTTTTTATACTATATTATATTAAATAAGACTATTTGACTATACAATGTAAAATTACGTAATTATCCTTATCTGAAATTATTTTATTTTTTAAAATCTTTTTCTTTGTCCTTTTCTTTTTAAATTTTTATTTTTATATGTATTCACTTCCAAATTTTCTCTATTTCCAAATTCTTTTTGATCATTTTTCATTTTCTTATATTATATATTATCATTCCTTTAATTTTAAATAATTTTACTTCTTTTAATTTAAAGTATAATAACTTTATAATTTATATATAAATTTACACACATATGGAATGTGTAATTTTACTAGTATATTCTTAAGTTATATTTTATAACCCTACCTCTTTAATTGGTTGGCCAGTCAAATTAAGAATAGTACTAGACTTTGATTTATAGGAGGCGAAAAAAAGAATTGGTAAATAATTCCATATTATATGCATGAGTGTGTATATATATTACGCCAAAAAATTAAATAAGGGCATGCAATTTACAATTAAAATTAAATAAGATATTTAAATTATTATTTTGTTGGCTTTCTACTAATTTCAACTATGAGTTTCAAGCATTAATCATTGTTTTTTCCTATGAAATACCGTAAAATAACATTTGAAAACTAAACGTACGAGCTTAGATTCATTCATCAGTAGTTACACAAGACTTGAATACGAACCATATACAATAATAATCTATTTTCTTTTCGAGCCTGTCCTTATTATATCCTTTGACAAGTCAACTATCTTTAGTTTTAGAATTTTGAAGAGGAAAAGAAAATGCCAGAAAAAAAAAAGAAAAAAAATTAATTTTTTTGTAACTTGTTCGGTTCAGATGATTTTAATGAGAAAATAAAACATTTAAAAAAGAAGAAATAAAATCAACAAATTTTTAAAGTTTTTTTTTTCTTTTTTGCTATTTGAGAAAACACAATGAAGAAGTGGTGAAATTTTTAAAGGAAAAACAAGGTTAGATTATTTTTCTCTCATTTTTCATACCTTTTTGAGAGGAAAATAAGTATTCGTTCTTGATGCACGATGTCCTCCCTTTCCTTTTCAGAATTTATCTTATTAACCAAGCAATTAAAATGTTTTACTCGATGTTTTTTCCTTTTCCTCTCCAAATTTCAAAGTTCAAAAACCAAACATGGAGCTAATGTCGGCTTTGAGGAAAATATTATGGCAGAATTTGACAAAATTGATGCTGAATCGAATCCCCGGTCGAAACTGCATAATCAGATATGTGAGAATCTATTTTAAACGTATATTTCCAAGATGATCAATTCAACTCAATAGTTGGACTAACTTTGATGGTTACAGTAGTCATTGTCCCAATATATTAGAAATCAATTGGGCAAACCCCATCGTATATTTCCAAGATGATTAATTCAACTCAATAGTTGGACTAACTTTGATGGTTACAGAAGTCATTGTCCCCATATATGTATACCATTCTACAAATCAATTGGGCAAACCCCATCAAATATGCTTTATCACTAATCACCAAAAATTTCATTACGAAGTGTTGAGACTCTATAATCACCAAAAATTTCTTCGATCCTTCATGGTTTTGTTGATAGATTATGCTTCAAATTTTTACTTCAAATTAAAGTGCCATGAAACTTTCTATGTTCTATTATGCCTCAATAATCTTGTTCGCTTTGATTGCCCAATTTTGAAATAGTTGTACATAAATAACAACCACCCAATTTGGATTTCGCGTCACATTTTCAAAAAGAAAGTTGCAACTCGTGGTATGAGGATTGATGGCTTATATTGTGGCAAGTGTTGTGATGGATTGACATGTTTAATTGCGTACAATTAATGTAATTATATGCAGGAGTATTTAAATTATTAGGATAGTAACAAGACAGGTGCACGTATTGAAAAAGAAATGAGACAAAAGTAGACACAGATGATTGTGGGAGCATAGAGAGATCTTTCTCTTGCCTTAAAATAGGGCGGAAATTGGAAATATACCTTCACTCCTTCACTTACCCCATAATGCACATAAATTAAATAATATATAAATAATTATATATAAAAATATATTATTTTAATTAAAAAAACTATAATCAAGCAATTAGTAATGTATAATATTAATTAATTATTTTTTATAATTTTGTATTTGGCTAATTTGAAAATTAATCAATTATTTATAAGATAGGGTTTACTAGAATTTATAATACACTAGTAAAAGTTGTAGGTTTTGTGTAAGCATAAAATTATTTATAAATTATAAAACTATTTAAAATTAATAGAAATAAATTATTAAAAATTTGAGGAATAAAAAATATTTAAAATAATAACATAAATAAAGATCAAAAGAGTTTGAAAAAACAGAAGATCAGAAAGAGAACACAAATAAAAATAATAAATTAAAAGGAAAGAAAGAAGGAAAAAGATTGAAAGAATTAATAATTTTAAAATAAGAATAATTGTGTAATTTTTTACATTTTGCAACAAAAAATCTTATTTTCTAAATAATAGATATGATATAATGTTTGATGTGATAGCTAGCTGATATGAAATATCAATATGGAGAAAAATCTTTAAAATTAAATTCGCATAAGTTCAATTGATATTGGATGAATATTTTGAATTTTTGGAAGAATTTGGATAGAAGATAGATCCGACAAAATTGAAAATAACATTCTAAAATATGAATCCAATAAGGCTAAATTGATTCAAATGGACACGAACCAATCCAAATGGCATGAGTTTGATCCAATGCAAGGAAAATAAACATGATGTCGATCCAGACACAGTCGAATCAATTCTAGCAAGATATATTGATAGATCTTAGATTATGAGGTTTTGAAATTACGATATAAGTGAGATGGATCAACCCATATCTATCAAAGGTGGTACATATCAATCCAAGTTGACTTCAAATTGATCAAATGTACAAAATTTCATAAAATTTAATATTATAATAGCCTATTTTGATTCAAATTCCTTTGGAGTTATAATTATTTATCAAGATGAGGTTTATGATTAGCTTTAGATAGAAAAATAGTTATTTTGATATTATTAAGATTATTTCAAAGCCATTATCTTAAAAAAATCCAAACTCCTTGTGATTTGGCTGTAAATAGGTCATTATAGTTAATTAAGTATTATTTCATACGAAGTTTATTACTTTTCCCATATGTAGATGCAAATTCATGTAATTTTACATACAAATCTTGGATTTGTGTTTGTTTGAGTTTGAACATGATTTCTTCCTTCATATTTAAATTTATTCGTGTAACAATTTCAAAGCCCATTTGTGTTTCCGCTCTATGTCACTAGTTTAGCTATTTGGCAAGTTATTCCAGATTGACAACTACTTTGTTTCCACATATTTGGAAAATTTACCGTAGATTCCTCAACTTACATTTAATACAACTTCTTTTCCTTCATAAATCCCAGACAAACTAGATGAAATTCTAGTTGCTTTGGGTTGAATTGTAAGAATTAGGGCTATGTTTGGTTACCATTTCTTTATTATTAAGATACACATTTCAAATATATTAATCTTTTAAATTAACTTTTCTTTTTCATACTCTTACACTATTTCTAAATTTATGTACCTAAAATAAACTTTAATTTTATTCTATCAAAATTGACATCCAAATATTTATTGGAGTTTTTGGTTGCTAAATTTTGAACATAAGAAAGACATTTTGAAGAAGCACCAAAATTATCAAATCTTATTTCATGCAATGTTCTCAAAATTGGTTTGGACCTGATGTTTTTAGCGGGAACCAACCAAATCTCTAGGCTAGTTACCATAAAAATCCTACTATTAAGTTTAATCAATGTGAACTAGCTAACATTAATAAAAGTCAGTAACTAGGTTAAACAGGTATGAGCTTATTTTGTTGCTTTATAAAAACAAAACAAAAAATAAACGATGGAAGCAGAGAAATCGATTTGAAAATAACAAACAAACCATTCTTCTCCCATTTCACGCTGCTGTGTCTTTCCCATCTCAATTTTCTCTTTCAAATCTCCACCATTTTAATGCAATCCCATGTAATAAAATGTACAAAATTGCATGAAAATGGTGTAAAAATAGAAGAAAATCCCCCTTATATTTCTTAGAGGAAGAGAAGCCAGAAGCATTTTTTTTTTCTTGTTTTTTTCGGTAGACAAAACAAAGAAAAATGATTTGCCTTCTAATGCCAATAGAATATGCAGAATATTGATTATAAATATAACATTTTAATTAATTAATAAAATATTGATATTCTGGCAATTTATCATACATATAAATCTTGTATGATATAAAATTTTACATGTATTCGTATAATTATGTCATGAAGTCTTATTCAAAATGCATTATGAATATAGATAAAGATTTCTTAGTGTACAATCATTGAAACTCCGTTGCTAGTCACAGATTCTCTAAAAGCATTGGAGAATCGATAACACTTGCAATCAATATATTTGTATGGTAAATGTCATGCTATTCAATATTAAATATTGAAAATATAAGTGTGGATACATCATTAGAGAATAAGTATTCAAACATTAATTCAAAGAACGAAGTAGAAACATAGAGTTCATCCTTTGTTGTCAATAATTAGCTTTATAATCATATTAAATGAGTGTAAGATTTAGATTTAAGACAACATAGTTATCTTATACGCATAATGGTTAGTGTGTTATTAGGACATTAAAAGCCAACATCTATCTTGATATGAAATAGGGTCGTTAACTTAATGTACTGCTATCCAGATGTGTATGGAGGAATTGTGTGATCAAGGGGGATTTGTTTTTTTACAAATATGCAAGACATTTGTCCTATGCGATCAATGTTCCATTAGACAAAAATCATTGGCCAATGTATTTGAAAATTAGAAAGAAGTTTTTGACAGGACATTAGTCTCACAAGGCAACATTGATTTAGCATATGATTGAGTTAGTGAATTTGACTAAATTTATGGTTTTGCGCTGTATCTAGACAAAATAAGACAAACAGCCTAAATCACATGATATTTACAATAAGGAAGGTTCATGTTGTCTTTATCTGAAAGACTACAATATAGGTCGTGGGCTATTTACTTGTGTCCTTCAAGTTATGGTTGTTGTTAATTAATATTGAATTTAGAGAGTCGCAAAAAAATTGGAACAAACAAGGACAAGTTGACAATTTGGTTAGGGGCTTAAATGAGAATGAAAAACCTTGAGGTGAGTTTAATTGGGTCGCAATTGAATTAGACAAAATGAATTTATCATTATTTTTGTTAAACAATGAAATTATTAATTAGAAATATAACGAGTCTTTAATTTAATAAATAAAAATTAATTAAATTAAAAAACAAGACGCATATGTGCCTTAATTTTTAATAAGATTAATAATTTAGATGCAATGGATTTGAACTAATTAAAAGGTTTATGTAGAAAACCCGTAGAGTTTATTTTATATGTATCTTAAGTGCTATACATAGAAATAATAATCCTACCTTGTACAGGGTGGTGTGTCAAGAAAATGAAGGAGTTTGGAAGAGTTCTGGATCAAATATCATTAGAAATGATGAAAAATCACCCAAAACTTTGTGTAAGAGAAGATGGTCCTCGGGCCCTATTCTAGTGTTTCTTTTTTGTCCAAAAACCTCCGTACCTAAAGGTGTCTACGTTAGGTCCATAAGATGGAGCCCGTAGATGATGTTAGAAGTGTTTGTTCAAGTTTCATTTATGCGGTCAAACAAGAAGTTGTAGCTCCAGTATCACGTGTGCCTTATTGAAATTTGATCCCAGGCGATAATTTCGTATATCTTGTGTTATTTATTCATGCATGTTATATAACGAAAATGGTTTGAACTTGGTTTTATATTCCGCTCTGTAATTCCATGATTTTATGATGCTGTGAATTAAAAATTTTGTTTCCAAAACCCAATAAAAAATGTCCAAGAATGAGAGAGGATTGAGAAAATATCTTCCGCTTCTTATACATGTGTGTGTGTGAGTGTGTATAATATTATAATATTTCTTTACCTAAAAAGGGTGGTTTGTGCGTGTTCAAAAAAGTGGCTAGATTTGTAAGTTAATTGTGTTCATTTTCCTCTTTTTTATTTTGCATTTTAGATTCTACACAAACTTATTATATTATCTGTATGCCTGTGTGTTGTGTATATGTATATGTATATGTGTGTATATATATATATATATATTATATTTTAATATGCCTTACTCTAATATTGTGTGGTTCGTGTGTACAAAAAAATGTTGCTAGATTTGGTCAACATCTGTAACTAACGTAAGCTATAAGCGTGTTTTTTTTTGGACTTTAAGATTCTACATGCAACACGCATTATAGTACGAGGCAATTGGTATTTTTGTAAATAGTTAAATCGGTCAAACTTAGTAACTTAGTACTTCAACAGATCAATCCATTCAATTATTGATTCAATTTTAAAACATTGATTTCGCATGGTTGAAGAGAAGTAGAAGAGATTGCGTTGGTTGAGCAAAAGGACGAAGAATTTGGGATATGATTGATTTTCATGGTAAAATATCCAATGGCTAGCCTGGCATATGTTTTTGTGAAATCTTCAAAGCCCTGGCATATGTTTTTGTGATGGACATTTTAAAGCCCTGGCATATGTTTTTGTGAAAACTTCAAAGTCTAGCCTCCTATATGCATTTTGGTTTTTAGGGATAAAATAGATATTTTATAAGCCCATAAATGTGGATTCAAACCTTCACCAGGGTTTGCAAGTGGATGAATGGTGGGAAGTCCCATCTTTCAAATGAAGTAAAGAGTTTAAACCCCATTTATTAATAAGGTGCGCGAGTTGAGTAGTTAAGAAAAATAAACATCGCCATTTCATCTCACTTGCCTCAAAGGTTGTGATCAGTTGGTGATGTTGATGAGGGATGAAAATGAAAATTAATGTATGGCCCTAAAATTCTTAGGGATTGAAAATTTTGATTTGTTTGTACATATTCATTATATATATTAATAATTAATGTGATGTGATAGTATATAAAGATAATAATTAGTTTTTGAGATTATAGATGTATAATTGTTAATGATTAAATATTCAATATTTGTGAATATGTACAAGAGATGATAATTTGAATTTAAAATTTTAAAGAAAATTTTGATGTGATGAATATGTTTGAAAATATTGTTAAAACCTAGTACAAAGAATTGTTGATGGAGCACATGAATTGTACAACTTCCATTATAACCTTATGTGAACAAGCTTCAAGAGTCAAATGGTTTCAATAATTGTATTCAATCCAACACAAATCTTCAATATTTATAAACAAGACCCAAAATTCAATTTTTCATACAAGCAATTCCATTTATCTTATTTTCTTTAAAAAAAGTTTTTAATATTATTCAAGTTCACTTATCTCAAGATTTGTAGCACTATTTATCTTAATTTGTGCGTGCGCTTGTGTTTGTGTGTGTCATGATTTTTTTTATTAAACAATAAAAATTAAAAATACTAGTTGGGAATACCAACCTAATGCATCACATGTTTGTCTAAGCCTAACGCGTTTGTAGACTATAATATGATTTAGAATTAACTTGTCATTCTTACAGTTAAAAAAAAAAAAAAAACTTCAATGTTTTCCTTGTAACTGTTTCGACAAACATTTCGAATACGAAATATATTTCGTAAAAACCCAACAATTAAATGAAAATCCCTTGTCGTCTTTGGAAAATATATATATGACCAAACAAAATCCTAGGGAATCTCGATAAGAAGATCAATGACTAGGTGTTGAAAATTTGATGAAGAAATAAATTCAAACTTCAAGTTGGAATATAGAAACCAATTAAAGCAAAACTTCCAAGTTGCCAAGTTGCCTGCTTTACCCGATATTATCTTACCTTATATTGGTCTATTCCACATTTCATTATGTAACGAATTATGAACCCACACCAAAGTTGACATAATTTACATGAACTTTTTTGTTTTAATTATAAATTTTTGGATAGAAGTTACATTCTCTTTCATCTAACCAATGCATGTTGTTCATAATTTGGATCCACATTTTTCTCCATCCAAATCGACGGACACCATTTTACGTAATTTCTACATCTGGGGATCCAAACCCTTGCATGCACTCGTGTATATTGTGAACTTGTTCGATGGTTCACTACAAGTATTTATGCACGTATGAATTCATTTTTCAAATCGTGCACATCAAATCATACAAGTGCCGAGGGTTAAGGCCTCCTCTAGGCTGTTCATGTGGAGCCCTCTTTGAAAATTTTCGCATGAAATACTCTGATGACACAGATTTCTCGAGCTCCCATCAATTCTTCAAAAACCAATTACGAAGAAAGAAAGTTAGCTTGATTTTTAAGCTAGTCATGCCCCCCATGCACGACAAGCACAAAACTCCAACATTTGCCCGAAATTACAGTTTCCCTACTTTTATATCTTAGTCTATTTAAATACCCTAATCTAGTATATTTCACTAGTAGGTTCTAGATTGTAGTCCAATAATTTAATGTCATATTCCTGTACCTATATAATACTTCTGTCTATTAGTAGTTGGTATTCTAAATTTTATAATTACCTCGATTTTGAAAATCATTATTCCTTCCTACCATGAATAACAGTAACCATAAAAAATAGTAGAGCACATCATTCTTTGTTCTCTGCAAAAATTATTAAAATTATCTATAATATGTGATATATTAAAAATCAAAAATAAAAGTGCTGAAATGGAAATAATTGAAGGAAGGAGAAAATATGAAGAAAAAAAATAAGGGAGAGAAAGAATAGAAGACACAAAATAAAAATTTCAGGAATACGGGTGCATAATAAAATATTATGCTTTCGATAATTCATATAATTAAAATGAAATTATTTAAATGTAAAGTTAAATTGGAATTTTTATGATAAAGAAGAAAAAATAAAGTATAAATGAAATAAAAAATGAAAGATATTCAAACCGACAAGAGAAGAGAGAAATGAGAAAAAAATGGATAGAGTTATTTTAGCAATCTATTAATATACGGTGAGACCAAATACAAATCTCCCGTTTACTAAAATTTTTGTACTACGTACAACAGTTGATACACCTGCATATAATATTTCAAATAATATTTATTACGTACAGATATAAAGTTTTATCTTTATTATATAGATGTTTTTGAACTATATGTATACATATTTTTTTATAATTTATCATCTAATAAAAATTATCTTTTTAAATATAATAAAAATATATAATTTTATTATTAATAATAAAATATAAATTATTATGTTTTAAAATGGATTAAAAATTTATGTGAGATGAGAGAAAAAAACAAAAAATTAAATAAGAAGAAATATGATAAATAAAATTTAATCGAGAAATAGTGAATATAAATAGAGAGAGAAAAAATATAAAAATTAATAAATGAGAGGTCCTTGGTCTTTCTATGAGTTCCAAAAGATAGTAACAGTAGGGTTTATCGATGAAACAAAATTTAGATTTTATAAAAGGAGGTGCGTTAGAAATTATATTAAATGACCAAATGTAGTTTTAGAAATGATAAATAGTTTTATAAATATAATTAGTGATAAAAATCACAGTCATGCCTTTGCATAATTATGTAGATGAATTAATTATATCTTTTAATTATAAATTCTATATTATTTATTAAATACAAGAGAAAGAAAGAAACTTGATGAAATCAAAAAATATATCATAGATGAAAATTAAAGAAATATAATAACATAAATGAAATTTGGGAGAAGAGATTGGAAAGAAAATATAAAACTTGCAAGAATAGTTTAGTAATTATACGTGTGGCAACAAAAAATTGATTTTTAACTTTAATATATAGTATATAAATGTATATAGTAACAACAAACACTAAGTATTCGAAAAATTATCTTGTTTAAACATAAATATAAAATTATTTCTCAATTCTCTAAATTTACACTTTGTGCTTTTTATAATAGGAAATTCTAAAACGAGAAAAAGAACTTCAAAATAACATAAGAAATTCAAAATAACTTAAGTAAAGAAAGTTGTCAACCTTCTCATCAAAACCTCAAAATCATGTTTCTTAATATCCAACCAAAACACGATGATCACGGTGATGATCTGGCATGTTTTGACCTTTCTTATCACGGGGAATTGGGGGGGTTGGGAATTCCTCCATCTGTGGAAGATTTGCAGCCGTGTCACGTGCAGTTTTTTCTAAGGCAAGCAACATCTCCTCCCAAATTGGACATATCTTAAAGCCTTAACCAACAATAGAACCAATCCTGTCTGACATTTCGTGCCCCATATCCCCATCTCGTGGGACTCATGCCTTCATTTTGTATCCTTTTTTTCATCTTGTCGAACAACTCTCTTATAGATTGTCTACTTGTCACTTCTCAAAAATATTATCCTCACGTTCATTTCTCATGCAACTTGCAACAAGAATGTAGGGACAAATACCTTTCAACTTTATATATATACCACACCAAGTATAACAGCACAGTCCAAATGTGAATGCATTACTCACAATCAACCTTAAAAATTCCGTAGTCAAACGAACCATTTAAAAAGGCCCCATCAAGAAAAGCCACTCACCGTCCTTAGCCAACCAAACCAATCCTCATATAAAGTTGATGAAGATTATCTTAGGCGGAAGAACATATGCCATTTCAACTCTCAAATTATTCCTGACTTGTTGCTTGAAATATCGAAGCTTTGCCCAAAAGCAGAACAAACCAACCATGAGAGCCTTAGTACTACTCTGTTTCTTGATAATGCTTGTTTGCATAAATCCTAGTCGTACAGAATCAAGATCGATTCGTGCAGCCCCTGCTGCAAAGAATGCCGGGGTCAATTTTGAGAAGCCATCTTCAGATTTGAGCTTATCTAACTACAGGGGAGGCCCCCGTTTTGATGACACGGCCAGTGTATATCCCACGTCTTCTGGCCCCAGTGGCGGGGGCAGTGGCCACAAGTGATGAAGGTGCAACAGCAATTCAGCTTTTCCCTGTTCTTGCCTTCAATATAATTTGTTTTACAAACTGTGACTTCTAAGATTTGTTCAGGTGCAATAGATTGTTTCATTTTGTGATCATTTCCGTTCTTCTTTTGAAACATGTAGGCGACGTGTTACTGTAGTTAAGTATTACTCGATAAGTTGGTATGATGTATTGACAAAATCATTGTTATATCATTAGCCGATGATCAGCACATGTTTTGTCCTTGAGATCTTTGAATCTGATTGATATGACTCGAACAATATTTAATTTGTTAATATGCTGCGAAAATCTTGAAAGGGAAAAGGAGAAGTTTCCTCAATGGCTGTCTCAGAGTAATGACAACAACCCCATGTCAGCACGCCAACCAAATTTGGCCTCCCAGTTCCGTACTCTCGCAACCAGTTCTCCGTTGTGTCGCCAAATTTCACCCAGGAACTAACTATGCTTAATTTCCTGACGAAACAAGGATCAATAATTTTCTCTAACTGCCCTTTCTTTCCCACCATAGTCCTCAATTAGTTAACTTGCTCTTTTGGAAGCAAATGACCAATTGCAGGCCTTGAACAAATTACTTCCTGAAGAACTAGCCTTAAAGAATAGCCGTCGGACTTCTGAGTTAGATGTAAATAGTCGAGGTTGAAGATGCCTCTGACATCAGTACTCGCTTGAGTTTCAATCGATAGGTACCGACGAAAGAAGCCCAAAATCAGCAACTATAGCCACATAACTTTCCCAAAATCTTCTTCTCCAATCATCAATTAGGAATCAAATACGTTTGTGGCATAGAGAATTTCAGAGAAAGGTAACCTTAAGCCGTCAAATTAGCAAGCCGACATTCTATATGAACTTCCTTCATGAAGAGGTGTCAATGGCCAATCAAAGGTCTCAACAGGCTTCCATATCCTGCCTTTTAGACGTCAAAAGAACGCGGTGATGATAACGAGGAATAAAATAACTTCTCCAATAATCGGACCTATAATGATAAGAAACAATGGTGACACTTTTCATGTAAAATATAATATGGTCCAAAGTCAGTGAACGTAAGATCATTAAGAAAAGCCTCTTGTTTGTTGGTTCTCTGTTTGAACTTGATGAATAAAACCCGTTCCTTTTTATGTGCATCTTTGCAAATTAATGGATAATATTTAATCTTGCAGTACTATTAGCTGTCACGAAATTAAAATTTATGGCTCTAAATATTCAAATTATAAAAAAACCAGATAACAGGTATAGAATGACAGAATAAGCATTTTGACTTTTGCCGTGGAGCACGTCAAACTCGAACATTATACAACAGTCTCGTAACATTACACTAACTGTGATATCATATCTCAATGCAACACCCATCTTCTAAAGTCGGACACTATTTGTTTACCTGTCTTGAGCATGCTTCTGCAACCTGGAAATCCCAAACCATATTTGCCCTCTGGCCTATTTGTTCCCAAGACAAATAATACTGAAACAACTGCTAAATGTTTCGGTCCCCATTCTTGGTTTTCTCTTCATAAGAAATAAGCCGAATACTTGTCCTCCTTAACCCTCTCTAAAAACCCATCAATAGAAATATCAACAGCATCCTTGAAATCCATCATTCCTTCATTCTGCATCCCATAGATTATCCTCGGAATGATCTCAATCACCTTTTCCCTCATTCTCCTGATATCCTCTTTGCTATACCTCGTCAGAACTTGCTTTACTGAAGTCCCATGCCTGACTTCCTCGTGGTCAATGTAAACCGAGTAGCTGTCCGGAAGACCCGGCAAGAACCCCTCGTACTGATCGTAAGCCGTCCTCATCCAGAAAAAGACCGGCACGGAACCGGCCACCATGCAGTCAAAAACCGACTTCCGGGTGAAGCTATCCCCTATTGGCTGCAAGCAGAACTCGGACCCCAACAGAGCTTCCAATACCACTGACGAGTCAGTGGAGCACTGCGCCACGGAGCAGTCCACAAGCCGGCAGGAATCCGTGTCGTTGGAACAGTGACTTTGCAGAAGCCCACGAAAATCATCCTTGGCCGAACGTGTGGCTCCGATGAAAGTGAAGAGACTGGATCGATTGCAGTTACGCACGAAGTTCTGCCACTCGTTAAGGTTGTTTCTCGTCTTGGGATGGAATCCGGTGGGGTAAGGTACGGCTACCTCGTTATCGTCATCCAGAGACTTCTCTATGATGAAGCGCGTGACTTTGCGCATCTGCGGCAAGTTGAATAAGGATGAGCCCCACTTCTGCTCGGGGTCAGTCAACCGTCGGAAATCCCAGGTGATCCTGCCGACCGCCATGACGTGATCCGACACGTTGGATTTGTTCCAGTAATTATGTTTCGTGACCCAATCCAACATCATGTTGCTATACAAATCCCTTTTGGCTATGTCGTCTACCCACAAGTACTTTCCCACGGCAAGTCCAACGTAAAACGGGATGTAGAATGCCGAAGCCGAATCTGGCTCTAGGGTTCTGCATTTATGCTTCAAAACACGCAGGTGAAATATCACCTCCAAGGAGAATTGGTTGGTTCGGTACCACGATTCAGACAGATTATCCGGCAAGATTCGTCGGAGCTCGGTGGCCGGGCGTCCGAAGCCGAGGTTGGTAGCGATTCCGCATTGCCAGTTATGGGGTTGTAAGTCGGTGCAATTGTGCAATAACTGGTCTTCGTTGAACACGGAAGGAAGATCGTAGACGTAGATTCTGCCCAAGGGGCATTCGTCGGGCTGCGAAGGTGGGGTGGGTTCGGCTTCATGAGTCCCGTTGGATACAACGTCTTCTTGGATCTGTGCGGGTGGAGCGGGGTCGGCGGCGGCGGATGAGGAGACGGTGGCCGTCCATTCCGGGAAACTGGGCTGTGACCCGCGAGTGACGGCAATGACGAGACCTTCGATCAAGAAGAAAGCGATGAAGAGACAGATCCAAGGGCGTGAAGAAACATGGGCCAGCACTGAATTCAGGCTTCTGTAGACTAGATTTGGCATTTTGGGTGGCTTCTTCTGAGTCTGGACGTCCGATGATGATGCAGGAAGCATCATCGGACAGAATCTTGTGATTGTTCGTTCTAGATTGTGCAGATGAGGCACTGACTGGCAACAAAATAGGGTTTTCCGTTTCATTTCGTTTACCTGTTTATAAGTAAGGGAAATGATTTCAAATGAACTCTATCCAGGAAATGCAAATCAATTGAGTTCAATTAGAAAAGAAATCTGTTATACAAAGGACCGGTTTAGGTTAAAATGGTTGAACCGGATCAAAGAAAAGACAAAAAAAAATGTCAACCCAACTTATACAATATATATCTATACTATAATAAGATTTTTTTAATTGTACAATATCAAATTACATAACTAATCTCACTTTTTATTTTTTATTTTTATTTATACTACTTTTCAAATTTTCTCTTTGTTCAAATTATTTTTGTCTTTACTTTATTATTTTTAATATTTTTTATGATTTTAAATAACTAATTTTATTTTCATTATTTAAAACATGATAACTTTCTAATTTATAAATAAATTTACACACATAGAGTATACAATTTATACTGGTATATGAATATTTAACTAAAAAACTAAAAAAATCATTGATAATATGTTAAAATTACACAGCTAGTTAGTATAAAAATCAATTTAGCATTATTATAGAATTTGAAATATATATATACATACATACAGTCAATTATTCATTATTAAAAATTAAAGGTATTAAAGAAATAATAATTAATTCATTTTTTTCTAAATAATTAATTAAATAATTTTTTCACTCAGTATAGAGTTTAAGCAAACTGTCAATCTTATGAAAAGGAAAAAATATGATACATATATTTAGACAAGCAGTTATAATAGAAATGAATTTTTCTTTATTTATTTCTCATTCTTTCTTGATTTGCAAAATAAATAAAAAAGAAAAAGGAAAAGACTAGAACCGGTTATCCGTACTGGACGGGTGGTCGGTCCTGGCTAAATCGCCGGACAGATGTGAATTTGACAACCTCAGAATAAGAGCAAATTTGGAAATGGTCAACGGTCGTTAGAGGAAATTTACTTATTTTGATTTGGACAATTATTAACGTCGGTTTAAAGGTTATTTTTTTTAATAAAGTTGAGGTATATGAATTATTATTTTCCTTCTAAATTGTATAAACAATATATCTCAAACCCGCCCCCCTTTGTGGCTAATAAAATTTACTTTATCAAAAAATGGAAACAAAAAAGTTGACCAGAAACTTGTGATTGGTTCCTGTGGTTAAGGAGACCTCTATGTTTATTTACGAGGGCCTAAATAATAAGTCCCATACCGTGCACAGGGTTTTGTAAAATGCGGTATGCTCAAAATCCAGAAAAAAAAATCAATATAACAAAAAAAGTCAAAATTCTAAATATTAAAAAATTAGTCAAAACTGAATATTTTTAATTAAAATTTATTTTTTCAAATATATTACTCAACAAAACATAATTTTTATTTCTTTGGCTCCTACTTTTATAATATTTCTAACCTCCCCTGTAAATTTTCTTTTCAATCTTTAGATATTTGAACTCCAAAAGCCGCCGTTAGATTTTTGACATAATCCGGTGCTGTTGATCGAGCCTTTATGGGCACAATATATTTTTGAACAGGAAGTCGTTTTTTTCCCTTTAAATTTTATTCTTTAATACAGGCTGTGTTTTAATGAAATTTTAATATTTTTATACAACAAAGAAAGGAGCATATATTTTTTTTCTTTTTTGGAAAAATTTTAACTCCGAAAAACACATACAAACCAATATGCAATGCTTCAAAGCCGATGCTAGTTATACATAAATATATATGTATACATGCAAAATTTTCAAAATCAATACGTTGCATAAACTTTATATATAGTTTACTCAAACTCATATATTATTTCTTCTAATGATTTTGCACATTTAATGCGTGTGCAATTATAATAATTTGAACATTTTCATATACACATACATACAGATAAAAAGGTATCGATTTTCTTGAAAATTTAAATAGTGACTTTTTTTTTGTTTAATAATAAAAAACTATAAAAAAGATGTCATACACGAGGACAACAACAGTGCTAGTATCGATTTAAAAATGTAGGAGTTAACACTCTACGAGGATGTATATGATGGGGAGCTACCACCCTAACCGAATCACAATGATATGAAAAAGAAATTGAGCGTGGAGATAAAAGTGTAAAAATCATATATATATTGACCCGTTTGACTATTTAGTGTATTCTTTGTCAATTTGTATTTCACAAAAGATTAATATTTTTCTTGTTAAAGAATTCCTATGCTTAAATCTAAGTAAAGTAGTGGAGAGTGCACCTATCATTCTATGTGATTTATCATTGATATATTATTGCTGGCTATTGTGTGTCGTAGCAAAGGAATTTTGCATACATGCATTTGACCTTTGTGTTTTGGGAAATGATGATCGTGCAATGCTAAGAAAGTTCTGGAGATTCATGTTTGATACATATGAATATGATTCAAGTTGTACATAATTCACTCTCAAGAAGGAGAAACGGTGTGATTTAGGATAGGTTAATTTTTTACTTTGTTTTTTTTTTTTTGTTTTTTTGGCTATCGATGCATTTTGAGCTGTGTGAGCTTTAGAATTGAGATTTTAGTTTATTTTTAGTATAAATATTCATTTTATTCAATTGTAAGATTTTTCTAGTTAATGAGAGTTTTCTCCAATTTCTAGAAATTGTGACAATAATTTCATGTGAATTTGTCATCCCAAGTCATCTCAGATTATTCTCGTATGATTCGTAACATTTTAATCAAGTTTTGGTATACTAATTGTAATTGTCTATGTCGAGTTTGTTTATGATTCCATTACATTGAGTTAGATAATTAAGTGTACAATTCGCTTCTCTAAAATATAGAGAATATAGAAATAAGACACACAACCGTGCACATAAGAATATTTGCTTTTGCAAGGAAAGAAACGAGAATAATTCTATGAAAATGATCCTATTGAAAGTATTGAGAAATTGACTTGCTTAGTTGGATTGAACATTGCCTAAGTTGGAATGCTGAGTCAAAATAAAGAGAAGTTCTGATATTTAGTTGTGGGTTGATCTGGTTGTTGGCTATGTTAGTTAGGGCGATGTTAATTGTATAATTAATTGCTAGTTGTATAAATATGTAATGAAGAGATACAAGAAGTAATTTTAATAGGTGATCAAGTAATCCTGAATTACAAATTCAGCTCTAGAGATCAAAATCAGTCTAGAGCTTTTCATTTAGTTTCTAGATCTTGCTCTTTCTTAATCCCATATTCAATTCATCTTCAAGTTTGAATCTTGATCAATAAGAATGTTTTCATGTTTTTGTTACGGTATTAGAGCACCAGGTTCTCTCCACACATTCCTTTTTTCTAAATCTACTACTTTCTTAAATTTGGTATTTCTTTCTCACATCTTTACCTCCGTCTCAATCTTTACTCATGGAGGGTAGCTCAGAAAACTCCATCAATCAAACAAATCAACACTCCGTAGTAGATGATCCTTGTTCACCATTCTTCATTCATCCCTCTGGCAATCGCACTACAATTCTTGTTTAATCGGAGTTAAATGGAAACAATTACTTAACATGGAGTAGAGCCTTTACTTTAGCCTTATCCATTAGAAATAAGTTGGACTCTATGAATGGTAGGATTAGAGAACTAGCAGAAGGGGATCCTCTGCACCAAACCTGGAGTAGGTGCAATAACCTTGTTATATCCTGGTTACTCAGAGGACTGGGTCCTTAAATTGCCTCTACTGTGTTCTATGTGAGACATGCATCTCACATCTGAGAAGTGCTAAGAAAGAGATTTTCCCAACTAAACGATAGCAAAGTTTGCAAATTGCATAACAATCCTCGTGGAAGATCTCAAGGAACAAGAGAAGTTGATGCCTACTACACTGATCTGATGGCTATTTGGGAAAAGTTGAGGCATTATAGACTTGCCCCTTACACTGCATGTGGAAGGTGTTATCCAGAGTGCTTTCAAAGGTTTGTTAAGCTTCAGGAATGAGACAAAGTTTATAAATTTCTAAATGGCACGAATGAGATTGTTTTAGCAAATTGGTCTCAGTTATTAAGGCAACGGACTTTTTCCACTTTGGATGAGGTCTATAATTCTATGAGGATAGAAGAATCGCAGAGATCAAATGGTGTGAAACAACAACCTTGGATGGAAGCAACTGGTTTGGCAGCAACAACAAAAAAGAAAGACCAGAAAAGTGATTAGACTTGTAATCATCAAGGAAAGAATGACCATATGAAAGAGAGTTGTTATAGATTAGTTGGTCTTCCACCTAATTTCAAGTTCATAAAATCAAAAAGGAAGAGATTCCAACCAATTGCTCATCAAGTGGAATAAGGAGAGAACTAACAATCAGGAGAAAAAAAGGCATTACCTCAACTTAGGAGCAATTGTAGAAGTTGTTGGGACAAGTCCAGTTTAAGCAAGATGCAGATACAGACAATGTTCAATCTAGAAACTAAACCTTATACCAAAACTTTGCAAGTAATTTCAATCCTTCACATCCTTTTTGCCTAATGACAAATAATCACCCCATCTCACATTTAAACTTTACACAGTCTAGAAAGTGACTTAGGATTATTGATACAGTAGCCACTAATCATATGTGTAAAGATTTGAGCATATTTCATTCCTATAAACTTGCTAAAAACTTATTTGTAAACCTTCTTGATGGAACGAAAACTCCTGTGAATCACATAGTTATTATGTCAAAATCACTCAACCTTATGATGTACTTTATGTGTTTGGTTTTAGGTACAACCTGATCTTAGTTGGTAAGCTAAACAATACATTTAAATGCTACCTAGTTTTGATTCAAACTCTTACTATATCCTCATCTTGTCACTGTGGATAAAAATTGAAATTGTTAAGCTACAACAAGGCTTATTCATACTACATCTAGAAGTTAAGCCATGTACTTTATCCATGTCAACTTTGTACTTTACCTTCTGATCCTGGCAAAAACAAGCCACATTACACTTTTGCTACCAACACCTCTTCTTTTCACATATGGCATCATAGGTCAGTATATCCTTCACATTCTAAAATTCACAAATTTGTCTTTTACATCAATACATTGAATAATAAAGTTTGTGTTACTTGTCTTATGGCTAAATAGAAGAGATTGCCTTTCCTACGTACGTAAAGAGTACTAACGCACCTTTTCAACTCTTACATGTTTATATTTAGGAGCCCTATTCCATTGCAATCATAGGAGGATATCATTTCTTTCAAACAATAATTGATAACTACACTAGATGTACATAGACTTTTATCTTGAAACATAAAAATGAAGTGGCTTCTTATTTGCCTGTTTTCCATAATTTTGTCTCAACACAATTCAATTCTACCATCAAAACTATTAGATCTGATAATGATGTAGAGTTTGACCTCACTTCTTACTTGGCATAAAAACAAATCCTCCATTAAATCTCTTGTGTAAAAACATCACAAAAAAATATTATGGATGAAGAAAAACATTAATATCTCTTAACTATTGCAAGAGCCCTCCTTTGCCAATCATGTCTTCCCACAAAGTTTTTGGAGAGGTTGTTCTTACAGCAACTCAGTTGATTAACCTTCTTCCTAAAGTCTCATTAAATCACCAGTCTCCTGTCTTTTAAGAAAAATCCGAAGATCAGTAGTTTAAAGTATTTAGTTGCTTAGCCTATGCTTGTTCGTTGAAGAGAAACATAATGAAATTTGATTACAATGAAGGAGAAGTGTGTTTGTAAGATATGTAATTAAGGTAAAGAGATATAAACTATATTACTTAGATAAACATGAGATGTTTACGCCTAGAGATGTAATATTTTATAAGCACATCTTTCCCTATAACAAAGACCACCACTCATTCCTCAGCACGCCATGTCTTGAATTTTAACAATTCAAATTTCCGCCATGTAACTGTAAATATGATTAGTAGCCCCAAAGAATACAGTCACTAGATAAATCAACCACAAAGAACAACCTCATTCTTAACGCTAATGAGCCAATTGCAGATGCTCGAACTAAGATTTCCATTGAAACTAACCAACCTTTTCATGATTCAACACCTCTCGAAAGTACCTATATATCATGATATCTACCAACATAGCCTTAAACAACCATGTGCACCAAAAACTTCCATTGACCATCCCATTTCTTTATAGTTAAGCACATGCCAATTGTCTTAAATTATGTGTGTTTCCTGTCAAAGCTTAACAAGATCAAAAAGCCACTTTCTTTTGCTAAAGTTCTACTTGAACTAAAATTAAGGGAAGCCATGGTCAATGAGCTTTAAGCATTGGAGGATTATAACACTTAGGAGGTGGTGCCTCTGTCCCCTAATCACCATGCCATAGGAAACCAATGGATGTACAAAATCAAGCTAAATTCAGACAGCATTGTTGAAAGCTTTAAGACAAGATTAGTGACAAAAAGATATAATCAAATAGAAGGTTTTGACTTCCATGACACTTTCAATCCAACAATTAAGCAAACTCCTTTATTTAGTGCTTTAGTACTTGGATGACAGCTAAATAGTTAGATATTCATAATGCATTTGTACATGGAGATTTGAAGGAAGAAATTTTCATAAAACTACTTTAAAAATATGAGTTGAAAAAGAGACTACAAGAAATTTACATACTACATAATTATCTTGGTGTGTAGATTGAAGAAATCTCTTTTATGGCTTGAAGTAAGTTTCAAAGCAATAGAATTGTAAAATTATAGAGGCATCGTGTGGTTACTGACTTTATTCAATTGTTGATTATTCACACTTTACTAAGGAAGTTTGTCTTGTTGAAAAGCTTATTTGCTTTTTGAATCTTTAGGAAGGTTTAAAAATTAAAAAAAATGTTCAAGAAAATGAAATATAATATATATATATATATATATATATATATGCGCGTGTGTGGGTCCGCATGTGTCTCTCTCTCTCTCTCGAGCATAGACCATCAAACCGCAGCCTCAGCAGGCCAAGCTAGAAAACGAGGCGTAATTGATGCCAGGAGACTTGCGTACGATGAAAAAGGCATTTTCGCCAACGTCATATCATTCTATTCCTCAGTGGCAGCAAGGGACGAGATCACCACCACGAGGTGGGCTCCGACGCAGAGAGAAAATTTGAGGCCTAGTTTCTTGAAGAGCTGTTGGGATGCTGACTGCAGTGGCTATAACACAGTGCCCTATCAAAGGAAATGCAAGTCCTGGACTTCGTCGAAATTCTTGTTCTCCTATTGTTAAACTTGAATGCAATGATTATCTTATGATAATGCTAATTTTGTGCCAAAAGTGTTATGGACTAAAAAGACCTTTATTTAACCTTAATAAAACAACATATCCAGATACATAGAAAGGAAATACTGAATTATTGCTCCCCTAAAGACAGTTTCCACGACTTGACAATCCACGGATTTATCATATATCAATCCGATGATCAAATCCATCATCTCAAACCATACTCAAAAACGCATTCTCTGATTTTTGTGCACATTTTTTCTCTATGGTAAATCTAGACAAATGTCCACAGCCCAGCAGTTCCATATTGTTGCCCTTTGGCCTCACCTTTCATCGCAAGTCAGCACCACAAATACCCAACCATTAAACTTCGGCCCTCCTTTCTTCCTTTCTCATCACAAGAATTCAGCCAATTCTTTGTCCCTCTTAATCCTCTCTAAAACCCCATCAACAGCAATATCAAAAGCATCCTTAAAATCCTTGAATCCACCATTTGCGTAAATTATCCTGGGAATAGTCTGAATCACTACTTCCCTCTTGCTTCGGATCTCCTCTTTGCTGAATTTCTTCAAAACTTTCTTTATCGTAGAAACCCCTTTCTTTTCTATCGTGTGGTCTATACAAACAGAGTAGTCATCCGGCTCACCCGGCAAGAACCTTTTATAGTAATCGTCTGACGTCCTCCTTAAGAAAAAGACCGGCACCGAACCGGCCACCATGCACTCAAAAATCGACCGCCGTGTGTAACCGTCCCTCCTCGGCTGCAAGCAAAATTCGGACCCCAACAGAGCTTCCAGCTTCACCAACGAGTTGGTGGTACACGGAGCCACGGAGCAGTCCACAAGCCAGCAATAATCCGATTTGTTGCGGCAGTAACTCGGCAGTTGTCCTCGGAAATCATTCGTGGCAGACGAACGTGCGTCTCCGATGAAGGAGAACAGTTTGGAGCGATTGTAGTTGCGCAAGAATTCCTGCCATTCCTTAAGGTCGCCTCCCGTCTTGGGATGGAATCCGATGGGGTAAGGTACAGTTTCATCGTTGTTATCATCGGGGGCCTTCTCTATGATGAGACGGGTAACTTTCTGCATCTCCGGCTCGTTCAGTAAGGAGGAGCCCCATTTCTGCTCGGCGTCGGTCAGACGGCGGAAATCCCACGTGTGCCTGCCGATCGCGATGAAATGATCCGAGCCGTAGGACTTTTTCCAGTACTCCTGTGCCGTGACCCACTCTAGCATCATCTTGCCATGCCAGTCGCGTTTGGATGTGTCGTCTACCCACAGGTACTTTCCCACAGCAATTCCGGCGTAAAACGGGATGTAGAACGCCGAAGCGGACTCCGGCTCCAGGGTTCTGCATCTGTACATCAAAATACGCCGGTGAAACATAAGCTCCAAGGAGACTTCGTTGGTCCGGTACCACGATTTGACGAGATTCTCCGGTAAGATCGGGCGGAGCTCGTTGGCGGGTCCTCCGAACCCGCGGTTGGTGGCTATCCCGCATTGCCAGTTCCAGGTGTCTAAGTCGGGGCAATCGTACAATAACAGTTCTTCGTTGAACATCGAAGGAAGGTCGTAGACGTATACTTTACCCAAGGGGCATTCTTCAGGCTTGGAGAGAGAGGTGGGCTCGTCTTCAGTCCCGTCGGATGTAACCGCTTCTTGGATCCGGACGTGTGCGGCGGCGGGAAAACAGAGCGGCGAGTTGCGAACTAAGGATATGACGAGACCTTGAATCAGGAGGAAAGCGATGGAGAGCCATAGACAAGGGTGCGACGAAATATGGTTCTGCACCGAATTTGGGATTTTGGGTGGTTTGATCCGAGTCTTGGCGTCCGATGAGGATGCGGGAAACATCGTTCACCAGAATATAGGATGAGTGGTTGTTCAAGATTGAGAAGATGAGCCGACTCCGACAGGCATGTGGAAATTTTCGTTTGTTGTCATTTTACCATTTTATACTTGGGGAAATTGAGTTGTTTCCATTAAATGGAAATTACTAGAAGTGAATTGGAGAAAAATCTGCGTTCAAGCTGGCAATTACCTACATTAGATATGTATATTTATTCAAGAATGTACATTTTGTAATCTTATACTCTTTTATAATTGTTGTTATTTAAAATTTAAATTTTAGTCGTGCAAAGTAAAATTTCTTATTTAACTTTATAAGTGTATAAAATATATATAAAAAATTAGTAAAATACTATTTCTAAAATTACTTAATATATATAGAGAAAGAGAAAATGGAACGGTAACCAAAATTAAATAAGGAAAAATAAGAGAAAATTTTGCCGTTCAAAATGTAGTGTGGATACAGGAGCGTTTTTTCACATGTATATTCAAGCAACGGACAAAATTTTTGGAACAATTAATGTGTATTATATATGGATAACTTTTGAATTAAAAAGCATTCAATTATGAAAAACAAAAACCTTACTAGTAAAATTTATGGAGAAACTTGTGTTTTTACACAAATAGTTGCCTAAAATTAAATGAAATTATGTCCAATTGGAAATTATCCTAGAAAGGTAGTTCAAAATTTCTCCACGCATTTTTATTCTATTAATCTATATTAATAAATTTATAAATAAAAAATAAACTAATGTTAAATTAAAATGAGAAATTATAAGGTTTAAAATATGCCTTAATTAAATTGTATATATATATATATGTCATATATTTATATATGTTCCAATTTTTAAGCACACGAATACATTCTATTTTGGTAATAATAAAATCTAATCATGAGAATGGACAATGTTAATATCTATACTATATATTAAAGCTATTGGAATTAGAGAACTGTTTTTGGTTTACAAAAAGTATAATTGCATAGCAACCTTATTTAATCAGTACCATATATCTATACTCTATATTAAAGCTATGAGTATTAGAGAAACTACATTTGGTTTACAAAAGTATTATACACAAATAACCCTATTTAATGAATACTATATACATTAAGTTTACAATCAATCCACTTTTTCTATAATTAAGCCCACAATTAATAATAAATCCAACGCTATTTTGGCACACACAGAGTGTTAGTATAAGAGAAAATCAAATTACTTGATTGGGACAATAACATTTAATTTCGGTTCGGTGGTTAATTACTTTAATACAGTAAATATATAATATTGAATTCTTGATTTCCCTTTCTTGCCATGTACATAAACAACATAATTCGAAACCCGTATTCAGAAGAATCGTAATTCACTCAAATTGCTTGCCTAAAAAAAATGAAAAAGAAAAAGGAAAAGAAAATAATAAACAGTTCTTTTTATTAAGAAAGTACAATAAACAGTTGGCCAGAGGGGAGTGATTTGGTTTAAAGCCACCCCCTTGTTCGGTGTTCGTAATTACGCAATTCACGGGAATGAAAGCAGAACAAAACGCTGACTTTTTGGCCGTGTTATGATAATCTGTCAGAATTTGATTTGGAACTTCAAAGTAGCTGCAAGTCGACAAAGTTGGTGATTCCACTGACTTATTATGTTGGAAATTCAAATTTCAAATCAAAAAAAGGAAGATACAAAATTACTCCAAAGATTAAAATGTAATGGAAAGGCCCGGTAACTGAAAAAAGGTGACCCAAAAAATTCGGCCGTGCGACCCAATAAAATAGTTAGGCCTAGTGAAAACAGTTTACAAGCGAGAATGAAGCTTCTTCAAGCTTCCAAATCAGGGCTAAAGATGTAATTCCAGATTCCTTACGGTCGAGATTTTCTCTGACTGCAGGCAAGGGAACGGTCTAGATTTCACCTTCTAGGGCTTCAATTAATTCCTATGGATGAGCCATTTCTCCTTGCCTCTCACTCCTTTCTGCCTCTCTCTCGGTTGTTTCGTTCCAGATACGTTACCCCTCCATTTTTGGGCCGTTGCTTGGTCCCGTTTTGTCGGTAGCTTGGTCCCGTCTTGTCGGTATTTATATTTTTGAGTCCCTCTCAACACAATCCATAATTTAATTGGAAGGAATTTCCAATTTGGGCCTTTTATGAGAACTTCCTTCGGAAGTCATGTTGGTTCGATGAGGCTTCTCTCCTTCCGGTGATGATGAGGTGATGCAACAAGGTACAGATACTACACCTCTGAACTTCCTTGACAAAGACCTAGGCGATGATGGTTTGGAGTACAAGAACTGTGGAAGTCAGAAGCAAGAAGGGAAAGGGAAGAGCAGGAATAGAGGAAGATTAGATAAGAAGGAAAACATAAGAAAGATAAGTTTTATTGATTTTGAACTGGTTATACAATGTTCTACTTTCTTTTCATATATTCAAAAATAGTGATTTTCACCCTTTACTGCTCAGATATAAGGACATTTGATGATTCTGGCCTCTTTATGACTAGATCGACTGCTGATTAGGTGCAGCATTTCCAGATCTTCTGTTTGCTTCATGATTTTAAATTATTTTATGCCCTTAACTCGGATGGTCATAATTAAATCCCTCTATTAATTGTATAATGATTCCCCCGCTATGTTTGTTGGCCATCTGAGCTTATCTGTTGCTTGCTTGGTTTATGACGCTCCCTCTCCTCAAGGAATGTCCTTGTCCTCAAGGACTGTGCTCGGAAAATGTCACCAGAGGGATTTAATGTTATCCAATGTGACTTCCTATTAATGCCTGTGCTTGGTGACTTGTGATTATCTTCTATGCCATTGCCCACTTTCTTCTTTAGTTGAGATACGTGGACTATTGGATGAATTTGTGATTGTTTTGACAAATCAAGCTTAGAGGCCACCTGTCTAGCATTCTCAAAAACTATATAGGACCCAAAATATTTAGCTACAGGCTTCTGGTTAGGCCTAGCGTTCATCGATAACTGCTTGTAAGGTTGAAGTTTCAAAAAGACTTTATCACCTATTTTGAAACTCTTTTCAGTGCATTTTTTATTTGTTTGAGCTTTCATGCTGTCCTACACACATTTCAATTTGGCCCTTAGCGTTTTAATGGTTGCCCTATTATCTTTGATAAGCTGATTGGCTTCTGTATTTGTAATCTGAATAGCCATGCTAAAACCATACTGAGGGGGCCTAATTCCGTACAATGCTTGGAATGGGATGGTACCCAAACTATTGTAGTAATTTGTATTATACCACCATTCAAATAGGAGTAACTAATTAATCCAATCCCTTGGCTTGGAGCATGTCATACAATGCAGATAACATTTAAGGCGCTGGTTTAGCCTTTCAGTTTGTCCATCCATCTATGGGTGGTATAATGTGTACAACTTCAAACTGGTGCCTGTTGTTTATAGAAAGTACCTCAGAAGCTACTGGTGAAAACTTTGTTCTTGTCACTTGTAATAGACCTAGGTAACCCATGTAACTTATAAATATTGTTAACAAAAATTTGAGCTCCCTGTGATGCTGAGCAGGGGTGTGACATAACTATGAAGTAGGCATACTTATTGAGCCTATCAACCACTACCACGATGACATCTTTGCCCCTCGATTTTGGCAACCTGTTGATAAAATTCATAGAAATGTCCCATCACACCTCCTGGAATTGGTAGGTTTAATTTCTCTAACAGACCTCACTTCATAACAAAATCTCCTTCACAATCTTAAACACCCCTCTCCAATGAAATAATGCCCCACTCTTTTGCAAGTATTGAGCACACCTGAGTGGCCTTCTACTGAGTTAATATGAAGGTTATTGATTAACTTTCTCCTTATATCATTTCCAGTTCCCACTACTATCTTATACTTGAACCTCAATATCCCCTTGTCATATGTGTAATGTTGACGGACCTATTGCCTTTTGCCATTCTTGGATAAGGAACTTAGTGTCATTATCTTCTTGATAGCTAACTTTAATATCCTCAATTCAATCAGGGGTAACTGTGATTAAGGTATTCATTTCTTTGGTTTCTTCTTTCTAGCTTCTGGATAAAGCATTAGCTGCATTATTTTCTCTCTCTTTCTTATACTATATTTTGTAGTCTAAACCAAATAATTTGGTCATATGGGCGTGGTGATTTTCTAATTGAGAAGGAATTTCAAAATTTCATGTTCTGTTTTGATTATAAATTGACTGCCCTCAAGATAGTGTCTCCACTTGATGGTATCTTGACTTGATTGTGTCTCCACTTGTTAATGGCCATTAACAGGGCTAAAAATTCCTTTTCATACATTGATACTCCTTGATTTCTTGTAGATAGGGCCTTGCTAATGAAAGCAATAGGCATGAAATTCTGCATTAGGACTGCTCCTATTCCCTTCCTTGGTGTGTCCATTTCTAGAACAAATGATTAGTTGAAATCTGGCAGTGCTAAAATGGGTGCTTTTGTCATGGCTGCCTTCAACTCCTTAAATACCTTTTTTGCATCAACATTCCACTAGAACACATTCTTCTTGAGCAAGTTTGTTAAGGGTTTGCTGAGTTCGCTATAAGCCTTAACAAACCTCCTGTAATAGCTTGTTAATCCCAAAAATTTCCTAAGTGACTCAACAGACCATGGGGTGGGCCAGTTAATCATGGCTCCAACTTTGCTTAGGTCAGTAGCCACTCCTTTGTTGGATATTGTATATCCTAAATACTCCACCTGCTCAAAAGAACACTCCTTCCGTTTTATATACAGTAGGTATTGAAGGAAAGTTCGGAGTATGATAGTCAAATGTTTTCAGATGCTCTTCGACTTTTGACTTAGTATGAGGATGACATCAAAGAAAACCAAGACAAACTTCTTCAAAAACTTAGATAAAATGTTGTTCATTAAGGCCTGGAAAGTAGCAGGAGCATTAGTGAGCCTAAAAAGTATCACCAAAAACTTGAAATGATCGTGATTTGTTTTGAAGGTTTCTTATGGACATCCTCTGTACTTGAACCTCAAGTCCAAATTTATGAAGATGTACCTTTAAGTTCATTCAGTAATTCTTCTATGACCGGTATAGGAAACTTATCCTTTATCGTCATTTCATTCAATTTGATATAATTGATGCACATCTTCATCAATCCATCTTTCTTTTTAACTTATAATACTAGAGAAGTGAAAGGGTTGTTACTTGGCTTGATAAGCCTTTGTTGCAGTAACTCCACTACCTGCCTTTCCATCTCCTATTTCTCCTTGGATGAATATCTATATGGCCTTTGATTTAGTGGTTGATAGTCCAACTTTAAGAGAATATATTGATCATGTTTTCGTGATGGTGGTAATCCAATTTGTTCTTCAAACACCTCAGAATATTCCTGTAGCACTGTGTGTAGGGTTGTTGGAATTAATTGCCCTATTATTTCATTGTGAATATCTAACAACTGGACGATCCACTCATCTAATCACAACCTGCTCATACTGTCCCCAATTTCATGACGGGTGAGCAGGTAAATATGATCAAGTCTCCTTCTTGAGAGAGTGATATTTCTCCCCCATGTTGAAACTGTTGCGTCTGATTGTTAAATTGAAAGTACCTAGACTTATTGTCTTTAAGCTGTCAACCCCAAGACATGTCACGGTTTACTAATTTAAGGAGCTTGACATAAAAATAGATTCTTTGTTCTGCATTTTCTAGTTCAGGTTCCTTCACTCCAAACTACTCATCATTTTGCTACCATTTGCAACTGTGACAATCATCGGATTAGCATTCCTGGGTTCAGCCAAAGTTCCTATTAATGTTTTTGGACTGATGAAAATGTGATTACTTCCTGTGTCCACTAGAATTATAACTGGTCTGCCACTTATGGTAAATTTAGCATACTTAGTGGTGTGCTTCCTGTAATCGTGTGCAGTGTCTCTTTGCCTTGCATAGGTTTCCTCCTTGCTGGTTTCCAGTGTCTCGTTGTTGGGCTGCACATTTGTGATCTCAGTTTCTTCAATTTGGTGGAGACCTCTTTCCTTGAACTTGTGGCCTGGGACTTATCTCCATATTGGAAACACTGGTCTTTCTTAAAATTGTTCGCCGTTCTTGTCATTGGCTTTGGATTTACCTTCTGGCTAACACCCTTCTAGTTGCTGCTAGAGCTACGAAATGCCGTTCTATATTTGTTCAGTGCTTCTGCCTTCACCTCCTCATGTCTGCTAATAAGAAGGTTTCTTCTAGGGGCTGGGGTTTGAACATGATTATGATGTGCCTGATTTATTCACTTATTCTACTTGTGAAAGTGTGGATGAAGTGGTGTTCAGTGAACAAAGGATTGGACTCTATCATGCTCACACACACGTCTTCAAAAGTTTCAATGTACTTCGGAATACTCCCTTTCTTCTAGAGCTTGTTGAAGGTTCCAAGTATGTGTACTAAATCCTGCCAGTTATTTTTGTTAAAATTGCTTTTTATAGTTCATCCCAACTAAAAAAATATTTGCTGACGAGGTAGTTGTTGAACCAATGTTTGACTTTCTCGTCAAAATATATAGCTGCAATCTACCAGTTTTCCTCCTTTGAAGTGTTGTAGTATTGAAAGTATTTATTACACTTCCGTACCTAATATCTGGCATTAGACCCAACAAAATTGGTTAAATTAATTTTGGGCTTTGACCGGAAGGGTATCGTGGTGGTTTTGTTTGTGAAAATTCGCTAAACTTCCAATGTGGTGAATTGGTGACCATTGTGATGTTAGTGGGGGTGGAGAGGTTGCAGATTTCCCATTGAGCCCTAGAGTGGAGGGGATCCTCACCAGTTGGGCAATGATGGTCCGACTGTTTTCCACTATTTTGTTGGAGAGTCATTAATTGTTGATCCATTTTGTGAGTAGTTCCCTGAGCATCCTCAACTCTCTATTGGATTCCTTTCAATTCAGAGTTGGAATCCTCAGCGATTTCCTTTCTCTGTGTGCCTCCAATTATTGGATTAGCTTCACGTTTTTGTATACCATACGATGTTGTCTGGTTTTAGCCAGTTTTGTGGATGCCAGAAACGGTACTCTGTTTCCACCTGTCATGGAAAAGCCCAATACCTAACAAAAGACGTGTGTGGCCCAACAAATAAGATGGTCCACCGAATAAAATTTACAACCCAGAGTAAAGCTTCATTAGGAAGTCTCTAGATCAAGGCCAAATAAGTAATTTCAGGTCCCCGACGATTGAGATTTCCCGTAACTGCGTGCATCGGCACGATAGGGATTTCACCTTCTTGGGCTTCCGTTAATGCCTTCAAAATAAGACCTTTTTCCTTGTAGTCACCCCTCGCTCCTTTCTTGTTTTCTCTCGTTCGATCTATTCGAGATGCGTCCCTCTTCCATTTGCCAACAGAAGGCTGATCCAATCTCTCGATCTTTATAGTTTTTAGTCCCTCTCGATACGATCTATAATCTAATCGAAAGGGATTTTCGATTCTGGCCTTTGATGAAAATTTCCTTTTGAGCCCACATTGGTCCGAAGACCCTCCTCTCCTGGTGATGAAACAAGATACGGATATTACTCCTCTGAACTTCATTCGCGAGGACCTGGGTGATGATGGTTCGTAATGTTGGAATAGTTGGAGTCAAAAGAATAAAGGGAAAGGGAAAGGGAAAGGGAAGAGCACGAATAGAAGAGAGATGAGATAAGAAGGAAAAGATTAGAAAGATAAGTTTTATTGATTTTCATCTGACTATACTATTTTCTACTTTCTTGTTCATATATACGAAAATAGTGATTTTCCCTTTTATAGTTCAGATATGATGAGGTTTGATGATTCTTGCCCCTTTTAGACTAGATCGCCTGTTGATTAAGCACAGCATTTCCAAATCTTCTGTCGGCTTCATTATTATTAATTATTTTATAAACTTAGATGGTTATAATCAGATTCCCTTATTAATTGTGTAATGATTCCCCCACTGTATTCGTTTATCTTACGAACTCATTTGCTGCTTGCTTGTGCTTCTGTTATGGCTAGCTTGGTTGGCTCATGACATAAAATTACTCAAAATCACTCTATTATAGTTTTAAAAAAGTCTTCTATCTATATCTAAATCTATACTAGTGTTGTTTCATACAATGTGAGTACATGAATATAAATATTTAAAACAAATTTTAACAGCTACTGCTTTTATATATATAGTATTTTATAAATAATTTTATAAATCAAATTGTATGAATTTTTTTAAAATTCAATAATAAAATAGAAGAAGAAAATATATAAACTAATGTCGATAGCGGAATGTATTGAAATAATTTACAATAAATGAAAGCCTGTACTAAAAAAGGTGAAATTTGAGAGAAGATTATATAATGTAAATAAATGTGAAGAGTGCTTTAGTCATTCTATTTTGTGACTAAAAATGGTTACTTAAGGAATTTCATGCTTAATAAATAGTACAGAAGTTATATGGAGTGTTTTGCTCAATTTTGACATGATGTAACGCCATACTATTTTTTTTTTCAGATTTTTCAGGTTTTTGTTAAATAAAAAATATTGGTTGGCTTAATTAAAACCTCATATTTATTAAGCATTATGCACCTTAAATTAAGCCTTAGTTCTAGTTACTTTAGTTACAAGTAACTTATACCCTTTATTTTGAGAGCTTAACCTAATCTCTTGTATATTTTAAAGAAAATTAAAAAAAAAATGTCCATAACAAAACTTATCGTCGAAGTATTCTCGAGCTACATAATAATATTTAGTTAAAATAATAATATTTTCTATTTAACTTTTTGACCTTCAACAAACATAAAAATTTTGTTGCGCTTTTAACCTTGAAAATTAATATTTAGTTAAAATAATAATAGTTTCTATTAACTTTCTGAACGTCAACAAACATAAAAATTTTGCTGCGCTTTATATCTGGAAACTTCCGGATAATTCTCTATTTTAACCACTACAAATAATAAAATTTTTGTCTACTTGGCCTTTCACATAATCAACATAATTTACCTTTTAATCATCAATTAGTTCCTATTATCTCTTTTAAGTTCTTATTGCTTATAAATTTTTCCATAATTTTATATTCTCTCTTTTTTAATATTGTATGAATTTTTATTTGTTTTTTACCTACACGTCAATTTTGACTCTAAGAAACCCTTTCATTATTTGGTTTTATATGAAAAGCCATTTCTAAACATTGGGATAAATAGAAGTTATTTTTCAGTATATATCAATTTAAAAAGTATATATGTGTGTGTGCGCGCGCGCGTCCGTACGTATATATGGTCACTGAATATGATTCCTTAAATGTATGCATAAAATTCATTCATAAGATTTGGTTAGGAATTCACCTTAAATCACAAGTTTGGTGCCAAAAAATTTCTCCTCCTATTCGGTCCTTCCTCGGAATTGCCAGTGGTTTTTCTAAGATGGTAGAATGATTCTCACCTCATGACCTATTTATTGTAGGGTTTATTCAAGTGTTTGGAAAGGAAACAAACTCTAGTATTTTAGAAGTTCCAAACTCCCGTATATTAGTTTTATATTTTTCTGCAGAGTTTCCTAAGAATTTTTACCTGAAATCCTCTATTTTTAGCTTTTCTAAACTTGTCAAGCTCATACTAAAATATTTGACAAAATTTGGTTGCCATAAAGTGTACATATTTCCTCGTTTATCTCTATCACCATAATTCTACGTGAAAATTAATGAATAATTAGACAATTATGTAATTAAATTATCCGCCCAGAACTTTATTATTATTTGTAATGCCCAAACATTTACAGGTATTACATATTATTACAACATAGATATAAATATTCCGAAGTCCCAATTACTACACATTTATGACAATTATTTCAACTAAATACTCTAAATTATTGTAGCATATAATTTACTTTTTGTGGTTAAGGTTTAACAAGGATTTTTTAAAGTTGAATTTCATATGATCTAGTGCATGTTGATAACTAAAACTTATAATATAAAACACATCATAAACTAAGATCACCGCACATTCTTTATACCTAAATTAACACATGAGGTCAGAATTGAGGGCAAACTGTAGAAAAATTCATAATTTCAATTCTATCATTATAATAATATTTTTTTCATATATTTTATGCCTATTATTATAAAACTAATTCTGTTTTCCAAATATTCAATCCACTTTAACAATCACAAAGCTCTCGTTGATATAAAGTGTGGGATTTTAAAGTTTTAATAATTAGTTTTGGTACTTAATTGATATTGTATTAAATTCTCGTTCTTTTCTTTGTTTTTATTTTATTTCTTTTTTATACCTATTTTTATTTTGTAATTTCTATATTTTTGATTAATTTTCTCCCATATTCAGTGGCATCTATTACTTTCCGCTTTTCAAAAGCTTCCCATTGAATTTTAATTTTTATTTTTATATGTTATTATTCAATATTTTTATAATATAATAATTACATATTTTATTATAACAAAACAAAACATCCACATTTCTATAATTTTCTATTAAGCATGCATCGGTCTATTTGTAGTCTCAATATATATCTACTTAATAATTTTTTAAGAAAAAATCAAAGTCACAAAAAACAGGAGAAAAAGAAAAAAAATAACAAAAAAACTAAAATAGGCAAAATACTTAGGACTTGTAAGACAGTAACAAGAAGTCAAAATCTATCCACACTCTACAATCAATATTTTAAGAAAGTAACACTGATTTTGGGCCTATCCATATTCCCTTTAACAATAAAGAGGTTTATGACGCAGGTTGTATCTTGATGGCCAATGAAAATTAACTGAATAAGATTTTTCAAATTTGAATTTAAACTCTTAAAATTATTTTGATTTAAAACAAAATATATGTGATAAATTGATAACGCACGCTATTTCAATTCCTCCTGCTGGCTAAAATGTCTCCAACTAAAATGCTGTCCATAGCTCACTCACCACATAGTTGACGCAATCTATTGATTAACGCTAGGTTGTCCCCTTTCAGCACCACACTTCTCCATCCACGCAACGCAACCATGGCCAATGGAGTTCTAGCTACCAAGCACTCTGCGACAAACGGGCCCACCACATATGGAACATACTGGGCAATACTTGCAAGAATTTCCACATTACTACAACCCCGATTCTTGCACCACCCGTCACCTTACACATAGCCCCATCAAACTGTATTGCCACCGTGTTTGTGTCATGAACCTCCTTTTAGGCCTCCTCTTCGATCTTTTCCCGATTCCGCTTTAAAACAGCCCCATCAAAACTCTCGCGACACTCTCCTCTGCTAGTTGCTGTGTGCAGAACTGTGTTTCTAGCTTTCCAAATCGCCCACACGAACATAAGAGCCCGCGGGACATCTGACGTAGCCCATAATTGTCTAGCTACATGGCAATCTAAGAGGATGTGCCCGGTATCTTCTGCTGCAAATCACATTAACGTGTGTCCATGTTACTTCCACGGCGCAACAGATTGACTGTAGTAGGGAGTATGTCATGTCCCACTCACCAAGTAAGAAACTGGAGCTTCCGAGGAACGCGCGTCTTCCACAGAAAAACCCAAGTGTCTTGCACCCTACCACTACTCTCGGCAACATCAGTTGTACCCTTCCCCAACCCCATTACATACCCCAAATGATAGGCTAATCATACTGAATAGATTCCATTCGCTGAGTAATGCCAGGCTAGAATATCAGGGCCCCCATTCCGCCCCAGCGGTATGCGTAAGATTTCCATTTATCTTGCCAAACTCTAACCTGCTCGCCATCACCAATCTGCCATCGGGTCCCAGCCTCCAAGAGCTTCGGATCTGCCAAAATAGTCCTCCAAATGTAAGAAGGTCAACTGCCAATTTTAGCACCAAAGAAATTCGTATCTGCAAACTATCAAGCCTTGAAGACCAAACTCATTAAGTTGTCTGAGCATTTTATTAAACGCCAACCCAATTTTGCCAACATCGCTAAATTAAACACATTAAACTCCCGAAACCCCAAGCCACCCAACTTCATTCCCTTACATAAGACCTTCCATGCTTTACAGTGATTGAATCGACTTCAGGAATGATTCCACCAAAACTGAGCAATCGTAGAATTAAGCTCTTTCAGTAATGATTGTGGCAACTAGAAACACATCGTAGTATAATTTGGAACAGCCTGGAGCACTGCCTTAATCAGTATAGACCTGCCCACATACGACAACGATTTTTCCTTCCAACCCAAAACTCACCTCCAAATCCTTTCCCGAATAAAATTAAGCATACTTTTCTTCATCCGCCCCACTAAAATCGGGAGCCCCAACAAAAAATATGTCAGAACTCGGTTTGTGAACGCCAACTATGCCCTCTAATCTCTCCTGAAGATCTCGCTCTACATTTGGACTAAAGACAATAGTCGATTTTTGCTAATTAACTACTTTTCCCGAATCCGATGCGCGGCCATAAATTCCCAACACCTTTTTCAATGCTGCAAAATCCTCCTCAAAAGCCCTACAAAACACGAAAGTATCATCAACAAGCAATAGATGTGAAATAATAGGCGCTTGCTTTGCTGCGCGGATTCCATGAAACTTCCCCAATGTCTGAAATTAAAGTAGAAGCGATGATAGAACTTCTGCACAAAGAATGAAAATGTAGAGCAACATTGGGTCCCCTTGTCGAATCCCACGTCGAGGCTGCACAGACCTAAACACCGAATTATTAAGCATGAAAGAGAAATGAGTACATGTGACACATTTCATCACCATGCGTACGAAATTCTCATGGAATCCAAACTTTTTCAGCACGGTTTCTATGAAAACTCATTCAAGCCTCTCATAAGCCTTCCACATGTCCAATTTAATTGCAACATAACCCCTACGTCTACGAATTCGACACCTTAAAGAATTGTTTATCTCAAGAGCCACAGCAATATTATCAGAAATAAGCCGCCCAAGAACAAATGCTGCCTGATTCTAGGATATAATATCATTAAGGAACCACTTAATTCGGTTCGCAACCACCTTCGATGCTATTCTGAAGATTACATTTCACAAGCTAATAGGGCGAAATTGCATAATAAACTCCGGACTCACCACCTTTGGAATTTATTGAATAACTTAATAAATATTTTATTATGTACGGACATCAAAAAATTAAAATTTAATTACTAACTTAAAATTAAATATTATTCAACAAATTATATACGAAAATTCAACATCAAGAAAAGAATACAATATAAAAATCATATATTTGTGTAAAAAATGTAATTTCTAAATATCTTTTATACATGAAAAACTATTAAGTAGACATTCTGTCTTCATACTATCATTATTTCTGAAAAACTCGAGTTTACAAAATTTAGCTATCTATCAAACACTATCTATGGTAATAGTGGCCATAATCATATGCTGCTATGGCTAGCATATACTTGTTGATCTCTTAATATAAAAACTCAAACTTGAACAGGCTAGTTTTTCTTAATGCAATGATCAGATCAATTGTCCTTCTACTTTTTGTGTAGCCTGATTTATTATAATTGCTTCCTTTCTTGCCTTTTTCTCATAAAAATAAAATACGATAAAACCGAAGTCACAAGAATCTTGTCTTTTTTCCTCTAACTAAATTCTTCAGGGAATGAAACTGAAAATTGGTGCATAATCCGCCAATTTCAACACAATAACGGTGGCAGAGAATAGGTGGTGAGAGTGGAAGATTGCATAGAAGAATCGAGAAGATTAAAAGAAACAGGAGTGATGATTATGACAAAGAAGATTGGGAAGGTGATGTTAGTAGAACTAAATGAATGTGTGAAAAAACTTATTCTCTATTAAAATTTAAATATAAAATCTTGGTTTCTACTGGTCCCTAAATTGACACATGTATACACAACTTCATGCACACAAAATTTTTGGTGTATAACAGTTTCCAAACTCACTTGGACACTTCAGATGGATGTCCAAGTTGAATGATCTATTTGATATACTTTGGAAATTGATTTTAAGATAAAGATTCATGCTAGATAGATGTCTTGTGAAGGTGTGTAGCTGGGATGAAAGAAGTTTGGATTGACATAACTCCTATTGGATATGCATCAAGAATTCAAGTTTATCCCCATACTCTTATTGTGGTGTTCTACTGGATGTTAGCAATAACAGTCTAATGCTTATCTCCAACTAAAAATATGTAGGAGTTAAAACTTATCAACAAAGAGTTCTATTGAGATGAGTGAAGTGTAATCCACAATCATAAATACTTGGTCATTCCAGACATGGGAATTAACAACCTTTAGATTGCCATCAACTAGCTGTGACAGAGCTAGTAACCTTGACTTTCAAACACTTACTTTGTGAGTTGTGTTTGAGTGAACAACATTGTTCCTACACAAACCAATTTAGAGTATGTCTTAGACCTAAAGGGTAGTTCATGTGAATACAAAACATGGGAAAGTTTTGGTGTATCCAACATAGTCGGTTACTGTAGGGAAAGTATTGGATTTATATGTTGGTGTGAGAATTGTTCACTTTATTTTTCACTGTTTATTGTGAGTAATAGTAGAATTGACTTGGCTTGGTACCCGTAGACATAAGAGTGAAGCTCTAAACAGCATTTATAAATTTGGTGTTCCTTATTTTATTTGTGTTGGTTTGTGTTTGTGCTTTTATTATCTACAAATCCCATATTTGTGTTGTGTTGTTACAACACTTGTACCAACAATACTGCTAGATTTTCCTGTAGCATCAGAATCAATTTACCTATTATGCTTAGTTTGAAGCAGGTGTGATTTTGGTGATTTCGAAGGTCTACAGATATGATTGCTAAAAAAGAAGCCTTTGTAACTCGTCCCCCACTGCTCGATGGTTCCAACTACCCACATTGGAAGGCATGGATGTGTGCATTCATTAGATCACAAGTTTAAGAAGCTTAGAACATGATCGAGTTAGGATGGAAACTATTAAGTGAAGTGAACACCAAAGGCGTGGAAGTTATAAAGGATGTCAATCATGGACAACCAATGAATGTCATGTTGCTTTAAGTAATTCTAAAGTAAATAATGCAATTTTTACAAGTGTAAATGAAGAAAAATTCAAGTTGATCTCCACTTGTAAATATACAAAGGAAGTTTGGGAAATTCTACAAAATATTCATGAAGAAACAAGTGTGATAAGAAATTCCATGTTGTGGATATTGGCATTGGAGTTTGAAAATCTCAAAATGTGAGAAAATGATACAATTACCAACTTTAATGTTAAACTTTGTCATATTATTAATGAAGCTTTTCAATTAGATTAAAAAAAATATTCATATGCAAAATTGGTGAGAAAGACTCTGCATTCTCTACCTGAAAGATTTGCACCTAAAGTGGCTACAATTGAAGAAGTAAAGGACGTAGATAATATACGTCAGCATGAACTCATGAGGTCTGTACAAATATATGAGATGAATTTGAATTGTGTTAAGAAAGACAAGGAAAAGTGGATTACTTTTCAATGTGAAAATTCAAGTAACTTTGACGGTAACTATTTTAACATTGATGATAACACTGCATACTTAGCCAAGAAGTTGAAGAAATTCTTGCAAAAGAAGATATTTAATCAACCAAATAAGTCTAGAAGTTCATCTAAAAAGAATTCAAAAGAAAATTCTAAAAATTTCAAGAAGAAAGAAAGGTTGATCCACAAACGAAAGATCTGCAATGTTATGAGTATGAAGGCTATGTCCACATTTAAGTCGTATGTGCCAACAAACAAGAAAAGTCCATGAATACCACTTAGAGCGAAGAAGGATCTAAAGAATCCAAAGAAGAAGAAAATCAAATAAGTAACTAGCATTCAACTCTATCAACAAAAAAGTAAAAAACTACAATTTACAATGTTGCAACATTTGTAGCAACAACAGAAAATCAATCTGAGTACAGTAGTAGTGATTTTGAAGAAGAAATCCTCAACACATACTAATTAATATGTGATAAGTTGTTGTCTCTTCAAGTAAAAAATGATGACCTCAAGAACTAGGTATACAAATTTAATGATGAAGTTCAAAATTTGAACCAAAAAAGCACAAATTAAATGTTGAAACTAAGAGACTTGAGGTTGTTTGTCATGAAGCAAAAATAAGGGTTGATGAGACTAAACATGCTTTAATGAAATTAAATTCTAAAAAAGTCAAACTAGATGTGTTTTATCTATGGGAAAAATTGCAAAAGATTGAACGCATTTAGGTTTTGTGGAAAAGACTGAAGGCAGTGTACAAGGATCAAAGAAAATTAAGTTTGTTAGAGTTTGCACCATAAAATCCTAATCCAACACTTGTAAACCAGAAATCCATAAGGAAGAAGAAGAGAATGTCAAAAAATGATTTCTCTTATTGTAAGAAAACAGGTCATCCAGTTAGAAAACACTTTATACTGCTTGATCACATGCTACATGGTAGTATGTTGCACCAAATGTTGGCAACATTAAAAGCAAAAGAAGTTGCGTAAAAAAGGTTTGGGTGAAAAAAAATTTGAACTTAAGTGTCTTATTACTTATATCTTTTTGTGTTCTAGTTAAAAACATAGTATTTGGATAGTAGTTGTTCGAAGCACATGATAAGTGATTAAAAAAATTTTCCTAACTATAAAACCTTTGTTAGAGGACTTGTAACTTTTAAAGATAGACGAAGGTGTCGTCTAATTGGAAAAGGAACGCTCTTAATGGATGAAATGCCTAAATTGTGAGGAGTTTTGCACGTTGATGGTTTGAAGGCTAATTTATTGAGTATAAGGCAGATGTGTGTCCGAAACTTATTTGTAAATTTTACTTAAGATCAATGTTATATGTACAATGATAAAAATAAACGCATATTTGTTGGCAAAAAAAAATAATGACAATTGTTATACTTTTATAGTATGTCATGTTTAAAGTTTACTAATGATAATAGCATGAAATGGTATCATAGACTTGGGTACATAAATCACCATAATTTGATAAAATAGGAGTTGTTAGAGGATTACTAAAGTTGTTCAAAGTATCAACTCAAATTTGTGGATTATGTTAACTTGGTAAACAAATGAGACAATCTCACAAAAAGCAAAAACATCTGAGCATATCAAGGGTATTGGAGTTGCTATACATAGATTTGATGGGCTAACAGATGTTATAAGCATTAGAGGAAAAAGTTACATCTTTGTTGCATAGATGATTACTCTTATTTCATTTAGGTTGACTTTTTAAATGAACAATTAGACACTTTTTAAGCCTTCAAGAAGTTGTACAATTATCTAGCAACAGAAAAGGTGAGACAGTAGGTAAGATCATAAGCATCCACGATGATCATGGGAAGGAGTTCAAGAACTAACAATTTGCTCATTATTGTTGTCAACATGGGATACAACATTTGTTCTCTTTTCCAAAGACCCCTCAATAAAATGGAGTTGTTAAATGTAAAAACAAAACTTTACAAAAATGGTGAGAGTTATGCTTGATACATAGGATATTAATACTAAGTGGTAGGTAGAAGCCATAAGTATGTTTTGTTATATCATAAATAGGGTGTACTTAGAGACTTACTTTGTTAAAGATATCCTACAAAATTTGGAAAAGAAGAAAGCCCATTTGCGTACTTGCACACTATTGGCAACAAATGTTATATCTTAAAAGATTGAAAAAAGATTGGAAAAATTTCAAATAAGTGTAATGAAGGTTTCTTTGTTAGTTATTCTACTAACAGTAAAGCTTATAGAGTACACAATAATAAGAACTGTTACTGTAATGGAGACCAACAACATTGTGATTGATTAAATTACCGAGATCTTGATAGACATTTATATTTTATATCTAATGTGGAACCAGAAATGTTAAAAAAGTATTAAAAGATGAATTTTGGGTAATAGCCATGCAAGATGAATTACATTAATTTGAAAGGAATGATGTTTAGACTCTTGTTGAAAGACATAAAGGGTTTAATATAATCAATACAAAATGGGTCTTTAAAAATAAGACTAATGAGGATGGCGTAATAATTAAAAATAAGCCTAGGCTAATGACTTAAGGCTACACACAAGTGAAAAGAATAGACTTTGATGAAGTATTTGTACCCCTAGCTAAACTTGAGGCCATTAGATTACTTCTAGTCATAGCTTCCTCATTAAAGTTTAAGTTGTTTCAAATCTTTGTGAAAAGTGCCTTTTTGAATAGTTTTCTAAATGAGGAACTTTTTGTTGAGTAACCAAAAGGATTTGTAAATTCACGTCATGTTAACCATGTGTATAAATTAAACAAAACTTTATATGGATTGAAACAAGTACCTTATGCTTGGTGTAAGAGGTTAAGCTTTTTATTAAAGAATGGCTATAAAAGAGAAGGAGATAAATAAACTCTCTTTGTGAAATGCTACAATGAGGACATTATAATAACTTAAGTATATATTGTTAATAGTATCTTTGGCTTAACATCACAAAAATTCTTGAATGGTTTTGTGAAAAGTATGCAACAGGAATTCAAGATGAGCACAGTTGGTAAATTAGCATACTCCTTGGGCTTACAAGTTAAACAATTGAACAGTTTATTTTACAATCAAAGTATGTTAGAAATTTGGGGAAGCAGTTTGGCTTGAAGAAGGCAGATATGTTGCAATACTTATGGTAACATCAACAAAGTTGCATAAGAATGAATAAAGGAAACCAGTTGATAAAAACCTATATAGAACCATGATTGGAATCCTATTATATCTAATTGCTAGTAAATCGAATTTATGCTTTAGTGTAGGTGTTTGTATGGGATATTAAGCAACCCCAAAAAAGAATCATATGTCAGCTATACACAGAATTATAAAGTATGTGAATTCTACTATTAACTTTGACATATGGTACACTAAAGATTCAAAGGTAAGTTTGGTTTGCTATACCAATGCTAATTGGGTTAGAAATTGTGATAATCATAAAAGCACTAGTGGTGGATACTTCTTTGTTGGAAATAACCTTGTGTTTTAGTACAATAAGAAGCAAAATTGCATCTCACTTTTCATAGCCAAAGCTAAATATATGGTTGCAAATAGTTGTTTTGCTCAATTGTCATGGATGAAATGGATGCTAAATGATTATAAAGCTAATTTTGAAAGGTTGCCAGTTCTTTTTGACAACAAAAGTGCTAGTGATATTACAAGGAATCTAGTATTACATTTAAGAACAAAACACTAGATATAAGGCATCACTTCATCCATGAACTTATACAGAATGAGAGTATTGCTGTGAATCATATTACAACAGAACATTAAATTGCAAACATTTTTACGAAGGTATTAGATAAGACTAGGTTTGATTACTTTAGAAAATTAGTAGGTTTATGCCTAGTTTGAATTGCTCGAGAATCAAGAAATTGAAAGGGGATTTCATTTCACTTGTTGCCAAATTAAAGTCCCTTAAATTTATTTAGGCTTAGCTGCAATATCTTCTTGTATATTAAATTGGTAGTTATCATCATTAACTTCCTTTGCATTTAAAGGGCAATTAACAAAGGCCTCAATTACTTAGTCTAAATCAAAGATTGAGATGGGATTTCTCTTTGTTCTTACTCCAACCTTATTTAAAAGGTAAAACCCTATTGTAGCTCTCATCTCTCAAATAGGAAATCATTGTCGATTGAGGATCCACTAACCCTCAATATTCTGAAATTACTCAATTGAAGAGAAAATAACCAAGTGTAGATGCTTTAGAGGGCTTCACTAATACCATCTAAGGAAAATCTTGCTTTGAGTGTTGTTTTTCTTGGAGAAGAAATCACAAATGCAACGCCCTTAATGATTGTTTATTCTATTCACTTAGAGGGAAAGAGTGATTCTAATGATACTCCATAGACACTATAGTAGCAACATTATGTGTGTGTGGGTACTCAAACCAAAAGCCACAGGCCATTGATGCCATCCATAAGTCCTCGAAAAAAGAAAGATGGGAAAACCATTGCTACTTAGAAGGTTGCTTAGGAATCACCCAAGGAAACAAACAAGAAACCCTCAAAAACTAAAGTAAATGTTCCAACAGGGCCTAAAACATCAATGGGAATCTCTAAGGAACTGAAGGATATTCCTTGTAAAGAAGTTTTAAGAACCAAATGAAAGGCAATCGTGTGGCCTTCTTTTTTGTCACAAAAGACTGAAAAATCAAAGGAGGCCAAGATTGATAAAGGAAAGACATAGTTAGATGATGGTGCTTCAAGAAAGACATACAAGGGAAAGGGAAAAGGAAAGGTCCCTAAAGGAAGTAATCTACCAAACAAAGCCAAAGAAACATAGGCAAAAAAATGAGCACCTAAGCCCACTAAGAATGTGTAGTAGGGAAAACCTTTTAAAAGAAAGGAAAAATTAATTGAAGAAGTGCAAGATGCAGAACTAGTGGACTAAGGGAAATGTTGGTAAAGTATAGAGAAAATTGAAGACAATTCACCCCCTCTAGCTAAGAAATCAAAATTGGTAAAGCTTGCTCAACCATTGGGACACTTTTTCTACTCCTCAAAAGCTCACAAGCACTATAGGTATGTCTCCTCATTCGATTTCATACTTGAGAAGTATATTGATAAAACATAGTTCACTAAATCAAAGTTTATTAATTGCTCAAAGCATCTTGAGTTGATTGAATTGGTGGAAGCTTATGATCACTATATTGCTCCCATTGTTTATGAATTTTATGCCAATATCTCTAAAAGAATTGATGATCCTGATACAGCATGGTATCACAAAGTATATGTTAATGGCAAGTTGATTCAATTTTCTCCAATCACCTTCAGTCTTCCTTCCTTCCTTATTCTCAAATATTTCTTGTCGTATAAACTTGGTATTTACAACTAAATTGCCTACTACAAATGTCACTTTGGTTACTAGGGAGATGGCTACATTGTTGTATAGTTTGATTAATGAGGTAAAGGTAAATATGCGTCTCTTTATCTATAATAACATAGTACACTTTGCTAGCTGAGAAAATGTTGTGACATATTTGCCATATACTCCTGGTTTAAATAGCAAGATTTGTACCATCGAAAAATATAAATTGAGAGTTCAAAAAATTGATCATATTCAAAAGCTTGAACATGATGTTGTGGAGACCTAAACTGGCCAGACTTGGATAGATAGATGATTTATCTTGCTATACTTGAAGTGCTTCGAGATCAACAACCAATCTTACACCTTCAAGGCAACAACTTGTAAATGCTATGTAGTCCTTGGTAATAGGTAAAAGAGTTTTGAGAAACTAAGTGAACATTCTGTAAGCTGAAATCTAGAATATCGATATCAATATTGCAATTTTAAGTGCAACATTAGCTACACTTGGTGTGCAAATGCCAAAGTCTCCCAAACTCCAACCAAGTTTGTAGGAGTTAAAATTTATCAACAAAGAGATTCTATTAGAATGGGTAATTTGCAATTCACAACTATAAATACTTAACTATTCTAAAAGTGGGAATTAGCAACCTTTAAACTCGTAAATTGTGTGTTAAACCTAAAATGTAGTTTCTATGAAGTACAAAACATGGGAAAGCTTTGGTGAATCCGACATAGTCGGTTACGTTGGAAAAGGTATTGAGTTTGTATATTGGCGTGAGAATTATTTTCCTTATTATTTACTATTTGTTGTAGTAAAAATGGAATTGACCTAACTAAGTGCTTACAAGTGAAGCTATGAATTGGTTAACAAATTTGTTATTCCTTATTTTAGTTGTGTTGATATATGTGTGTGCTTTTATTATTTGTAAATCTCATATTTATTTTATGTTGTTAGAATACTTGTACTAACAATACTAATATGATTTTTTTTGTTAAAAAAATAATTCTATAATATATCCCCTTTTTTAATCTACATTTTTATGGCCGTTGATGCTAATTTGTTAATTGACACACTAATTAATAATTTGTATTGATCTTATGCACGTAGATAGACTTTCCACGTGAAACAACTCAGACATCTGTTTAGAAAGAAGGGGCATTTACTGTTCCGAAGAGCGTAGCTTTAGGTCAAATACAAATTTAGGATTTCAGTTACCAATCAACAAAATTGTCATTAATTGAAAGACATTGAATAGCATTAATTGTCTTGCTAAGGCTGAAACAAAATTAATGTTTTTAGTGGCACAAATTTCAAATTATTGAAAAAATCTCAATATAAGATATGATACACAAAACTATATAATACCACTTCAAAATTATAAATTAATATGTGTTTCGTAATTAATGAATTCCATGTAATGTATGAAGCTCATTCTATTAACACCATTGTTTAAAAAATCGGATCAAACCAGTCGGTTCAATCGGTTCGACTGGAAATCAATTGGTTTTTCGATTCGGTTTGATCAAAACCGGTGTGAACCGGTTAAAACAGTAAAAAACTGGCTAAAAAACCGGTCAAACCAGTTTTATCTAAAAAATAAAAAAAAGGAAAATTTTAGCATTTTTTTAAAAAAATTACAAAATAAATTTTCACACTTTTTTCAAAATTTCTTAAATTTATAACTCCTCAATATTAGTTAAATATACAATTTTTATTTTGACTTTTGTTTTTAGTAATTTTTATCCTTTTATTTTTCTAATCAATATTTTAAAATTTTAATTATTGTATCTTAAAATTAAAATTGGTCATATTAATTAATCTGTTTAATTTTCAAAACTATTTTGAAATTTTATTCTTTTAATCTTTTTGAATTTAATATATTTGTTAATTTGTGTAATAAATTTTTATTTTAATTGAATTATTTAATTTTTAACATTACATTTAAAACTCATTTGATAGTCTCTTGTTATATTCGATTACATTTATTTTGTAAATTTTTTTTATAGTAATATATATATAATATTATATAATTAAAACTGACCCAATAAGTTTTTCAATTTAAACACTAATCCGGTCTTAAAAACATTGATTAACACACACATATTATACTGCAGTAGTTTACAAATTCTGCATTTCTAGTCATATATCATATATTATATAACTTATACAATAGAAGGTCGGTTTTTGACTGATTTGACCAACATTTTGAATTCTGAGAATTCTTAAAATTTTTAATAAAAATATATTTGATAATTAATTTAATTAAACTTAAAATATAATACATTAATTAATTTGTGCAGTTTCCTTTTTGTGCTTCAATTTATTTAGTGTATATTTATCATAGACGAGGGAGTTTTTGTAACTTTCCTTTCTGTGTCTGGAGGATATCTATTATTTAGTGTATTCATTTTATGTTTAAGAATTTAAAAATCAGTTTAGTGGCATATTTAGGGGAAATTTTCTTTGATTTTGGAGTATACTATTATATTATTATTTTTATCTGGTAATCCTTTATTTCTCCAGAATTAACATGATTAATTGAAATTTGACTACCAACTAAACTAATTGTATTGTAATTAATTAGTTTTTGCAGTTTCCTTTCGGTATTTCGATTTATTCAGAGAATATTTATCGTAGATGGATGAAGTTTTTGCAATTTTCCTTTTAGAGTCACTTTATAAAATGGAAGATAGATATTATTTGGGGCATTTATTTTAATTTTACAACTTCAATATTCGTCAAAGTTTCCTTGATTTCTCCAGAATTAGTATAGTTAAATGAAATTTGACAAACAATTAAGCTAATTGTATGGTGATTTATTAATTTGTACAGTTTTCTTGTTGTGCTTCAATTTATTCAGAGAAGATTTATCATTGATGAATGTATTTCTACAATTTACTTTCTTGTGTCACTTTAAATAAAAGAATATATATTTATTTAGGGAATTCATATAGTGTTTTGCAAATTCCAAATTCTTCAAAGTTAGTGCCATATTTTCTTGGATTTTGAGGAAGTCTTTTATTACAATATTATTTTTTTCCCGGTAATCATTGTGTTTTCCATAAACTTTATGAATGCCCTTTTTTTCTGCATTATTATGTATATCTATACAAAATTTAATAAAAATAATTGTACGGTGATTTGACCATTAGCATTTATAGAAATCAAATGATTTGGTTAGTGCCAACCTGAACAAGTTCTATCTATTTGTCTATCTATCTATATATATAAACCTTATTTGAATCCTGAATCATAGCTCATTATCTACTGTTTGTATTATCTGAAAAATTTTTGCAGCAATAACAATAGAAAAGAGACGTGATTAAATTCTACGCTGCGAAGGTACTTATCAAGTATAATATAATTATTAATTGGTGCAATTTCTTTCTTTTTTTTTTTTGTCGTGTTAAACTCTAGAAAGTCACTAAAAATGGAAAATTCAAATTGTTAATTTGCGAAATGTTAATTACGTAATTTGGAATATTTAAAGTCATTATTTCTTGTTAATTTAGAACTATATGGTTGGTTGCCATATAATACGCATACTACGCGTATCTTTTCTCTCAATTTCAAATGAGTCTCCTTTTTCACCTTACTTTATTATATGATATTTTAAATGAGTCTCCATAAAGTCATTAAGTAACGTTTTGTTTTGTTTTTGTTTTTTTCTGGTAAACTTAAAATAGAAAATCAGAAATGAAATCAAAATATTGTTAGAAATAATATGAATCATATTAGCACATGATAATATTAGTTGTAATATGTACAATATGGTTTTTTAAAAGATTATTAAGAACATATTCACAAACTGAATAGCAATCAATCAAAGATACATAGTTAAAGTAAGAATATTCATACAGAAAATGAAATTATATGCTAAAATGAATGGAGGTCAAAAAATAAAATAACTGTATATGAGACTACACAAACTTATCATCATGCATAAAACAAAACAAATGAACTACGAGAAAAGGAAATTGGAGCAAAAAGTATCATAAATCAAAAATTAAGAACTTAAATATTTAATGAAATTACGAAAAACCTTAAAAAGAAAGTTCCAACGGTCTTTTAAAGCCAGTATAAAATAATTACTAATAATATATATATATATATATGAACAAAAAAATTCATTATTAAATATCCTTAAAATGTGAATGTCTTACAATATTTTATCCATGTATTGTATATCAATTCCTACACCATTTTTTTCATTAACTGTCACAATTTTTGTTTGATGTACGGTGAAAAAGGAGACTCATTTTAATCGATTTAGTCTACTATAACGCAAATTTAAAAGCATAATTTAAGAATTTCAGTTGAGACTTTTATGGAGGATTTATACATTAATGACACAATTCAAAATAATATTTTAAGAAGGTACGTTTGATTGGTTTAATAGATTGAAATGTTGACTGCATCGATGAATCATAATGTATCTAGAGCTTAAAAAAGGATAAATATACATTGATTTTTATGTGCATTGATTTGTATTTATGGTCATGTTGTGCAATAATTAATTTATTCAATTTTTTGTTTTAATTTATTTAGATTTTATTAATTTCATTCATGGCATATATGTTTTCGAATAATTAATTTTAATTTACTTTTTTGATTGTATATGAGAAGTTAGATAGGATAGAACATAGCAGAAAATATCATCGATCAAAAGAAGAGAGAGAACATTAATATTCAAATTTTTTAGCTATATTTGTTTTCAAATTTTAATTTGTACTTTTAAATATTTTTGTTTCAAAAATTGTATAAATGTAAAATAAAAAGAGAGATAAAATTGTTGTGTATGGGTTGTTACAATGTTTTTACAATTAAACTGATCATCAAATCAAAAGACTAATTGAACATTGAATTACATATTAAATCAATTGAATAGTTTCAAAAAAAGCTATTTATTTTAAATTATATAATATTTACGCACATATAAATATATATATATATATATATATTACTATTAAACTAATTTTATAAAGTAAATGTGATTAAATTAAATAATATACTAAATGATGGGTTTTAGATAAAACGTTAAAAATTTAATAATTCAATAAGTATAAAAATTATTACAAAAATTCAAAAAAGACTTATTAGAATCAAGAATCAAGACAATTAAAAAAATAAAATTGAAAAATTAGTTTTCAAAATAAAAACACATCCATTAAGATGAACAATTTTAATTTTAAGATACAATATTTAGGTTTTAAAATACCCAGTTAGAAAAATAAATGGTAAAATTAAAAATTACTAAAATACAAAAGTCCATATAAAAAAAGCAAAATTTATATATTCTAATTAATATTGAGGAGTTATAACTGTTAGAAATTTAAAAAGTGAAAATTTATTTTTTCAAAAATTGATAATTTTTTTTTAAAAAAATTGGGTCAAAACCAAATTTGACCAATTTTTAACCAATTTCATCAATTTTGATCAATTCGCCCCAATACTATAATCTTTCAAGTTTCATGTCTTAATCGGACCAAAAAATTGGGCGATTCCTAGTTAAATCGATGGAACTAACTGATACAATTTGATTTTCAAAATATGGGTGTTTCTAATAATAAGTATCAATTCCTATTTTTTTGAAAACAATTTAAAAATATATGTATTTTATTTTTGCAGATATTATTATATTATGTTGTACTTGTTCTTATTCCTTGTTAGATGTAATTATTATTGTTTTTTTATCTTATTGAAATTTTGTTGCGTATTAGTTAAAAGAGTGTTTCTCCACATATATATAAATTTAATTAATCATGTAATGTCCAATGTATATCTGCAAAAAATTGATATGGTAAAAGTTTTTTATGTTTTCCATATGAATAACGCATTGGTTTATATTATTAATCAAATTAAAAAGTTAATTGTTAGTTGTATATTATATATAGAGATTATCAAAAAAATAAATTTATGTCTACTTCGTGCATAGCATGGTTTTCCTGCTAGTCGTATGGGAAGGGAACCCAATGACCCCAATTATTCAATTTTGCCCAGATTATAAATTTCTGAAGATTTTGAAGAAAATTTTAGAATTTCGAATTACTCTAAAATAATATATATGATTTTACTTAATTAATTTCTTCGGCTTAACTTGCAGCAAATCCAAATTAGAGAAATAAAAAATAAGAAAAAATAAAAAAAATGAAAGAACAGAAAAATATTTTGGACTAAAATCGAATGTTTTATACTAATTAGCTTCACACTGCATATTTAAATTCATTAAACCACAACGAAGTAGGAATTTCATCAATAACAAACTTAAGTAAAAGGAAATTTAGAAAATTAAAAAGTAAAAAAAATAAAGAGAGAACTCTATTAATCAAATACTATTGTTCAAATTATTTGATTGCTTGATTAAATTTATTAATACATTTGCTTTCCCAATATCAAATTAAATTTTCTTTTAACTTATTGTTTTTATGAGCATTTTTCTTCTCAAATGTTAAACACTATATATTGTGATTTCATTTTGACCAAATCATAAAATACAATTTCTATACTATATTATTTTTAAAATAAGGTGCTTTTTGATCACACAATATAAAATTACAAGATTATCTTCATTTTAAATTCTTTCATTTTTATATCTTTTTTATTTATTCTTTTTTAAACTTATTATTTTTATAAGTATTTTATCTTTCCAAAATCTTTTGATATTTTTTATTTTCTTACTTTAAATATATTTTATACTTTTAATTTATACTTATAATACTTTTTTTTTTCAAAATTTGAAACTATACAACTTATCTTATTTTAAATATTGTTATTTTTTCAATTCTTTTCTTTCAACTTACATTTTTATTTGTATTTTCTCTCTAATTTGGTCTGTTTCAAATTCTCTATTTATTTCCTTATCTTCAATATTCTTGATAGTTTTAATTTTGAATAATTCATTTTTTTTTATTGAAATACAATGCTTTATATTTTATGAATAAATTTGCTCATATGTAGAGTGTGTGATATCTACTAGTATTATAGAAAGGGGATTCGATGGCCCAAGTGTTCAATTTCGACCAAATGATAAATTTTCATAGTTTTACAGAAATTTTGAAATTTTCATTATTTTATAAATATTTTATTCGATAATGCATGTTAATTTTATACATTTTTTATTTTAGTAGCAAAAAACCAGAATTAGAAAATCAAAAAATTAAGAAAAAGAAAAAATAATGATAACAAGGAAAAATGATAATTTTCGCACTAAATTAGAATATTATATATCAACTGGCTTCGTATTATAGCAAGGTTCGTTGACACTATTATTGGATTTCGACCAAAATCCTGATTTCTTAAAATTTAATTCTTTTTGGAATTAGTAATTTTTGTTTATCATTTTTAAAATACCAAAATATAAAATTTCTTAAATTTTATACTGTCTAATTTAGCTATATTTTATTTCAAGTTCAGTTACATAATTTATGCCTATTTAGTTATATCAAAAGCAACTTATTTAATGGAGAAAAATTAAGGAAATTTATTTAATAATTGCAAAACTACTAAATATATTTTCATCTCACATTAAATGCTATAAAAGGTGTTGGTTTTTATTCAATTATCATTTATAAAATTCTTAAAATATTGTATATATTGTAACTACATTATTGGTCTTCGATGCAATGCATAAATTCATGCCTTTTTTTTTTCCTAAAGATCGCTTATTTATTAATTTTTTTAAAAGTAAACTTTATTTGATGATGACAATACTACTAAATATATGTGTGTCTGGGTCCGCTCTTAAATAATTAAGAGTAGAAATATTTTGTCAAAAACGTGTCTTTGGTGCGTATGTACCATTCTTACTTGGGCTTGGATTATAAATTTGGAAATCCAAAATTGCACCACCCACGTTAGGATCTCTTCGTGCTCTCATCAATTCAATTTTTCTCTAACATAAAGGCCTTGTTTATTTTTAATAACCAAGTTCAATAAATTATTTTATACAATTGAATCAATTTTTTTTAATGAATGATAACGACCATGGATAGTGTATAGGCCCAGCCAAAATAAATGAGATGAAATAATCTAAGAGGTGAGTGGTCAATAGTAAGTAATGTTGGTATTAATATTATTTAATTTATATTACTGAACATAATATTAAGAAATCATAGAAAGGACGTATCCTCTAAAATAATTATTTGGCTGTTAATCCCATTAATTAAAATTAACACGGCCCAAGCGTAATATCTTCTGAAATCTCTTTTCAGTTAACTACACACTTTTCACCTAATTTCCATCAGCAGCAGGTACAGTAATGAATATCAATGTGGTTAATGTATTCAAGGTTAACTCCATTGGTTAGATCCATAGCCGGCAATAGCATGGCGTAGAAGTGATCTCAACGATGATGCATGTCAAATGGCATGGTGTGCACGATATTGAAACTCAGTGCAAAATTATAAAAAGAAATAGATATATTTATACTATTAATAATTTCCATAAAAATAAAACAAAATAAATTTTATATAATAAATAACAAACACAAATATTTTTTTTAACTTTTAATTTTGTAAAAAACACAAGCAACGTATTCATCTATATTTAATTTTTAAAAAAAAGTAAAACTCAAAAGAAACTCACCTTAAATTGATTAAAGATAAACTAGTGCGAAAAAAAAAAAAAAAAAGAATTAAAGAAGAATATCTTACCTAGAATTAAAGAAGTGAATGGAAATAATAGAAATAAGTTTATCTGGCAAAAATGAAAGAAAGAAATAAAGAAAAATTGGCCAATAATTAAGAAAAAAAAAATCAAGAATAAGATACAAAGTCTAAGTGATAATTTTTTACAATTTTTTTATAAAGATAAATCACAATAAAAGAATTGCGAAGGCATGAACGCGCGTGCGTTGCGTGGAGAAACAACCAGGGTTTGATCTTTAGCCATGTTTAGGTTTTGCTGATGGGCCAACGAGTCCCAAGCATTTAGCCATGCTCAGTTAATTAATTTAGTGGTAATAAACTCCTCCAAGCTTATGAGACATTAGTCATGGATTTCAAGAAAATGAAACAAGACCCAAATTTCCTCTACCGTGGCACAATATCCATTTGTTTTAAAATGATTTTTGAAGACCAATCTAACCTCTAAGAAGACTTGGATAACAACTAGTTACTTGTTACGTGATGATCGCCTAATCCGTAGAATCCCACCTCGGATTAATAGATACAATAACAAAAGGTGGTCAATAATTGGGAATTTTCAATGTCAAATATTTCGCCCAATTATCAATTAAGCCAGCAAAGAAAAATTACAGATTTCCAATTTCAATATGATGGACAACATAGTAATATATATATATACCCCTACCTTGACGAAGTCTCCTAATTTGGTAGGTAGCCCCTGGTAACGTTTTGCACGAGCATACTGTAGTTTTCGTTTGACTGAAAAGTACAATAGATATTTTGTGACAAGGAATATTTATTTCTCATTTCACCAATGGCATTTGGCTATACAAAAATAAAAGAGGCTATGTTTGGAACCCATTCTCAACATTTAATATTCCATCAAACACACGCTACGGAACATAGTATTAAACAAAATTTAAATTTAAACTCAAAATTTTTCTTTATAACTAATTAATTTTTATTTCACCATTACACATATTCTTAATCAAATCAATATTTATATACACACAAATTTACATATACTCATACTTTACAAACTAATTATTATTTTTATATACTATCAAATCATCTTATTATTAAAATATATTTTAAACATATATTCAAATAAATAAAAAAATTTAAAACATCAAAATAATTCTATAAAACATACCATTAATCCTAACACAACTCACACAAAATATTACCTCCACCAAAACCCACTTCCGAACAGCCTGAGTGTGTTTTCTTGCGTTCTACATACTTTTTTTTTTTCAAAAGAATAAATTTCTAGCTAGTTTCCTCGTTGGGTGAGCTATAATATCTCAAAAAGTTGGTGAAAGGCAAATAATAAATATCAATGACATGACGTGATTTTCACTGACATTCGAGAGAGAAACTAACCTACGGAATACCAGTTGGACTTCTTGCTCCATTTAATCGACAAGAAAATCGACCAAGTTAACCAAATTGTGCGTACCTAATTATGGGTATCCTAAAATCTTCCCCGTGTTTGGAGAAAGTAAGAGAGACAAATCTTTGACATTTCTCCATATTGAGGATAACATTAGATCCATTTGTTGAATATTTAGGTTAATTGTTTCCCATAATAACACTCTATTACAGAAATAAGAATTGCGTGTCGAAAATTCATTATAGAAGGTTGGACCAATGAAACTTGAAGGTCTAATTTATTTTATAACTGCTAGCGATCTGGGGCTGTTGCGTACAAGAGTGTTAATAAACTAACCTACTTAATTTAAGTTTAATTAAATTTGAAAATATTTTTTAATTTAATTGAGTTGGAACTCAAATTTTAATAATTTTTTAAAATTCAATCCCGTTAATTAAAAAATACACACTATAATTATTACATTTTTTAAAATTTATATCTTTTTTTTCTTTATTTTACATAATTTTCAAAAAAAATATACCTATAAATGTATACTCAAATACCAAAACAAATGTTGACTAAAGCTCTAAATTGAATTTGAGTTTATAAAATTGAAATAAATAAAAGTTGAGTAATTATTCGAACTCTTCCTACTTAGAGCTCGACCCATTAACACCCTAATTGCGTGTAGGGTTAAAATATTATATGAACAAAATATATTTTGATAATATTGGTCTAATGTTTATATTAGCTAACTTAAATTGAATAACATATAAATTTTTTTTAATGATACTAACAAATTAATTTAAATTAAAAGTGTACGATAAAGTTAAAAGAAAGCATAGATGATGGAGGAAAAAATGAATGTAGAAAAAGAATGAAACTATGCTAAAGATAGGGAAAAATAAATAAAAAAAAAAAAAAGAGATAGATAGTAAGCACGAATATCATCTTTGAAATCAAATAGTTACTACCCACATCTTAATAAATAGTATAAATACATTAATTTATTTTCTCGAAGGTTCGTTGTTTAAGAATTTTTAATCCTTTTGTGTTCAAAACCTCTTTTAATTCATTTGTTTCTTTTGCCAACTGTATTATACAATTCAAAGCTAAAACCAATTTTGGCTACGATTCCTATTTCAGAATATTTTTAAAAGAAAAGTGATTTTAAAAATCAAACTATTATAATTTGATTTTAAAATCAAATTTCCCGGATCAATTTTCAAAAATAAAATAAAATAACTTGAAACAACTCATTCTTTTAACTTTTTCTTAAAAAATAATAATACAAAATAGATGAGCACAAGTTAAAAAGTCTAAGTAAATTTCTGACGGGTTCTTTCGCACGAAATATTGCAAAATTTTTAATTATATTTTCTTATCAATAAAACACGTTTTATCCTTCTCATTACAGACTTTACTGTTGCATTAATTAAATGTTTGGACCTACTTTAGTACCATGATGTAAATTTATACATATATCTTGACTTTAAATTGTTTTTCTCAACCCTCCATTTCTCTACTTCTTAATATATTTTGTCTTTGTATTTTCTCTTAAATTTTCTCACCATTTCTTATTTCAAGTATTATTTATACTTTTCAATTTTAAATATTTTTTTATTATATAAAACCTGGTAATTTTATAATTTATGTATAATTTTGCACATGCATTGAATGTAGCAATTTTATTAGTACATTGGAAAGCGTCGGCAAACACGTAAACCGACGAATTTGGAGTGTGTAATCGTGAGTTCTTCCCAGAAGAATAATTGAAGGCCAATTTCTCCACGTCATAATCAGGCTGACATTAAAATTCTACTGCCCCATCAATGTATTTCAAATTTTCAATAGTAAAAATTTTGACTGGTCATATTAATTTTCGCAATGCCTGTGGAAGTAATAATGCCGTGATGAGGGTATATGTTTAATAATGTTGCTGGATGAATTTTTGTTTTCAACTTTTGATTTTAATTATTTGGATTTTTGTTCTTTGAAAACAAAATCGGATTTCAAGTTAAGTTCAAACCAGTCCTGTTTTGTTTTAATTAGTTTAATTGATTAAGGAAATTTTGATTACTGAATTGACACCAATTAACTTTTTCCAAAGCGTTTCAAAATTTTTTTAAAAAAATCAAATTATATGGTCGATATTGAAATGGTAAATAGTTTAGATTTAAAAATCTCCTAGTCAAAACTTGAAACTTTGGGATTCTTAGGCTTGATATATATATATATATATATATATATTTTAATTTTGTTAATATTTGCATTCATTATTCTTTGCCTTGTTTAATTTCACGTAACATATATGTGTGGGTATTATTTATTTCGTCCTCAAATTGTCACTCTTCTTATCGTACCAATTCAATGAGTAATATGCTAAGTATATAATTATCACAAAATTAATTAGAATATGATTAGGTCTAGAGGTACTAAATCAAGTTATGTGCCTCAAGTTCAATTAAATTCAAAAATATTTTTGAATCCAACTGAATTTTAACTTAAATTATGATTTTTTTTTTCAAGTCTAGTTTCATTGCTTGAATCAAATTTAAAATTGAGTTAGAATTCTATAATAGTAAGTTAGAATGGTTATTGAATCTGAATTACTACTTAAAAACACTCTAACAATCTAGTCAAATCTATGTGTAACCTGGCATTTCTTCAATTTCCATCAAAATACTGTACAAATGTTGAGAGTTATTTCAACAAACAACTATGTGCTGGTCTGGTCTCCACTTCAATCAATCTATTGGGGACTAAACATTAATAAAGTTCCAAAATAATATCTTCTGTCGATATTACATGTGCTGCCTCATCCACGTACTAATGAGTTTAATTTGATTTGCATGAGTTGTAAGTAGGAACGTAATTAAATCTGCGCATGAACTGCGACAATGTTTGTCTGGTGCGTTGAATCTTATGTATATTGATAGAATAAATGTATTATCAACATCACAAAAGATCGACGACACGAATATTTTGTTATTTCCACATTAACATTGCTTTTGACAGAAAATGAAATGCCATGGCATCATGCAATTATCGACTAGTCCGAACATTGTCACGTGAGCATGTCCTGAAACTAAAAGCAGAACCGTGACATGTATTTTGGCTAAGAATCGTTTACTGAATTCGATGGTTAGCTATATTTTGGAAACAAGGCATGAATATCGGAAAACATGCCCAACAGGAAGCTTTGGTGGGACGATTGAGAGTGTTATAAAGTCGAGTGCTTCTCAAATAGCAAATTTAATTTAATAATTACCTGAACTCAGCTCCACTTAATTTTCAAGCGCTTGAAACTCGAATTTGAATCAGCAATGTGGTTGAATACAAAGAAATCATTCCAAGTTCGAATTCGAACGATACTCAAAAATATTTTGGAGTCTAATCAAATTTGAATTAATTAACCTAATTTATTGACATCCTTGCATCCCATCACAGACCAAATTATTGTTTCTAAGTAATAACTTGTATAAAATTTGATTTGAGCTATGAAAGTTCCAATGTGTGTATATATTAAATTGTTGGATCGATTTTAGGACTGAATGAATAAATTGGGAATGAAACAAAAAGAAGTGAAATGATTTATTATATCCCTTACTTGATATGCACAAAAATGGCATTAAAAATGAGAATAAAATGAAATTGTCATTTTAATATTTTATTTTATATTTATGAATGAAAATTAAAAATAAATATAATGAATTAAAGAACAAAATTTTTAATAAAAATGAAATTATTTCAAAATATTAAATTATATATCATATTTTTTTATATGATTATATATATTTAGATATATAATAAATATTTAGTATTTATACAATAACATCATATACAATATTTATAGTGCACACAAAAATTATAAATTTATATACGCAACAGAAACTTGAACAAACATGTATAGTTGATATTTAATTTGTTTATTGTAAAATAAGTATTTATATACTTTTTATTTTTAACTTTATATTGATATTCGATATATGGAAAATAAATATTCTATTGATATTATTATATTAACTACCTTTACAAGTAATATACTAAATATTTATAAATATATACATGTGTGTGTGTGTGTGTGTTTATTATATTATGTTAGTGTGTGTAAACATGTACTATATTTGAAAATATATATATTATTGCAAAAAAGTAATTTATTACTTTTATAAGATATATTAATTTAGATTGTGTTATATTATATATTGTTGTTTAGGGGTGTTTGTGTGTGTGGATGCATAACTATGAATAAATATTTTACATATTTAGCATATTTTTTAGTTATATCAAAAATAAAAATAAGATAATATTATATTGGTAATACATATGTATATTTTTAATTTTAGGTGCATTTGTGTAATATATATATATGTATTCATATTTTCACATATGATATTTTTAATATTTAATTTTCTTAATAATAGTATATAATATTTTTTGATATATATAATCTAAAACTTAATAAAATTTTTTATGGGTGCAAAAGGGCTGGAGAGGAATGGATATTCATCATTTTTGACAATATTGATTCCAATGAAATGATAATTCCTCAATAAATAATCATACAAATATTACAACATTAACTCCTTCAATTATTTGTATTTTACTGTTACTCTTTATCATTGTTTATATTTTCTTTTTTATCCTTCCTAACCAAAATTCATTTAACTATATTTCTCCTTATTTTTTTTATTACTAATATTTTTAATCATTTCTCATTTTTATTATATAAATTTGTAATATATTTTTAAAATTTTAATAATTTAGTTATATTATTATGATTTATAAAAATATAATAATTTATATTTTATCATTAGTAATAAATTGCATTGGATAATTATACAGTTATATATAAAAGTGGGCAATTTCATAACAAGATAAATTACAAAATTAAATACATATGTAATATTGATAAATTTAGTCTATCATATATATAAAATTTATATATTCACACGATAATTTATATTTTAAATTTTATTTGCACACACAATGAGTGTGCATATATGAATAAGTACATATACACATTGGACATGTTAATTGGACCATCTTGAACTAATGTATCAACTAAAATCAATTTGACCGTGTTACCCGTCCAATAGGACAAGATGCAAATCCAACCCGACCCGCCTGTGTTTATTACCCATTTTTAATTCCTTTCTCTCGTACTGACACGTGAGTGAATATAAGCAGACGACACTAAAAGACATCCATACTTGAGCATTTTAATGTGCTGAAATGATAGTTTATCACTTTTGTTTTTTGTCAATTCTTTTTTAAAAAAAAAAAAAAATCGTAAGCACATTTGCTAATAAATAATTGAAGAGAAATTGTAAAAATGGTCAAGGCCCAAATGCATACTCACTACTTAATATTTATTTGTTCATTGGATAAATAAGTCCTACATTAAGTATTATGTATGTTTATCAATCTTATCTCAATATTATGGATAAATTTTTCAGCTTTTACATGAAATTATTAGATGGATGGAAAGGCAATAACGAGTAATAACATAACAAATAGGTGGCGTTTGGTTCATAATTGGAATTGGTTTTAAACTCAAAATCATTCATTTTGGTTTTGAAATGGTATCATTCAATTTAATATATTTGTTTAGTCAATATGTAGAATGTGGATCATTACTGTTAGCTTGAGCTCCAACATTTTTGAGTTCCAATTAATAGTGTGTCTAATTAAAATGCTTCAACTAAGTAAAATTGGAAAAGAGTTAATTACAAAATCTTTCGCCTAATTCATTACCTTAATTTTAGAGTTTCTAATTTATTAACAATATAGTTGACACAACAATGTTTACCTGACATTTATTAGGATCAACATTCCATTATAATGAATTCCCACGATATTTGTTTCCCCCACACTTCACACACTAAACAATTGATCTAGCCAATATGCTAACAATTACTATAATTGATATTGGTTTGTTGGCATTTTAAGAATGATATATGTGAAATTTTTAATTTTAACCTTAATTTGTATAAAGTTAAAAAAATAAACAAATCAAAGCAACCTCCGTGTGTAAATTATTCATTAATTTTATATTTTTATTAATTATATTGTAATATTGATTATAATATTTTAAATAATAAAAATTAAATTATTCAAAACTAGATAATAATAGAAAATAAATATAAATATAAAAAAATGAATCTAAAAATAGCAAATATCAAAGAAAAATAAATATAAAATAATATAAAAAGAACGAAAAAAACAAGAAAACAATTGGTTACTCCAAAGCCGTCAAGTATAATGTAATATTACATATAGTTTGGATGAAAGGAAGGTAGATGAAAAATTGAAAGAGAAAAGAACACAATATATTAAAAGGAAGAGAAAAAATCAAAAAATTTAAAATAATGCTAATTTAGTAATTTTATATTGGGATAAGTAAAAAGTAAGTTTCATCTTTTATTATATAGTGAGTGTATTACATATTATTAAACTAATGCGACTTACATAAATTAGATAAGCTATGGGAATTAAATTTGAGTTTTGTCTAATACCCTCCAATTTGGAATTTAGTAAATCTTAATTTTTTGGATATGATTGTCAAATTTCAATTTTACTAATAAAAATCCAAACGACAATTGTAAGATCCATTTCCATTCTCAATCCAAAAACCTTCCTACCTAATCTGTTGAAACGTTATCACTTACCAGAAACTACAACAAGATTAAACACTTCCCCAATAAAGGAAAAAAGAAAAAAAGTGCACAATTAACGAGATTTTGCGAGTTCTTTAAATACTTCACAACTAGATATCTAATTTTTTTTTTCAGGGCAGGGTTCTTTAATAATTTTATGTGCATATGTATTAATCTACATACAATCATCGTTCAAACAAATATGAACAGTAGTCCTTTGAAGTGTTTAACTTTCTATGTCTCCCTTGTATCTTTTTTAAAACTATACACTATAAACTATACATAAAGCTCATTATAAAGACAATTAAATTATTAATTAACGTCGACTCTAAAATAATGTCTAAATCAATACATAGCTATAGGTGTCAAAGCCTGCCCTCTTTTAATTAGTCAATGTTCACTAATATATTGCATTCCTTTGCCAGCATGCGGCCATACTTTTTCACATCCAAAATTGAAGTGACGAGCCTCAAGAAACTGACTACTTGGTTACTTTATTTCAAACCCTGCATATGTCACAAATTCTGCTAATATTTTTCTCTTTCATTCTGAGGCTAAAACAAGTAACTGATTTGAATTTTCTACAAATATAAATTTTATTCTATGTCAATTGTTTGAACGTTTACAAAAATTGCAGTTGATATTTAATTAGTTGATGGTGTCCAAATACGGAGATACACACGCAACATAGAATTCTTCAGAGAATGCTAACTTGCTGCATGAAAAGGGGACATAATTATGCACTGATTTTGTTTGATTGACCAAAACTCTAATTGACTTGCAATACTAATATTATTCATTTTTAAAACTATATATATTTTTTATTATAATAATTATAGATTATTATTATATTAATAATCGAAATTTACAGATGATATATCTAGACGGTAGATTTATAACTATGAATACATAATACAAGAGCTGTTAAAATTCGTGTTTCAATTTAATATTGATTGTTGTCCACTAATAAAATGTATTTTGATTCGTCTTGATAATAATTTATTAATTTAAAACGGCAAAGTTTTGAATTTTATTTATTTATTTCGGAATATTAAGAATAGACCTTGATTCGAGAGGATCGGAGCATCTGTTTAATATCCACCCTTCTATTTCTCCCCGAACGTAATGTTTTTTTATAAATTCTGAATTCCAGAAAATGTAATTAACTTTATTTAATATTATTTGATCGGACACAAACAGTACAAAGGTTATGAAATAAGAAAACGATAGAACGAAATATAAATATAATAATAATAATAAAATTAAAATAATTTATTAAATTATTTCACATCATAGTGTCTAAAATATCATAATTATGTCTATCATGATTAACTTTTCAATAACTAAAGTAAGTCAATTCAAGATATATGATGGAGGATTGATTATTTTATAATTGAATACCATTTATATAAAATTTCACTATAAAAATATTAAATGATAAACTTTTCATAAACTTAAAAATTTATATTTATTTCAAAATAATAACACAAGCTCAGGTGTACCGTGAATGATAATAGTAATTCGGTTCTAAAAAATTTTAAAGCTTCAAATACATGTAATTAATGGCAAATATTTGTAAATATTTTATAACATAAAACATAAAATTTCGAGCTTTTTAATTTAAATTAAATTGTTCAATTGCCCTTTTATCATTTTAAAACGTTAATATATATATATATATGTGTGTGTGTGTGTGTGTGTGTGTGTAAAATATAAAAATAAAAAATAAAATTTAATGACTTTATATGCGTTCATTGTGTTCAAGTAAACGTTTAGCCAATCACATAACTGTAAAAGTATAAAAAAAAAAAAAACAAAGAAAGAAAGAAGAGAAAGGTATGAGACTAGCTAGAAAAAATACTTGAAAAAGAGTACCACAGAGCGAATGATGTATAAATTGATGAAGAACTTAATTAACAAGAAAAAGAAGAAGAAGAAAATTAAATATAATAAATTAAAATTAGCAAGAATTCATTCATATCAAGTATTGATGAATTGAATAATGGCAACGTTTGGAATTATCATGGAAATATGCATAAATATAGTATTTAATTTTATGTATTTAGCTTAGATTATGAAACTTAACTAAATATCTTTTTGTTATTGTAACATAATGCTGAAATTAATTGTTTGACACAATTACAAAAAAGAAAATAAGATAATTTAAATTATATAAATGTGTTTGTATATAATGATGCTACCAAGAGTTATGATGGTCCAATATAGCCAAGATTAATGAATTTAACTGAACAAATTTAATATCGCCTAACTAACAATAGATTAATAACAATTAAACATTAATTAATGAAACAACACTTAGAGAGAAACAAAAATGCCAAAATTATGATAATTTAGAATTTGGTAAATAATTGAATCAATCAGGTCAAACATGGCCTTCGAGTAATACATCAAAACCCAATCCTTAAATTTTGAGGATTGTATTATAAAATAGGTGAAAAAGGTCAAATTAATTTAGAGGATCCTCATATTGCCATTTTTTGTTCCAGGAATAAAGCACCAGGGTTGTCCAGGTGATTGCTTCACAATCAATATTTAATTAGACATTGATTAGTGCTAATTATTAATTAACACACCGTTTATGATTGATTTGCAGATTCATTAGCTTTTTCTGCTCTTTGTAGAATTACAAAGAAAAGGAAAAAACTTAAAGCAATTCTTCCATTGGATAATTTAATCCTCACGGAGGAACAGCGATAATTATGCCTAGGTCGCCGGCGGCCTGTCGTTGTCCGTGACCAACGGACGCCACGCCAGGACAAAAATGCCCAGCCTGGAAATTGCTTACGTGGCTCTAGTATGGGCCCAAGTGTCGGCATAATGCAGCAAAATCATCTTATGTGGGCCCGACGTGCCCCCTTCAAAAGCTACAACTCCCAAGGACAAATGCATCCCAATGCCGGCATGACGTGCATCCAAGCGCAAAATGAAAAAAGATGTAAGTCCGGCAGCCACGTGTGCGGTCCGACGTGGCACTGCACGTCCCGATTGCAGGTGGAAAATCCCATACTTCGCTTCGCTTTTATAAATCAAGCCCTCGTCCCCACAATTTTCACCACCAACAGAGTCTTGCAATTTCTCTCTAAGTCCTCCGATCACAGATTCTCTCTTCTTCGCATTCAATAATCTCTTGTTAATTTCCTGATCATGGCATTTAACCCAGCTGTCTCGTCCCCAGTGAAGTCAGCACCAAATGAGGAATTCGCCAAGGCTCTTCACTTTATTGAAGAGATGACCACAAACACTGACAAGGTGCAAGAAAAGGTTTTGGGTGAAATTCTTGCCCAAAATGCCAAAACTGAGTACGTCCTGCAGCGGTTCAAACTCGGTGGTGCAACCGAGAGGGTTACGTTCAAGTCCAGGGTTCCTGTTGTCACCTATGAGGATCTTCACCCGGATATCCAGCGTATCGCCAATGGCGATCGCTCTCCTATTTTTTGCTCTTACCCCATCTCTGAGTTCCTTACGAGGTAAAGATTGAAAATAAATGTAAAGCAATCTTTAGTTATGTCTATATGTATATTCTGGTTATGTTCTTTAAATCTGCTTGTGATATATCACAATTAATAGTGTGTTCGGAAGCTCAATTTATAGGAAAAAAAAAACTCGCTTTTTGATGCTTGTTAAGATTGTGACATGTTTATGCACAGTTTTTGTACTAACTTTATCCCAGAAGCTTGCCTATTGATAACCAAAATTGCTACAAAAACAGTGCACTTCATGTGATAAAGTTCACCCCAAAAGGTGGGGCTTTTCAAAGTGTACGAGTTGATTTAACAACGGAGTGAATTGAATCTGCAGTTCTGGGACATCAGCAGGGGAAAGGAAGCTCATGCCAACTATATGTCAAGAGATGGATCGGCGGCAGCTGTTGTACTCCCTTCTCATGCCTGTGATGAACCTGTAAGATAGAATTTGTATTGAGTAAGAAGAAGAATATATAAATATGACTGCAAAGAAAGAAAAGTATAACAAGAAAGATAATTTCCTCTTAAGACCAGATGTGCTGATAATTTCTTGAGCAGTCAAAGTTGGACAAAGGGAAGAGGCCTTTTTATGTGTTGATAACAATTTCTTTAACTCTCAACAGATATGTGCCAGGCTTGGACAAAGGGAAAGGCCTTTACTTTCTTTTCATAAAAGCAGAAACCAAGACTCCGAGTGGGCTGGTAGCACGCCCAGTCCTCACCAGTTACTACAAGAGCGAGCACTTCAAGACAAGGCCCTATGACCCGTACAACGTCTACACCAGCCCGGATGAAGCGATTCTCTGCAGCGACTCTTTCCAAAGCATGTACACTCAAATGCTGTGTGGCCTCCTTATGCGCCACGAGGTCCTACGCGTTGGGGCTGTCTTCGCCTCCGGCCTCCTCCGTGCCATCAGGTTCCTCGTGGACAATTGGCGGCGACTCGCTCATGACATATCCACTGGGTCATTAAACCCTAGAATCACCGATCCTTCTATTCAAGAAAGCATGGCCAAAATTCTCAGGCCAAACCCCGATCTTGCTGAATTTATTGTCAAAGAGTGCGAGGGCGAGAACTGGGAGAGAATTATTCCAAGAATTTGGCCAAACACCAAGTACCTCGACGTGATCGTTACCGGAGCGATGGCCCAATATATCCCCCTTCTCGATTTCTACAGCGGAGGCCTGCCACAAGCCTGCACCATGTATGCATCTTCTGAGTGCTATTTCGGGCTCAATTTGAAGCCCATGACCAAGCCCTCCGAGGTCTGTTACACCATCATGCCCAACATGGGGTACTTTGAGTTCCTCCCCCATGACCCGGCTGACCCGGTGCAGCTATCCCGTGACTCTCCGCCCAAGTTGGTGGACCTGGCTGACGTCGAGGTGGGAAAAGAGTACGAGCTCGTTGTCACCACCTACTCAGGGCTTTGCCGCTACAGAGTCGGCGATATCCTCCGGGTAATGGATTTCCACAACTCAGCCCCTCAATTCAAGTTCATACGGAGAAAGAACGTCCTCCTCAGCATCGACGCCGACAAGACCGATGAATTAGAACTGCAGAAGGCCGTCGAAGGTGCTTCTGCTTTGTTGCACGAATTCGATACCACAGTGGTGGAATACACCAGCTATGCTGATACAAAGACAATTCCAGGGCATTATGTGATATATTGGGAGCTTCTTGTGAAAGACCCAGCGAACGCCCCGACTCCCGAGGTTCTGGCAAAGTGTTGTCTGGTCATGGAAGAAGCTATGAATTCGGTATACAGACAGTGCCGGGTGGCAGATAATTCTGTCGGGCCACTGGAAATTAGGGTTGTCAAGAATGGCACCTTTGAGGAGCTCATGGATTTCGCAATCTCAAGAGGCTCGTCGATTAATCAATACAAAGCACCGAGATGCGTGAGCTTCGCGCCCATCGTGGAGCTGCTTGACGCACGGATGTTGTCTACTCATTTCAGTCCGGCGGCGCCCCACTGGACCCCTGAAAGACGAGTTTGACTCGGTTGGCAGCTGACGTAGTCTCCGGGAGATATTTGCATCGGGAAAATCTGGAAAGCTACCCACAAACAAATGTGCCCTTGAGACTGTCGACTGGAAGAATAAAGAATCTCCCTGCAATGGAACTCTGATCTAAGCTTTACACTGTCTTTGCTTTTGAGTCTTCGTTTTAGCTTTTCTTCTCTAGGTGAATTTTCTATTGTCGTTTTGTGTGTACTGTTTTAAATAATTAATCTGTTCAGACCCCTTTGCATTACATAAAGAAAAAAGGAAAAAATCGTAGGTGACTATGTAATTAATGTTTGTTAATGAATAATGTTTGAATGATATGTACTTTTGAACTTTGTATTAGATATTGTCTCAAGGATTACAGTTATCTCATTTTATTGAATGTTTTTGAAATTGCTTGTTGACTAGGTTATGTATAGTTCTGCATCAATATGTATGGCAAATAAATTACATTCCTTTAAGAAAGATAACGTTATCATGACGAACGAAGTATTTTTTATTTTTTATTTATATAGTTCAATTAATTATACGATAAATATTATCAAATTATTGGTAGTGATTCGTCAAAGTTAGACCTTATTAATTAAACGTTTTAATCACGTGGATGGAATTGATCAATCCAAAATCTACAAGGCAAATTAATGTTACATTTTGTTGAGATACGCGTATACAAAATTCAAATCACATGTATAGCTGAAAAAACAAATTTATGCCCGTTATATTCATGTTAAATGCAATTTATAATACAATATCAATTTTAATGAAAAAATTATACCAAATTTTTTCTTCGTCCGAATTAATTCCTCATTCTAAGTTAAAATTTGCCATGAAGCGATAACGTGTTATTCCTATTTTCAGTCTGGCTGAAAGGCCTATTTAGGCAAGAATCTTCTTTCATATCCCCAAATATTTTGGTGGGGACAACATTATTAATACTCGTTCACCCTTATATATTCAACATTTAATATTTTATGATTCGGGATATGTTTTATTTAATACATTCTTCTTGTTTATCCAATATCTTATTTTGAAAGCATATATATATATATATATATATAACAAATGCAATGTTGAACATCAGAAGCATGCTGTTGGTGGGGCAGCCTCTTAGCATGCCCCACTTGTGTGTATGTGTGTTGTCGCTCCTTGAAATATAATTTAATTATACGTTCAACGAGAGAATTAATTAATTCATAGGTGTCTCTGTCTCATACGATAAGTTTGGCGGCACATAAATTGGAATTGACTAATGAAGATTTTTTTTAAAATTTTTTTATTTTGAAATTAAAGTGTACAACGAGGTAATTGTATAAGTCGTGGCATACAAAGGGAGTGTGTAAAATTCTTCCGTTTATACTCAGCAATTTGAGGTTAGAAGTAGCTATTAGTCAAGAAATATAATTATCATTAGTTTGGACAAAAATTAGAATACAGGAAAGAAATGCATTGTATGTATACAATTTTTGTTAGTTTTCAAATATTATTTTCCATGGCTTTAATTATTAAAAAAAAAGTTATTATTGCATGTACATTCACATACGCTAGTAATGGTAGCGCAATCATGGCCGTCCATTTTTTTTTTAAATTATAATATTGTATTTATTATAACAAACTATAATAAAAAAAAAGGTAATTTAAATTAACATACATGAGAAATTTAAAAAATAAAAAATGTAAAAAGTGATAATTTAAGATATAAAAAATATGAGAGAAAATATAGAATCAAATTGAAAGAAAATGGAGGAAAAAATTTCAAACTAGAGCATTATAGTAATTTAATATTGTGGAATCAACCTCAAGTATCTTGTCCTAGGATAATGCATAGATATTTAAAAAATAAAAGTATAAAGTTGTTAATTATATTGTTTTTGATACACTTGTTCACAACAATAGCATGATGTTAACAAGTTTTGTTAAAGTCCTAAACTTGTTAGGACACCTTGATGGGGATATCTGAATACCTTAAACAAGATGCTACTCCATGGAACCTCTTACAAGGCAAGTCCATTGATGTTGAAAGACTTGAAAATTTTGAAGTGTCATAGCAAAAGTGTTGGAAGAATTCGAATTAGCACAAACTCTTGTTGGAGAAAGATGAAGGCTTTGAGAGAGACTCAAACTGTTGCAACCAACATTACCTCAAGCTGAAATGGAACCGAGTTTGATGCAAGGTGAATTTGATCCAAAAGAAGTTTTCCGAAGTTGGCAAATGAGATTCTTCAACTATAAATAGTAGACTTCCAGTTGAGAAAGAGCAAGAGTCAAGACTTTCTCGAGACAGCCATGTGAGAGGAAGGGAACTTGAGTGATAAACATGTTTGTTTAGAGGCTAGTTGGGGAGAGTATAACTCTAAATTATACAAATATATTGAAAGGAAAATGTTGAGACTAAAAGAGTAGTTTAAGTTAAGTACAAAATTTGCAAAGGATTTTGGTACAGTTAACCATTTAGATACCTTGGAGAGATATTTAGTTTGTGAGTATTTATTAAAGTTTTTTTTTTTTTAAATCACTAACTCACACATCCAATAGATAGTAGAAGATTTGAACCTTTAACTTCAAATTTGAAAGTCTAGATATTTAGTTTGTGAGTGTTTATTAAAGTTGATGTCTTTATCTTTACTATTTTTTGTTTGAAATAGTGAAACTTGGCAAAGTGCCTCCAGACATTTGAGCAAATTTTCAAATTACGTTAGCAATTTTGGTGATCAACATTTTATTTGTATTTGTGTATGTGTGTGTGTGTGTGTGTATGTTTTTATTTCATTATTCTTAGTATTCATGTGATTGTTGTTACAACCTCAATAATAACATTGACGCTCGTTTTTCAAAAGCAAAATATTAGATTAAATGATGAAAATAAATAAAAGTTGACAAAGTAGACTGATAAGATAATACATTATACAGCCAAACTCCTTGATATCCTTAATATATATTCGAACTATTGAATTTAAAAATATAATCATGTTTTTATTGTTTATGATATTTGGCGTGTTGATTGTCAATTAAAAGTATATTTTTTCAGAAATTATTCCAGAAACGATCAAACACGTAATACAGTCTCCAATATATTTTCGCAGATACCTTTTCTTCTCTAAGAAAACCTAAACCTAAACAACCCAAAAATTTATCCCAAAGACACTGAATTGAAAGAGACACCAATATTATATGTAAAAATTTTAGTCAGTGCGCCTTCCAAGATCCAACCTTATGTCCATGTTCCAACTAAGAATTTGAAACTATAATCTGTCATAATGGGCTGACACTGATAAGATCAAAAGCCCAGTTTGGGGAAACCCAATTTAAATTTTTTTACGGAGCCCAAGCCCATCTGTCTTCCCATTATTCTGGAATCCGGGCTCCGGCAATAATATTTTTATGATTATTTTAAAATAATAAAAAGGAGAGGCCAAATTACAATCTAAACCCTCGATTTTCAGCTTCTCCGCCGTCGATTGCTCCGTCGTCCATCTGGTCACCGTTGTATTTGCTTCTGTGTCTGTCTTTCCTTCCAGAAGATCAGACAAGTCCTGTCTGACATCATCATCTATCTCACCCTTCTGCCATGTCTGCTGCAGCAAATTAAGAATATCACCGGTGCGAAGGTCACCGCCGCGATTTATCTTGTCTACGATCTGACTAATAAATTGTTAGCTGAAAGTGATGCCTGGATGAATCCCAATATTTAATTATTCTGTAGATGTTTTTTTGTGTGTGGAATTTTATTATAAGAATTGTGTTAGGACTGACCAATCCTTTCTTATGAATTTGTGGTTTTGATGCATCGTCGGCGAATTTTGTATAGGGAGCCTTGTGAAATTCAGTCTAAAAGGAATAAAGCTGGTGAGTGTTTACTTAACGCTTCCTTGATAAAAGCTAAATAAATTATTGTTGAGTAGTTGCATATGAAATCTCGGAGCTGATTGGGGGTTCAGTTTGATATTGCAGATGGTTTAAAAGTGAAATTTATCGTTTTTAACAGTTTGTACTAAATATTTATTTTATTTTTATTTTTAAAATGTTTCGATTAAAAAATTATTTGTAAAATTAATCTAATTCTGTATTTCAAATTACATAATTGAGTAAAAAAATTTAAAATTATTCCAGATTTATAAGTACAGAAATATCATTTTCATGTCTATCATCTATAACAAATCAAGCAAACATGGCCTTGACATTTTCTCATGCATTATAGACTAATGAAATTAATGAATTTGTAACACGTGATGCAAGCTTACAAAAATGACTAGTAAATTAAAATTGAATCACACTCAATAAATGTGGATACAAATAAAGTAAAAAAAATTAAATATAAATTTTATCTTTTTATAAATAATAAAAGAGAAAGATATTCTGATAAAATGAATTAAAATTGATATAATTGAATTGATTAAATTTTAAATAAAAATAATAGAATTGAAACAAAAACATATGCTTAATTAAAGTTCATGGAAAAGGGTGCAAAAAGAAAATATAATAATAGAAGTTTGGAAGGGTTTTTTAACAGTTTATACTTAAAAAAATTTTCGCTTTTCAAAATGTGTCAATTTTAAAATCATTTACAAATTTGAAAATTATAAAAAAAAATTAAATTCAGTCAATTTGGCACATATAAGCCAACTAACCAAAAAATGGTTATAATATGAAGTAATTAGGTTCGAAATTTTATTTATAAAATTTTGTATCACATAAAAATGTCTTTATTAAAATAATATATAATAATATTAATTTAATAAAAAAAAAATTTAGATAAAGAAAATTAAGAAAATTATTTTTATGTTAACTATAATTATAGTTTAATACTATTATCTATTTTAAGCAATTAGTGTAGATTTTAATGTATATTTTAATTATATGTATACCATCCTTTTTTTGTTTTTTATGTTGACATGTGCAAATAATGAATAATAAAACATGATAATTTGAAAATCATTCCCACACATATATTTATCCAAGTAGCTTCTAATAAATATATGAATATATAGTATAATATAATCCTATATAAATCTCATATGTCCTTCACGGCCACACCTAGGAGCGCATCGATCTCTGCAAGATCTCAAATCAGCATCATCCACATGTTATAACGTGTCATTATGTAATAATGTAGTAGACTACTCCAATGTATCATACTGCTACACATTCTCATGCATCTAATATCTATTCTATGGAAAATGTGATGTACGAAAAATATGTCCGTAGTCCTCTGATATCCCAAAATACTGCATGAGTGTCCAAACACTATCTCCTAAATAATAAGGACTCTGCATCACCTGCAATAAGTATGGACTGTGCATGGATGGATTCAGTGGAGTAAGTATGTGAATATCGTTATACTGTTGTGATACAATAGGCATATAAAAGACAAGTGCTGCACCGTTTACCAAAGTGGACAATCTATCAATGTCTCAAAATACTGCACTACAAGATACAGAGCGGCGTCTATTACCCTACTCAACCCTAAGTCTACTTGTCGAGGGGCGCATCTCTATAAACATATCGTGTGTTGTAGGAGTGACATTCATCTTACCATAGCCACACAATCTTCTGGTCAAACTCGCGCAACCGCGCTCCAAAACCCATGCACAATGGCTGGCTTCACCATCTGTAAAGAATTGCTCCATCTTATGAACCTAAAATGGATAGATGTTTCAATACATGCTAAATTTTATTATCAAATACACATAAATTAAGCAAATAAATAATATAATTTGAAATTACATACCACATAATCTATCTAGGTTGAAATCCAAACTTTACGAAGGTGGTCAGCGGAGTAATCGTATGGCGAGTAATCTGATAATACCAATCAATATACCCGCTTACTACTTGTGGTACATGGTAGTGGTGTTTCTGTTTCTGCACATCCACTATTAAGCTCCGTCAATGATCCATGTATAGCTAATGATACGTCACCTAATCCCTTGTCAAACTCCCTCAATGACGGTTAACGCTGTGTAGGGGGTCCTCGTTAAATCAAGGAGTGGGTGGAATGTCCTACACCATCATAAATTACGGTAGAACTTCTTTTAGCCGGTGCATCTCTACAATATTATATAGGATGAGTGGACTCAAGTATGTCCATATATAGTTCTTAGACCTCGCTAGCAAGGCAATATACCACTAAGGAGTATATAACCATCAGTTAAACTATACGTTATTTACAACAATGACATTACGATGATTATTTCAATCAAATAACTTATTAGTAATATGATATAATAGTCAACTAATGAACCTGGGTGTGTGCCTCGAAATTTAAAATCTCCCAAAAAATTAGTATGTTGTGGCTACCAGTTGCAATCATTTGTCTTCATGCATAGAATCATCCGTATACTTATCAAGAAACGTAAAGGTAAAAGTAACAAGTATGGATTCTAAATAAAGTAATTAAAAGATTAATAAAAATTTGTCAGAATCATACGTAGCACCATATAGTACTACTGGAAGCTCATCGCCATCAAGAAGAGTTTATAGACCCAAGTCAGAATGGTGCCTTACAATCTGTGGTGCAAGTCCTGATATCCGAGACTATGCCGATATCTGAATCATTAACAATGAGATCACAATTACGATCTAGTCTATGCTTGGAATCAAAAATTATATTAAACGAATACAAAGTATGCTAAAGGTACTTATAGAAGGGGCAATGGGCCAAGAATGCATGATCGACCTCTTTGGAAAGCACTATAAAGATTTCGGTATAGGCATGCTAAAACTGCACTACCTTAACTGTATCTATTGGCACTATTTAGGTCAATAATCAGGTCAAGATAGAGTAACCTAACTCAATTGTTAGACGAGTTAGGAAACAAATTGCCTTATAATAGTAGTAAACTAAAGTCATATGCCCACTGTTGTATATCTAAATGTGTACTAACTGCATGCAATGAGTGTAAATTCATGTGTAGTGACATTTATGTAAGAGAAAGATAGTAATATTTGAAATCCTAATCTCTGGGTGCCCAACATAATGTCCCCACGCAAATTTGCATTCATTGCACGCGTGTCAACTGGAACTCTCTACCTGTGATTGGGTCGCCCTCCATTAATAGATATCATATCAGTGCCACGTCCTCTAACGTAACGATGGCCTCTCTAGACACAAAATGAAATGCATGTCTCTCATTGCCACCTATCGACTAACGTCATGATCAAGTAGCAATCTAGTTGCAATGCACCGCATCTGTATACGCTATATAAGCCGATGCGGAAAGGATATAAAACACTCTAGAATTCACATCTTCAAAATGTAATTAGTAGTTATCAGGAACCTGTGGAGTAAGGCATCTATCGAGGATACTAGCCTAAACATCCTCTGAGCAATAATTCTTCTGTAGGCGCAACATTAAACTGTCAATTAGATCAATGTGAGTTAAGGTATCTACTGACGTTCTATAATTTTAGCAAAAAACAAGTGTTAGCTTACGTAAAAAAAATGATAGAAAATATATGTCAATCAAATACATATATTACTAGACAATATATTTATTACTTATGTGAATTGATCCACATATCAAAAAATTAAAAAATAATAGAAAATAAAAATTTATTTGAACAAAATAGGTAAATGTCTTCAATTAAAATAGGCATTTGATCATTTTCATTAAGGATTAAAATTACACACCCATACATTTTTCACCTAAATATCTTCATTGTAGTGAACAATCTATTAAAATACAAACATAAGACTTTTGACTATTTAGACTTTCCTACACGAACTCTCTACTTCTACATGTCTAGGAGCCTGCCTAGTTAGTACTTGCCCACGATCCATCTCATTTTTAATGTGAGTTGTTCGATCCCACCTTCTACGTCGAACTTGTAGACATTATGCATTTTGCTTTAATTGAAACAATGTAGGGTCCCAATAGTCTTTGGGCCATACTACTTGAAAGTCACTATAGTAGATCTCTATCTATGCATTAATTGAGTAATAGACATTGACAAGTTCTTTTAAGTTAACACGATATCGACGGCATACATGGATAGCATGAGAGCATGGCATCCAACTTGAAGTCCATTTGCAACAAATACACTTATGTTGCGTAAGACAAACAACATAATTGGTCCCACAATGACCACTGTGGTGCACTGTTTGTATATCAGTAGAAAGCACACGCTTGTCAATTAATTGTAATGTGTGCCTAACGGACTCCTTCTCTAAAAGTAGATACTTGTTTACAGGTCACGTTGGCCAATCACGGCCTTCTGCTTTCATCTTTTTTAGCTTTGTGAGTTTATCTAAAAGAACTCAAAAATACGATCAAATGTAAGTTAAACAATTGAGGTTATTAGGAGCCATTTTGCACCTTTCAAAACTCTATTAAGAGACTCTAAAATATTGGTTGTCAATATTCCTCTTTACTATCCTACATCATGCAATAGTGCCCACTTTGCCTAGTTGATCACCATCAGCCAATCCTATGCATCATAATTGATTTTATGCATATCCTCCATGCATTTGTTGAATTTTGGTAGCTCGTACTTAGACCCCACCTTCCAATTTAAGTCTTTTAGAGTTTAACTCCTAAAATACTTTATTGAAGTTCGAGTAAAGATACCTTAAATAATAAACATGTGCTCCATATAGTTCTTGAAAGGCAGGAATCTTTTCTATTGCTGCGAGAAAGCCTGCATGATAATAAGAGATAAGACAGGTGTGTTTTCTATCACACACAACATAATGGCTGATTAACTCCAAAAACTAATGTCATGACTCTATACTCTCCTCATCTATAATATCAAAAGCTAGTGGCAACACCTTGTAGTTTGCATCCAGTGCCATAACAATTTTATACTTGTACCTCGACTACAAGTGCGTTCCATCAACACTAATTACACTGCGGCAGTGTTAGTATCCATCCAAACACGGTGTGCAGGCCTAGAAAACATACCTAAATGTGTATTAACTCCAAGCACCACTCTTAACGTAGTGCCACTCCATAATGGTTCCAAGGTTGTACTTCTTTAAGGCGGTTATATACGCAAGTAGCTTCTGAACTAAATTCTCCCACGTGCCATAAGCTTTCCCAACTGCCCGCCTTAAACCATGTCAAGCCTTAATATAGCCAACTTCAAATCCATACTTGTCCTTTATTGTTTGAATGACAAATTTCATCTCGTGCGATAGGTTTTGGCAAACCATGCCCAGGAACAATCAAGCTATAGTGTTCTTGTCTAGTTTCTATAATTCATTAACGTCACATTCGAGAAACAAGTGTGCAGACCTTCATTTTTTACAATTTCTCAAAAACCCAACTTTGGCTTAAGAATAGTTCTTAAACCCCACTTACAGCCTTCTTCATCATACTTGCATTTCACCCTCTACAACACTGGTGTGCTTTTTACCATTTTATATTCACACTGTATAATGGTGAATGAGTATTCTTAAGCGACAAAAATTAAATAATTCTTATCATTAAAATTCATAACCATGAGTAGTTCCCCACTTTCCTCTTCATAAAATCAGCCCCACACACTAGGAAGAACATCCTAAAAATTTTAGTCGTAGTCATCAGGAATGGTTTGCAAGAACTCAGTGGATGGGTATGTAGGTTGCCCCGAATCTAAATCCAACTGCATATAAGGTTAACTAGATGTACCAACGTACCCTAGGCTAATTCGTTCCTGTGTTGATTTCATTGTATTCACATGTGTAGGCCCCTCATTATCATCTTCCTCTGTGTTATCATCTGGCGGTGCATTTGTGGCACCTCAATTTTGTTTAAAACTATCATCATGTGTCCTATCATCATGTGTCCCTGACATATCATCAAGCGATTCTGTCTCAAAGTCATTCATCCAATGTATTATCTAACAGCGGAATCACATATGAAGCTAACTCGGAAACTTTGGACTTCCCAGCCACAACCACCTGACTCCAATTGCAAAACTGTCTGGTGGGCACAAACCGCATGTGATTTTCACTTCCATATCAATGTGTAGGCTACACATTCTTCTATTAGCTGAACCAATAAATCATTTGGATATGCAAAGTATTGATGCCTTGGCGGATGCACTTGATGAGTTTACTGGTGGAGTTGTCTTAGTCAGTCATGATTCTAGGCTCATATCACGTGTTTGTGAAGGTGAAGAAGCGAAGTATAGGTGGTCGAGAGTGGAACAGTCAAGGCCTTCCCTGGTTCATTTGAGGAATACAAAGAGGAGCTTATCAAGGAAATCAGATCGGAAGTGGATGATTGCTTTTTGAATATTTTCTAGTAGATCAATTTTTAAAATGTCAAAATAAAGTATTTTGCTGTGGCTTTCTATTCAGTTGGTGTAGTAGCTAGTGAATTTTGTCACAAGTATAATTGGAGTGTAATCTTTGATGGGATGTTGGTAATACTTGTTCAATTATCCTAAGGGTTTATATCCTTATTTTTAATATATTTTTATCCCGTTCACTTTTTTGTATGAACTATCCAAATCAAGTTATTTCTTTGTTGGTGGGTCTTGTTCTCTGTATGCTGATATCTTTCGATAATTTCAGCAGGGATTTCTGCATTTTCTTTCTCCATGGACTTACTCCTGTAGATGCTCGCTCCTGCTTAATTTTCTGAATTTTGGACTAGTTATATTGACGGACTTCCTTGGTTGAAAACATGTAATTCAGTCCCTTGCAGCTCTTCCTTGCCATGCCGGTGTTTCGTTACCGATGCTTTGTGGTTTTTCTTGTTTTCTTGGGATGGAAAAAACTTGAAACACATGGAATGCATGTTCTCAAAATATTGGATCTCTTTAGTGAGATGTCTTTTTGTCGTGCGTAGTGAGCCATACACTTCTAGAACAAATGATGACCTTCTCTATTATAGCCGAGGGACCGTTCAGTTTTCGAAAATTCCTCACTGGACTATTTTCCAGTGCTCAAGATTTCCATGCGTTGCATTCGGCAATCATCGTTGTATAAGTAGCCACGAGGATTGTTAAAATCATCACTGAAATTGAAAGCAACCTGGTTAATGCCAATTTGTCTGTGAAGCATATAATGTGTCTTCTGCGTATTGTTTTGAGATAGACCGGGCAAAGAATACTAATTTAGTAATTGCAAAATCTCAAATAGAAATCAAAAGGCCTCACACTTGGTGGGCACAATAATAGATCTACCGGAAGCGCATCCTTCCTCGTCTTCTCGTGCTAGGAGAAGATCGATCCTCTCTAGGCTGCCCACACCGGATATGGACATATGGTCATGTAGAAGGGTACTGATAGAATTTGACAAGGATAGAATTTTGATATGAGTTTAGGGAAGTCCACAAATCCTTACATATATTATTACTTTCATTAGTTTGGTGCATTGGAAAATTGAGAAACAGTAATTCATTCCAGAACCAGGAAATGCCATCACAATCGAAGTGAATTTTAAAGATGAGATGCACATGCAGTTTGATGCATGGCTTTACAAATGAAATCTTGATCTCATCAAAGGAGCAAATTGAAACTCAGATAATCCTCGGATCAAGGGCACTTGGATTTGCCCTTGGAGTTGAGCATATCTCTGTAGCATGGGCACTCTGATTTGTTCCCATACGTTCCCGAAGGAACACACTTGCACCTGTCGCAGCACAAGCAGCAGTACTTGACGCAACGCGTCTGATATCCTGCATTTGCACACCTCTTGTTGCACATATCGTTGCAAGAACCTGCAACTCATCAACGCAAAAGCTAGATCAATAGTCATATTCCTTTAATCCACAATGGAGTGGAACAGATCATTCCAATGTCTTAGTCTTACCCGAGGCTAGGGTGGGGGCGGGGGCGGGGGCGGCCGCAGGCATAGCGTCTGCAAGATAAGAAGAGCCAAAAAGCAATGAAACAAGGAGCAAACTGAGGAAGAGGAGCTTCATTTCCACTGAGGTTACAAACTAAAGAAATGCTATGTGCACGACTTGACTCTGGAGAGCCAGGAACCGATGGCCAGAAGAGACTCCATCACAGCATTTATAGTGGCAAACTAAGACATAAATTAGAAAATATAGATATAATAACCTGCCCTTGTATTGAGATGAGGAGCACAAACGTGTATCAAAAACAATAAAATGGGTATAAGAAGAAAAGGTATTTATGGAGGAAGGGAATCCAAGACCATGTAATAAAACAACGAGTACAGACTGTCCACTGGCTGTGTTGGCATAGAGAATGGGAATTCCTCTTTCTTCTTGTTGACCCTCAAGGACACAATCTAGGGAGGTCTTCGGTGTAAAGAAGGTTACACGCAGCTTCTCTGAGTCGAGGAATTTCACTTAAAGTTTTCAGCTGCCGCCTTATTTATTTATTTATTGCTTAACATTTCAGAAACGCGGCGCTGGTCTGGCAGTCTCTGTACGCATATTGTAAGAAAATTGATGCAGACATATAAATGTGAGTGGCGAGGTGGGTACATAAATTTTGGTAGTAAGTGCAGCGCTAGCTGTATGGTTTCTAAAAACAATATATTTTAACTGTGGCATGTTGACTATTGTAGTTAATTTGTATGGTTTGTGCTTTGGTGGCTCCTTCGCGGAAGGTCAGTGATTGTACTGAAACCTGGATTCCAGATCGATCTCGATTCTCAAGGTCTGATGGATCTAGCTTTGCGTTTTGTGAAAGTAATTTTTTGACTAGCTCGAGTGCATTTAACAAATATTAGGTGTGAGATTCCATTTTGGACTGAAGGAGGTCTGGAATTTGATCCAATCAAATTAATTTATTTAATAAAAGTTACTTATCATAAGTTTATCAAAAATGGGTGTCTAGCTTAGTAATATGTTATTACTTAAAAAGAGGTCACAAGTAGATTCTTGAGATGTTTTTTTTTTTTTTTTAATTTAATGATTTGAACATTTTGTTGTTAATATTCAAATTCAAGATTGACTGCTCGAACAAGTTTAAATTAAAAAAATAATAATAATACCCCTGTGAGTGAGGTTGAAAAAATAAAATAAAATAACGCGACACGAATTATAAATGGACAGGGATATTGAATCAAGACAACTCGATTAGAGGAAAAATATTTGGATAAGTAATTATCATGAGGAGGCAAGAATGGTTCTTTATTTTGATCCATTGTGGAACCATATATATTTGCATTTTTATTGGTAGAGGTTGCGCATTTTACGTGTTAATTGATTTAAAGTTGCATAAATTTATGATAATAAATCATAAAATTATTGTATACGTTTTATGTGTGTATAATTATTCAAAAATTACATATTATACAATTATAATATAAAATAAAGTGAGATAAAAACAAGATACTTGGGGGATAAGGAAAAGATAAAAGAAAAAAAAAAAAGGAATAATGATACATAAATAGAGAGAGGAAAATGAATAAAGATTGAAAAAAAGTGGAAATATGAATATCAAATTAGCAATTATACATTTGAGAACCAAAATAAATTAATATGAGGAGTTAATCACTAATAATTAGAACTAGGGTATTGCACACCCATATACTCAATGCGTGCAAAATGATTTATAAATTTGATAATTTCATTAGTTGAATATAAAAAAAACCAAATTTATTTTTATACTTAATCCTTTTTTTTCTTTCCGTGTCTCTGTTACTCTCACTGAACTTTTTAATACGAATCTTAATAAAAAGTACGTATTGCATTTTAAATAGTAAAACTTTGTAATCAACTAATAAATTAATGATCATTATGGAAAGAGTTTATTAAGTGCCTACTGAAAGGCAAATAAAGTCCCACAGCTCCCAAACTTCTAAATGCATGCTAGTGCATCATTTATGCCACTGAATTTAATTTCAGCTAAAAATTCTAATTTTATCATGCCATTGCATAAAAATTACAAAATATTCTTTGTTGGATTGCATCTTATTATTGCCTTTTAAGATACCTAGATTAATATTTGTTGCATAAGTATGGGTTTAGTGCAATAAAGTTACTCCTTTTATTTTGAAATTACGTTGAAACATGGCACAATAGCGCAAAAATTTTCATGAGTTATGATACACAGCACATTGCACGGCACGCGCTTCAAAATTCAGGCGTAACGCAAAATTATATAAATAAATATATATCTACTTTATTAATTATTTCTACAAATATAAAGAAAAAACAAATTTTACAAAGTAAATAATAAATACTAAAATTTTTAACTTTTAATTTTGTAAAAAACACAAATAATATATTATCATTTATTTATAAAAATTTAAAAGTTAATAAATAAAAAACATGTTTATTAGTTGTCATATATTTAATATATTTAATAAAGTTGGTAGTCTCAAATTTTTGGTTTTAAAAAATTTATAACATATTTTTATTTCATTATTTATGCTATTTACTTATATATAATTTATTCAAAGTTTTAGTTCATTATCTTGACATTATTTTTTGCTATTTGTTCTATTTGTATTAATATAATTATCTCTTAAATAAAAATAATTATATACATAAAATTATCACATATTTAATAAAATGGATGGTCAAAGATTCTCTTAATTTAGAGATTTTGTCACCCATTTAAATAAGAATATTGATTTTTTTGCATATAGAATTTTATTTATTTATTTGAAATTATAGCTTATTATTGTAAATTGATTTATATTGATATATGTTATTTAATATAGTTTATATTTATATACGATAAATAACCATATAATTAATTTTATTGATTTAGGATTTTATAAATTATTTACTTATTTTACAAATGATTACATGAGTAGTTTATATAATTTAAGATTTTATTAGTTTTCTGCTAGTAAAAAGTTCATATTTTAGATAGAATTTCTTTTTACCTAATTAACCTTATTTATAAATAAACACAAACATTTAATCGATTGTATAATTGTTTCTCTTACGTGGCAAAATGTTCACACTTTTTTGTATAGTGTAGATATATATTTTATATTTGTACTTATCTTAATTATTGATTTAATTCGTGCATGTGTAAAGGAGGCACCAAGATAACCTTTGCTCTTGAATATTCAAACAAAAGAACAGAAAAGCCTAAAAAGATTGAAAATTTTATGACTTTCATTGATTTTCATTTTATTTTATTAAATAACAGAAAATTTAATTATTTTAACTACATTAAATAATCTTTCAAATTGATCAAAACTCTCCAACTTATGGGAACTTCTTTCCAATAACACGTTTTATTGAATTTGCTTCATCAATTGAGTCACGATTTGACTTTGATATTGTGATTTTACGAACAAGTACCTACATCGCTCTCACACCAACTCGACTAGCTTGCTTTTATTGTCGCTACTAAACCCTAAGGCTATGTTTGTTTCCAAATTTTAGAGTTTAAAAATATATATTTAATTATTATATTTAAAATTTTACCTTTCATTTTTATACAAGTTCATTTTAATAACACACAAAAATTTGGAAACAAACATATTCTAAATCCTTTCCTCCCAACTGTTGTTTTTTCACTTACCTCCTCAAATTTGTTCAACTCTGTTGCACATTCACTACCCCTTCAAATTAGCATGCTCAACAAGGCATTCATACCTCGCACTTAAAATTTTGATAGTTAAAAATAAAAAAAAAAATCAAGAATTAAGATTGTAACATTGGTTATGTCATGAAGTTTATGATTCTAAAAAACTCTATCATATTTGTGACTATAAGATTATGAATGTATATAGTGCCCTGTGTAAGACTTTAATCCCCTTGAATGAATGTATTTTCTCTATTAAATAAGAATTGATTGAAATACAAGTTGAATTTTTAGAATTTATGCATTATTAGAATTAATTTTAATCAAAAATGCGTACCGAGGCATATGGAATAAATTCTTTTTTGGGCATGGACTAATTGCGAGTTTCAATTACCCCTTTTTTCGTCATAATTGGATTTTCAATATTTTTATAGCCTTAATTTTCTCTCCGTTGTATTATTGATTTTATATAAAATCAAAACATAATTTTTTTAACAAAAAACATGTGCGTAAATTATTAACCCTTGGCTGGCGGGGGACCGACTCAATTTATGCCCTAAATTTGAATCCAATTTGTACAGTTGCATAAATATATAGCCCCAACCCTAGACCAGAGGCATATAATTGATAGGTAGGTAGCATTATTCTAAATTGTACAATCACTATTTCATAGTCTTGTACCTGTTTTTTGGGTCTGTGGCATATATTTGCATACACTTAACCTCTAATCCACAAATCCCAAATGCCAACAAGTAAGATATATATTTTTCAAGTTTTGATCATATATCATTCACCTCTCCTTACATATACTCTAGTGGGTCCATCTTATTCTAAAGAGGAAAGAATGCTAAATTAATCTCAATTTACTAAAGTGAAAAGAGCATCATCTTTCTCATGTTCACTTATAACAGTACGGACACTCTAAATTATTGCAAGAGAAAAGGCAGCAGGAGGCAGTCGAATTAATCATAAATAATCAATAAATTAACATGGACAGGGCACCAAATCAAATCAAGTGTGCTGAATACAAAAGTAGAATAGAAAGAAAAGGACTCCCCCACAAAATAAAATCCACTCTCTACCAAGCAAAGAATCCAAGAGAGAAAATGTCGCAAATCCCTGTGAAAATCTGATAATAAACACATACATGCAAAGAGAAAGTGCAAGTGTTAAGACTATCCATAGCACAGGGGTGCCTGGCTGGGGGACATCACGAGACATATGCCAACCAATAAAACAAAACCCATGAAGAAATAATGTGACTAGAAGAAGAGCCAGCCAAACACGGCCCCTCCCGCTGCCAAACTCGCCACCAGCTTCTGCGCCCTCATCAATGTCTCTGCCCCACTCTGCAATATACATGATGACCACAGTTCATCAAATTGCCCGAATTAACTCCACAATTCATTCATAATCACAGCATAGCACTAATTAATGTTATTGATCCAACTATTGTGAAAAATGCAAGATTTCCAAAAAACAACAAAAAAAATGGGAAATCCAAACACCGTGCTGCCTTGGATGCTGGGCCAAACAAGTCTTTTGCCGCGGGCTTCATACCGTACGCAGCAGACAACCCATGTTAAATTCTTTATATTCTCTATGCCCGAGTCCTACACTATTTTCAAGTTCCGTCCGTACCGGCGGAAGAATTTCAGACGCCCACCAGGCCTTACTGTTTTTGTGCGCCCATGTTTCCTACGCAGTTTATGCTATCGAGCGCATGCGGGCATGGGTAACATCCACAGGAGAACACTATTCCTACTCATGTTAGCCAAGACAAGAAACGTATGCTGTCATAAAGACGACAATAGTCACGAGATGCTATAGGGCACCGACAAGGCTCACGACTGGAGAAAAACAATGATCAGCAAAGCGACAATGTGCGAGTATCATTGAATCCATGGCTAAGCACAGATCACTAGTACCAAGTTCGGGTTACAGGTCTGGAATTGAAAATCTTTCTTCAGTACTAATTTTCGCAAATTTTTTCTGTAATTTTGGTCTTGTCCTTGGTTAGTGCCACATTTTCATAGATCTAGCTCAAATTAGACGAGAAATAAAAATATTGTCCCCCACAATTCGAGATCTGGAAGCGCATTACTGATCCAGCAACGTCAAGAACTACAAAAGGGTAAAGTTTACGCACCATATCGTTGAGTGACGAAGGGCTAGGAGAACTGGAGTCGGGACTGGGTCCGGAAGCTTCAGCTGGCGGGGCTGGTGGGCCAAGCAGCTCCGGAGCTGGAGCCGGGGCAGCGTGCTTCTTGCTTGATGCCGGCGCCTCAGCTGGTGATTCTTCCGGAGGAGCAGAAACCGGAGCTGGAGGCGAAGAGGCAGCTGGTGGAGTAGCCGCCTCGGGGGCGGGAGATGGTGGAGACTGGACAGGGGCGGATGTCGGGGGTGAGCTCACCGGCTTCGAAGCTGGTGGCGAGCTCACAGGCGCCGCTTTCGGTGGGGAACTGACCGGAGATGAAGCTGGCGGAGTTGAAACCGGAGCCGAAGCTGGAGGAGACAAAACGGGAACTGCAGCGGGGGGAGTTGAAACGGGAGCTGCGGCTGGGGGAGTTGAGACTGGAGCGGCTACCGGAGCTGGTAATGTAGACTTAGTCGGAGGTGTCGCCGTAGAAGGTGAAGCGGCGGGTGGTGGGGTGGAAACACTGGCGGCCGCAGGAGCCTTGGCGGGAGCAGAGAACGGAGACTGGCCGCCGACGGCAGCCACGAGGCAGATCAATGCAAGTAGAAATCCCGTCCTCCGATCCATGGCCTGCTTGCGTAGAGAGAAAGGAGAAAACTGTGTAGAGTGGAAAACGGCTAGAATAAAGAGAGAATGGGAGAATGTGAAGCGAAGTTAAGAGCGCAACAGAGAGTGACATAAATAGGGAGAAAATGGAAAAAAAGGGGAAGGGAGGAGGATCGTCAGTTGGGTGGGCCCTTGCAAGAGCTTACAAAAATGTGGCGATTAAACAGACTGGACTGGGGCCCATTTTGGATGTGGGCTCACCACATCGACAACTGTTCTTTACGCGTTGCTCCATTGTTTTTTTTTTTTTAACTGACGAGAAAGAATAATATTTTTAAAAATAATATATATTTTTTTTCCAAATGAAATCAAACTTCAATGCAAGGCTTGGTTTGATCTATAATCATGTGGGATAAAAATTGATGCAAAGTTGTCATATAATAGAAAGTAAAATATAGAAAGAAAAAAATTATTTTAATAAATAGTCTATTTAGACGTCATGTGATGCGATGGAAAATTGTGAAAAATAGTGGTAACTTTCATTTTGAGGAGTTTGAAAGAGTAGTCATTATTTATTTATTTATTAAAATTTATGTTAAATCAGATTATATTTTTATTTCATCTTGTTACACAATAGAATGCATAAAGTTAATAGTGTCAATTTTTTATTTTCACTGTATTTTTAAATGTACTTTTTTAAATATTTTAAAGTAAAACAAAAGATAAAATTATAAAAATATAATAATTAAATTGTGTGTTTTTATCTTGTAAAAACAAAAACAAGAAAGCAATTATGATTGTCCTCTTCTCTTCTTGTTTTCTTGATTATTGCATTGGGGTTATCTTTGTAAGATAATTTCCGATTATAAAACATCCTCTTGAACATTAAATTACTAAATATACTACTCAATAAAAATTTTATTTAAATTTAATTTTAAATTTTACTTCTTATATGTATATATAATCCATTAATTATTTTTTAATCATTACATCTATTAACATATATCACACATATACTTACATTTATTTTTATTTATAACTTAAAACTTAATATTATTTTAATACACTATCATATCTTTTAATCATTATTATATATTATATATATATATATTCAAATAAATTATACAATTTATCCCATCAAATTTTTTTTCAAACGTCATTTTAATATAACTCTTACCAACCCCATCTTCTTCAACAAAAACCACTCTTCCAAACATAGCCTAGGTAATTGTTACAGCTGGAATCATATTCATGGGGCCAGTGCGATTAACACCCAATAGCGTAAATACACGCGCTAGAATGTAGCCGTTTGCACCTACGCAATATTTTCATCGCTAGCTCACCCTATAAAAATAGCCGTTGGCATCTATCCTCCTTTTGTTGTCCGACAATAATGCACTTCAATTTCTGAAAAAAGATGGATAGATAAAATCATGAAAAAAAAATATATATCATACACTATATTTCTTTTAAAGAAACATGCATTAATTATAGCCTTTATTATTTAACTATAATTTGAGTGTTTCTTTTATTTATATATTTAACGAGTAAACTTGTTAGAAAAGTTAAAGACTTAAAAGTACAAAATTGATGCGTAAATGGGCAGTCAATCCTCTAATTGCATATACTTTTTCGACACTTTAAAAAAGGTTGTCGGGATTTATATGATTGGGTTATGTTTGGGACAGGGGCTTTGCAATCAGATAATGTTTGATGGAATTTTATTAAAATAAATAATATGTTAATTGTAAAATTGTGGTCTTTTGAAAACTAATTTATTTCAATAGATACATTTGTATGTAATATATAATAATTAGATGATATAAAAATGTATAAAAATAATAATTAATTTTTAAGATATAAATATATATGTATATAAATATGTGTGTATATATATGTATGTGTATGAGTATTGATTTGATTATGAATATATATATATATAAGTATTGATTTGTTTATGAATATATATAATAAATAAAAAATAATTAGTTAATTATGCATCGATGAGTGAAAATTTAAAATTAAATTTAAATAAAAATTTAATTAAATAGTATATTTGAATACACAAAAGTTTAACAAGATATTGGGAGATTAACTGATGTGTTCGGACGTAGCCTTGAAATCTAGTTATTACACAGCCATTGAAGGAAAAAAAAAAAAACTTGGACAGGTGGAGCTTTACGTCTCCAAAAATAATTGTGACGATAAGAACATCAAGAATATTTTTCTTAATTAATTGAAAGAAAAACAAGAGTATGATGGTATGACATAATGGAAAGACAACCAGATCCCTGGCCGACAAATATGTTTGCTTTCTCTTGTCACATGCACAATTTGATTAATTTCTGAGCTTTATTTGTTTTTGATTCATGTGATACGATGCTTTAATACCTAATCTCATTATTTGATACCACTGTTGTGAAATAATATTATAGCTAATCTACAACAGTAGTTGGACACAACATTGAAAATACCTAACGTGTTCAAGAGTTTTTTGAGGGCCCCTTCAGGAAAATATTTTTTGGGAATTTCATTTGAAAACTATGAAATATGATTGTGCCTGAATTTCAAGGAAGCAAAAAGAATTTAAAGCAACACTGTTTAATTTGACTTGTAAAACTTGATATTTAACCTAATTTTAAATTGATGATAAGTAGCGTTTACTATAAAATGTAGCAAGTATGAAAACAAAAAAGGGGTTTTATATTTCTGGAGAAATTGCAGTGCAATAGTCCAAACCATTTATTACGGATCTTATAATATTCACAAATAAGCTTTAATTAACTTCCAAATTTGTGTTATAAACGCGGAACAAAATTTGTCCAATTTTAATGTTTCTGTTTGAAGCTACGAGTCTTAATTCTCCATCCATCTCAGTTACGTACCGACAAGAAATCCCGTGTCGTAATTCTTCCAATTTTTATGGATTTAATTCATTTTCATCATTGAGCGGTATAATGATATATATCACAGAGATAAAACTAGTTGCAATTGAAAGCAATCCCATTATCAGATTACCATAATAACTATTGATGGCCACTCCAGTAAAATTTTCCCCTTCAAAAAATAAAAACCAAAAGCCATCAAAAAGTGTTTCTTCTCTTTTACTTCTCCTTAAAAAAAATGGGCATCTCTAGAATAAGACTACCCTTTCCTCTTTGTAAATCAACCTGAGGAGAAACAAGACAGAAACATGTAAAAACATGCATATGATTCTGAGCTTGAAAGGTCGATTTCATATTCCAAAATGATGCAACTGCCTGAACACTGATGAAAAGAAGACTACACAGCCAAACCCTTTGCAGAAATACATACAGCTATCCTGGAAAAGATTTTCTGGATTGTAGGGATCGATAGGACTTGCACAGAAGTTCCAGATAAAGACAAATTTGACCCCATTCGGCACTACCAAGAAGAGCCCATTTCTTGGACCATTGGCCTTGATGACCTTGAACCTTGAGTCGTGATGCATACTGGACGTTGCCCTTGGTTTTGATATGAAATACCATAAATATATTTCCTTGTTTAAAAGGAATGTTGTTATCCTTTCACATTCTTTTGTCTTACATTAATTTGAAGTTTACATTGTTCTAAATTGATTTGTTGGTGACAATGAATCTCAGGAGTTCCTTTCAGTTTCAAGTATGTTTAGCACTCTCCCAATAATGGACCTTGACCCAGTAGATAGAGTTGACCTAATCTTCTTGGATCTGCAATTATAGGCCACAGGTGCTTCTAACATACATTTATATTCAATTCAACTTCTTTTCTTCATCCACTGTGAAACAAGATTTTTCTTTTAAACTCATAATCAGTTTCAATGAATTTTTCTTCACATTGGACCTTTTGCTCCTCACTTCATTAACACATTAGGCTATCTTTTACAAGTATACATGGGTTTTATAGCCTCATCCTATTTTTTTTTTTAAGTGCGTTGTTATTGAGTCCCTTTAATTAGATAGTTTTTTCAAAAGTGCTTTCAATTTATACTCATCAAATTCTGTGGGTGTTTCATGAAATATAAGTCCTCCGTTGGATCAATCAAGCAAGCAAATATTCATGCCCGTTAATTCCATAAGCCTTCCATGGGATTAGGTTTCTGTAGATCAACTAAGAATCAACTACGAGTGTAGTTAAGTCAAGTTGAGTTGAGCTTGAATAGCTTGCTATTTGAGCTCTACTTGTCAAAAAAATGTGGTATTCAAGCTTGAATCAAGTACTTGTGTCTAGACTCGAACTTGAGTTTGAGTCGAGATCAAGTCAAATTCGAGTTCTGTTGAACTCGAAACTTAAATTAAAAAAAATAAAAAAATGTCAACAATACAAGAGTGAGATTCAAACTAGTGAACTCATATATATTACTCTATCTTTTTACCATTAAGCCAAATAATACTTTAATTCATTTTCTATTTTTTGAATTATAAGAGAGTGATATCATATAAAGAGAGATACATAACATAAATATTATAGGGAGGCTTAGAAGTTGCAACCTCTTCGCAACTTTTCTTAAACAACACAAACACTGACCACTAAGCTATATCACCATTTGATCATATTTTGACATAAATAATATTCATATTATATACAAGCTCGAGTGGTTCAACAAGCACCAAATCCATAGACATCATGCTTGAGCTAAAGTTGAGAGCTCGGCTCACGTCGAACTCAACTAGAACTCAATTTTGACCAAGTTTAAGTCTAATTTTAATTAAACTATCCGATCATTTTAAGTCGAGCAACTTAGTTAAAACTCGCATTTAGAATCAACTATCACTTTTGTGAGTCTTACACAAGATAACAAGCATTGCACATCACTTATGTGGGTACACTGTCATTGTACGTTGTTCCAAGCTGAATTATTGTTTTGATTCTAATGCGAATAATAGGATTGTGATATTTAGAATTATACTAAACAAAACTTCTGTTGAATCAAAAATTTAAACAAGACATAAACATACATTATAAATTATAACAATAATCTCACATTTCCCAAGGAGAATTTTAACCCTCCCAAATAATCAAATAACACAAATTCTACTCACTCTCCTTTAGAGGAACGGGAACACCACATTTCTCTACTTCTCGAGAATATTTCTAGAGGGTTTCTTCCACTTTTCTTCTCTCTCTAATACTAACTCTTATGCTATGTTTGGTTCTCGAAATTTGTAAAGAAAAAGAAAAAAAAAATGTTAAGGAAAATATTTTTACTTATTTGGTTAATACTATGAAAAAAAATTAGAAGGAAATTATATTTAAGAAGGGAAAATTCATTTTCCTTACAAAAAGGTGAGGAAAATGGAAGGAAAATTATTGTAACTTTTGTTTCTCCTTCAAAACATTATCAATTCTATTTCTTTTATCAATTTCTTCATTATTTTTTCTCAAATTACTAAAAAAAATTCAATTTTAAATTTTTATTGATTTTATTTCTTTTTTATTTCTAAATTTTCCTTTCCTCATTGAAATCTTTTTTAACCAAACAATACATGAAGCATTGAATTTCTTTCATTTTCTTTTCTTTTCTCTATAATTTTTTTTCCACACTCATTTTCTTAAACTAAACATATTGTCAGAGGCTCACCCTCTATCTTCTTATTGATTTTTAGGCTATCAACTCCACTCTCAAACCTCTCCAAACTTATTTACAACAATGGTGGCGACCTCTATTCATAGTGGCTGAAGTCATCCCTCTGTGGCCAGAGGAGGACGATGTCATCATATAAATACCAAATAAAACAAAGGCTTTCATTGGATGGGCTAACACCGATACGCCCATTTAGATAACTTCGATGTCAAAACTACGCAAACTGTAAACGTTGGCCCACTGGGCTGTCTCAAATAGTGGGCCACAGAAAATTCAATTAGATTTGATGGCTGACTTTGTGGGCCACTTTGTGGCCCATACACTAAATAACTTTTTAGCAAAAGTGAAAAGTCAAGGAAAGATGTAGCCAATTGACGTTGAATGATAAGCCTCTTTAGCCCATCCTTGGGAGTAGCCTCACTCAATATCCATCCTAATGCAGCGGGACCTGATAATAAAGTACAAGGATCTTGAGCATGCCGTCATGTTTGAAAAATCTCAATTACTGAACGGTATTGAAATGACGAAACAATTTTTATGCCTTTTTTTTTTTAAAAAAAAAAAGGGTTATTTATTATTATGTAATCCTAAAGAAGTTGGCCACGCCCAAAGTCATTACCTTGAAGTAGTATGATGTGTCTACCGTAGGATTAGTGACACAGGATATTTGCACTGAAGATAAACAGCTTGATCATATACGTTTGTTAATTACTTTGATTTAATATTCAATTTAAGTTGTCCTGCGCGTTATTAGGAGGATGCATTATAAAGTCTTGAAAGTGTTGACCTATCTAAACCATGTTTCGGATTTCATTGCCAACTCAGACATGGTCTACCTACGGTTAATCAATGTCCTAAGTAATCGAATAATTTATGTTTCATCATTTTCAAATATATAGTCAAATGTGGTAGGTGTGGCTTTAAATCCTCAGTTGTTATTGTCATGAATTAATACACATGGCAAGTGTACATTAGTAAGAATGTAAAAGCAGAAAATTTTTGGGAACATAACACTTCAGTCAAGGCCGGATTCAAAAAGATTAATGATAGTTTACGTTTTACCAACATAGTCCAAAATTTTCCCTTTTTTATTCGAAAAAACCCGTCGATGGAAATTTTAAATCAAATTCAAGTAAACAAAATGCTCTCTTTTATAGGTCGTCTTCTAACCCATGTCAACAGAGCTAAAAGTGACATTTATCTTTCTTTTGTCATTGTGGTTTTTGATTAGCCTTTATGTTTTTTGAAATTGTCCTATGAATTGGTGGATTTAGATGGACTTATTATCTCAAACTGAAGATCCGGATTATTTTGCTCGCCTAATTTTATGAATGGGTTTCGCTATATTCTCAAATATAAAAGCAGGGTCTGGGTTTTGTCTGGTGATCCGTTGAAAACTTCGGTATTGAAGAATCCAATATGTGGTTCATAATATCCCGATTGAATATGTGAAAGTAGTGCATTATATGTACTGAAAAATTAAGGGTGAGTTTATAAAATACAAATGCCCCCACACAAAAAATAATAAGGATAAAATGAGTTACATATAAGTAAGAATGATCTAACAAACCTATGACGAGACCAGGTGTAACTTCAAGCACTTTGGCATCCCCCTATGCCAAGAGTTGATTGTTGTCTAGAATAGTCTCATCGACTATATGCACGCGCATGTGAAATTGAATCTATATGATAGTGCAATCTCTATCTAATTTGTAACACCCCGAATTTTTAGAGTCCGATAGTAGTATTTATAAGGATGTTATTAGCAATTATAGTGTGGGATGTGAGTAACAAAATTTTTTGTTTTATTTATTTAAATTTTGTACAAATATAGGTGGCAATGGAATATAATAAGTGCACAAAGGTGTAGGGCAAATCTTGCCAAAAATATATGAATATTAATGAATGATAGTTGCCATGTAATTGGGGGATTAAATTAGGGAGATTAAGGCTAATTTTTAGGCTAGTAATTACATAAAATTCTTGTAAAAATAATGGGGTAATATTAAGTGTATATGGAAGGCAATATACACACTATTAAACTAGTTAAACCTTGCCGAGTTTTGAGAACTAGTTAGGCAACATTTTAATTATTATTTCTATTGGTGAACGCTTAAAGAATTAATACTAGATTATACTTTACTATTTTATTTTAATTTTCTTGTGCAATTTTTGGGAAATAAGGAAAGTAAGTATGGAAAAAGATATGGGTGTCATAAGACAACCAAATTTTTTTCCAAATATTATGGACATATTAAGAGGAGATTTATCATGATAGAAGGCTTGAAAATAAGGAATTAAAGTTGGAAATTCGGGTGAAAATTGATAGAAAAATAATAATGAGTCATGAGGGTTTTAGGACTCATAATTTATTAGAATTCCAATCCTACCCAACCTTTTAACTAAAATCCTAGTATAAATATGAGTTTTAAAAGAAGAAAACCTAATTTTTGTGGCCCTAAGAGAGTAGTTTGCCGTCCAGCAGATTGGGAGAAAATCCTTTCGCACTCCACACGAGATAGTTGGGGAAACTTTTGATTTGAGTATGGTGTTTTTCATGCATATACATAGAAGATATTAGATTGCATGTTTAAGCACATGAATACATAAATTTAAAAAGGGCTACATGAGGGTTAGTTCGTAAGTCGATGTTAAATTTTTGTGGTAATGAGTAGAAATTTGTAGAAGTGCGTATTGGTGTACTACATAAAATCCTAAAATCTGTCTTGAATTATTTCAAAATTTAATCCACATGATTTAGTTATATTTTTCGTGGCTTGGACTCATGAAAACAAGCCTAAGGACCTTTAGAATAATGGTGTAAACAAGTTTTGAAAATTGGAATTAAATAGAATGAGAAAAATCAATCAAATAAGGCTTGTCCAAACGTAGCTTCATGTCGTGACCACCATTGTGATTAAGGGATGTCACTACATGAATGTGATGCAGTGCTCTGCACATGCGAAGTGGGACCGCGAGACCTTGGTGTCCTACAGAACACCTGGCGGTCTGCGTTGTGGGTGCAAAGACTGATGGTGTGGTGGTGGTCTTGTTGTCTGCGGTCCTATAGCCTGGGGTATGGAAATAATAGAATGTTTTGCGGTCAGCCGCGCGATTGCAATGAGAGCCCTTACGGTTATGGGGCCAACTGTTAGCAATTGCGATCTAAATGCGAGGATTGAACAAAACCTGATTTTCACGTATTTAAGGCTAACCTATTTGATTTTGAGGCTAAAATATGTTTAAAAATACTGTTTAATACTTAATAAGATATAAGAAATAGTAATTGAATGGACCCCATACATGAAAATTGACTCCATAGGTAATCAAATGTTTGAGAGTGTACTAATATGGACATGTAGGTTATGTACAAAAGCACCTAAAGGAATAGTATTCCAATTGAATTGAATGTTAAATAGAAAATTATTTAATTGAATAGGAAGTCAAAAATCGATATTCGGTGAGCTAGTTGATCAACAAGAATAGCATCAGATACACGGTCACCTCAACCAACTTTTACAAAATGTTGTCAAATTGTTTTATGTTATAACTGATTGCAACATGTTTAAAAATTATTTTTTGAATATTATTTTTGTTTATAAAAGCATATTTTGACATGTGAATTTTTCTGTGAAACTAAAGTTATTTAGTGTTTTCTTGAAATTCCAACTGTGAGTTATTTGCAAAATAAAAAAGTTTTAAACTAAATGTTGTGAAATCGAAATACATATAATAAAATAAAAAAAAAGCTCTTATGTGATGTTGATGATAGTGTGTACCAAGTTATGTCCTACTAACTAGATAATAGATTCACACCAATTTAATTGAGTAGAAGTATTAAGGTCAGTAGTGAGTGAAGCTAATATGTAATTTAATCATTTGGGAGTATAGACGGGGATACTTTCTAGGTGGGGTTGAAGGTCTGATACTGCGGCAGCATAGTCGATTGCATTTGACCTTTTTTAGTTAGGCATATAGACTAAGACTCCAATTAGTAAAAAAAAAATACGTGAAATATCTATCATCGTGAGCAAGCTGTGAAAAAGAGACATGTGAACTATATGGTGTTGAGATGGATCATAATATTGTGAAATGTTACAATATTTGTAAATTGTTTTCAAATGTGATTCATATTGATTATCCTTTTTGAAATTGTATTTTATATAAATTGTTATTATTTCTACTCACATCTTATGAAAAATCAAAAAAGCAAGAGATACCATTTATTGGATAACTTGTGCTTATAAATTTTCAAATGCTATTTCTTATAGAGGGAATGGCTGAGAACAAGCATACTTGAGAATGGTAGACTTAGGGGATGAAGACCTCTATTCTAGTTTAGTTTATTTCTACGATTTCCATTAACATTTAAACCTGATTAATGTAATAGTTATGACATTTTATCTTCTGTTGTAAAATAGTGTTGTGTTGAAATTATTATTTTGGACATAATATTATTTCCTTGTGAGCAATATTTGATATTTAATAAATTAGTTTGCTCAATATCTATTAACTTTATTATTTGTTGAAGTTATTTATAAGCACTCACGTGTCATAATTTTGGATTTTAGATGTGGCATAACCCAAGTATTATGGTTGTTGAGGACAAAAATTCGAAAAGTCAGATTTGATTATTGTGTTTGTTGTAAGAAAAAAAAATGAATAGAATTTTTTTTTATTGAATGTATTCGTTCATTGTGACGACTTTAGCTTATTTTCTCATAGCTCGACTCCGCTCGCCGGAGTTCATTATCCGATATGGTTGTTCGGCTTTGCTATCATGTATAGGAATTTATGAAGTGTTCCAGAATGGCACGGATCTTTCGTATGATTCGAGATCTTTTATGATGGCTGCTTGTAAACACGTAAGCATTTCATTTTCAGGTCTACTTACCGTCAGATCAGTCATAACTTCGGGAAGGTAAATTAAGTAGCAGACCGGTGAGTTCACATGAGACGCCATTTGGCTTTTTAGTGTTGTGCTTTTTGATAGTTCTCGTGGTAAGGTCAGTTCTCGTATCGCTATCTTGTTGGGCATGGTTAAATGTGACACTTAGGCCATGTTTGCTGCCACTTTCGCCTCTTCTCGTCTTGTCAAATTCATGTAACTAAACATTTTTTATCATAATTTTTTTTAAATTTAAATTTATTTATTTTTATATAATTAACTAATTTTTTTTAATTATTACACATATTTTCAATCAAATTAATACTTATATATACTTACTTATATTTATATATAATTATACCTTTAAAAATAATCATCATCTTTATATACTATAACATTATTTAAACATTATTATATAATCATTTAATTATTATTATATATTTTATACATATTTAAATATATAAATTTAAATATATCATACTTTCCATCACATTAAAATATTCACTATTCTAATCCAATCCATTAAACAGATCTCTCAACAAAACCACTCTCCGGAACATAGCCTTAATATTCCGTTCCTCAGTCAGTGTAAGCTTCGCGCTTGCAAGAAAAAAATCCTTTGGATGCTTAATCAAAATATACTTTACAATTATTATATTTTTTAATTTTTTTACATAATTTTAAAAATATATACTTAAAAATACAGATCAAGAAATATCGAAATGAAAACATAATCCTTTTTGGTAGAGTGCAACAAGAATTTAAGGCTTCGAGAGTGCTGCAAAGTGGTTTGTTCATCTTGCGATTCTAATATAAACCACGTAATGCCTGTATCTACCGTCAAAACACCCTAAACTACGAAGGTTACCGCGACACCAAAACATAAGGTTAGGCCATCGAAACACCTTGCCATCATAAACACAAGTTAGCCATACATAGAAATATACAAAGACTGACATCCAAACAACAAAGAATCACTGAACAAGAAAGGAAGCAAGAAACGCAAGACTTAGCAGACCCCAATTCAACAATTCTTGACGTACGGACGTAGACACACACACACACACACGATGACGCAACTACAACCTCGTCACGGATTTCTCAAGCATCAACAATATCGTTTTGTATGTGTCGGAGCAGCACCGGAATCGTCACTTCCGGCGCGCTGAGTTGTGGCAAGTGGCCTTCGGTGGACACAACCTCCACGATGGACTTCCCGTCGAAATTCTGGTGGAGATACTCCGCCACCGCCACAGGGACCGCCAAGTCCTTCGAGCTCTGAATGATGTGGCATGGCACCGTCACGCGCCCCAGGAAATGCCTCAGGTCGAAGTTGAACACCGTCCGGAAGACGCTCAAGGCTATGTCGGGACGCATGTTGAACAGGGTCCGGCTGAATTCCTGCACGGCTGCCGAGTCCATGTCTCCGCTCACTACCAGCGGCGCGAACCCAGAGATCCACGACCTGTAGTTGGACTCCATCGCGCTGCACAGCTGGTCGATTTCTTCTTGCTCGAAGCCTCCATAGTAGTCCTCCGTGTTCAGAAACCTAATCCAAGAACTCCGTTAAGTTCAAATTCCTGTTTTGATTTACATCAACAGGCAAGAGGTTTACGGTTATATAAATTACCTTGGGGAAGCGGAAAGCAGGATGAGCTTATGGAAGAGATCCGGGCGGAAGATGGAGGAGACGACGCCGGTCATGGAGGACAAAGAGTGACCGACGTAAATGCACTTATCGATCTTGAATTCTTCCAAAATGGCAAGCAAGTCGTAGGCGTAACCCTCGAGGGTGGCGTAGCGTTCGAAATCGAAGTAGTCCGGATTGGTAGTGCCGGCGCCGATGTTGTCGTAAAGCAAGACTTTGTATTGGTCGACGAGGTGGGGGACCAAATGCTTCCAGACGGACTGATCGGTGCCGAAGCCGTGGCCGAGGACGACGGTGGTGTCGCCGGAGCCCAACAGTCGGACGTTGTGAGCTTGTTCAACTATGCCCATTTGTGTAATTTTCTTGAGTGAGACTAGCTAGAGATTTTTTGCTTTCTCGCTTTGCAGTACATTTATTTATCGATAGGAGTTTCCGAGGCCTACGATCTAGACTTAGTGGGCGATGCCGATCGCACTAAAGTCACGGTAAACGCATGATGTGCAGAAATTGTCGTGCAGCTTGGATGACCATGGGGCCACGTATGCCCTAAGTTAAAACAGAGACAGACTGGATCACAGCCAAATCTCATTTTCCCAGGTCACAAAAATTATTTTATGAGATATTTTTGAGAATACATTTTAAAAAATTTCTTTTCATTTGTTTTCTCTTTTCTTTTACTCATTTACTCCCGCAAATTTTATTTTTTTTCTATTGTTTTCCACTGTTTATAAATCTGGCACTTATCTCTGTTTTACTTCTATAAAATACCAGCCATTGATGATAATATTTTATCTCTCGAACATGCTAAATCACCTAGAAAACAATATTTGCATGTTATAGCTCAAATATATTATCTCACTTTTTTTTACTTTATCTTGAAAAATATATTTAAAATAGATTGCCGCCCAATCACTGTTATTTTTTTCCTTTCAATTTCCTGTTTTATATTTTGTATTGAGAAAATAAATATTGAAATTTGTCCATTGAGGTTATGTTCGGGAGGCGGTTTTGTTAAGAGATAATTTTTGGTGATAGCGTTGGATAAATAATATATTTTAAAAGAATATTTTAATATAATAGATATTATAAATTATTTGAATTTATATATTTATATATATAAAAATATATAATAATAATAAAAAATGTAATAATATATATGGATGATGATTTTTTTTAAAGTATAAATATATATAAATAAAAAAATAAGTATCTATATATATAGGTATTAATTTAATTAAAAATAAATATAATTATTAAAAAATAAATAATTAATTATAAAAAAAATTTTGAATTTAAATTTAAAAAAAAATATATAGTATGAGATGTTTAGTTAGATGAGATTAGTGGATGGACAAAAGCCGACAGATGGCTAACAAATGTAGCCTGAGTAACGTAATACATTTAAATACAATATCGTGAAGTGAATAAGCAACACGTGGTGTGCCAATCGAGTGGATCCTGGGCTTCCGACTAAGATATTTCTAACACCAACAATTATTGTCGGGATGGTGGTGGGCTGGGAAGCACAGGCGGGTGCACGACAAATCCCTACATACAATCCGCGGCGCAACTTTACTGTACTTGGTAGTCAGAGAGAGAGAGAGAGAGAGAGATATATATATATATATATATATATTTACTTGTGTAATTAAGTGAAATTTTTGAATGGTTTCTTTCTTGTATCAGATATTGTCCAATACGAAGGTTATATTTGTTTCAAATGTTTGACAATGCCATTAAACTTCTTGGTTATGTTTGGAACCGAGTTTTTAACTTAGATGCGTTTGTTTCAAATTTCACGTTACTAAATATATAATTCAACAAAATATTCATTTAAATTTAAATTTAAATTTAAATTTACAATTTTCTTCTTATATATATATATATAATTAATAAATTATTTTTTAATTATTATACTAATAATAATTAAATTAATGCCTATGTGTATTACACATATAATTACATATTTTTTAATTTACGTCTTAAAATATAATCATTATTCCTACGTACTAGTATATCATCTAATCATTATATATATATATATATATATATATCTAAACAAATCATATTATATATCTTATCAAAACATTCTTTTTAAACATATTATTCATTTCAATATAACTTTTATCAGATTGTGCATAAGTGTAATGATTAAAAAATGATTAGTTAGTTGTATATATAAGAAAAAAAAAATTTAATTTGAAGTTGGATAAAAATTTTATTGAATAATATGTTAGGAAATGTGAAGTTTTTATAAGGTGTAGAGAGTTTGAAATGTAGCTTCCAAACATAACCATACTCTCACATTTATATTATTTATACATTACAAACTAATCATTATCTATATATATTATCACATTATCTAATTACTTTTATATATTTTATACATATATTTATATAAACCAAAATTTTTAAAATATAAAAATTTTAGAGCCAAATATATTATACATACCAATTAAACTCCTATAAAAAAATCTCCTAACAAAACCCTCTTTCAAGCATAGCCGAAGAAAATTAAGCATAAAGTAAAAATTACCCACACCCCATATGATTTAAATAGTAATAGCAGGAAAATTCGGAAGACTTTCAAAATTGATGCTTTGTTTAGATGCAAACTGTGGCGGGAGAAAAATTGATTTACATACTTAAAAATAGTGTTAGAGTAAGATAGAAATAGAGATTAAAGAAGTTATTTTATTTGACAATATGATCAGAAGTATAAATTTTAATAGATATGAAATTAATTTAATCTGCATTCAAACATAACTAAAGTGATTAAGCAAATAAATAAACAAACAAACTATTAACTTAGTAAACTTACACACGCAATAGATAACTTTTTGGTCGGCAAAAATTCATATAATATTATTGTGGCACTCATTCAGGCGGATGGAAGCCGGCTATGTTAGATTTCAAATTTTAGATTTTAAAATTATATATTCAATTATTATATTTTTAAAAATTTACTTTTTTATTTTTATATAATTTTTGAAATAAAAAATATTTAAAAAATACACATTAAAATTTAAAAACAAACACAGCCCTACTTGATCTGAAATTCTAAGAAATTTGGGTAGACATTTTCCGATCAAATGCTGTTATAAGTGCCATGTGTTACTTGATTGTCCTCATTTGGCAAAACATCAAATGACTTGGGTGGATGCTTATTTGGAGTATGACATAGCAGTTTTGAATTTACGAAAATTCAGTTTAAAAATGGAAATATGTTGCACTGAGTATTGCAACAAGTGTACATGAAAAGTTTCCTAATTTAGAGATTTCTTACAAAATCTAAATATATTTTCCAAATTTCTTGTTGATTTTTTTGAAGTTTCTTTATGGCAATTTTGGATAAGATTAATTATCTAATATATAAAGATACGGAGTTGATTTCCCTTGTCCAAATAAATCCTGGAGATTGTGCCAAAATTTGGAGATTAATTATCAAATCTTATCTTGGAGAAAAAATTTTGGACGCTTGAAAATTATGAAAAGAGGAAGATCACAAATTTGTTATGCAGCATGTCAAGTAACAAATTTGAGTATTATTAAATAGAATCTATCACATTTACTTAGAGATTTTATCTATCATCAAGGTTGAAATATATAGATGATTGTAGATAGCCAAAGGTGTGAAATTCATGGCAATTAAGACTCAAATTCGTGAATTAAGAGAAACACTTTGATAGAATTTCTTAGCAAACATCTTCGAGGGTAGAGGAAACAACCCTTATGGTTGATGCATTGAAGGGACCTTCTATTAAGCACTCATTCAATTTATCTTGATAACAACCTTGAGGGAGAGCACTCACCCCTAACGTTGAAGTTGAGATCAAGAGAGAATTTTGGTTTAAAGTAGAAGCAACTTGTTGTCTAAGGGAGCCATGGTGTAAAGACGTCAGGGTCGATGGAAGTTGGCTTATGCAATTGTAATTTTGTTGGGGAATCCACTTTGTTATATCCATGATCCTTGGGTGTTGCGCAACACGTGGGAGGATTATTTTTGAATTCATAGTGTTACTTTTTTTAACAGTACTTGTAATAATAATATTTGAACTAACCAACAATTACCAATAAATGAGGTGGTAAATGATACTGTAGACACATAAAATTTTGTATCCAATTAAATTGTACCATATGGAAATATGACATTAAAATATTTATTAAATAAATTCTATTTATATATTGAGAATTTAAATAATTTTTAAAGTAAATACATAGAAAATTGATATTTTAACCAGTCAATCAAATCGTGTCAAATGGAAAAATCCTACTAGATGCATGGAGGACAATACTCTATCAAGATTAATCTTGTCGTTTAATTTCTTTGATAAACTTCAAATTGTGACAATCAATGGGATTGCGTCACGTTAGCAAATTGATGTAACTACACTAGTTCTCCTACACCTACATATAGGAGCCAAATTTCATAATGGAAGGGCCATTGAAGACTCAAAAGCATCCAAGTTAAGAATACTCCCTCCAAATTCTCTCTAGCATTCGAAGAAGATTAACGGCGTTTGGCACCAAACTCAAGGTGTCTTTCGTGAAAAATCTCCAAATTTGGTATTTGATCTAAAGTTGTTGTGCTAAGCTAAGAGGTCAATATTAATTTAAGGTCTGGCAAGTTTCAAGGAAGATTAAACACCAACCCTTTCTTAAAGATTGCTCCAAATCCCAAATTGTGTTCTTGAAGGAATACCTTGGTGTTGGAGAGATTCAAGGCGTTCATCAAGATACTTCTCCAAACTTGGCATTTGATCTATGTTGCAACATCAAACTCTTAATTTTCTAGCGGTCAAGTCAACTTTAAGGAAGATCAAGTCAACCAACATTTCCAAAAGATTGTCAAAGCCCCTAAAATCCCCAAGTTGAAGGAAGAATTAGATTATTGAATTTAGAGAATAGGACTCACAAAATTTATTTTGATCTAAATTTATTCATCTTTGTACAGTTTTTCTTGTTATACAAGAATTTTGTCCTACAAATTTATCACACCCAATGAGACTTTTCTACTTCTCATCTCTTTATTTGTCAGATTCCAAACAATCTTTGTTGAGTTCCAAACAAGTAGCAATGGACAATAGGAAACTTGAAGATTAACAAGCCTTACTTTGTGAATTGACAACTTAAAGATTCTGACGGACTATCAGCCTCCTAAATTCCAACAGTTTGATGGCAAAGGAAATCTTAAGCAGCACATGACTCACTTCGTGGAAACGTGCAACAATATTGGGACTTATAGGGATCACTTGGTCAAGCAGCTCATATGGTCACTGAAGGAGAATGCTTTTGATTTGTACATGTCTTAAAACTAATGTCCATTAACAATTGGGAGTAGTTGGAATATGAGTTCTTCAAAAATACTCGTTAATGGAAGGACGAGCCCAGTCATTAACTACATGAATTGTTGGAGAAACTTAAGCTTAAATTGCAAAGGTTGACTTTTTGAGGCTTTAGGCGTAGTGATATGCATACAAGGTATGCATTAGGGGTTACAGTACATTCTTCAAAGGATTCAGTCCAAAATCTTTAAAGAATTAGCCATGTGGGCTCATGATAATGGAGTTGAGCATAGCCACAAGTAGCTCGGTGGCGTACCTCTCTTTCCACAAGCCAAAAAGAGAAGTAAGAAATGAAAAAATGGGACAAACCTCCCACCAAATCTCCAAACAAAGAGTCCATAGCAATAAATGCTAAGCTTGTTCAAGTTTAAAGAAAGGAGAAAGTGCCTAAAAAGAAGAAAGCTCCTCGAAAGCCTAAAAAGCCAACTTTGAAGGAGATGCAGTTCAAGTCATACCTATTTCTAGACTTCGATATCTCAAGGATCTTTGATGACTTGTTAAAGACCAATCTCATTAAATTTTCAGAAATGAAGCAACCTGCAGAAGTCGAAAAGATTCATGACCACAGATGCTACAAGTGCCACCATTTGGTTGAGCACTCTATCCACGATTATTTTATATTCAAAGACAAGGTCATGTAGCTCACCCACTACGAAAAAATCACATTGGAGGAACATAGTGCAAATGCTAACATTGTCACCCTCAATGACCAAATAAGAGAAGTTCATGAAATTAACAACAACTCTTCAAATGAAACTGCCTACATCTACCAGAAAAGCCAAGTATCCATCCAAGATTACATGATTGTAATGGCCTTCATGGACGAAGATTTGATATTGAGATCCCAATCCTACAACAGGTCGTTGTTTGTCATTAGCTACACCTACGAGAAAAGAGTCAACAGATTATTAGTTAATGGAGGTTCAACAGTCAACATTCTGCCTTTGCATACATTGAGAGAATTAGAGATCCCAATTGATGAGCTCTTCAACAGTCAACTAATGATCCAATTATTCAATTAAGGGGTTCGAAAGGGCCTTGGGCACTGTAAGAATGAAGCTGCTCATAGATAACATGGAATTAATTACCTTGTTCCACATCATCCATGCTAGGATATCATAGAACCTAATCCTCGAGCGGCTGTGGCTTTATAAGAATAGGGTAGTTCCTTCCACTTAGAACCTGTGTTTAAAATACTACTGTAATTGTTTCATTAAAAAAGTGCTTGGCGACTACAAACCTTTCATTGAAGATGAATGTCACTTTGTTGATGCTAAGTATTATTTGAACAAAGTAAGGTCTTCGGATGCTAGTACCTCCTAGGAGAGGAAGAAACAAGAGGATAGTTTGACGAAGAAGGACAAGGAAAACAAAGTGTATCTCTCTAAAGATTGCCTGAGAAAAGAGTCAACAATGAATGATACTCTAAAGGGTCTAATGTTACCCTTAACCTAAATTAGAGATAAAGCACCTATTTAGCCTCTTGAAGAAGCTGTGAAAGAACTTTTTGAGGCTTATGAGTTGAGGACAGTGAAGTGTTTCAACCCTAATGATTGCAAACTTCTCATCAAGGCTAGGGACAACCTGTGAGAGCAATTGTTGTTGGCAAAACTTCCACAAGAATCTTCAAATCAAAACTTGCAAGCAAGCATTGGGTTTAAACCAAAAGGTCCCATCCACAACACCACAAGAAAAGCTTCCACCAAAAAACATCACTAAGGAGGATTACACTTTGACAATTGAGAAGAAACTAGCACGGGTATTAGTTTTTAAAAGGTTTGGCTCGCTTAAAAGGTAAAAGTGTTGGAGGGTAAAACTCATGTCAAAGAAAATGATGATAAGGAAAGTGCGGGCTCATCCAATTACATCACCCTAAGTGAGTAAGGAAATCCTGTTAAAGAAGATGCGAAGATCGCACTACCTTGAATGGAGGCAGGAATGAAGTCTACGGTGGATGAGTTGAAAGAAATGAACCTGTAGGATAGCAGCGATCCTCAACCTATCTACATTAATGCCTTGTTGACAAGTGAAAAGGCTGACATATACATAGAGCTGTTGAAAGAGTTGAGGGAGATGTTTGCCTAGTCGTACAAAAAAATAGTCGGCTTAGACCTAAAAGTAGTTGTGCACCACCTATCTATTAAAAAAGGAGCTTGGCCTATCAAACAAACACAATGTCAGTTTCGAACAAAACTCTTCCCTTAAATTGAAGTACAGGTCAACAAACTAATTAGAATTGAATTCATTTGGGAAGTTAAATAGCCTACATGAATCTCCAGTATCATCCCAATAAGGAAGAAGAATGGGAAAATTCAAGTTTGTGTTAACTTTAGAGATCTAAACGAGGTATGTCTGAAGAATGACTTCTCTTTACCTATCATTGAGCTCATAATCAATGCCACTACGGGACATGAGGCACTTTCATTTATAGATGGGTCATCTGAATATAATTAAATGCGCATGGCACCTGTGGGTAAAGAATTGACAACTTCGTGCACCCCTAAAGGGATATATTATTACAAGGTGATGCCATTCGGCTTGAAGAATACTGGGGCCATATATCAAAGAGCCATGCAAAAGATATTCGATGATAAACTCCACAAGAACGTCGAATGCTATATTGAAGATCTTGTGGTGAAGTTAAAGAAAAAGAAAGATCATCTAGATGATTTGAGTAAGGTTTTCGAACGCCTTAGAAGGTACTAGTTGACGATGAACCTGCTAAAGTGCACATTTGGGGTTGCCTTTGGACAGCTCCTAGGGTTTATTGTTTGCCATCAAAAAATTGAAATTGAACAAGCAACAATCGATACCATCCTAAAGATGCCCTAGTCTCAGAATATCCACGAGTTCAATAGCTTTCAAGGAAAGTTAGAGTATATCAAAAGCTTAATCTCAAACCTAGAAGGTTGTTGTAAACCATTTAACTGGCTCGTGAATAAGGGTGTTATATTTAAAGAGGATGAATTCTACAGAAAAGCTTTTGAGAACGTTAAGTCTTACTTGATGAAGCCTCTAGTGTTGGTGGACCTGGTGCTTGGTTGTTCATCAATCCTATATATTGTTGCACAAAAATGCTCAGTGGGAGCCCTGTTGGCATAAGAAAATGATGAAAAAGAAGAAAAATGCCCTGTATTATCCAAGCAACATAATGGCACCAAATGAACTGAAGTACTCACCAATCGAAGAAATATGTCTGGCACTTGTTTTCGCTATTTAAAAGTTAAGGCACTACTTCTACACTCATATAGTTTATCTAATGTCCAAAGCTAACTCACTAAAGTATGTTATGATAAAGCCCATTCTCTCTGATAGGCTTGCGAGGTGGTACCTCTAGTTCTAACAATTTGAGATTATTGATGTATCACAAAAGCTAGTGGAAGGATATGCGCTAGTTGACTTTTTGGCAAACCATTCTATTCTAGCTGAATGAGATCTCTCTAATAACTTACGTAATGAAGACGCCTTGATGGTTGAAATCACTGTTTTATAGAAGATGTACTTCGACAGAGCCTTCCACAGTGAAAGAACCAGTGTTGGAGTGTGTTCATAGCTTTAGATAGTGAAGTCTTACCTCATTTATTCACATTGATAGAACAGTGCTCCAATAATGTCGCAAAATATAAAGCCTTGATCATTGGGCCTGAAATGGCCATAGATATCAAGCAACTACACCTTAAAGTCTACTAGGATTCTAGATTGGTGGTCAACTAACTGCTAGGAGAATATGAAATCAAGAAGCTCGAGCTACTCCCATATCATAACTATGCCAACATGCTTATGGGATGGTTAGGAGATCTCACGATCGAGCATTTGCCAAGAAGAGAAAATAAGTAGGTAGATGCATTGGATAAACTTGCCTCTACCTTATCCTTGCTCGAAATAGAATACCACATACCCATATATAAGAAATGACAAGTGCCTCCAGTGTTTGAGGACGAAGAGAGTGAAGAAGAGATTTATACTGTGGAAGTCCTTAGAGTCAAGGAAAAAGAGTGGCGATAACCCTTCATAAACTACTTAAAGTATGAGAAGATCCCAAATGACCTATATCCAAAAGTTAACATTTGACGTTGAGTTGCTCATTTCATCTACTTCAAGGACACTTTGTACAAACATTCATTTGATGGAGTATTCCTACGATGTGTCAGTGATAATAAAGTTGTACAAGCTATGGAAGGAGCTCATTGTAGGATTTGTGGTGCCTATCGATTTGGACTAAAACTTCACTTCTGCATTAAAAGGATGGGCTATTATTGGCCGATGCTGGTGAAGGATTGCATGGAATTTTCCCAGAAGTGTCAAGCATGCTAGTACGATCCCAACTTCATTCATCAATCACCCGAATCATTGCACCTAACAATTAACTTATAGCCTTTTGATACTTGGGGTTTGGATATTATTAGATCTATGATGAAATCATCTATTGGCCATCTTTATATTCTTATTACAACTATCTACTTATATAAGTGGGTAAAAGTGGCTTATCTCAAATGAGTAAAAAGGGAAAATATTGCCGATTTCATTCAAAAAGGAGTTAATTATCATATTTTAACAACTAAGGTAGTGTTAGGACTTGTTACTTGATTAGCACATTATTTTCCTGCAAATTGGGACTCTTGCGTTATAAATACGATATTTAATAATCGTTCCTCTTTGTTCGAATTTTGAAATCTTTTTTATATTTTGGACATGAATTCTTATTTTCTTGTAATAGTATGTTTATGTGTGTTATTAAAGTTTAATGTCATTCAATCCTTATTCGTGGATTACTTGTGCCATCCGCTTGCGTCAAATATTTACAATTGCGCTAAAATCTAGTCAAAATTTGGGCAAAATACTGCAAATCAGTGATTACACACGTCCAAAAGTTGGCCATTACTTCAATAATTACTTAATTTCCTAAGGTTCCACTCTGTGCAAGGTTCTCGTCATATTTAAATATGATTTTTTTAATCAAATGGAACGTGATGAAATATAAAATGAGCTATCCATAATAAATATGAAGCATCTGAAATTAGTTAATAATAGGAAAACTACATAAAATTATCTACTGCTTTAGCAACTATGATATTCGCAATTTTCAAGGAACACAATAACTCATCAATGGTATCATATACCATACATAAGACTTAAGTGAACAATTTTGGTATTTTTAAGATTTTTAAATTTTCAAACCTGAAAGAAATGAGAAAAGGTGGGTTTTTGAATTCTCCGAAGGGGATTTTTAGTGCTTTGGGCAAGCAATATTCTAATGGAACGAGTTTTAACTTTTTACTTTTGACAGGAACATTCCAGAATAGCTTGGGCCCAATAAGCTGATGAATCAGGCCAGTGTAATTTCTGCTGTATCAATTGGGCATAACCAGTCCAAGATATGCTCGAATTTCATTTTTCAGGTTAAACCCTCTAGTTGGGAGTACCAAGGGACAGAAATATCGTAAATTAGGTCGAATCAATCGTTTCAACCAATTTAATTGAGAACCAGTCATTATTTGCATGAATTTGTAATATAAAACTAGATGTTCAATTGAAAAATTGAGTGCAAATCAGTTTGAACTAGTCAAAATTGATCAAACAGCAAGCCAATTTTAACCAAATTTTTTTTTATGTTGTTCTGTAATTTCTGGAATTATTTACGTTATAATTAATTGGGTTGTTTCATTTTGCACAATTATTTTTTTTTCGATGTTTTTAGTTTTAGTTTTTCTTTTAATTATAATGATATCTCTTTTAGATTTGTGTAATTTTTTTGTTTGTTTTCTAAACTTTCAAATATTGATTGAAAATTCATCGTTTGGTTACCAGTGAATTGAATTGATTTCATTTTGTGAAATTAATTCTAACAATATTATGTCTTAGTATATCTATTACGCAATTTGAAATATCAATTTTTTAAGATGTCCAATTGACCAAACCAAATGATCTTGATCCAAGCGGTCTTTTTTTGACTTGATTACTAGTCTAGTTTTTAAGATATTTTTTAAGAAAATATGTTAAATTTGAAATTAAGTTTGGTAATGTAAAAAAGCAAAAAACTAATTTAACAGACAAATATACTGGCACAATATTTTTTATATTTAAATTTGAAAGAATTAAATAACAACAATAACAATAACAATAATTCATATCTACTAACTAGCTTTAATTTTAAATTATGGTACCCCTTTGCTCAATGTTAGGATAGCAATGGGATGAGAGTGAGGTGGTCTCGCCACCAGACACATTCCCCAATTCAAGCCTTATTCTCCTTCCAGATTCTCCAGTGGGTGTCTAAGAAAAATCAATGTAAACTTAAAATCAATATTTTAAAAGTTAATTTTTAAATATTAAAATTTTTAATCTTGTTTACTTTCACATAAACTTAAAAAAAAAAATCAATATACCAATAATTGCACAAGAGTGGTAAAATTTCGTGCCAAACTTTCTTATCAGACCACAATGAACAATGAAAAAAATAAACCAATGCAAAAGCGATTTCATTGATGCATTGTAGTAGTAAATGTACAAGACGAAGTCATAATGACAAGGTAACAAATCAAATCACAAGCCAATGACCTCTTTCTTGCCCCCACTATTGTAACCCTTGTTGGTGGCCTCACAAATATAACAGCATGGAAGGATTGTGTGAGTAGGTCACCATCACAAGGAATAGGATCAATAAATTCCACATTTTTTTTCCTTCAATAAGGTTTCCTTCATTTTCTACATTCTTGATTACCTCTTTTACATTCTCCACTAATGTTGCATCACTATCGGTTTATGCCATTCTCATCATCTTCTACTTTTGCCAGACAAACATTTTTTTTTTCAACCTGAAGTTTTGAACATCAATCACCTCTTCGAGAAAGAACATTCTTCTATTTTATCCAGCATCACCTCTTCAATGTCTTCATGCCTTCTCCCAAATATTTTCACTATCTTATGATTATCATAAAAATTTTTAAATTGTACACTATAGGCAAATTAAGTAAATACCTCTCATGATGTCTTGACAAAAAGTTGCTCGGTAAGAATACGTTTTATCTTTCTCTATGTATGCACATGTTGCTTCCTTGGCACCAATTATTTTGCATCCATTCCTGCCATGCTAATGACGTACCTTTTCAATTTGTAACTTATGTTGTCCAGAATTTTCATATACTTAAGAGCTTACATGGCCCGATCCACTTAATATAAGAAATCAGAAATGTACCCTAGTTTCGATGAAAGGATGAGACGGATATCATTCTTTTAAAATTCTTTAATCTCTTAACACCATTGTTCAAATTCGGTCCGAGCCCGACTATTTCCTCATAGGAAATAGAGTAAGGGCTCTACTGCTTTGTTATTTAATCGAGCTAGATCTATTCCAGAGACTAGCTCAACCAGCTCATGACCAGAGGGAAATGAGCGACAGTTTGAGCTAGATCTCCTTAGAGACTAGCTCAGTGAAGGTACCCGAAAGAGGAACTAATGCTAAAAGGAGGAGCTCTTTAGAGCGACATCCTGTATGCTTTAGTGACATCGTGAGGGGAGGAGCTCGAGCTCGATAGAGCGATCTAAGAGTACCCATAATCTTTTTAGGGTTTTCTAGCTTTAACAAAATCCAAGTCGAGAAGCGATATCTCGCTCAAATAGCTCTGTTATGCTATTTGTGTTATATGCAACCATGCGGTTTAATTCAAGAACGAGAGAACCCGCATATATACCACCTAACTTAGCTGAAGCGTGAAATAACAAAATGAAATTATTGCATAAACAAACCTACAAGAATAACTGGAATTAAATGATGTTCAAAACCTAAAAGCACAACAAACACGAGTTTTGTATGCAAAAATATTGAGTCCATATTAAGGGGGTTTAATTGAAGAAAACGCTTTATCTTCCTTCACATATATATAAGTTGCTCTACTTGATGGAACCAAAAATTTTGCATATGCCACATGTTAATGTTGCCCATTTCAACTTATAAGTGACCAACTTGACTAGAAGGTGTTTTGGGATTGTCATATACTCATAAGCTTCCTCGACCCCTTACACAACATGGGAAATTATCAATGTATCGATTGTCTCATTTACCCTGAATTGATGGAACACTCACCCTTTTTTAATTCTTTGATCACTAAGCACCATAGTTGAAATGTCTCTTAGGCATAATCTTTATAAGGTCTTCTACTTCAACAAAGTTTTGGCTAAAAGCTATTTGCTTGTCCTAATAACTTTTTCATTTATTTATGATGTATTCGCCATGAAGTTTAATTCAGTAAAGAGAAAAATCTATTCTAATACCACTTGATAGGGTGGGAGCACGAATGAATGGAATATTGTTATTTCATAAACAAATCTAAAATTAACGAAAATTGAATCATAGTTAAAATCCAAAAATTCAACAGATATGAGCTTCATATGTAAATACATGAGTCCACATGAAAAAATATTGACGCGATCAGAATCATGTCGAAACAGCAGGATAGTGACGGTGTAATCGACCCCAAATCTGAAAATTCCAGGGACGCGAACCGAGCGAAGAACCCCAACCCAATGTGGTAGAATTAGATTGAACTCGATGGAAACAACCACAATTAGCACATCGAATACTGGTTGATACGTTTCAAATCACACGGACCACTTTGGAATAACTCGATTTGGAATAGGAACTCACGAGAAATTAAAAAACTCAATTTCAGAGAATTGAAAAAGAAACCTGAATTGATTAAAAAATTCCGTCTGTATATTCTGTTTCAACTCAATAACAAACTGCTATTTATATTAAATAGTATCAAACTCTAACCTAAAAGCCTATATAACCCAATTTATTAATAAAGTCTGTTAACAAATAAATTAAAATTAATAAATACTAAAATAAATTTCGTCGAATCCTTGGATCACGTCAAATATCAAAGCGAATTCTCTCTCAACAAATTTAAATAATAGGGTGAAAGAATATGATTGCAATGGTTTTAAGGTGGCTATTTATAGGCTAACAATATCAAATTTTAAAAAATTGAATTTCAATTAGGAAAAAGAAATTGAATCCAATCCTAATTTTAAGAAAAAAATTCAAATAAAAAATATGCATGCCTAAAAAATGTAGGAGAATTTGATTTAATCTAGTAAAATAATATGTCAAATATGGAAAACTCCTAATATTAGAATAAGAATTATAATCATATTAAACTACGAAATAAATCCAAAATGTGTTCGCATGAAAAGTCCAAACTAAAAAGTAATTCATGCAGTTTTGTGTAAATCTTTAATAAACAATAATCCAAGTAACTAATAACACGTGTCCTAAATGAATGTCTGGTACTAAAAATTAAAATAAATATAGATCGTATCTCTGAATAGCACGCCTATTATACTTGGTGTTACTTATAAAGTTAAAACTGCTTACAAAACAGCCAATTTGGATTAAGACACATGCAGAAAGGGATGATTAGAGTAGGGAATGGTTGGCAATAAAAATAGAAAGCTTTAGTTGTCGCATGGCGTTGTAATCAATCTAAGGTGATTGTATAAACATTCTCTAAAAACCTAATTTTGCTCTATTCAAAGGCGTTTTGTCTATCACATAATTACTTTTCTGATATTTTTATGTCACGTTTATTAGTTCATTGACTCAATTATGGGTTTATTTGTGTTATTAATGAACTAATATGTGTGGCAATTATATAAAAAAACGAAATAGATGTGACACAAGCAAATACCTGGACGGACGATTCGAAATTATCAAAAATTGAATGTACAAGGAAATATAAGATCAAAATGTATTAACTCTATAAAAATCTCTATCCCATTAGTTTAACGTTTCAGTTCTCTTATTTCTCCTCACACACACACACACACACACACGTATCTATGTGTACGTACTAAAATCCATGTCAGAGGCAAACAAAAAACAGTGCATTCAACAATTTAGTATTAAGAATATAAATTAATTCAGTACCTCATTTTTATGTTATCTGTTAATAAAATAAAACAGGGAAGAAAGGATTAAATGGTAACAATTAAAAAAAAATTGCCTTCCCATTTTCTATTTATTTTTCTTTTACGGAATAAGAGAAAATATTTAAATCTTTTGTTCTTGAGTCATACTGAACAACTAAGGGAAAAATACTATATTTCCTTCTATTAGAGTAAATTTCACTCCCACATTCATTTTATTGGTTTAGGAGATATTACACCTGACGCAAGTACATTTATCTAGAAATGACCAATTATTTTTTTCTTATGATAATAATATAACATGTGTCTCACTATTACACTTGATGCAGTATGTCCAAAATCCCTTTTATCAAATCAAATCCTTAATTAATTACTTAACCTTTGTATGCTCTAATATAAACCCAGCTTTATAGATAATGAGATTAAGAGTGCGAGCGAATCAAGTTTCTCAACTGGACCCAGCTGAGCAGCTCAATCAAAATTAGACTTAAGCATGGTCATGTAAGATTAATAATTGTCAAGCCATTTGAACTTGATTATATATAAATATATTTATGTTTAGATAAATCTTCGGGATTGCGCTTAGTCGATTGGCATAGCAATATTTTTGTTTCCTTTTTATTAGTCGACTGGCCTAGCTGGGCAACTCAGTTTTGGCATTTTTTATTCTTTATATGCTTTTGATTATTAGAACTTAAAAAATCATTTAAACAATGCTTAATTTGATGGTTAGAATGTCTTCAAGCCTAGTAGAAGTTGCAGGTTTGATACACATGAACAACAAAGTCTAGTTTTCTTAATTTATTTATAAATTGTGGGTGGAACCCTTGATTTTAGTATCGGAGTCAAACTCAAACCTAAACTCAATTAGACTCGATATCACCTCTAACCAAATCCTAATTATAGCATTCTCGGTGAGATATACCAAAAGCAAAGAAAGTTCTATTTCCTCGAGCAATTAACGTTGGCCCCAACATCACATCAAGTAACCACACTCTTAGTAATTACTGCTTTTCCTTCCTAGTGTATTAATATAAGATTCAAAGTGATCAGGCTGTGTTCGAGGGTGAATTCACATCTGTTTTCTATCTATCAAAGTTTACATTTTTAAACATAGTACCAGGTAAAATAATTTCCACATTAGTTTTTCTCTCACCATAATTTACAAATAAAGCCTTGCACGGTTAATAGCACTAAAATCTAATGTGGCTATCATTTGGGACGGAGTTACGCATAGATGATGAGTAGATAAGAAGAAATGTGGATAGATTACTTTTGGCTTTCATTCACGTACGCAAAGACAAGCGGACCACTATATATAATATTGTGATGATTGTGGTCTGTCATAAAGTAAGTTTGCAGGCTATGGATAAATCAATTGGGCTTCGTCTTCCCTCTTTTTTCCCCTCCAATAAATTCCACAATTTTATCGTATTTGCCACCCAGTATCAATTCCATCACATTCTCTTCTTAATTCCACGGATGTCTCTACCTGTTGCACATCTTCCTCCTCTCAATTTATATTATATTCTTTTTTCTCCCTCTTCGAGTGCTTCTCAATTGAGTTGTCGTAGGAAGATCAAACTTCCAATTTTAATCATGAAAAGGCGGGTTACAATCAAGTGAGCTGTAAGTTGGCAGCTGGAACAATTATCAATCAAAAACCGATCAATTTATTTTTTGAGTTCTTTCACTTAGACCTATTTTTGATCTAAACTTGTAAATATTCAATCTAAATACATTAAATTTGTATTAAATTTAGATCGCATTTTTAGGTTGCATCAAAAATAATAGTTTAAGAGGGATAATTCAGTCAAGTCACGACTTAATTAGTCTTGAGTTGAGACACCAATGTTGACTTTCACTAGATTTGAAATGCAAAAATCAATTTAAAATTCATAAAATAACAAATATAATGCAGTAGAAACATAAATATAAACCTGGTCCATTCTTCTGCACATAACTAGTATAAGTTAAAATACAGTCATTTGTATAGATAGTTGTCTGAAATTCTTGGTAATTTCTGTACACAATCTAGGAGCGATGAAACTTGAGTCACAACTTCTAAATTATCTATGTACAATGCGTAGGCAAAGGTTTTCTAACAAACTTTTACGAACTTCTTTGTTAAATTTCACAAACTCCTTTATACTTGAAAAATATTACAAGAAAATATTTTCTATCTATTCTGCGCAAACGAGGCGGATGAACACTACACTACAATTGTGTGAATAATGTCGCTACAGTGACCCACATGAATAGTGTTTTAGAATTCTTTCAATTAATTTATTTTCAAAATATAGTATTATATAGAATGAGACTTTTTAATGCAATTATATAGTTACATACATAACTCTAAGTCATATAAAAATTACATACATGATAAATCTGTTATAAATATTTATAAAATAGAATATTAATATTTTATTAATTGACAAGTAACATACATAACCAACCTCTCTAATAAATAATTGAGACATATCACTAACAACAATTATCCTAAACAAGTCACTAACTCAGGATTTTGATCCAAGTTCAAAAAAATTGTACTATAATCTATTAATTTCATACAAGGTTAGAATCATATTCTTGCATCATCGTGGAAAACTTGGCCACAGTGAGAGCCACCTCCTACTTGCACCTCGCTGGCTATTTACAAATTCGTTTTGAATTTTTTAAATCACTGCAGAAATAATACCTTGTATAGGATATTGTAACTTCACAGATGTCATTAGCGTATACATCCTCTCGTAGAATCATTTCAACATATATAACCACATTGTTGGCCTTCCCGCTGGTTCCAACATTATTTGTGGAGATACTCACTTCGTATTTCAACATCGTATTTATTGGTCCCTTCGTCGAAAAAAGTAGAGAAAAAAATTCAGTTCCTTCGTACAATCAATTTTAGATTTTTTAGAACTAGTTAATTAAATAATAACTATACCAAGATAAGAATGACAAAGATTATCATACCATCAAATCATTGTTACTTATTAAATATACATAAATAATTTTTCTATTCATCCAAATCTCACAAACTAAATATAAATTTTTCTCTCTCTCAAATTACCAAAATTTTTCTACAACCTAATAAGAAACCAAACATACCTAAAAACTCATGATATGCTAATTAAGCAAGAGCACAACTCCCAACGTCAAAGCAGATTAATAGGGGAACATGTTACTGCAACCCAAGTCATCTACAAGCCATGAGCTTTAACGTAATTTACTAACAATAATCAGATTCTACATCAAATTAAGAAGATTTAGAGTGTGATCAAAATGATTTCCAAATCAATCCATTTGCCTCATGCATAATTAGAATAATATTAGTCAACTTCAACTAAGGGCCAGATAAGAAAGTAGCAATAGAAAAATTACCACCGCAATAAAAAAAGGCAATTAAGTAACATCAAAACATACAATTAAATGTTTGTCGAATCCAAGGTTCGGTTCGCTGTTTCTTCAAGGGAAAGCTGCCTTAACCATTCAAACGTCCGACGATGAGACTGCCCCTTTTTCGGCGATCTTCGTGCCAGAAAATTCTCTTCTTCCAACCGAAGCGCTCGCAACTCGCAGTTGCTATCGCTCGAGCTTCTATTGAAAAACCTGACTCTTGAAGGAACTGTATCAACTGCATCGAGTGAACAGTTGCATCCGCCAAGGAAACGAGCGCTTGTCTTTTTCCTGTCATTGCTGCTGTGGCTGCTGTTACGGCTCCCGAAATTCTTGCTGTTAGTGCGAGTTTTGAGATCCTCAAACGCGATTTTGGGAGGGGTTTTAACCAATCCTAGTGGAAAGACGTTCCAGGCGGATGTTCTCTTGGCGTAGTTTTTGTTGTTAGTTGTGCAAGTTCCTTGTATCCTGGGCGATGGGCTTGGGTGGGAATGGAAAGGATTCAGAGGTGGTTTTCTGGGCTTGTGTGTGGGGTCGGCGATGAAGCTGCCGCTGCTGGATGACTGGTGGCTGCTGATACTGCTGCTTCTGCTGGTAAGTAACCCGCCGGAAGAGTGATAATCCACGGATTCCGACCTCCAGATTGACCTGCTGAAGCTACGGCTGTCGCAATATTGGGATAAGCCCTTTCCGGAACTGACTGAGTGGCGCAAAGGCAAAATCTGGCCTTGGAAGAAGACTTCATCCGCCGCACACATGACGGATTCTTTCGACGGATAGCGGAAGTCGAAGTCCTCTTGACTTTCCACGGCGCTGAGAGGTTTACTCTCCTCTCCATTAATATGCTTTCTAGACTGGTGAATAAGTGGGAGGTCGCACAACGAAAGGGCTTCCTCATCATCTTCTTCTTCTCCTCCTCCACCATCGCCATCTTCTGGTGTTTTTAGTGAATTCTCCTCTGCATCGACAAGTATCCACCTTTCTTCATCACCACACTTTTCCTCCATCTCAAAATATACCGGAACTAAAGAGAATACATACATACATATATATATATATGTATTATATATATATATGTATATGTATACACACACGAAAGTTGCTTGAGAACTGGCGCCCGACGGCTTCTACGTGTGAATGAAAAGACAATGTTTACACCTTACGTGGGAAAAAATATTTAAAAGATGGAGAAAGAAACGTAACAATCTATAGATTGGGGTAATGAAAAATTGATTATATTGTAGAGTGTAAATGGAAAAATGTATCTATTGATTTGTTATTAATATATACAATAATGAAAAATAATTAGTTAATTATATATAATTTAAATTTAAATTTAAATAGATGTTTCGTGGAATTATATATTTCATACACAGTGAAATTTTTGGTGATCATTTTGACTTGAAAATTAAATTCCAACCATTAGCCAAATGAAGTCTGAGGGAGAAGGATCGGACTTAGGAGGGATGAGACCTTCCTCCGTCGGTATTCTGAATCAAAACATTTGAACCCGAAAAACGTAGATCAAAATGCCCGTGCTAGAGTGGGGACCACCAAGTGGTAATAAGCCTTTTCTTTTAACACGTGTATAATTATTCCATATTTTATTATGTGTACTACATTATTAAATTTTTTAGTCTATTTTAATTTTACAAAATAAAAATACATATTTACACTTATTTTTAATTTTTATTTCAATTTATCTTGTGTTTTCTTTCCACTATTTTCACTTTCAATTTTGTTTTCATCTTTCTTTATTTTTTTGTTTCATATATTTAAATATTTTAAACAATATTATTTTTATTATTTAGTATACAATCATTTTATAATTTATAAATAATTTTAAACACACATAATATGTGCTAATTTCACTAATTATATTATTATGGCTAAAGATATTGTTTAGTTGCGCAATGTAGAATTTTGAAAATATTGTATTGGAAAAAAGTCAAACTTATATTAAAATATAGATAAAATAATAATTTTGTAAAGATAACTAAATTCTAATATTTATTCATTTAAATAACTTTTTCATACATTCTTTTGCCAATTCCTCCCTCGACTTTCTCATTTTGCAATTGTTTTTTATTTGTCTTGAATCTCTTCATCACTTACAAAACTTCTCAATTTCTTCTTCTCCAATTTTCTTTCTCAACTTCTTCACTTTTGATTTTCATTTATCTTAAATCTAAAATTATATAATTTTAATTTCATAAAGAATTAATAGGGTTTATACAATTTGATACATTTTATCTTATCCACATTTTTTTATTGAAATTTAATATTATGCAATTATGATTTTTTATTATTATACTTATTGTGCATATTTTATATTTAAATTATTCTGTAACTGCATTGAATGAGTGTTCGATACTAGTTATTGTTAAGTAAATAAAACTTTTGGTTATTGAAATTATATGACTTTTTTTTAATAAAAATTCACATGTTTTGTTTGCAATTGAAAGGGTTTTCATTCTTTCAAAAATTTTATACTCTAGACATACATTTTTATTACATTTAAATTTCAAATTCAATTAATCTTTCTTATTTATATATTAATATTTAAAAATTTAATCATTATATTTATTTACAATCAAATCTATACCAATATATACAAGCAAATACAGAATTATCTTTAGATACTTATTTTGATAGATTAAAGAAATCATTAAATTAATTTCAACTTGCAATTTGTTAACGGATATTCATTATGTTGAGGACCGACAGTGTTGTTGCCAGGCATGCAATATTGATTATATTTTGAGGGAAGAGAGTTAGTAACGTTTGAATTTTTCTGGTGACTGTTTGTGTAATGTCACGGTCCAAAAATTTGATGTCCATATCTTTATAATAGCTACATGTATTTGCTGTCAAAGTGCGCGAGAATAAATTCAAATTTTATCTAAACATTAATTTTCAAATTTTATCTAAACATTAATTTTCAAGTTTGATATAAAAGATTAGGTTGGAATTGAATGTGTATCTATTTTTCGTAAGCGTTTTTTGGGGAAAAAAAAAAAGAATAAATAGGTTTACATAAATGAAGAACAATATCTTGAATGAGTTGACTTTTTAAGGAAGAAATTTAACAAACATTATTGACATTATATAATTTTTTTTATGGTTTAGAGCAGACGAAGAATATAGTTTGAAAATTTTAAAAATTTAGGATTTTGAAGTAGGTGGAACAAATTTTTTTTTTTTTTTGAAAATACTCAAAAATATTTCACAAAAAATCCGCTTGTTTGTTTGAATTTTTAGTAAGATGAAATAAGTGTTTTTTGTATGAAAATTAAAAAAAAAAAAAAAGATAGAAAAAGTGATAAAAATTTGTAAGTGGAATTTTATATGTTGGGGGATCTGCTTATTTTGAGGGTTAAAAAATTAATAATAAAAGGGTGAAACAAAAATAGTTGTTTCAGACATTTGAATTTCAGCATACAAATTCATAAAACATGAAGTAACATGGAGTGGTTCACTTATGTAGTTACTTTATCTGTCGTGTCGTGTCCCCAAGTCAATAAGATTCCCCCTTTTTTTCTCCGGTTAGCAACTATATTGTGCACATTTTCACATTATAATAATGATTAATTCAAATTGTACCCCGACGAATTTATTATACTCAATTTCAAATCAATTCAAATTTCATGTCAAATTCATGCTGGATATCACAGATTCCTTCATCCCACATTAATAATAATTTATGGTTTGTATTATTTTATTGTAATGGCCTTAATGTTCCACATTTAAAATTATTGGATCATTATTTTATGTAATTGAATATTTTTACAAAAAATACGAATTACTAGTATATAAATAAAATCATTTGTAAGATTTCAAAAAAGAAAAAGTGATAAAGTTGAATAATAAGTATTACTTCGCTTGATTTATGGTGGAACAAAAAACGTGATAAGGGTTTGACTATTTGTGTTTGGCCAGTCAACTTTGTCAGGGGACAAGTGGAGAAATAACGTTTGAATCGCGTGGCAGAAGACAGCTAAACGGAGATTAGCTGGAACTGATTTAAAACGTGGACCGTTATAACTCATGAATAGATTTATGTAGACATTACTTCATCATAACAATGCTTTAATTTCCCCAAGACATTAATTAAGAAAACGTAACTAATACTAGTCTTTCTTGTACATAAAAAAAATTTCAAAATATAAAATATCATCTTATTTAAAATTGTTATTTCTATTATATGAATATAAAAAATTTATTGTATATGTATTTTATTTTATAACTTTAATATGATGAAAATCACATGTTTATATATGTGCAATAATTAAAATATAATTTTATTATTGTAATGAAAAATAAAATTATGTTAATAAAGATATAAAAAATAAATAAAAATAAGATTTCTATAATAAACATTAAAGTCATTATTTTTTTTATAATTTTAAAAAATTACTATTATAACTTTAGTAATTTAATGTGGTCGACAAAAAGTCTATACTTAATAATATATTAATACAGATAATTGTTTCTTATCATAAGAAATGATGCCTTTTTGAATACTTAAAAAGAAAACGTCAGAAATTAACCTAAACTAGACGGGAAACTTCTGTAATCAGAAAACGAGCGCAATCCAAAAATTCAAATTGGACGAAATTTTTATTAGAAATAAATTAATCAATATGCAAATGATGAACATGCTAGTTCATTGTCAATGAACCCCAAATTCCATAATCCCTACAGTTTCTCTCTTTTAAGTCATTTTCACCTTCTGCTGTGATTCCTCAGCTCTCAGTTGCTTTTATCTTAGACCAAGTTTTCCTCATAGCTGTATAAGTCGACTTCCACAAAATTTAATGAATAAATAAGAGAAATATATTATAATGATTCTAGGGACACAATATTCAAACTTTTTTTTGTGAAAATTATACCACGAGTTCCTTGTTCTTGCTTTTTATATTATCCATTGCTCTTCATTAAATTATTTCCTTTTTGAAGTTAATTAATTTCGAAGTTGATGAGAAAATTTATAGAAGGGTATTGTGCATTTTGTTTATCAATTTTTCAATATAAACATAACCAAAATGAGTTTATGTAATTTAATTTTTAAACTAAATACCATTTATTTCTTATTTTTATGAAAAAATTCAGTTATGTATTGATATTAACTTTAGTATTAAGTTAATAAGATTTTTGATTGTACAAAATCAAATTAAACGACTCCCCTTATTTAAAATTCCTTTCATTTTCATTTTTTCATTTTTCTTTCAACTTATTATTTTATTTATGTACTCTCCCATTTTTTCTTTTTGAATTCATTTGAACTTTCTTTATATACATTTTAAAAATAACTTTATAAATTATAAATAAATTTACACACTCAAATCTCCACTAGCATAATTATAAAGATAGTAACACCATTTGTTATTTTTGTCACTGCTGTCACGTAGAAACACTGCCATCGTTTTGAGAGGTCAAAGCATATGCTTTCGGGAAACGCATTTTCTTGGAAACAAAGTCAAATGGATTTTAATTTTCAACCAATAAATTCAAAATTCACAATTAAGCCAAACATAATTTTAGTTAATATGAACCCAAATCTCTACCTGCTACGTCCGGTGGGAGATTCAGATTTAGATTCACAAATGGCCAGTTTAAAATCACACACAAGGTTATATTGTCGGTAAAAAGGTGACGGTAGAAGTCTTAAATTTTCTGTGGAATACTGGGTGTGAATGTTTAATCAGAAGCTAAACCCAACTTAAATTATCTTACTTCCGGAATATATATAAGAGCCCACAATATAATTTGTAGTATCCTCATTTTAGTTTGTGCAATATAGTGTATAAGATTGCCACAAGACTAATCAAACTGCATTGTAGGAGTCTTTGTTGATATGATCATTTAGTTTATAAAATGTTTTTAAGTTTGTAAGTTCAAAAATCTTATTTTAAGGGTAAGCTAATATAATATTTAAATAAAATAATAAAGTCAGTTTATTAGATATTGTTTAAATTTATCATGGAAGTTTATTATGATTTTTTATTATAATAATGATAAAAATAAATTAAATATCGTTAATAGAATACAATTTAAAGATAATTACATTATTTTTAATATATAAAATAAAATAACTTATAAAATATTAAAAAATAAGTTGAAAATTCCTAACCTAATTTTAAAAAAAACCTCTTTTACTTAAAAAAATAACCAAATACTTACAAAGAATTACAAGCTCCCAAACAAGATTTCAGAAGCTCACCCAAACAACCTCTAAACTTATTTCAAGCTCCCGATCTACATTCATTATCGATCTAGTCATCACACGTAATGTTGCGATGGTTTTCGAAGTGAACCTAACATGACGCGGACGTCCAACATGATAAAGAGGAGTCGCTGGCAATTCCAGCTGGGCCAATAACTAGGGCACGGGCAAAAAGACTTAAAGAAGCCATTAACGTCTTGGTGCGCGAAATTCAAGAAGATGTCACGCGTGGATGCAAATTCGAGGAGCCCGAGGAAGAGCGTAGAGTAAACATCCTGAGATGGATGGAAGACTTGGGGGCGAAGGAATAAATAGGGATGATTAATTTAATTAATTATTTATCCTTCAATTTAGTTTAATTATTTCTCTTTTAATTTAATTCTGGGCCCAGTCAAAATAAGCCCAGTAGGAGCCCGTAGCCCAACTAGGTTAGGGTTTTGGCACTATAAATTCATCATGTACCATCAGATTTCAGACAGAGTGTTTTCAATTAATTCAGGTTTCTTTCAATTCCCTGAAATTGATTCTTTCAATTTCTCGTGAGTTTCTATCCAAAATCGAGTCATTCCGAATTGGTTCGAGTGATTCGTAACGTATCAATCAGCAATCGGTGTGCTGATTGTGGCCGTTCTTATCGGGTTCAATCCAATCCTACCACGTTGGGTCGGCGTTCTTCGCCCGGTTCGCGTCTCTGGGGTTATCGGATTCGGGTCCGGTTACACCGTCCTATCCGACGCGATCGTTGATCACGTCAATTTGGTATCAGAGCCATCTTGTGTCGAATTCTAATTCGATACACGATCCGAAGTATCAAAAAAATAATAAAAAAAAAACAGAGAAGAAATCGCCGCTGCCACCGCCGCCGCGAATCGACCCCCGTTCGACCGATTCACGGCAGCAACCGATCCAGCCGCTGCCGCCGCAGGAAGGAAATAAAAAAAAAAGGGGAAATCTGCGTCGCCGCCGCCGCGCCGCAACGAAGAATTGCCGCCGAATCAGCCGCCGTTTCAACCGATTCTTCGCCGCAAACGACCCTAGCATCACCGCCGCCGAAAGCCCACCGTCCTCCGAGCCGAATCGCAGCCGGAGGAGGCGCGAATCGACGGCAGAACCGCCGCGAGCCGCGCGATTCGCTGAACAAAAAAAAAGAGATGCCGTCCGCCGACTAGCCGCCGTCGCCGCCGTCGGGGGGGGGTTCATCCACGCCTGGGCAGCCTCACCGGCCGCCTTCCGCGGACGAACGCCGGCGAAATCAGCGGTTTCGTCACCGCCGCCGCCGCTGCCAAAAAAAAAAAAGGAATAAAATCTGTTGGGCCAGGGTTTGAATTGGGCCGGGGCAAATTTTTGGGCCAAGTTGCTGACTGGGTCCAAGTGAGCAAAAAAAGAAGATAAAAAAAAAATCCTGTTGGGCCGAGGTTGTCTGGGCCAAAATTATTTTGTTGGGCCGAGATTATTGGGCCGCGTGTCAAGTGGGCTGGAAGCAGGATCTGGGCCAAATTGAAACTGGGCCAGGCTTGAGGAAAAAAATCATTGGGCCGAAGGAATTGGGCTGGACCAGAAGCTGTTGCCGAGCTGGACCTTCTGACGTGGTAAGGCCGTGTTTGGTTACAGTTTTTTTTGGTTTCAGACTAAGGGCCTGTTTGGCTGCAAAATTTTATTTCTGCTTAAGGACTTGTTTGACTGCAGAATTTTTATTTCTGTTTAAGGGCCTGTTTGGTTACTGAATTTAAAAAAAAAAGAAAAAAAAAAGAAAAGAAGAGGCCAAAAAAAAAAGGAGAGAGAAGCCCAACAACGAGCGTTTTACACCTTAAAGAATAGGCTTACACATGCTCCTGTACTTTCCTTACCAAATTTTAATAAGGCTTTTGAAATTGAGTGTGATGCTTATGGTGTAGGTATTGGAGCAGTCCTAATGCAAGACAAGAAGTCCATTGCATACTTCAGTGAGAAACTTAATGGAGCCGTGCTGAATTATCCTACATATGACAAGGAGTTATACTCCTTGGTGCGGGCCCTGAAAACATGGCAACATTACTTGAGGCCAAAGGAGTTTGTGATCCACACTGACCACGAATCCCTAAAGCATCTGAAGGGTCAGAGTAAGCTCAGCAAACGGCATTCCAAGTGGGTGTCGTTCATTGACACATTCCCTTACGTCATCATGTACAAAAAAGGTATGGAAAATATAGTTGCTGATGCATTATCCTGCAGGTATAATTTGCTGAACACGCTAGGCACAAGGTTACTAGGATTTGAGCACATTAAGGAACTTTACCAAAATGATCCTGACTTCAGTCAAGCCTTTGCGCTCACTGAAAAGTGTGCTTATGACAAATATTTTAGACATGAGGGTTATTTGTTCTATGTTAATAGATTGTGTATTCCACGGTGTTCTCTACGAGAATTGCTTATCCGAGAAGCTCACTGTGGAGGACTAATGGGACACTTCGGTGTCACCAAGACTGTGCTAATTCTACAGGAACACTTCTACTGGCCAGGACTAAAAGGGGACGTGGAGCGAGTCGTGGAAAGATGCATACGGTGTAAGGAAGCGAAATCCCGCAACCAGCCCCACGGTATGTATCACCCTTTACCTGTCCCGAATACCCCTTGGACTGACATATCTATGGACTTTGTTTTGGGGTTACCCCAGTCTAAAAATGGTAGAGATGCTATCTTTGTGGTCGTAGATAGATTTTCTAAGATGACTCATTTTATTGCCTGCCATAAAACTAGTGACGCATCGCATGTGGCTGACTTGTTTTTCAAAGAAGTAGTCCGTCTACATGGTGTACCTAAAACTATAGTGTCCAATTGTGACGTTAAATTTTTGAGTTATTTTTGGAAAACACTATGGGCTAAATTAGGGACTAAACTACTATTTTCTACAACTTGTTACCCTCAAACCGATGGACAAACTGAAGCTGTTAACCGAACACTCACTACATTACTACGTGCTGTTATTAGGAAAAATATTAAAAGTTGGGAAGAGAGCTTGCCGCATGTTGAATTGCTTATAATAGAGCTGTTCATTCTGCTACTAATATGTCTCCGTTTGAAATTGTATATGGCTTTAATCCTCTAACACCTTTAGATTTGTTGCCATTGCCTGGCAATGAGCATCTGAGTTTAGAAGGCAAAAGACGAGCCGAGTATGTCAAGCGAATGCATGAACAGGTCAAGCAAAACATCGAGAAAAGGAACGAGCAATATGCCCAGCAGGCAAATAAAGGTAGGAAGCGGGTAGTGTTTGAACCCGGAGATTGGGTATGGGTTCATATGCGAAAGGAGAGGTTTCCCAAGCAACGGAAGTCTAAATTGATGCCTCGAGGAGATGGGCCATTCCGAGTCTTGGAGAGGCTCAACGACAACGCCTACAGGCTGGAGTTACCAGGTGAGTTCGGAGTCAGTGCAACTTTTAATGTTTCTGACCTGAGTTTATTTGATGTAGGTGATGAACGGGATTCTGAATTGAGGGCAATTCCTTCTCAAGAGGAGGGGAATGACGCGGACGTCCAACATGATAAAGAGGAGTCGCTGGCAATTCCAGCTGGGCCAATAACCAGGGCACGGGCAAAAAGACTTAAAGAAGCCATTAACGTCTTGGTGCGCGAAATTCAAGATATCACGCGTGGATGCAAATTCGAGGAGCCCGAGGAAGAGCGTAGAGTAAACATCCTGAGATGGATAGAAGACTTGGGGGCGAAGGAATAAATAGGGATGATTAATTTAATTAATTATTTATCCTTCAATTTAGTTTAATTATTTCTCTTTTAATTTAATTCTGGGCCCAGTCAAAATAAGCCCAGTAGGAGCCCGCAGCCCAACTAGGTTAGGGTTTTGGCACTATAAATTCATCATGTACCATCAAATTTCAGACAGAGTGTTTTCAATTAATTCAGGTTTCTTTCAATTCTCTGAAATTGATTCTTTCAATTTTTCGTGAGTTTCTATCCCAAATCGAGTCATTCCGAATTGGTTCGAGTGATTCGTAATGTATCAATCAGCAATCGGTGTGCTAATTGTGGCCGTTCTTATCGGGTTCAATCCAATCCTACCACGTTGGGTCGGCATTCTTCGCCCGGTTCGCGTCTCTGGGGTTATCGGATTCGGGTCCGGTTACACCGTCCTATCCGACGCGATCGTTGATCACGTCACAACATTTACCAAATAAAAAAAAATGGAGAATGAAAATCGTGGTCGTGATGCATTAAAGTTGGATGCGAGCTAAGTATATGATAAAAGGGCATGGAAATTTCTTGTACTTAGAAGACTGGAAAACCATCTGTAAGCAAGCAAAGTTTTTGGTCAATTAAATGCTGCCATGTGTCATTTTCTTGTAAATAAATATTAATTATTAATTATTTATATTTTAGAAATTAAATTAAATATAATTCATGAAATTAAATAATAAAATAAATTAATACTGTACTACAAAATTGGCAAACAAATCATATTGTGTCATGTGTCAAGATTGGTCAATCAAATCATACCACGTGTTAAATCTTATAAATTTGAAAAAAAAGATATTATTGATTAAATAATTAATTTGTAATCATCCAATTAAAGGAAGTAATGTCAAATTAAATATTCTCGACTAATCAAGTGATGCCACGTCGTCAAGCATATATGACAGCAGAACCTTCTCCACCTCTATAAATAGGGGTTGCCTCTACAAAACAAAACACACACACAACAACCAACAGAAAGAGCAACAAGAAGACTTCAAATGAAGAAATATTTAAGGAGTTCAAATCCTCTCTATCAACTTCAAGAAGTTCAAAGGAGTTCGTTAGCAAATTCAAGACGTTCTACCCAAATCAAATCTTAGCGCTTGATCTATATTCAATGTACTAAACTAATGGATTAATGTTATTTATTCTCAAATCCAGAGAAAACTAGGTAGTTTCATAATTCTTAATTTACATATATCAAAGATCTCTCTTTCAACTGAATAAAAATACTATTTATACTAAATTCTATCAGACTTTAACGTAAAAAGCCTATACGACCCAACTTATTAATAAAGCCCATTAACAAATAAAAATAAAAATAAAAATACTAAATGCTAAAATAAATGCAACAAATTTCTAGATTACATCATTATTGGCATCCCACACTCTAAAATAAAAGGGAGGCTTGCAGTCGCAACATTAGCCACATCCAAGAGGTGGAAATGTACAAATAAACTCATAGTTAGACCTACAGTTGGAAGATGCAGCCTTATGATCGCAACAGAACACTTTGTAGACAAGAGCACAATAGTGAGAAATAGTACAATAAGCTAAGTTCTATGGTGATATACCTCTAAAAAAGTGACCAAGCTACTTTGGGAGATCTATGATGCTAATAAATGTGTTCTCTTAGCACCGAATTCATCATGCTTTGAGAAGGCAAAAGGAAGGAAAGAATAGGGGTATGCAATCAAAGAAAAGATGGCATTTGAAGAAATGTATACTACAAAGGAGTTTTGTGTCATCTTCTTTAGGGTAAAAACATGGTTGGATTAAAATGGATCTTTAGAACTAAGTTTCATGTAGATGAAAGTGCCTTAAAGTACATTAATGAGGTTGGTTGCAAAAGGCTACACTCCACAACATGGGGTGAAGTACTTTGAGAACCTTTTATCGATAATAAGGTTTGAAATTGTAAGACCCCTCTTTGCTTAAAATACATAATTAATGTGAAAAGTTTATCAATTTAATGTAAGGCGACATTTTCAAATGGTTAACTAAGCGAAGAAGTGTGTGTAGCTCAACTCAAAAGTTTTGTGATCCACAGAAAGGAAGCAAGGGTGTATAGGATGAGAAATCCCTATATAATTAAAAGCAAGCACTAAAGCTCTGGGATGGTTTTTTAAGGAGTGAGAATGGGCCTAACTTATACTTGAAAAGACAAGATATGTTATTATCAACATAGATTTAAGTCCATCCTCAATGGAAGAGGTCAAACTTGACATGATGTGCAATTTTGAGATGATGAACTTAGTACAACTACAATAATTTCTTAGACTTGAAATTTTGAAAGTTGATGATGGGATCTTTATATGCCAAAAGAATATGCAATGGACATCTTAAAGAAATTCTGCATGTCCAACTGCAAGACATCTTTTACACCAATGGATGTGAATCAAAAATTTGGAGAAGGCAAATGTAAAGCATTGTAAGGTTCTTATGGGAGGTTTACTTAACTCACATTAGACCTAATATTGCATTTGCAATAGGAGTTGTTTCAAGGTTTAAATTTAATCCTTCCACGTAAAACCTTGGAGCAGCAAAAAAAATCTTGAGATATGTTGTAGGAACTCTAAGTCATTGAATTTGGAGCACACATGTTGCAAACTTTGAATTAATTGAATTTAGGAATAGTGATTGGGCATATTCACTTAATGATAGAATAAGTACTTCCAGCAATGTCTTTATACTAGGTTCGAGAGCAATTACTGGGAATTCAAAAAAGCAAGCAACTATTGCTTTATCAATAGCCAAATCTAAGTATATGTTAGCAACCTCGGCATTATGTCAATGTGTTTGGCTAAAGAGAGTCTTAAATGATGTCCAACAAAGGCAAAAGCAAGGGGACAATCATATTTTATGACAAGAAGTCAACCATTGCAATGACTTAAAACTCAATATTTCATGGGAGGATAAAACACAATGAGTTCAGGAATCACTTCATCTAAAGAATTAATGAATAAAGGTGAAGTGGTCATGTAATTTTATTGTACACAACGACAAGTTGTTGACATCCTTACTAAGATGCTTGCGAGTTTAAGGCATAGATTCCTCAAGGTTTTACTTGAAGTAGGTAGCTTTGAATTAAGGGGAAGTATCTTCTGGACGAAACCTTGTGGTGTACCAAAATGAGTACCAAAACTGTTGCAACCGTGAAGCTCCTGTTCCAACTAGATCGAGCTTCAGCGACTCGAAGACTACATGCATTCCTTTCACACTAACAAAAGATGATCTAGAACATGTGCTCAAGGCTTCCAGCGTCTGTGAACTTAAATTGATCTATTTCCTTTCCTTTCTTTTTCTTTGTTTTGATCAATGGTTTGAATTTCTCTGTGCTTCTGGTCCTCGCATGTTATCGTTCTGCATCAGAACATCTATGACTCTTATTCTCCCTAAAGTTCGGTAATCAGCTTTTATGAGAAGACCTCTGTGCTGTACACTATATCAGTGAAAATTACACACTCGCAGAATTATTTATAAATTATAAGTAATTATATTTTTAATAATAAAATAATTCAAAATTGAAAGTTTAAAAAACTTTTTAAATTTTTATATATTTTTGTTATTAGTATATTCTAAAAACTGTTTTATTTATTTTATTTTATTTATTCTCGGCCCCTCAAGCTTACGTCCTGGCAGTGTCAGGGCCAAGGTCACCCTATACATCGCGTCTCATCTTTGAGAGATGAATGTTAATCTACCTCTCTGGTACCTGACTTTGTTACTTCAACTCAAAAATATCTAGATACATTATAAGTATTTTCATTCTTTTACAATCTTGCTTTATGTGGCTGACGAATAAAATCAAGAAAAGCAGAGTCTAATGGAAGGCCCAACAGGGTAACAAGATGACAAGTATGAGGAGCCCAATGGCTTGGCTTTACAGAGAATCAGATGACAATTATGAGGAGCCCAATGACTTGGCTTTTCAGAGAATCCCCTCGAGATGACTGGGCTCCATCAACAAGCCAGAACCAATTGTCTTGCATTTCGTACTGGCTTGTATTTGTCACCTGCCCGGTTGCTTTTCCTTCACCAATTGCTTGAATGAACAATTAATATTTAATCTGTAATTACAATATGATGGGTCACGTCTCCGTGCACTAAGTGCACCATCAACTGCCCGTTTATCATGTATGCTCGACGATTCTCTATGAAATTAGGTGAATATTATTCAAATTCAGATCTACCCACACTCAAATTCAGACCATTCAATCTATATTAACTCAAACCCAAAATCCAAACTCAATAAATGAAGTATATTGGTCTGGATTGGGTCCTTCGCTGCGATATTAGTAAAGTCTGTGCATCCAAAAGCTTATTAATCATTATCTAATACACATAGACTTTATCCTCCTATAATGCAAATGTTTAACTCCTAAAATATCCGTAATTATTTATATATTTTTGATTATGCTCTTTTAATTTTAATTTATTTTATTCAATCACTAAATTTTAATTATTTCACTTTTTCCTTTTAATTTATTTCTTGCTCTATCATTTTATGAATTTTAGTAATGGTATAAAATTCATATTACACATTTTATTACTTCATTTATATTCAAACAACATTGATTATCCCTTAATTTTAATTTATTATATATTTCTTTTAATGTCATTTCAATTTTAGTTTATTCGATTCTTTGTCTTTTTTAAATTTACTTTTCTCAAAAATAATTCAAATTTATATTTTGAAAAAACTATTTATTCATATAATTATGAATATGTGTCAAATGTGCAATGTATAAATTTCATCTTGTAAATTCCACCATAAACGTTTGTATTATATTTTTTGTTGTTCACTAGTTGAAACAATTGCACTAGTTAACTCTTATAAAGAAAAAAGTTCACCTAAGGTACAAACAATTAATAGGCACTACAATTTAATTATGATTTTGATTATGAAATTAAATTTGAAACGTTAATTGTTTTATGACATTATATTCTATAAAGTTTATAAAATTACTTCACTTAAGAATTGTATTTATAATAAATTTTTTAAATGTTTAACAATATATATAATTAATTTTGTAGTTATTTTTATTAATCATTTAATAAATTTTTTATAAGAATTAAATAAATTAATTTTTATATAGTCTTCGTGAAACTTCTTTTTTAATGATATTTAGTATCCTAAGTTCTACAAATTTTTATTTGAATTTATTCCTATACTCAATTAATTATTGACTAAAATATAATCAAAATAAAAATAAAGTTTTTTTAAAGTAATCATAATAGATTAAATTATTAGTAATTATTTAAATAAGGGAAAAAAAAGTGAAAACTTAAGAAATAGGCCGTGTCAGGTTTGCATTTGAGCTGACAATGGGTCAATTAATTGGACCCAATAATGCATACCCATTGGGTCCAAGTCTAAGTCGCATTTGAGTTTATATAAATGGATTTGGACTTAGATATTGATTATACCCATCTAATACAGTCTTAACAAACCATTTCCAAGCTCATCTGATTATCAGTTAGGAATGAGACGAAACGAGTATGTCGAACACCCCAGAAGAAAGGACAAGCATTTGCTATGCATTCCTTTCCAAAAGACAGCCACATGTGCCTAGACATGGTACATACGAAACCCTACAAACAAATCCTGTGATAATACACCATAAATCCCCAAGGGACCAAATAATCATTCAGTCACATTAATTTGGAACTTCGGGAAGAACAGAAGAAAGCACATTGTTTGTTTTCTCCTCAAATGACAATAACAAGGATCATTGTCTGCTTCGTAGACTTACAATATTGGTCTCTCTCCCCCTTTTCGTCTGTCATAAGGGGTGGGTTACTGTTAAGCTTGAGACTGCAGCAACCAGTAGGTAAAATGGATGAATCTGCTTGATCTTGTCCATTCTAGCTAGTCACTGTACGGCCCAATGATTAGATGTTCATAACTCATCTCTCAGATTCAGCCCCATAGTAATTTTGCTGAGTCGAAGTCAGATCCTCACAACTTCCTGCAGCTTGAATAGGCAGTGCCCCTTCACCCTGTGCCACAGAGAATTTCAGGAAGGGTCTATTATGATGTCCAATAAACACTCAAACAAGGCATAGGATACACCACAAAGGCAATTTGTACTAGTGAATATAAAATTCTCATCCACCTTCCATCCAGGAATGGCATTTGATAAAATGTCGATGTACTTCCCCATCGCCATCTCTCGGCTCATGTTCCCTAGCTTTTGCCAGGCATTCCTGTTACAAAGGATTTTCTTAGTCAAAATTTCATGCCACGGATTGGCTCCTGTCCTGTTTATTATATAGTCTTAAGGCTTAATAACTTACCCAAACAAAATGCAATCAAAATTTCATCAACAAAATCAATAAATTCTATACATTAAGCGCGTAACCTATTACAAGATATGTAAAGCCAAATCAAGTTTGTGTCTCTAGACTCTAAATCAAGCAGGGGTTGAAAGAGTAAAAACAGGCTCTGTCATAGTATCATGCTGGTGCAATATTAATACATAACTAAGCCTTCATGTTTCCAGAGCAAAGACAAGTCAAACAAAATATAAATCTCTCTTATCAACTCCTGAAAAGTAATTAAACTAGCTTTTTATTGACAGAGAGAGGAGAATTTATCATTACCACTTTGATCTAGCGGCAAGCTTCAATGCCATAGGCTGCGGCCTATGACAAGGTCCTTCAAGAGCAACCTTTTGAAGCCCATACAACTGCAACTTCACATCTGCAATCTGATCCTCATTGCTCTTACAGTTCACAAAAACCACTGCTTCACCAAAGAGCTTCTCCAGTTCAGTCCTCTCTATTCCCTCCCAATCATCTATAAATTCCTCTTCTCCTTCGCCAGAACCTTCACTAGCCTCCATATTCCCACCACAACTTGCATATACTTGATTTTCTGTTTCTTCCGCAATTTCTCGAATACCCCCAAACTTAATATTCTCAGAAACTTCTTCCTGTTCAGCCTCGCCATCAGCACCGACACATCTTTTCTCTCTTTGATTGTTACTTTCTCTTTCTGATTCCACAGCGGACGACCCGAGTCTAGCTTTACTTTCAGAACCATATATATGGACACTCCTACCTGATTCATGACGACTCTTTCTGCTTTCCTCAGGCGAATCGAGATTTTCAAGAATCAAAAACACTAAAACAGACAAACCCACAACGCACAGCAGGAAAATCTCCACCGCATCCATATTTCGTTAGTATTCACAAAGAAAAAAAGAAGGAAACAAGAGGCAGACGATAGTGAAGGAATTATTGGTGCTCGTCTTGTGCTTTCCGATTAGACTTAAAAACATGGAAGAGGGTACTTTTGTAGAACAGAGGAGAGTATATTCGGCGAAGGCATGTCGAAAAATGGACCCACAACAATGGAAAAGTTTTGCAACGTGGAAAACGCCCTAGGCCTGTTCGATAACGATCCTCAAACCGTCTGACGTAGCAGCCATAGCCTGTCCTGCTTTGCTTTACCAAAAAATTTGGATAATTTCCTTGTCTTCGTTTGCGTGTACAATTGAGGTTTGCAGATAAACCTTTTCCAATATGCTGCAAAGTGCGTGCAAGAAAACCACTAATTCCATTACTTTTAAGGTTTAACAGTGTATCGTAGAAACATTCATGTGGTAATTGGACGAAGTCAAAGTTTTTGACTGTTCTTGTTCTGTAATGCAAAGTGGAATTTCCATAAGCCTGTGGCATGGAAACTTCTGCCAAATGCTTGGCCTACAAGAGGGTTCCTAAACTTATTTTTAAGAATTTACAATATAATATAGTTAACAAGATAACATCAAAAAATTTATTTAAAAAATAAATTAAAAAATATTTAATAAGATCATTTTAAAAAAAATTATTAAAATTTATAATTATATTTAATTATAATTTTTTGATATAATAATAATGTAAATAATTTAAATATTATTAATAAAATGTAATTTAATAGTATTTATGTTATTTTTTAACATATAAAATAACAAAACTTATAAGATGTTAAGAAATAAGTTAGTCGTTCTCAATTTATTTTTAAAAAATTTATAAATTATAAATATCTTATTTTTAAAATTTATAAACTTTTAAATATCTTATAAAATATTTAAAAGGACTTATAAATTCAGTCAAATACGCCATAAGTCTAAATAAAAGTAAAATTTTGAGGTCAAATAATTCCCAAAATATATTGTTGTGGTTTGACGAACATAATGTTATGATAAGATTGAAGGATCTTTTGAAAGAAAGTTCAACCCCATTCTTTTTTAATATTCCTACCACGAGATAGTTTGACATATCAATATTATTGCAGTCAATATTCTTACAAACTAATCGAAAAAATAAAATCTCATAATAAGTATTGGGACATCAAAAAAAATTAAAAAAATAATCCTGATGGGGTCATCTTTAAAAGTCAACCAAAGAGTTTTTACAAATTATGCAAAATGAATAAGTTTCAAATTCAACCATAATAGAGTAATTGATGAAAGAAATATTTTATTTATAGATCAATAATTGCAACACTTTGAATACAAATAGTGAAAGTAAGCAAATCTAGTCAAAAGACTTCAAATTATCCAATCCCCTTTTGACAGTCTCAACAAAAGCCTTCGAAAATTTCAAGGCCTTGGCCATCTTGTCATTTAACGAAGGAATCTTGGTTATGATCTTGATCTCTTCCTCCATTTCTCTGACTTTGGCCAAAACACCTTCATGAGCTTCGAGCTACAACTCCAAGGACTTTAAAAGCTCCTCACACTTTTCTTTCAAAGCTACAAGCTAGATTTTCACATTATTCAACTCTACTTTTGTCTGGTTAATTTGCTCAACCCCCTTACTCTCACCAGTTTGGGCTTTGTGCGAACGATCTCGGGCCTCAATAAGCTGTTGGGCAAGAACCTCATTTGTCAGCTTCTCAGATACCTAAGACCTCGCTTCGTCATGAACAGTAGCCTTAGTAAACAATGCGCCTAGTGAAGCCTCTAAATAAGAAATATCAAATTAGCATAGGCTTTTCATTGACTCAATAACCAATGAAACACTGTCACTGAAGGAGGAGATTAACTTAGTTGGGGTCTTTTTTATCTACTCACGAAGTCCGGTCCACAATTTCTCTAGATATTCCTTCTAATAATCGCGAATGAATTTATAGATAGAAACCCTCATGGAAGAAGTAGCCCTGGCAACTATTCTCGAAGTCGAGCCACTCGGGTCACCAACGAGAGTCGGAAGTGGATCACGTTCGCGAGCCGACTCCTGCAAACCTTCACTAGCATCGCTCCCAAAAACATACTCCACCAGCTGAAAATAACAATAATGGTGAATAACAATTAGGTAATCATTATTAATAAAAGTGTTATTGCATAAAAAATGCAAGCCGAAAAATACCTCTCTAGCATTTTCCCCTGTGGACTACCCGCGGTCCGGACCCCTGTCTCTTGGAACCGAAGAATCCAAATCTCTTTTGATTCTCTTCCAATGACGGTCAACGGTGCTACTACCGCTATCCTCTAAGATCTCAATGGCCTTTTTCCTCTTCAATGCACTCGGCGGATCAGCCATGGTAGCGGGAGCGAGACGTGTTTTTTGGGCATCGCCAGCAGATGGACCAGCACTACTATCCCTTGAGGAAGCATCACCGTGTGAAGGGTTGACCAGGCGAGCAGCATGTTCCTCAAAGAAATTGCTATGAACAAGGGCTCACCATTTCTTATAGGCGGCCAAGAAGTATTACCGCGTAAAAGTGAGGTTGTGAGGAACACACGTCTTAGCCATGGATTGCAGCAAAAGGCATAGGCACCAATAGCGAAGGCCATCCTCTAAAGAGTATTGCCTCGCATCATAGACAAGCGATCCAGACACCTCTTGAAAATAATCGAACTGGCGACTGAATCGATAAGGACTATAAGGTTTGACATCAAAATAATCACCTCGCCTTAAGGTTAGGTAGCTTGAACGAATGGCCACAAAATGATCTCGATCAAGCTTCCCAACATCATCATTGTCTATGTAAATGATATCATTGCCTTTAGTGACCATGTTACAAGTTCAGCAAGCCTGCTTGCCTCTATAGATTTATCTTTGGGGCTCGTTTGGGTTGTAAAATTTAGCGTATCCCTCTCCAAAATGCAGCACCATCTTAGGATTCGACAAAAATAGGTTCTGAAATAATGTTAGATCCACGTATAAACAGTGGCATTCGTAAGTTGATTTGATTAGCGTAGATACGAGGTTTGTCCTAATCTTATTGACAGTTTGTTCTTCTGTTGACCATTGGATTTGAGTTCTACTGGATTGGCCAAATGATGATATTGGCTCCGACTTTGCAGGGTTTGCTAGATTAATTTATTTATTTTTACGTACACGAGGAATCACAAGTGATGTTTATTGAATGCGACAGATTGATTCTTCGGGTATTTCAACGCTCGAGTTCCCTACAATGGATTTAACAAATTGTACTCTTAAAATGTGTCCACGTTTGAACTGATTTTCCGTTTGTCTTTTTTCTTCGTGATTTTAACTAATAGAATGCGTGTCAGGATTTTATCATACGTGGGCAATGCTTCCAGGAGTGGGATCTACCAAATAATGTGAGGCCCAACCAACAATGGAAGGATTCCTACAAGATTTCAAGAAAGAGTACCCAACAGTCGCGCGTCTAATCCTCACTCCTCAGAGGAGCATGCCTTTCTATAAAAGGATTTTTAGAAAGACAAATGTCCTAATGATTTTTTGGTAATAATGGCTTATTGAAAGGTTTCAAAAGCCAATATCCTTGCAATTAGTGTCTAAATTTGCATCACGTACCTACCAAAAACTCACGACACAATACCCAGTAGTACACATCATACGATGTGGGGGCACATCTGTCAACCAAAGAATCAATGGTGTAGAGCGTCGGGTCCTGAAGACTTTCTAAGAATAGCCAGGAGCATCGCTAAGTTGGTCCCAAGCCTTGCTGACACCAACCGCAGAGTGTGCGCACAGGCATTCATATGTAACAAACAGGCTGAATCAATGCAGCCAGAACAGTATCTCTACCCCCGTTTCCCTCATCAGAAGAAGTGATGATTTGAGTATCATAATTCTCGCCAGAGGAGTATTGTATCCCAACATCGCAATTTCTGTCGCATAAAGGTGAACGCGTAGAAAATAGGTAATAGTACACCCAAAAATAGTTAAAGAAAATATTGAAACTTGGAAGCCATGATCTCTCTCACTTTCTACACCCCCGTTACGAAAACTTACTTCTAACATAGAACAAGGAATAGCAAATACTTAAATAAAGTACAATGCTCGGTGATGAGTTCAGAAAGTGCAGCGCAAAGGAGAATGATTTGTCTGGTCAATTCAAAACACATTTTGCATAAATCACAAATGTGCAAGCTAATATCCCACACACAATGTCACTAAATGCTGATTTATAGCATTACAACAGATAATGAAATCTCTATGGTGTATTTCACAAGAGGTGACCGGGCTCTACTGGGTCCTAGTCCTGCTATTTTCTGCAGCCCTCACTTGCAAGAAATATGGGTGGGCCTAGGAGCGACAGACAACAACAACAACGTATGTTTAGTATCATTAAGTGATACGACAGAATCCAATGAAAGACAGCACAAAGTTAGAGAATTAAGATGAAAAGAGAGAAACTAAAAAAGAAGCATGAGGACTACCATGGCTTCTCTTGCTGTGAGCCTATCCTGATGATCATAACGCAGGAGCTTGTCGAGGAAATCAATGGCCTGTCATGATGAAAATAAGAGGATTAAAATTTGATAATGGTGGACTAATTAATAAACTTTACCAGCACATGAATCAGGCTGCTCTAAATTTGAAGCTTTAGGAGACCCAAATGAATGCTGACCTCTGGGGACACAAGATGCTGATTGTCAGCATGGATAAACTTTGACCATGGTTTCCTGCTGTGTCTGTCAAATGAAAAAGTAGACAACTTGTCTTTATTATCTCCATTTGAAATATGCATTCATCTTGTCAGATATTTTATTAAGAGCCTGTTAAACTTGCTTGTCAATTGGAGTTCTTGGCTTGTAGCATACCTCCCAACAAGAGCTTCAAGTTGAGGATCAAGCTCCAAACGATATTTGTGTAAATAGGCATTCAACTCATCAGTCCCAAGTACCTGGATTAATAATCCATATGAGTCACCAAATTACATAAAAAACCCAAAGCTTCCTGAAATACCAGTACTACATTATGTGAACTCCTTCCAGAAAATTTAGTACCAACCCAATTTTAATTAAAAGTCAGCCAGGTTGGAAATTCTGTATGTCAATGAACCCACAGTAATTGAATTAATCCAAAACATTGATGCAACTCTGTCTAGCATGTCCATATTTATATATTTAACTGGTTAGCTTGGATGTCTTTATTCGTTCTTGAGTCAGTTAGGGAACCCTCATCAAAATACTGGAACATCACAGTTTTAACTATTTAGAGAAATGGAATCATGTTGAGCGTCCAAAATGTAGTTGATGGAGTTCAGGACAAAATTTTCACCTTAGCAATTTTCACAAGTTGATCCTGATTGTCATGTCCATAAAAGAAAGGCTCCTTGCGAAAAATCTATATCAAGAAAATGAAGCACAATGAACATAAAAAAAAAAACAGAAGTTGACCAAAGAAAATCAAATAGGACACATAGACTCTTTAAAATTCTCACCATTCCTGCAAACACGCAACCAAGGCTCCACATATCCAAAGAATAGTCATAGTCTTGCAAGTCAACAAGAAGTTCCGGACCTTTGAAGTATCTGAATAAAAATTGATTCTACAGAATAAGATTAAGTAGTTTATAGTAGGATTTTTGAGCAAAGTTAAAGGCGGCAAATATACTTCTTACTTCCAAAAATAATCTATTTCAATTTATTGTAGGCAGGTTTTCTTCATACTCAACAGTTCTGGTGTGGGTAAATAGACAAACAGGGGAGCAGAAGCAAAAAAATGAACCAGTAATATCTAGAAAAGGAAGATGATATTGTTCAGACAGTGTGAGCATGTGGGGAGATATGTGGATGCATCATTCTAGTAGATTTGAGCCAACATATAATACTGTAATTAGATCAGCACCAAAGTTTCTGCAGAAAAATCACATAATTAAGACCTGAAGATATTATCAATGAAAATCAAAAGGCAACTTAGAGGCTAAAATTGGTAACAGTAAAGGCTTAGTTGAAAATATGAGAGATGGAGAAGAGGGAGAAGAGACCTAGGACAAGATCTCACCAGTTACTCTCCTCAAAAGTAAACAGTTGTAATTTACCTTGAAGCAACACGGACATTATACTCTTTGCCAGGGTGGTAAAATTCTGCAAGACCCCAATCAATCAAGCGAAGCTTTCGCAACTCATGGTCTATCATTACATTATGAGGCTTAACATCTCTATGCATTATTCCCTGTGAGTGACAGTAATCTAGTGCCTACAGAAGCATGGAGGAATTTTAGTCTTAAATGAGACTACAACCCAATATGCCATGAAAATCATGCATTAAATTATCTTCGTGTAAAATAAATTATGCTTTAATTTATCATCAATGTCTACCAATTTCCAAAACACAAATATATGGGTGAGAAATTTAATTGATTAAAGCAACCCTAACCAACTCTTAACGAGCAATGTTGGTTAAATTCTAGAGTTTCTATCCAGACATGAGAACAGTTACAACAGCACATCCCCATTTACTGCTGATAAGTATAAAAGGTTGGGTGGACATGCTAGTTCCGATGAAAAATTAAGATCAAACATGAATTAGCTAACTTGAAGAAGACAATTGATCCTCGAGCTTTTAGAAATTTGTTTGATGTTTTGCATTTTCCGAACTCTCAATAGATTGCACTAGACCTAGTTCCCAAAGACTCAATGTGTAGATTCTATGTTCTGTTTCTCTTTATACTACATTGCCTCTCCGTGTTAATCATCCATTTGAAAAAACTCCATCACAAAAAAAGTCACCCAGTATTACAAATCCAGACCAAAAATTCCTAAGCTGCCTGAAAAATTATGCTTTATTTTATTTTATATAGTAATACCTAACTAGCATGTAATAATACATAATGTATTCCATTTCCGTGATATCCAACTCATTCCTAAAAGAAATCGGTTATTGAGGAATAAGGTCAACTAGCAATATAAGTGAATTCAGGAACTTTTCCCCAGTCAGCACGAAAGTGGAATCTCAGTAAGAATGTGGGTTCCGAGAAACATCAAGAATTCAGTAAGTATATATGATAACGCCTTTCTTATCATTCAATTTGTAATATCATGAATGATTATCTAGAAGAAGAAGAAGCGATGCAGAAAGATATGGAAGAAGATTGCCTTGGCATGAATGTGAGAATGAATAGCATTTCCTCTCACCTTAAGAAGCTCATATATGTAGTACCGTATATCATAATCAGTCAGTGTTGGATACAAAACTTTAAAATCTGTACTATTCACAAACTCAAATATCAAGCTAGGAGTTTTTGAGTGCTGATCTCTAACGATATCTAGGAGTTTGACGACATTGGGTCCGCCCCTTAAGTTCTGCAATATTTTGATCTCTCTTTTAATCTGCACATGACCGTAGAAAACATAATTAGAATAAGCTTTAAATTAAAGTTCACTAAGAACTATCAGTAAATATGCACATTCTGCAAGCTCTTAGTTTTCTGAATTTCTCAAGCAATAGCAATACAGCTGGTAGGGTTAAAAACTACCCAATGCATCAATGGAGAATAAATATCTGTAACAGACTGCAGGAGACAAAGTTAGAAAGCATGTCTATCATACATAGTTTGATTTCATTTTCCGCATTTCTCATTCACTAGCCTTTATCAGTTCATAAAATATATTTAGAGAATCTTCACAGAGCAAAATGAAAGCCTGTTTCAGGGGAACCCAAGACCCTATTCAATATAACAACCTGGAAAAGTAGTTTGCCATGACAAAATGCTTGACCATACTCAAGAAAAGCACATTTTGAAATTTTATTAACCAGAAAATAAGTTGCTAACCAGGGCCTAAACCCTTAAGAAAATATCGGTTCTTACGTTAACTTCCCACAAGTCTCTTGTGCACTTGAATAGAGAAAAAGAATACCTTTTTCTTTTTAACAGGCTTCAGAATCTTGATTATGCACCGTTCATTGCTGTTCACATTTATACCTTCGAAAACTTCACTGTATTTTCCCCTCCCAACTTTACGAACAATCTCATAATCATCCTGGTCACTGACAACATGTATCAAAGAAACTTAGACAAAATGCTCAAAATTCATGTATTTTATTTATTTCCAAAATAAAAATCAAACCCAAATGGCTTTGTACGACACTGTTTTTCACACTTAGGGCAATGATGGAATGATGGTAAAGGTAGAGCACACCATAATGAATCAATCTCTACATCCCAACCTTCAAACATAACGCAAATATATAAAACTGAGCATCTCGAACATCCAAGTAGTTACGAATAATTTGACTTGATGACAAGAAAGTACAATAAGTGGGAGATTGCAACATGATACTTCTAATACTCAAAGAGAATCACGTTTTCATTTAGAAATGCTGTTTTTGCTTTAAGAAAATTACAACACCCCCCCCCCCTCCCATTTATTATTCTTTCCTTTTTCAGGGTGAAAATTACACTTGGTTTCGCTGCTAAAGCTAACTTAAGAAAACCGTTCAAGTTCAGATTTTTTCTATATATATCTCAAACATCAAAGTCTCACAGCCCATTCAATCAAATTTAGCTTGAAAAGTACCGATTATGGACGAGCCACGCGTGAATTCAATCTAAAGAGGAAAAAAAGGGGAAAAAAAAAAAAACAACCACTGAAGAACAATGGATTTCCCTAAGGATTATAAAGCATTAAGCTTGAACCCTATACCCTAACTGTCGTAGGCCACAAAGCCAATTCAAAATTCTTATAATGAAGCATTTACATAAATGAGCCCAATCAACGAGACCGAGGAAAGAGAGTGGTAAACGAGGAAATCACGAGCAGCAGTTGTTCTTAATTGCTTACCCCCACTGGACAGTGAGATTTTCGTAATCCCAGTATTCCCTGGGACGCAGCACATTAACGTCCGCGTAGACCCGCGCTTTTGACATCACCGATTCGCAGATCTCCGATGATACTGCGTCGAAGATCTTATTGATGGTAGCAATGGATCAGGAGGGATCGGACCGCCACCGCCCTCGAGGCTGCGAGGATGAACAACAGTGAGGTAGGGAGTAATCGCACGCGGTAGTAAGCCAGCACAGCAGCTGAACACAACCGCAATCACGAAGAAATGACTGGGAACGATGACGACTACGGGGTTGCTGCTTCACTGTCTATTTAGGATTACGATTTAAAGGTTGCTTTGGTTGGAGAATAATGGGCAATGTTTAATTGCTTATGAATTATGGGAGATTTGAAAAAGTTAAAATTATGTTTGGCAGAAAATTTTTTTAAAGGATATAAAAGTTTAAATCGGTTTCAATCTGAGAATTTGTGTGTATATATATAATGATTATAAAATATAATAGTATATATGGTGTATAAGGTATATAAGGTATAAATATATATGTATATATTTATAAGTTTTAATTTGATTATACATAATTATAATAATTGAATTTAAGTTTTAATAAAAATTGTGCACTTTGAAATGTTTGTTTTAATAAAATTTTGATGGGTTGCAAATTCATCAAAATTAGATTTCAAATAAATTTCGATGGTAGTTTTGATGGGATCAAATTTGGTAGTATATTTTTGATATGATAAAAATTTTTATTTATTTAAATTTATGTAGTTATATATATATATATATATGTATGTATGTATAAAATATATATTAATAATTTGATAATATAATAATATATAAGTATAATAATTAATTTTTATGATATAAATATATATATGTGTGTGTGTGTGTATATATATTGATTAGATTGTAAATATATGTATAATTGAGTTTTAGAAAGAGAATCTTAATTTGAATTAAAATAAATTTTTTGTTAAATCATAAGTTTAAATTATGTGAATTTTGATGAAACGCAGAGTAACAAAAATTGCAAACCAAACATAACCAACAGAGTTGTGGAAATCTGGTGCAGATGAAATTGCAGGAGTAGGTTTAAAAATTTTTCGAAATTAAATTTGAGGTAAAGATTGGTCATGGTTGGATATGGGTTATTATTTTATTGCTTGTTAAAGTATAATAAGTTATTTTTATCAGAGGTCATCTTGTTAAGCAATTAGCGCAGATACATCAAGTCCATAATTACATAAACAAAAAATTATTAAGTTACTGCACTAATTAATTAATAAGTGATAAAAATAAATATATAATACATTTGAGGAACCATGGGCATACTTGCAAAAATAAATAATATTTTAAAACATAAATTTTCTAATATTTATAAAATATGAGAGAAAAAATTCAAAAAATTGAATAAATTAAAATTAAAAAATATAAACATTTTAAATAAAAATTGAGAAATATTCAATATGTTTGCATATAAATAAAAATAATAATTATTTAAACATAAACTTTACATAGTTCCTAAAATTCATAACACAGTAAATATATATAAAAAATCAAGTATTGAAGGAATAAAATGATAAATTATATAAAAATTATAGATATTTTAATAATTGCACAATATACAAGTAAATATTGGTTGATCTATACATATTTTGAATTTTATTATTAAAATGAAATATGAAACTTATAGCTTGTCTTTTTTATTTTTTGAGAAAAATACGACGAAGTTGTATTCAACATAAATTTAGATGAGTAGCGTCCAGTTCTTAGTCGGGGAAATTGACAAACCAGGCTTACCACTGGAACATTATTTGATCTACAAACATGGGAAAATTTAACAAAATCAAATTCTTCTAACACGGCATGGCCTGATTTTGTGAATGATATTCCGAGGCGTTGACATATGTCCTTCCACACTATTTATCCTTTGAACCACATTCAAAGCATCACTCTCCACAAGAAAATGTGTCATGCCGAAATGATGATGCTCTCCTATTGTTTGATGTTTAAACTGTCATACATTCTTTCAATCTTTTTGTCTCTACTTCTTCAAAATGGTTTCTAACAATTAAGCCAAATGCCTGCACCATCCTCGGACAAAGATCCATCCATATTAATTTTAAGAATATTCTCCTGCGGAGCAACCCAACAACTACATGTAGGTGCCTCCTAAATTTTGCTTTTATGATGGAAGTCCCAATATTGTTGGGAAGGAATTCTTTTGCCTATTCACCTATTGAAATCAATATTTTTAAAATTGAACCAATCATTAAACTGAATAATTAATTGTGTCGTTAGACAGTTTTTTAAAAATCAGTTATACTAAATTATATATATATATATATATATAAATCAAATTTATAAAATAAATTCGTAAGTCCATTTATTAATATGCCAATAATAAGTTTTTAATGTAACATTAAAATTTAATAATTCAATAAGAGTAAAAATATTATAAAAATATAAAAGAAACTAAATTCAAAGTCAAAAATATAAATATTGAAAATTTGGTTTGGTAAAATAAAAACAACATAATTAATATGAAATATTTTGATTGTAAAATGCAACATTTGAATTTTCAATAACTCGATTAAAACAATATGTAGATAAAAAAAAAAAAACAATTAAACAAACAAAAGTAAAAATAAAAAAATAATTATATATACAAAAAAAAAATTTATGAAGTAAAAATGTTAGAAAACATAAAAAAGAAAAACGAAAAACTATGTTTATTTATTTCTATTTTATAAAAGGAATTATTTTATTTTATTAATTAAAAATATAAAAATCAATTTTTGATTGGATTTGATCAGCTCTTACTCTTGAATAATTTTAACTAGTCCACGAGGGGTCAAAGGGCAAACCGATCTATGGTGCCGACCAATTCAGTCCGAGTTTGAGAACCTTGATTTGAGTGTACCTTCTTTTGCTCTGGCTGCCAATTTGGTCTTGTTTCTACAATTGCAAATGAGCTAAATAATAAAGGAAATCTGTTCAACGACGTGTTCCTCTTCTAACTGTATAAGATTGGATGGTCAGAACCATTCTTCAAAATAGTATCGAGGAGATGGGTGGTCGACCATACTTTTTAAGCCAAAAAAAGGTTAGTTAAAAAAAAAGATATTTATCTGATTTTAGACTACAGCAACACCACCAACAACTAAACTCTTTAGGTCTAAGATTGGAAGACATATTTGACCAGTAGGGAAGATTTCATTGCATGCCCTCCAAAGAATATTTTTCAATTTAAGAAGAATTTTTGAACCCCACCATTTATTCCAAAAAAAACTTGTTTTCCATACAAGATGGACCTACTCCTCCTTTTAAAAAATTGCTAGACAATATGCCGGTTCAACCTTGAAATCACGTTTTTTTAATATAACCAGATTAGTTCATCTTTAGGCTGCCACGACGAAAGGTGAATTTTGAGAATGGTTCATTACAAGCTCCATGAAAAGTGCTTTGAGGTTTGACCAGAACCCAAATTTACGATTTGGAGTGTTTTGGGTTCTACTAATTTCACTATTTCTTTCTTTCTTTTTTGTTTTTTTGTTTTTTTTTTTTTGGGTTCAAACTATATTCACTGTTTAGAGACAAAAATTGTGATTTCAAATTATCATTAATAGTGGCCTAATGTGGAGTGCCACATGACAGCTGTAGGAGTGCGATTGTCCATTCCGTCACGTCGTCTCCAACCCATTCGGATACAATAAAGGCAAGTAAATATTTTAAGCAAGCACGTATTTTGATTCTCGGCTGAGAATTCTCACAAACCTCACGCAAACAATCATTGATATTGTCAAAAGTCTCACTCGAAACCAACATTCAGAAGTCAGTTTGAAGATGATTGCATTCATTAATTTAACACGACATTTTAACTCAAAATTTGTCTGATCAAACTCCCACTTATAAGTATTTTATGTACAAGCACAAATTATCATGCTAGAATTCGAAGAGGTAATTTTTTTTCCATTTGAATATTCTACTTGCCCCGGGTTCGTTTTGGAACTTTTTGTTAATATTCAAGAAGAAACTAGCATATTATATAACAAACATTTCACAAAAATAAAAAAGAAAAGAAAAGAAAGACAAGCAGTTGCATCGCATATAGAATTCCACTTCTCTGCCTCATTCCTTGGCTCTCAACTACTAATTTTACCAAATTTCTCTAGGGCAAAGAATAAACGGTGGACCCTTGATCCCTTGATGAGCATTACATCAAAAATGACCGACCAAAATGGGCTGTGAAACCCCACTAAATTGCCTGATGTCTGCTGCTGATTCATGAACACAAATTTCACCATCGCCGTCAGTGGCTAATGTCGGGCCAGCTACTTGAAACCAATCCGGCTCTTCTTTTTCTTACAGTGGAGGCCCACCTTGTCTGAACTTAAGGAAAACGAGGGCAAAGTACTCGTCCATAATCACTTCTCTTTTATTTTTCTCTTCTGTCGGCGCAATTTAATTTAACCCAGTGTTTTAAAAATTGATGCAAGTTGAATTAGTTGGACCATAAAAAATTTGATATTTAAAAATTAAAATTACAATAAAATCTAATAAAATTAGATAAAACTACTACTAATTATGATTCATGAAAAACGAATAGTATAAATTAATTAATAAATAAATAGATTTAAATCTTTTTTTTTTCTTAATTCAATTTTGTTCTTTTTTTTTTAATTGTAGTTTACCCTTGATTTGTTCTCCTTTATACAAAATTTTTTATAAATCAAACCAATAGTTTTTTGAAATATCTAATGGTCTTTGACCTAAACACCTATTGAACATAAGAGGACCTTATTTAAATTTTACTATATTTTAATGACGTATCATTTTATTGTGCATTTCTACGTTTTTATTTATTAAATTAATATTTATTGTCTTTATTTTTGTAGTATTTTTATTATATTAACACAATATGTTTAACTATTAACTACAACAGAAAAGTATTTAGGACTAAATTCAAGAACTTTTTAATATTTACTATTAATATATTTTTAACATATTAATAAATATTTATAATTATAAAAATGGTATTCCGTTGAACCATTGGTTCAACTAATTACTTTAAACCCACAAAATTTTCAGTTCAATGATTTATCTAATTTTTAAAATATTAATTGACTGCATGTCCCATCATTCATCACTTATGACGTGTTGCTTATGCAAGACTCTAATCTTTCGAGAATCAACAGCAAGGATTGGCGCTCCGCGGGTGCTTGGAACCTGCTTGATTAAACGGGACTTCTTAAGTTGGTAACACTTCGTCACCTGTCTTCCACAACACAATCCAAAACAAATGACGATTAAAAATGAGATTCTTCCTAAGTGATGATAATGAGGTTGTTTTGTTTGAAGTTGATAAATGGAAGAATTATTGGAAAAAAACATGGACGTTATTATATCTGTATATATATTCAATTGAAAACTGTTGGTTCTGTCCCATGTTCAATTCACAGAGGTGACTCACACGGAAAAAGACACAAGCCACGGTTTTTTTCTTGGTGCGTTCATGACTCATGAAGAGAAATTGCCTACAAGAATATTATTGTACCTTCACCTCCTCAAATTCACTTTGTATTGGCCAGTTGTCGCCGTGGCCCTCAAATAATAGAGTGATTGAGAAGAAGATGGATCTTGATGAAGAACAGGGCACAGCACCACCCATTGCTGCAAACATGTCTAACAAGAAAAAGGAGCTCCTTTCCACTGCCATGAAGAGGACCAGCGAATGGTTTGCCTTCTTTATAGGCCATGCCATGTTTTGTATTAAGGAAAATATAAAGATTAAATTGTCATTTTGATATTTAACAGGATCTTTTCTCTGGAACTCCCCAGTGACCTTACTGTCCACGTCGGTGGAACTTCATTTAAACTGCACAAGGTAGAACACTCCTATGCTTGCCTTAGCTATGCTAATTCAAAATTTTTGGATAGTTCTGAAGAATGATGTGAATGTTTACACACATATAATCATTACCAGCGATTAAAATTATTCAGTGACTTAGTTGCAGCTTGTTATGCTATTATTAGCCTTGTGTAATTTTGCTGTTTATTATAAAAATAAATAACCAGAAGCTGGTGTTGATGTATCTCAAAATTGTGAATTAAATAGCTTCATAATGCACTCCTTTTTATACACCACACAGTTCCCTTTAGTCTCAAAATGTGGATACATAAGGAAGCTGGTCTCAGCATCCCGCCATGCCAATGCTTCTGTTATTAAACTCCAAGATGTTCCCGGAGGAGCGGAGGCATTTGAGCTTGCAGCAAAATTTTGTTATGGAATAAACAACGCGATCACTACAGAAAACGTCGCCATGCTTAGATGTGTGGCAGAGTATCTTGAGATGACAGAGGACCATGCTGTTGGAAACTTAATTAAAAGAACTGATGCCTGCATAAATGAAGTGGCCTTAAAGAGTGTAACAGGGTCAGTGTTGATTTTGCATTCCTGTGAAAACCTTCTTCCGATGGCCGAGAAAGTAAAATTGGTTAGCCGTTGCATAGACACCATAGCATTGATGGCCTGTAAGGATAGCCAATTTGCCTCGCCGGTCAGGGCTGATGGTGGCCCTGATGGCTTGGTTTCCTCCACAAAACCCAACCCAAAGCCCATTGTGGACTGGTGGGCAGAAAATTTGACTATCCTTCGAGTAGATCTCTTCCGAAGGGTCCTCGTTGCAATGATGGCAAGGGGATTCAATCAACGTGCTCTTGTTTCAGTACTAATGTTGTATGTGCGGAAATCTCTTGGAGGCATGGTGAGTTCTTACACTGTAAATTCTATTGATCAAATGCACTACCAATATGATACTCCTTGTCTTATCATCACAGGATGTGTTTGGAAAGGGTAGGAAGAAGATTGATCCAAGACAACAACAGGAGAAAAGGGTTGTTTTAGAAACAATACTGAGTCTTCTGCCTAGAGAGAAGGACACTGTGCCTGTTAGCTTCCTATCAATGCTTCTAAAAGCTGCAACATACTTAGAAACAACAGTTTCTTGTAAGCTAGACTTGGAGAAGAGGATGGCCTTGCAACTTGGGCAAGCCATCCTGGATGACCTATTGATTCCTTCGTATTCCTTCGCCGGGGACACGTTGTTTGATGTTGAGACCGTGAAGCGGATCATGGTAAATTTTTCTCAGATGGAGGCAAACAGAAAGGGCCATAACGAAGCCCCAGATTGTATTCCCTCTTCGCCAAATGAGATGGAGAAGGTGACTGGATTAATGGAGAGCTACCTTTCTGAAATCTCTTCTGACAGAAATTTATCAGTTTCAAACTTCATCAGTCTTGTTGAACATATCGCTCAACGGTCCAGAATGACAGAAGATGGAATATATAAGGCTATTGACATTTACTTAAAGGTTTGTGCATCCTCGTATGTTTCTGTAACAGCTTCATAGCAAATTCAATATGGATACCAGATATTGATTAACTCCAATTTTCTACATTATATTGGTTGTAACATGATCATGTCCATCTGTGTGGTTCAACGCAATCTACAGGCACATCCAACTTTAAGTGAAATGGAGAGGAAGAAAGTCTGCAGTGTGATGAACTGTCAAAAGTTTACACAAGAAGCCCGCGCCGACGAGGCTATGAACGACAAGCTTACGGCGCAAACTCTGGTTCGAGTACTTTATCACGAGCATCAGCGACTCAGGGAAGTCGTGGACGGCAGCCTCAACCGTGCGCCAACTCCAAGCACACTGAGTATGTGCTCAATTGGTGTTCGTCCCATAATGGATGAGGTGTCAGCCCTAAGAAGGGAAAATCAGGACTTGAAACTCGAGTTAATGAAAGCGAAAACGAGATTGAGGCAAATGGAAACTTCTTTGGACAAATTACCAGCTGCTGACTGTCCGTTGGCCATAACTCGTAAGACGTCCACTGAGAAATCTCCTTCGCCTTGGAAATCGCTTATAAGCTCAGTCTCGAGGAAATTTGGTAGGTTTATTCGGGCTGATGGAAGCACAGTTCACAGTGTCAGAGGCAAGAATGAGCCAAGGAGAGTTAGGCGGCACTCCATTTCATGATACATTGGTTTAGTACAAAACGAAGGAATAAGACATGACCTCTTCATTGCATTGCTTTGAGGTCACAGAAAAGGGGGTCTAGATTCTCCGTTTAACAGTCTCTCTTATGCTCCTGTACTGCAATATGAAAATCATAATATAAATGCAGATTGGTTTTTTATTACTTGAAGTGCAGTTCAAGATCACGGTATATAGTGATCATTTTTTGATTGATCGATGTTCCATCTTCATTCTTCTTTTTATCCGCGTGCATTTGGGATGGGGATGCTGGAGTCCCTTGCGCGGTGAAACGTCGCAATACGAAAAACCTGAGCCTGAATATATAAAATATATATATATGTATGTATGTATGTATGTATATTGTAGTCACAATGGCAATTATTCGATGCATGTACCAAAAATTTTTATGGCTTGTAAAATTTTATTCATTGTAACAAATTATAATAAAAAATAAAATTGTTTTAAAACCAACAATATATCGAAATTTTTTAAAAATAAAATATTTGTATAATGAGTGAATAGGTAAATATAGTGAATATGAGTGAAAAAGGTATAGAATTATATTAAAACATAATGAAAAAAAAAAAGATTATAAAAAAAATAAATATTATAATAATTTAACAATTTACTACCAAAGTTAAGCGTGAAGTGAACTTAAACGTAAGTGTAGATAGATACGAACGAAAAGCACCTTAAAGGTTGCAAAATAGATTCCGAGTTTTATTCTCTGAACGCCGTGAAGAGAAAAAAAAAAAAAAAAAGGGAAAAACGGCTTTAGAATGTATTAAAATAGTGTTTCTCGTGTTCTTAAATAGTATAGATATATATGGCATAGTCCAGCATGGTCGTGTGTCTTTGTCTGATGAAAATAATCAGATGACTTAAGAAGAATTTTCAGACCACGCCCAGTGTAGAACAAAACCATACATGACAAATTCCCCGAGATACGTATGAACTAAATGGAGTATTTGAATTCCTGCAAGAATATGTCATAAAAAAATTTATACGCCTAGCTACGATTCTGAGTCCCGACAGATGAAGTAGTGTACAATGCTTGTGTCTAGTGTACAGAGTATATATCGAATATCGAAATGTACCTTCATGTCAGCAAATCAATTACTTACGGTTTTATATTTTCACTTCCGAAGTCGCATCTCCACCGAATGGAAATCCTTAAAACTCGCATTCGTCACGTTCTCTGACCTGTCGGCTCTCTCGGGCCCTCTTTGTGTGAAAACACGTTTTCAGTCTTCCAGCAAATCCAAGGTAGAGAAGCATGTCCACCGCGTCTGTAAGGCATTAAGAAACATTTTAGGAAAATAATAAAACATCAATGATTAAGTCCATAAGAAAAGAAAATACTTATTTTATTTTTTTCCTTTTTCAGTTAGTTAATACTTTATTTCTATCAACTCAAAAATGAACTATACCTGTGGGAGTTGAAGGGAATTGTTGTTCTCTCTTTTTTAATTTTTCCCGCAACATAATATTTACAAAAACATGATAATGGCTATGTTTGTTTTTCATTTTTAGCCTCCAAAAAACACATACTATTATTATTACACTTTTTAAATTTTATATCTACTTTTCTCCTACTTTTATACAATTCTTAATAAAAATACACCTAAAAACACACACTCAAAAACAAAAATAAACATAACCATTGTAATTAATATGCAAAATATATGATTGCTCAAGCTCTTCCTCTTGTGCACGCACGCGCACGAACACGTGTACACTAATAAGAGTACACACTCTATGTGTGTCCAAAAATTAAACAAAATTAAATTATTAGTGAAATAATATTTTAATTGTAATTAATGATAAATAATATATAAATATCTAACTTAATTTATTCAAAATTTATTATAAATATTAAAAAATTACATCATGTTTTTTTTTTAAATATAAATACAAAAATTACACTATAATGAAAATAATATTTTATTATAAGAGGTGTTCCAATGCATACAATGATAATAAATAATCATAGTATTCTGATAATTGAAGAAGAATTAGCATGATACTAAAAAAAATGTCATTAGCTCTCAATTAAAATTTGAAAATATAATATAATGAGTTGATTGGTGCTAAGTAATTGAGACAATAAAGGTATATTATGAAATTATTAAAAGATTAAAGGTAGTTATCTAAAGTGAACCCTTAATAATACAACAATGTTAGCTTATGAAGGTCATTTTAGGAATATCATTAAAAGACCAAAAAGAGAATTATCTATAATATAATAGTGTGTGTGTGTCTCTCGAATTTTGTATTGATGGGCCAATTCTATACTAATCCACCTGTTACATTGTTTCTGTAACGCATATGGATGATCAGGGAATAAAAAGAAGTTGGAGCCCATCTATAATGGGTCCAGTCCTATAATGGGTCCATTCTTACAGCATGTGTCACTTAAAACCAACATTCATCTCTAATAATCAGCCGTATATATATATATATGCCTGCATTTCAGTGCTGTTCATTTGCCCAAATAAAATAGTATAATAGTGCAGACAAGGTACGTCGATATGGTGACTCATGTATAATGTTCCAATAACAAAAAAAAAAATAAAAATCATGCTCCATGCAGGGGAAGATGCAAAGAGCTATGTTGTCCCAAATCTACATTATCTCCTCCCTTGGGCGAAAAAATGATTCAAATGTTATATATCATGCCCAAATTCCGTAATACTTTTTCCATCAGTGTTTAATGCCTTTGTCTTTAATTAATGCTTAAAATTATATATTAAATATGATATACATATTCAACATTAAATGCCCTTTAAATAAATAAAAAGAAACCATAAAAATGATAACACACACACACACACACACACACATATATATATATATATATGAAGAGATGTAAGGAGGATAAAATGAAAAAACAAAAAAATAAAAGAATCTCCGTTGTGTTGGTAAACGTTGCCAAACGTCAACAGTCAACAGGCACACCATTTCTCTGGTTCACTCAATATTGGTATATGATATGAAATCGTGCACTCTCAGAATCTTCGTCCATTTTTTGATGAAAACAAGACAGCACGTGAAGTCCGTGTGGCCATGACCCTTGTCGGTGGGAATTACTACTTATCAATTCAATGTCCTTTTCTCAAAATTTTTCTTTATTCTTTTTCCACTCCATTTTATCACCATTTTACCTAAATTATCTCGCCATCCCCAGTTTGTCTGTGTGCCTGTCCAAGTTAGCAAGTTTAAATGACCTTGAAATTTCTTGAAGAGCCATAGGTCCCTCCACGCCTTTGTGCCCATTCATGAACCAGTAAAGAGAAACATGGTGTATATACATAATACATATTCATATGCACTAGTAAAAGTCACACTCTATGTTCGAAGAAATTAATTTATAAATTATAAAAGTATTTTATTCTAAATAATAACAACAAAATATGTAAAATTAAAAGTATAAAATTATTTTAAAACAAGAAAATAAAGAAAGTTCAAAAGAATTTGAAAAAAAAATTGAAAGAAAATATGAAAATAATGAGTTAAAAGAAAAATAAGAAATAAATAACAGAAAATAACAGAATCTAAATAATGAAAATAATATAATCTAACTTTATGTCACAAAAAAATTCTTATTAATTTAATAGTATATTACAGATGTGTGTGTGTGTGTTCCGTGAAGGTATAGTGGTCTGAAAGTGTCCTTTAGCAGGCAGGCCAGGCATGAGAAATCCATACCAAACACTCCCAGGCACAAAAGTCATAATATAATTATTTAATTTAAAGAAAAATAAAAAGAGGATGACAACGTCACCCCATCCACTTTTCATCCACTTGGATGGCTAGTTGCAAAAACTAAAATCCAAACAGGACACACATGCCAGATGCCACTATGCCTACTCCATTATGCTATTTTTTTTAAAAAAAATTAAGTACTCATTAATTATTCCATTCAAATTTAAAAATCATTTTATACAAAGTGAAGCTCCAATCTAATCAGGTTGTTCAGACTTACTGCTTCGACATAAAATCCTTAAGTCGTGTTTTCTTTCCTTGAACTCCCTCTATCTTAGTAAAAAAAAATGCGATTTCTAGAAAAGAGAACAAAAACGTCAAACGTCAAAATAAGCGGAAGCAATAGCGAGCTCTCTCGGGATGTTTGAGGCTTAATGGTTTCCATCCTCGTTCTCTACACAGGGGTCTGGAGAACGAATCCCATTAGTGACATTGAGTGGACGAATTGGTGTTAAAAAACAACCCACAAACTGGGGCCGTCAATAAAGCATCTAAACCGTATGTCACTATCTCTGTACATTTAACTTAAAAAGAATAAAAAAAGTTAATAATAAAATAGCATTTCCTTGGAAATAATTATTGCCCTCAGGCGTAACAAGCAATGGGGATTTGCTTTTGTTTAATATGACGTTTAGATGCCGAGCTTAGAATAGTAATCCGAATCATTTAAAAGAGCATTAATATTTAAAATGATGGTACAATATTTAATTATTAAATAGTTGTGGTTGTAATTAATTAAAGAAGAGGAGGGGCATCCATGCATCTGCAGCAAGAAGCTTGGAAATTTGTCGTGGTCGACCAAAGTTCAATGACGGGCAGCGGTCGTGAAATCCGCGTCACACTTCCCACGTTTTGGTCCTCTTCACCACAAAACGTCAATTGTGGTTGGAACCCACCAATTATTATATATTTGTTGGTATCCACACACTAGCAAAAATTAAACCACACCCTATGTGTCTGAAATTTTTTATAAAATTATTGTATTTTGTATGATAAAAATAATGTTAGTTAAAATTTAAAGTACAAAAATATTTAAAATAAAAAAATAAAAAGAAAGATCAAAAGAATTTGAAAGTGGTAAACTTGGAAAGAAAACATAGATAATGACAGACTAAAGAAAAGTGAAATAAAGGACAAAACAAAAGAACTCATTTAATGGAATATATGTAAATTTATATTGTATAACTAAAATTGAATAGATGTGTCGTTTTACATTGTTCAATTAACATGAATTTGAATATTCCACTTTCTACACGAGAATTGCATTTGAATTAGTGATATTACCTTGTTATACATGTATATGTGTGTAAAAGTGGCACATTTTATATTTACATCAATTTGTTTATAAATTATAAAATATTTATTTTAAATGATATTTAAAGTATAAATAATGTCTAAAATAAAAGAAAAAATGAGAGAAAAATAAATAAAAAACAAGTTGAAGAAAAAAAAAGAATACAGTAAAGATAAAATTAAGGATACTTGTGTAATTTACAACGTACAATAAAAAAGTTTTACTTTTATAATAATATAGTATAAATATAAATTAAAGTATAAAGAATTTTAAAATAAAAAAATTAAAGAAAGATAAAACAAAATTAGATAAGATAATTTGATAAAAAACCAGATAAAATAATAAATTAAACAAAAAAAGAAAAAATTAAAAGAAATTAAGTAAGAATAATAGTATAATTTTACAGTGTGACACTAAAAATTTATTTTTATAATATAATAATAATAATAATAATAACAACAACAAAAAAAATAACTGTGACAATAATAATAACATAGGCGTGTGTGCGCGCGCGTGCTTGTATTAGGTCCGGGTTCATATTTTTTTATTTTATCTGGACTGCAGCCGAGTCGATTGGATCGGGGGACAGTCCGATCGGAGTTGTGGTCATCTGATAATACTTTGCTGACGTGGAGATGCGTGGACTCACATGTCAAAGTACGCAAAAGACTTAATTTCGATGTACACAGATATTTTCAATGTCCCAAATCCTCCATTGCGCAATTCCTGACCGACAACCTCTTTCCGTCTCTCTCATTCTAAGTGAATCACCGGAGGAGTCTTGATTAAGGGTCCTTCACTAACCTAATCAAGATCTTATGTTTACATCTCATATTCATCTGATACTTTCGAGTGGGCACTATAGTTAGCTGTAAATTTAGAAATAAGTATAAATGTAACAGACAGAAAGAGAGAGAAGAAAATATTGTTTAGATGGATAATACATTTAAAAGTGTGTACTTCAATTGGACGAAAATAGCGGCAAATTTGTATACTAATGCGGCTGGAGCTCAGCGCTAGACAACGAGAAATAAGGAACCCTCAAAAGGGGGTTGGGGCCCTTAAATTGGTGAAAAACTGGACGCATGTAGTAAGATCAAAAGGGACACGATCCATTTTGGCCTCTGTTAATATAATAGTCCTTTTATTAGATTTATATTTAATATTAAATTTACTTTTGTGGGACTGCATCTGTAACTGATATATTTATCTGATTTTTCTGGCTCGATAAGCATCTTGTTAAAGATGATGCGACGGTGTTGAAAATTATTGCTTAGGTTCAGTGTTCGACTATGGTCGTATCTCACACACACATAAACATACATATTTATATATACACATATAATTCAAGAACTCTACTGAATTATGTGAATTATTTGTTACTTTTGGAAATTCCATAGAATGTATTATGGCTTGGTTAGTATTATGAAGGGAGTGAAATAGAAATATAATGAATATATAAATAAAATAAATACAGAATTAGAATGTAATTGAATAAGTTATTTGATTGTTGATATATATAAGGAATGAAAAAGAAATAAAATTATTATTTCCATAATTAGCAAATGAAAATGAATATATGAATATTTTAATTTATTTATAATGACAAAATTATCATTATGAATATAAATTTTTATATAATTATGCATTAAAAATTCAATAGATACTTATACTTTTTAACACTTAAATTGCTGAAAAAGAAACAAATTCTATTAATTACAAAAGACTTTCACACAAATTTTTTTTTTTTGTTTATTTCGTCCATTGACAACATAAATAATTACATATATGTTTTTTTATAAAAAATTGTTGATAAATAATAGAGAGTAAAGATGAAAAAGTCGTATAGTTCAAAAAATTTTGAGAGACAAACATTAAAATAATAAGTTAAAAAAAGAAAAAAAAAAGAAAATAATAAAATGTTTTAATTAAGAATAATTATATGAATTTATAATGTACAGTTAAAAGGCTTAGCATAATAATATAAAAATGGATATATAGTAAAGAAAAAAAAATAATGATATATCAGTAATTATACTTAAGCATGCTTTGTCTTTTTAGTCAAAGTTTATCACGTAAATTTACTACTAATTAATAGTGAACTGTGTAACCAAATTAACTCTAAATTTTTAATAATACAATATAGACACAAGTAGTATGGAAAAATTAATATTAAGCATGGCTTGTATGGATGCAAATTGTGTTGAAAAGAAAGGTTAGTGTGAATATTTAAATAGTGTAAAAGTAGAAAAAAAAAAAGAAAAAAAATGTTATCGTGATGCGATGCGATGGTATATTTAAAAATGAATATTTTTATAGAATAAAAATCTTAAAAATTTAACATTCAAACACGGTATGTATAAAAATGAAATTTCTATAACATTAAACTTATCAAAATACGAGATTTAATACTTCAAAGTGATGCATAAATAATAAAACTAGAAATTTTCACACGTGGCATGAAATGGCAGGTTTAACGTAATAATTAGGCCTTTGAACCCCACATTCCCACTTTTCCTATACATTGTTATCCTTAATTAATCTTGTTCTATGTCCAGTTAGAAGTGAACCAATCAACAACTTTTTACTTAAGTTTTTAATTTCTTGACACAGCGGTATGAATAAACAAAATTAATTGATTCGATTTCAATTAAGTTCAAAAATTTTTTAAATTTAATTATATTTAAATTTTAAATATTTTTACTATTTAATTTATATTTGAACTCGAGTTAAAACTCTATAAAATAATTGAGTTAGTTCGAATAATAGTTCCCTTATTTAGAATTATGTTAGCATTATTTATTGTAATTTTGGGTTAAAAGTGTCATACACATTTTTTTTTTTAGTCACGAAACATTTACCATTGCATAGATCATATGATAATAATAAAAATATTATGAAAAATCAAAGCTTTATTTGTTACCGTATTCTCAAGTATTTATGTCCATTCAAATTTTTACAAATTAAAAACCTTATTTTATGAATTTTTATTTAAATTTGAATTTATTTTTTTATATATATTACTAACTATTTATTCTTAGTTCATTACATTTATACGTACATGTACATTCACATTCATATATATATATATATATATATATTTAATATGTTTTATACACATGCATGTATGTACATATATATATATATATATATATAAACACGCAGATCCAAATCTCTCTCTCTCATGTCTTATCATCAAACGTAAATTTTTCACTCGTCAAAATCTTCTCCATTTTTATCCCTACCCAAATTGGAAACGAAATTAGCCAAAAGTATGGTTCAAAGAAAAAAAAATACAAAATAAGCTTACATCTCTCTCTCTCTCTCTCTCTCTAGCATATCTTGTTGCACGACTCTTTATACTCTTCGAAAGCCAAAACTTTCTCTTGCCCCAAATGTGCTGTTCTGTCCGCCGAAGGGTCCTGAGAGAGCAGCCATTTAATTATAAGGGCCAAGGAACCAAATCCATTTTAAAACTTCAAAATCAAATGTCTTTAATCTAAATATAAAAAAAGTCAGATTTTCAGGAACTATCCATTAATTAATCTTGATGGCTATGTTTGGAAGTGTGGTTTTTTGGTGAAATATAATGTTTTGTGTGAGTAGTAATATATTTGATAACGTGATTTTAATATTTTAAAATTTTTTATTTATTTAAATATATGTATAAAATATATAATAATAATTAGATGATGTGATAGTATATAAAATAATAATTAATTTATATGTTATAAATATATAAATATGCATATATATATATATATGTGTGCGGGGTATTAATTTGATTAAAAATAGTTGTAATAATAAAATAATAATTGTTAGTTAGAAAAAAAAATTTAAATTTAAAATTAAATAAAAAAATTTATTTAATAATAAATTTGATAATATGTGTTTGATGATACGTTGAACGTTGAAAATGAGTTCCAAACCATTGCTTTCCAGATAACCATGAATATCTGATTAACAAAAAGTAGAGTCCCACGGAAGTCTTACGGTAATCTTAGGTGTCATTAGATCAGAAGTTGGCCCTCCAAGGAACCAGGTGCCGCAGGCCAGGGACCCTTCCAAGTTCCGATAAGATTGGAATTTTCATAATTCATTCTTATCATCTACACCAAAAGTTTAACCCCAACACCTTCAATTAAGTGATATGGAGTTTAGAGGATTTTACACACAAAGAAAAAAGGGTTGTGTCGATGCAATGGAAGAACCCAAGATCATATATCTTCATCAATGTTTTCATTATTGAAGTAGGAGAGTAGAAGGTCATGTAAATCAACTCGCAATAATGGCAGCATATTAAGTGGGGGATTCAATTCCCCTAGACTTGGATCATCAGGATCACAATGTTAAAAGAATTCCACATTGATTATCAATATTGTTTTTAGTATTTCTCTTTGAATAGTCGTGAACGAAAACTATACGATATATTTGTAGTTTCGTGGAAAAAGTGTCAAATTTTGGAATTTCGGCTTTCTAGGGATTTTGATGGAAGGAGCCACCGAGCCCAGTTATCGTGGAAAATGGTGAATGATGTATCATTCACTAATGGTGACTGATGGATTACCAGATAAACCCTAGGAGAACATCAGCCTGATTGTTAGCTGTGTACATACTTTCTAAAAACTAGATTAAAAATCTAATCTTGATTATTTCCAAAAAAAGAGCAATAAAATCTTGATTAATTTTCTTGAGGTGTCAGCAATCATAGCTCGATGGCCTGTATTTTGCGAAGAAATCAGCTGTTCGAATTGAAACAAATCTATGGTTATCCGTCACTATAGCTGGATGAATAGAAATGCCAAGAAAGCAGACAAAAGCCAAAAACACCTCAATTATTCGAGTCTAACAGTCATTACTCATTAGACGCAGACCAAAGCAAGAAGGTAAAAGTGAAAAGTTGCACAAACAAGGAAGAAAGGAATCAATGGCAAAACATTCATTTTCCCCTCCTTTTTTTCCCTTTTTCTACACATAACCAGCAAGAAAAAAGAGGGAAATCTTGTGCCAAAGATTAACGAAACCTCGCCGGAATAGTTTCCGGGGAACAAAATTAACAGAAGGTTTTACTTCTTCTTCTCCACTCCATCATTTAATTAAACAAGTTGAGAAGGGTCGGCTGATCTCCACAAGTTGTCGTCACAGATTCCTCGGAGTTCATTGACGGGCTTCCCAGTCGCCGCTTCTCAGACAAAGGGTTGCTTAATTTGCCGTGGAAATCAGGCGTCAGGCTGAGATCGAGATCAGATAATTGCATGACCTTTGCCGGCTCTTCCGGCAAACGGCGACGTTTCAGCGCCTTGGGTGCTGAACTCAGACTCAGACCAGGATCTTGGAACTTGAACATGTCAGTGCACTCATAAGCGTCATCGGGGTCCGATGCACCGCCCAGGAGCTCCGGGATTGGCCTCAACTTGGCGCCCTGGAGCACGCTCTCCACCGCCGCCCGGCAGACGTGCCAGTTGCCGGTCCAGAGAAGCCCTACGGCCCCATTCACGGGGTTCACTGTTCTTCCGGCCGCTTCAAACAATAGGGACTGGAAAAGAGCTGCACACAAATCAATAAGCCTAATTGCTTTAGTTTCAGGTTTCAAATGATAAGATCGTAGCACGAGGCAACAAAAAATGAGATCCATTCTAATAAAATACCGACCAGGCCTCTGCCCATCCGGGACGGCGGAGATGAATGACATGAGGCCGGCGCGGCCGAAGAACTTGGCAACGAAGACAGTGGCGTGGCCCTGTGCTTCGGCGCTTTCAATCCACTGCAAACAAGGCCTCAGAACACACGTATCGCTGCAGCCCTTTCTAAGAACCCGGCATCCATTGCAACTCATCTCTCGTGAAATTTCCACTCTTTCCGATGTCAAACAAGCACTATTTTCCTCCTGTTTACCAGAACACGAAGATTGCTTCACTGGAGAAAAAGATCAGATTGCTGGAAGAACCGTCTAGATGAGACAGAAAGAGGAAGAATACAAGAGGCGGTCAGGAGAAAGAATGGTGGATATATAAAGAGGAAGTGGAAACTTGGGGAAGGGAAAGGGTGTGGTTGAAGTTTACCAGAGTTGGGTTAGGTGAGTTGTGGCCATTTGGGGGAATGGTGGTGGTCGTCGTGGTGGTGGGCCGTGGGTGGGTGGACGTATGAACGCGAGAGAGAGAGAGAGAGAGAGTGGTGGGTGCGTTATTTGGTTAGATTCCAAAGTACAGGCGATAGCGGCTCCTAGTTTCCGCGGATGGCTGTCTCTCGACCGTTGGATTCTTTACAACTTTATGGATGGCCTATCACTTTTATTTTATAATATTCCCACACAAAATTACACTACTAGCCTACTAATCTTCTCAATTATTATATCTTTACTATGACGGTGAAAATTTTATTGCAAAATGTAGTCATGCATCATGGTGCCAGAAAAAAAAAAGTGCATTTACCTTAAAACTTATTGGTGCACACACACACACACACACATATATAATTGATCAAAATACTACAAAACGGTGTATATCTATGTGTCCAATTATGTATTTAAATTATTAATTTTATAAATCTACTACAAAAGAAAAAGTAGTTATTATAGGGATCCTCTGGCTGAAAAGACCAATTGTTTGTGTTTGCTCAATCCCTATTCATTCAAATTTAAAGTATAGATAATGCGTATACCTATAAATTTCTATTTTTATCGTATAATTATTTACATAGTACAAGTATTTATTTTGTAATTTATCCTGAAAATGCTTTGTGTACGTATAATATTATTAAGAAATTATATAGTTTTATGAATGACATAAAATTTAAAATTAGTATTTTATAATAATTTTAGTAATAAAAATAAATTATTGACATATTAAAATTGTATTTAAAATTTATATAAAATAAGAGAAAAATTGAGACAAATAAAAATACGAAGAATAAAATAAAGCAGATCTTAGTTGAAAATGAAGTAAAAAGAAAAATATAAAAATATGAAGAAAAATAAATTAAAAAGAAGGAATAACCATAGAAAGTCAATTAACAATTGAAATATTAATATGGTTATCAACCACCACCACCTTTTAATATAATAATACAGCCTTTACTTGTTTTGTATTTATGCAACCTCTAAAAACACACTTGATTATTATTATTCTTCTTTAATCTCTTTCTCTCTTACATATATATAATTCTTGATGCAAAAACACACATCAAAATTTAAAAACAAACAAAGTTATACACACTATTGATTGTAGATAAATTAATTAAATTTTAGCTGATAAATAAAAACAGTTCAATTTAGAGACTAAAGTAAATGAAAGAGAAATAAACACTTTAAAATAGAGGTGGAGGAAATAAAAGGGAAAGAAATTGTAAGAGATAAACAGAGACGGGATAATTATCCATATACCTCCACTGTCTTTGCTAGACATCTTTACTATCTTTATTATTATATAAGAATGCATGGGTCTGGTAGAGAAATTACCTTAACAATTTAAGTAGAATTACAATTTTATCTATTAAAAACCTTCACTATTCACGACAAGTGTCACTAATTCATGTACCATGTTTACAATTATAAATTGAAAAGCTCTCTCTCTGCTTCTTGTCCAACATTTTTGCCCCACGAAATTTATGATTCAACCGACTAGACTTCATTGGACATGGAGTCGGCACCGTAGTGTAAATTGTTTTTGGTTTTAGTTACGTGTTATTGATTGCGGTCAGTGGAAATTATTGCTCTAAAGTTATGGTTTAGTCTTTGTTTTTGTCATAAATTTCTTTCTTTTGTGGTTCTAAATTTATTTATTTTTAGTTTTTTTGATCATTGATGCTGCTTTTATTTGTTGGATTATTAAGTGATCAGTACTTATTCTAAATTCCCAGTGTTTGAATTGTCTTGCCTTCCAGTGGAAGGCCTTACATGTACTTATTCTATATTTTGGGGTTCTTGGATTATTGAGTGGTCGGTACTTTCTGCAGTTAAAGGTTTCGTTCTGATCCTTGTTCCAGCCCAACACAAGTTTCATGCTTGATCTCGACATACAAGTTCCTACGGCTTTTGATTCATTTGCGGTGGCCAAGGACTGCTGGGATTGTTGGAATTGATTCAGAATTGGTACGTGAAGTATTTTCATAAAAAAAAAAAAAAATGAGTATTGGTAGAATATTTTATGTAAGATGTAGATTTTTAAAATTGGATATTTACTGTATAACTAGATTCTTGGGGTGCACTCTACATATTATTTTTATTTATTTTCTAATTTCTATGATTTCTTAATTAATGTTTTGTGTTAGGTTAAATTATTACTTTATTTGGACTAGAGTTTTGGGAATACATATATGAGTTTGCATAAAGTTTGGCTGTGGAACAAAATCAGTTGTCTAACATCTTTTTTTCTTTTTCTTTTGTAATAGTGTTACACCTTACTTAGTTGTTTTTAGCAATATAAAGTTTGTTCTTTTGATAGGATTCTTTTATCTTTCTTAACTTTATGTAATTTCATTTTATGTTAGTTTGTTTCTTGCAACTTTTCACATATTGTACCCACTATAAAATTAATATTACACTTCCAAAAATTTTAATATTGTGGTATTAAAGCCATACTGATCTTAGACTTGGCAAACTCTATAACAAATTTTGGTCAACCCTTTTTGCCAATTTTCAAAGGAGCTAATTCTGAATTTTAAAGCATTAAGATGGAGTCAATGCTCAAGTCTCAAAAGTTATGAAATTTGGTGAAGAATGGCTACGACAAAAGTAATGAGTGGGGTTGATTAAAGGAAAATATGAGAAGAGATGCAAAGGTTTTGTTTTTGTATTCAATAAACCTTGCACAATCGATCTTCTCCAAAATTGTAGGTACCTCTACAGCAAACAAGGCCTGGACTATGTTGAGGTTGGCATACCATAGATCATCTATCGTGGTGATGATAAAGATATAGGCACTTAATCATAAATTTCAAAATCTCCACATGAAGGATGGAGAATTGGTACAGGAATTTTTGACAAAGATAAAAGAAGTTGTCAACCAAATACGGTTATATGGAGAGAATGTCTTCGAGTATACCGTTGTGATTAAGGTATTACACAGTTTTTCTCCTAAATTTGATCATACTATTACTACAATTAAAGAGTCAAAGGATTTGACAAATTATTCCTTTGATGAATGATGAGGTCTTTGCAATTTCATGAAGTAAGGATTAATAGGATTAAGGAGAAGGTTGAAGAAAATACATTTCAAGCAAATAGAGAAGAGTCTAAAGAAGATGATCAAAGCGAATAGCATGGAAGAGGTAGAGGTAAGAATAGTTACAACAGCAAAGGTAGTGGTAGAAGTTCAGATCAAAAATCGAACAAGAAAGTCCAATACTTCAAGTGCAAAAAGTATGGACACATTAAAGCTTATTGTTGGTATAGAAACAAGCAAGCCAATTATGTGAAAGAGATAAGTGAAGAGTGTAGGCTGTTTATGGCCTATGATGAAGAGATGTAAGAAAAAGATAAAGAATTGGTAGTTATCTAGACAAACCAAGGTAAATCGTGTTTTCTCTATGATAATATTTTTTATCAGTGTACAGGTTGGAATTAGCAAAACGGGAGAGAAGTTCACTTCAAGAAACTTGGAATGAGGAAAACATCATTATATCGCAAGAGGAACCGCGACCGCAGGAAATAGAACTATTATAATATGACAAGTCCCTTCAATTGCAAACTCAAATGTGGAATTTCCAGAATAATCCATAGCCGAGTTCGTGACTATAACAGATAGCACTGCGATCGCCAAAAGAAGTGCTGCGATCGCGAGACCAATAGTCAAAATTCCAGTATGCTTCAAGAATAGATGCGCGAAGCGTGACTGCACCAGGAGGAGTTGCTATTGCCAACAGAGACTTTGTAAGTGAGATGAATAGCAGTAGACTACTCATCTTGATGATTTTGATAGTGATACTCCTTTAAGATGATTCAAATTACTCCTAGAAATCTATAAGGTGGATGAATATGCATTTTTGACCCATGATTGATCTTATTTTAAGGAAGCAAAAGGTAAGAAAGAATGAGAGGATGTAATAAAAGAGGAACTAGCATATATTGAAAAGAATATAACTTGGAAGCTATGTGATTCTACTTAAGGTAAGAATATTATTGGACCTTGCATTACGGCATATATACAAGAAAAACCAAGTTTAGAAAAAGTGCATGAAGTGGCTAATGAGACATTGATTGTACATATTAAAATTGAAGGTGTTATGGATTGTGTCAATAAGTCTTTCAAAAATATTTTGAATGATGATTTGTATTATAAAAGTGATGATGTTATATTTCCTAAAGTTAAATGAAAGTATAAGTCTTGAGTATTACATTATATAGGATGATCAAGAAAATAGCAATTGGAGACAGGCTAATGATGACAACCAAATTCCACCATGGAAGAATGAGTTTACCAAATTTTTGGAAGTTAGAGATTAGTATATGACATATATGTTAATGTGAAAGTACTGTTTGGATAACAAAATTTTGAACCAAAGTAGAGTGTTGGAATTGATTCAAAATTAGTGAATGAATTATTTTTATAAAAAAGGGAATCTTGGTAGTTAAGAATATTTCATGTAACATAGAAATTTTTGAAGGATAGTTATATGGATGGCACTCAACATATTATTTTAATTTATTTCTTAATTTTTATGATTCCTTAATTAATACTTGGTTTTAAATTAAGTTATTACCTTATTTAGGTTAAGGTTTTGGTAGTGTGTGTGTGTGTGTGTGTGTGCATATATATATATATATATATAAGTTTGCATAGGGTTTGGCCGTAGAACAGAATCATCACCCAACACACTTTTTTTTTCCTCTTATAATAGCATTATACCTTGTTTGGTTGTATTTTTAGTTTCTAATAATATAAAATTTATTCTTTTGTCACAATTCTTTCATCTTACTTAGCTTTATGTAATTTTATCTATCTTAGTTAATTTCTTGTAACTCCTCACACATTATACCTACTACAAAATCAATACTGCACTTCCAAAAATTCCAATGAAGTTGCCCATGAGCCAAGGAGTATGTGCAAATATGCATACAGCAGGGGAATGGCAAGAAAAGCTTGACGCCAATGCACAGGCCGACAAAGAAATTCGGCTATGAGAAAATTCACAAATATCTCAAGAAAGAGTGCTTCAACTGCAAGGCGATCAGTGTAAGCGTAAGCATGTCCCCCAGTTCCTCATCAATGCTAGCCTAGCATTGTGAAGAAGGACTAGGTCAAGATTCAGGTTTCTAAGGAACTCGTGGCAAGCAATATCATTGACTGGGTGTGGTGTATGGAGTAGATTATTGATTCCTGTGAGTGGTTTTCCAAAAATAGATGGTGTTCCAGTGTTGTATTGAATTGTGGTGTTTGGAGAAGATTATTGTATTCATGAGTGGTCTTTAAGAACAATTCTTCTGTTTGTTTTAGATTTTATGTTGACCTCTTGAGGATTTCATGGGTATCCCCTGAATTGTGATTGTGTTTCTTATTTCAGTAATAAAAATGAAGAAGTCATTTGAGCCAGCCGCTCTCCTCCTGTGCATCTTTTTGGGTCATTATTGTGGTTATTGTGAATGTTTCATGGGGGTGTGTGATATGAAAGGTGGATACTTGAAACTAAAACTATGTGGAAAAACTTAAAACGGAAGAACAATTTGGCTAGCTATTGGCATTAAGATCAAAAGCCAAAAATTATTCAAATATCATGATGGCCATCAATATTTGGAACTTTGATCGCCTCACATTTTTAAGTAAATTAAGAAAAGAAGTTGCCTAAAAAATCAAAAGCCTTATACATCACACCGTTACAAATAAAACAAATAATAAATTTGTTTATTTGGATGAATTACTATATTACTTAAATATTAAGGAGCATTATTTCACACCTAAGTAGCCAGTTGCATTGTAAATCATTCACTGAGTATATAATAATATTATAAAAAGGAGAGGTGATTAAAAATACATTTTAATAAATTCAATTTGAACAACGTAATGTGTATTTAAGAAAAACATAAAAATACAGAGAAAGAAGAAAGAAGAATATTGATAATAGTGATTTACTCTTACTTGCCTTTTGGAGTTGACCTAAGGTTGTTTGGGTGAGTTTATAAGTTATTTGGAATATCTCGTATCATGTTTGGAAATTTATAAATTTCTTATAAGTGTTTGATAATTTCTAAGTAAAAAATCATATAAGCTTAAAAAATAAAATGTTTGAAATTGATAAATTCTTTAAAAATAAATTAATTATTTCTAATTTATTTTTGACCATCTTATAAATTACTTCAATTCATATGTCAAAATGATATAAAATCATTAAATTATATTTTTTTAATAATATTTAGTATATTTTTATCATTATTACATCAAAAATATTATAATAATCTACACTTATAAATTTTAACAAAATCTAATAAAATAATCGTATTATTTTTATTCAAACACTTTATCAATTGATTTTTAAAATATAATTTATGAATTTATAAACTCTAAAAATATTTTATTATATATTACATGATATGATTTCATGAGTTATTTAAAATAATCTTAGCTAAACACCCTCTTCAATATTATTTGATATGGATCTTCCCAGAATGCCATGATCCAGCCCAAGATAACGCCTCTCCAAGGGGACTAGGCCTCTACTTCATACAGTTCAAAGCAATACTCATGACCCTTACTTTTTTTAATTGATAAAAAATATGCTCTTGTTTCTAGTGTCCCATTACTTTCAATACAACGATTTCAAATTTGATGTATTTTCATCTTATTTCTGCCTTAATTTTTATTTGTTTTATTTACTTTCATCAATTTTAATTTAATATACTTTTTTCAAAATTGCTTAATTTATTATAATTTTATAAATTTCATGAATAATACAAAGTTTATATTTTAAAAAGATATTTTTATTTTTATTTACAGACACGCAGATTGAATGCTCTTCAGTTTTAATTTATTTTATTCTTTCTTTTTATTTTCTCTTTCGGTTTTAAACTTTTTATTTTTTTTTCCCCTTATATCACGTTTTTTTATATATTTATTTTTTCTCCCTTTTTTTTTTTTCCTTACGTGTCCATGCTCAAAGTTAGGATAACATCAAAATTTCTTGTCCGAGGAAAACATAAGAAATGGTCAAATGGCGACCAAGCAACAAAGTAATGCTTTGAACAGGGAAAATTATTTCCGGCTGTGGGCACAAAAAGCGGGCACCAAAGTTTTCCTTGCAGGAATTTCGGTAGATTTGAAATACTAAGAATGAGCTCTTATGGTGCTCGAGTGGTCGTGCCCACAGATGCCCACGGGGACAAAAGCTTCTCCGCCATACCTCCGGGGGCCGATGTCCCGGCCCCAGAACTTTTCAGGGTTGAAATGGTGGATTTCAGCGGCGCAAAAGAGTACACTGCTGAAGATATCCAAGTTTGCAGATCCGTCTATTGTGAATTAATTAATTTCTCATGCATTTGATTTCATGTTTAATTGGGCTGACGAGTACCAAGTTAATCGAGGCTTTATTTTATTTTTTCAGTTATCGCTCTGCAAGAAACCAAAAGTTGTACAACTCCCTTGTCGTCCAATGGCGACATGCCACCCTCATGTTTTGGCATTAGGTTAATTGGAGTGTTAATTGACAACATGGGGACCATTGGAAAAGGCGCCTCTCCATTTGTCTGCTAGTAAACTTGTCCCAATCCGATTTTTCATCCTCTGGAGAAATAATCATGGTAAGATAAACGCCACTTGATGCACAACAATCTGTAAATCATCTGATCTGATGGCCCCTCCCACTCCAAGGTTGATAGTTCCCATAGACCTGAAGAAGAAGCCATGGCAGCAGAAGCTGCCACTTCACAACCGGTGGCACCCGGAGATACCTCCAGTGGCGGAGGTCAAAACCGGCGAGCTGTTCAGGGTGGAGATGGTAGACTGGACCGGAGGGGCCATTACTGATGATAACTCCGCACTTGATGTGAAAAACATTGACTTATCAACTGTAAGTGATGCAACGGACTTGCCTTAAAGGGATAACTTATTTATCTGAAATTCAAAATTCAAGAATCTGATGTAATCTGGTACTAGGAGTGTCACAAATTTAGCTGTAACAACTGACTAATGAGGTCTATCAATATTCTGTTAGGTTCATTACCTAAGTGGACCGATTAGAGTGGTTGATGGGGATGGGAATCCGGCCAAGTCCGGCGATCTTCTTGCTGTTGAGATATGCAATTTGGGTCCTCTGCCTGGAGATGAGTGGGGTTTCACCGCAATTTTTGACAGGGAGAATGGAGGTGGATTTCTCACCGACCACTTCCCTAATGCAACCAAAGCTACCTGGTATTTCGAAGGAATCTATGCCTACTCTCCTCATATTCCTGGTAAAATTTAGCACGCTTTCTTAGTTCAGGAACAAAAATAGAGTAAATAGCTCATAACTGGCGACTCCTAATCCTATACGTATTGATCAAGGGCATACAAACATTTGACAGGGGTAAGATTTCCCGGTTTGACACACCCCGGGATAGTTGGAACAGCACCTTCGACGGAACTGCTGAATATATGGAATTTGAGGGAAACAAGGCTAGAAGAAACTGGTCTTCAGTCTCTCAAATTGTGTGAGGTATTGCATTCTCGGCCACTGGCGAATCTTCCATCAACAAAAGGCTGCCTTCTTGGCAAGGTATGAAACCTGGAATTACAAGCAAAATCGATCATATAAATGTATGTTCAATTTCACCAAAGCAGTTGTTTCTAATATTTATGTTTCAAGAGTTGGACTTAACCTATGATTCTATTGGTGAAACGTGGAATCTTTTTCCCTATGTTTTGTGACGTTTGTAGATTAAGGAAGGAACTCCTGAATGGGAAAGAATAGCTAATAAGGCTGCAAGGACAATTCCTGGAAGAGAGAATGGAGGGAACTGTGACATAAAAAATCTCAGCAGCGGCTCAAAAGTATACCTCCCTGTGTTTGTGGAAGGAGCAAATCTTAGTACTGGAGATATGCATTTTTCACAAGGTGATGGAGAAGTTGCATTCTGTGGAGCAATCGAGATGAGTGGCTTTCTGGAGCTCAAGTGAGTTTCACATCTTATTGTCCCTATTGTTACAAGAGTGAAATACATAGTTGGATAGCATCCAAGTACCAACTAGCAGCTGACATAGAATTCAACTAAATTAGATATATATAGTTCATCTCATATGAAGCCTTAAAATTCACTACTCACTAGGTGTGAGATCATAAGGGATGGAATGAAAAAGTACCTCACGCCAATGGGGCCAACTCTTTTACATGTGAATCCAATATTCGAGATTGGGCCAGTGGAGCCAAGATTCTCCGAATGGTTAGTGTTTGAGGGCATTAGTGTTGACGAGAGTGGACGGCAACATTTCCTCGATGCCAGTATTGCTTATAAGCGTGCAGTGCTTAACGCGATTGACTACCTCTCCCGATTTGGATACTCTAAAGAACAGGTCTGAAATCCCTCTCTCTGTCTCTTCTCGAAGAATCCTTCTGGTACTTCAAAAAAGATTTAGTAACAGCCTGAGTGGGACACTGTTCAATCAGGTCTATCTTCTACTGTCGTGCTGCCCTTGTGAAGGAAGGATTTCAGGAATAGTGGATGCCCCGAATGCTGTTGCCACCCTTGCAATTCCTACTGCTATATTTGACCAGGTATTGTAATTATGCCTAATTCTTAGCGTAGTCTGTAGTGTTAACAAAAAAAAGTAAATGTCAACCATAACTGAAACTTGTAGCCTCAAAGTTTTCCCTCAAGAGGCATCAAATCGCATAGTCCACAACAGATGATCATTGCCTATTATTATAGTTAAATGAATCGAATAAAAAACATGGGATAGGAAGACAACCAGCTATTTCTGGTGCATTTTACAATCTGCTCATCCGTCTTGTGTTTGATTTAGAGAACTAATTTTTGATAAACAACACAACAGTCAGACCGATAAAAACCAACAATTTAGAATCCCCTTTCAGTTTATAAAACGAAGACTTTGGCATTTTCATTCAGAGTTATATCTGTGTGCAGGATATTCGTCCCAACGCCACCAGTGTCCCAACAGGACCCAAGCTTGTGACGCATCCACGTCTCCCACAGTGCAGTTATGATGGAAATCTGCCTACCACCAAAAACCCCTGTGCTACAAACTGACCGCCTTGAGCAGTACAGTCACAGCTGGACCATCATGAAGACAAGAACAAATGATATTAGTTGTTAAAATATGATAGTACAACAAATAAGAGAAAATCAAAGAGAAACAAACTCCGGCGGTCGCCAAGCGAAGTGCATGGTTAGCAGTAGATGGCTTAATCTTATCCACCAAGGCAAACAAGGCTTGCATGCGATTGCTCTTTATGATCAGAATGCTTCTTGTGTTATGAACACTTGTTGGAGAGTTCTCTAATTTGTTTTTTTTAATCATAACCAATATTTTTAAAACCAGGTCAATGGTAAAATCAAATAGCATATCAATTTCCTGGTTTAATCTATCTAACTGATTCAATCGAAACTAAAAACCACTGAATTTAATTAATGATATTGATTTATATGAAATTTTTGTAATCCTTGTTGTTGAAGGATTTTTTGTATTTCTTGGTCTTATTTTGATGACTATTCCCTTGACAACTGGAATGGGTTAATTTTACCTTTTATCTTTTAATTTCTTCTTTGTTTCCTTTATCTTTTATTATTTTCCTTTAATTTTTGTAATTACCTAATCCATTGTAGTTTTTATATGACTGTTAAAGTAATAACTAATATATTTTGGAGAAAGAAGAAATAAGCACGGAAAAAAATGATCAATTTAACCTCTATGCACCAAATAAGTTTACATAATTCTGCGGTAAAAATGTATGCTTCAAATTAATAAACAAATTTAAATTTTAAATACACAAAAAATAGAAGAATGTAAAAATAAATTTTAAAAAGCAATATATAGCATGTTTAGTAGAGTAAATCTATTTTTGAATACAGAGAAAACTAGGAATTGGCTTTTTAATGCGTAAAGTTATATTTTGGTCCAGAATTCTATCTCGTTTAAGTTTCATCCTTTTTTTCTTTGTTCTAATTTATATTGTTTAAAGGTGTCTAAAACTAAGGGATTTATTAGGTAAATTTTAAAATTTTAATTGAACATCAAGGCATTACGTTCTACTTTGATCCCAAACTTTCCGTTCTCCCACCTTTCCTTCTTTGGGATTAATTTCAATATTTCTTTACTGTAACACACAATCAATGAGTTTAATTAGGTAAATTTAATATTTATACTAATGTAGGAAGGGTAGACAGTAACCACTTTTATCTTTAAAGTTAAATTACTAAAATATCCTCATTTCATTTCTATGCTTATTTCTTTTATCTCTCTTTTTTATATTTTATATTTTTATTTTTTTTACTTATTATTATTTTAGTATCTACTCATTCTCTTTCTAGACAAATTGTCTAACATAATTTTCATTTTTGATAATTTATTCTTATTATTAAAAATTTTAATTTATACTATATAGAATGTAGAAAGAGTGAATAGTATTCACATTTACCTTCAAACGGAGATGGCTCTTTTCTCTTTTTATTTCTTCTTCCTCTCTTGTACTTTATCTTTTTATTTTTTTTACCTTTTCTTTTGTCATTCTCTTTTTATACAAATTGTCTAACATAATTTTTATGTTTGATAGTTTATTCTTATTATTAAAATTTTTCGTTTATATTTTGTTATCATTAATAAAAATTATCGAACACATATAAAATAAAAAAGTTTTTGAAAATAATAAATTATAAAATATAACATATATGTAGTATATTTTAACATGTTTATATAATAAAAATGAAGTTTTTGTATAATAAAAATATTATATTTCGAATTAAAATGTACACAAATCAAGTGTACAGTTGTAGCTAGTAAAAAATTAAATATTAACTAACGGTGTACTTTTAAATTAAAAAAATTTAAAAATTCTGATAATTTAGAATTTTGGTCGAAATTGAGTGATTCCCTGACTATAATATGTGTAGATATATTATTACCAAACATCTTATTTAGGATCATGTTTCAAATTTTAGTCATCGGTGACTTGCTTGATAATTAATATAATTGATACTGATGTCAATAATATCCATAATTAATTCAATTTAAAAATGTCTTCGGGTAAGTTTGTTTTTCTTTTTCTACTCAAAAAATATAAACTATAATTATTATATTTTTTAATTTTATTTTACTTTTACATATTTTTTTTAAAAAATATACTTAAAAAATACATGCCAAAAAATCCAAACAAACATAACCTCCATTATTTTGTGAGATAATTTCTTACGATTTGCGAGTGCCTCACATCATATAATGCAATTAATTGTTGATTTCAGACGGCACAAGCAGTGTGAGGATTGACCGCAGTAGGCCCGCCTGTCTCCGCATAAAACGGAAACCGGACGAATTCCTCTGTCCCAACTTATTATCCCGTGAATGTCCAAGTGAACTTGTGCGGCTGATAACTTCAAGTTCTTGCTGAGCCTTACTCAATGGTCGGAATCCGCTGATTTCTCCTGGGATTCAGCAGAGACTCGAGCTCGCAAAACGGATTAGGTAATTACAATAAAAACGCCTGATTCGAGGAACTCTTGACACGGGTCAGCCAGGAAATTCAGTCGATTCTACTTCCTGATTGCGGGAGATTTTTTTTGTTATTTTTGATTAGGGTTCGAAGGAAACCTTGATCAGTCGAAGGGCGTCACCGTCCAGGCCGGGTTGTGTGGTGGGAGGCTTCTTTTGATTCCATTTTCTTGGTCTGTAAGTTCCTTTCGTGCTTTATGTGCGCGGAGTTCTTGCAAATCGGCTTATTTCCTCTTTTTACGCGCTTTTCATTTTGTGAATCAGGGTTTGAATCGAGTTATATTTATAGAAGCTTGTAGATGAGTATGAATTTGTTATTGACGTTTCTTGTTTTGATATGATAAAGCAAATGAAATGTGCAGTGAAAAATTCATTCATGGGCTACATTCGCAACCAAAGTACTGAAGAAAAAGATTAATACGGTTAGGGTTAGTGCAGCTTTTAGTTATTAGCACGGCAGCCTCTCAACGTATGGTACTGATTAGGTGAAATTGCAATGTGGATTTTGGCCTACTGGTATGGCTCTTGGATTGCATTAGTTCTCTTTGATGCTACATTGACTTCTTTGTGAGTTTAATATTAACTACCATGCAGTGAAATGTCAACATTCTTATTAATAATTTACCACTTTCAATAGTGTGTTTTTTTTTTTGAAAAGCTAACAAGGTTCAAGAATTATTTTGAGTTAAAGGAAGGGGACGGGTGGAATCAACAGTGTGTTTTCTTAAAAAAACTATCAAGATTCATGAATAATTTTGAGTTAAAGGAAGGGGAAGGGTGGAAGAGAAATTTGCAGCTCTTGTGCATATGATATAATATTAACTGTTCAAATGAATGCTATTTTCATTCATTGATAATGAAGCGGGGAAGATGGAAATTTGGTTCTGAACAGTTTTTTTCTGACAAGTGTTCCCTTTTTGTTGGTCTTAAACTAGATTGCTGATGCTGTGAACCAAGCTAAGTTAGTACCCCAAGTATGTGATATTTGGGCTTTCGTCAATGAGATTGGAGGAATGATACTTCATAAGTAAAACCAGCTTCACTTTGGATGGAATCACGGATGCATCTTCATCTCCCCTTTCTTTTTAGTTATTCTAGTCTAAAGTAACCTGGTTAATTCATGGTTTTAGTGGCATATGTAGAATTTCTAATTTTCAAGAGCGTAATTTTGAGTAGAATTGAAGTCATTTTTTACCGTCTTCACGCACACACATGTTTTCTAATTCATGTAGACATATGGTATTTGCGTCAAATTACATTAACAGGCACCCTGGTTTGACAGGAAAGAAAATGTAGTTTAGTTTTCAGTTGTGGCAGAAACCTTTCTAAGAAAATTTTTGGTTGACTTTTAAATGCCCGAGGGATTAGACTAGAGACTGTTGCACTTGATCATAATTGCCTTTGAGTGGATTTTATTTACTCCTTTCCAGTATAGTAACAGTAATTGAACCAACTTCGACTGCAATTGACTTTAAGTGGATTTTATTTACTCCTTTCAAGTAAAAGAACATAGGAATTGAAACAGTTTTTCTTCCCTTTACAGGATGCCCCTTGAAGAATGCTGGAACCAACGGAACAAGCTTCTTCTAAGTTTCTTGATATTCTAAGTATGAGTTCTTATGGTGCTAGACTGATTGTGCCCATAGATTTGACGAAGAAGCCATGGGAACAAAAGCTTCCTCTCCACAACCGGTGGCACCCCTCCATACCTCCGGTGGCTGAGGTCCAGACTGGAGAACTTTTTAGGGTTGAGATGGTAGACTTCAGTGGAGGTTGCATAACAAAAGAGTATACTGCTGAAGATATCAAATTTGCAGATCCTTCTATTGTGAGTCTGTTAATTTCTTATGCATTTGCTTTCATGAATTATTTATCTGAAAATCAAAATTCAAGAGTATTACGTAATTTGATTCTATGAGTAGTCACCAATCTAGCTATAATAACCGGCTGGTGTGATCACTCCATTTTCTGTCAGGCTCATTACCTTAGTGGACCAATTAGAGTGGCTGACAGGGATGGGAATCCAGCCAAGCCTGGTGACCTTCTTGCTGTTGAGATATGCAACTTGGGTCCTCTGCCTGGAGATGAGTGGGGTTACACTGCAATTTTTGATAGGGAGAATGGGGGTGGATTTCTCACTGACCATTTCCCTAATGCAACCAAGGCTATATGGTATTTTGAAGGAATTTATGCCTACTCTCCTCATATTCCTGGTAAAATTTAGTAATCTTTCTTTATGAACAAAAATGGGCGAATGGCACATAATTTGCAACTCACAGATTGATCATCAACACGTGAACACTTGACAGGGGTAAGATTTCCGGGGTTGACACATCCTGGGGTAATTGGAACTGCACCTTCAATGGAACTGCTGAATATATGGAATGAAAGGGAAAGGGCAATTCAGGAAACTGGTCTTCAGTCTCTCAAATTGTGTGAGGTGTTGCATATGCGACCATTGGCGAATCTTCCATCACCGAAGGGCTGCCTTCTTGGCAAGGTATGAAACCTACAAACACAACCAAAATCAATCATATGAATTTATGTATTCACTTTCAGCAAACGCAATTGTTTCTAACGGTTGTGTTTGAAGAGGATTGAGTTCAAATTAGCCAATCATTCTATTGATGAAGCATGGAATCTCTTTCCCTGTGGTTTGTCGATTTTTGTAGATTAAGGAAGAAACTCCTGAATGGGAACGAATAGCTAACGAGGCTGCAAGGACAATTCCTGGAAGAGAAAATGGAGGAAACTGTGACATAAAAAACCTCAGCAGAGGTTCAAAAGTATACCTTCCAGTGTTTGTGGAAGGGGCAAATCTTAGTGCTGGAGATATGCATTTTTCACAAGGTGATGGTGAAGTGGCATTTTGTGGAGCAATCGAGATGAGTGGTTTTCTAGAGCTCAAGTAAGTTTCACATCTTATTGTCCCTATTGTTGCAAGAGTGAAATACATGGTTGGATAGCATCCAAGTACCAACTAGCAGCTGACATAGAATTCAACTAAATTAGGTATATATAGTTCATCTCATATCAAGCCTTAAAATTCACTACTTACTAGGTGTGAGATCATAAGGGATGGAATGAAAAAGTACCTCACGCCAATGGGGCCAACTCTTTTACATGTGAATCCAATATTCGAGATTGGGCCAGTGGAGCCAAGATTCTCCGAATGGTTAGTGTTTGAGGGCATTAGTGTTGACGAGAGTGGACGGCAACATTTCCTCGATGCCAGTATTGCTTATAAGCGTGCAGTGCTTAACGCGATTGACTACCTCTCCCGATTTGGATACTCTAAAGAACAGGTCTGAAATCCCTCTCTCTGTCTCTTCTCGAAGAATCCTTCTGGTACTTCAAAAAAGATGTAGTAACAGCCTGAGTGGGACACTGTTCAATCAGGTCTATCTTCTACTGTCGTGCTGCCCTTGTGAAGGAAGGATTTCAGGAATAGTGGATGCCCCGAATGCTGTTGCCACCCTTGCAATTCCTACTGCTATATTTGACCAGGTATTGTAATTATGCCTAATTCTTAGTGTAGTCTGTAGTGTTAACAAAAAAAATAAATGTCAACCATAACTGAAACTTGTAGCCTCAAAGTTTTCCCTCAAGAGGCATCAAATCGCATAGTCCACAACAGACGATCACTGCCTATTATTATAGTTAAATGAATCGAATGAAAAACATGGGATAGGAAGACAACCCGCTATTTCTGGTGCATTTTACAATCTGCTCATCCGTCTTGTGTTTGATTTAGAGAACTAATTTTTGATAAACAACACAACAGTCAGACCGATAAAAACCAACAATTTAGAATCCCCTTTCAGTTTATAAAACGAAGACTTTGGCATTTTCATTCAGAGTTATATCTGTGTGCAGGATATTCGTCCCAACGCCACCAGTGTCCCAACAGGACCCAAGCTTCTGACGCATCCACGTCTCCCGCAGTGCAGTTATGATGGAAACCTGCCTACCACCAAAAACCCCTGTGCTACAAACTGACCGCCTTGAGCAGTACAGTCACAGCTGGACCATCATGAAGACAAGAACAAATGATATTAGTTGTTAAAATATGATAGTACAACAAATAAGAGAAAATCAAAGAGAAACAAACTCCGAAGGTCTTCAAGCGAAGTGCATGGTTAGCAGTAGATGCCTTAGTCTTATCCACCAAGGTAAACAAGGCTTGCATGCGCTTGCTCTTTATGATCAGAATGCTTCTTGTGTTATGAACACTTGTTGGATCGGTCTCTAATTTGTATTTTTTAATCATAACCAATATTTTTAAAACCAGGTCAATGGTAAAATCAAATAGCATATCAATTTACTGGTTTAATCTATCTAACTGATTCAATCGAAACTAAAAACCACTGAATTTAATTAACGATATTGATATATACGAAATTTTTGTAATCCTTGTTGTTGAAGGATTTTTTGTATTTCTTGGTCTTATTTTGATGACTATTCCCTTAACAACTGGAATGGGTTAGTTTATTAGGATTGATATCAAATTGTTGATAGAATGTGTTCAATTCAATTTTGGTCTGTCTCATCTCTTTTTGGAGATATTTTTAGAGTTTCAAATTTTGACAAATTTTTAGACATTGTTGTATGATGCTAACAAGTTGGCCATAAATATAATTTTCATAGGCAATTGATTTGTGTGTCCTTGGTATCAAAGCCGGGGGGGGGGGGGGGGTAGAACTATAAACTATAAAATATTATTTTTTTGTGTTTATGATAGGATTTTGTTGCAGGTTAACCTTTGAATCCTGAGTTTATTTGCCCAAGAAGGTTTAGGGTGGTAAGACCCACATGTAAAGGCTGTAAGTCCTACAAGAATAGCTTGGGATTGTAGGGAAAGGTTGGTTGTTTGTGTCAAGATTGAGTCATAGATATGGAAGTGGTATTCTATAGATCTACTTTTTCAAACTCTATATCTAGTGCCTCTCAAGATTCCTCTAGAAGAGAGATAAACACTGAAAAAATTATAATAGAATATTTTGATAAAACAATTGATATTTGAAAAATTCTAGATATAAAAAAATACGAGATTTATGAAAAAATAAATATTTTTAGTTTCAAAAATGATTTTGTTATTAAAATTGAAGAAAGTGATATTCAGATCGATGGTGCATAGCTGTTGCATGAGTAGATTAAGTAGCCACGACATTTCGGTGGTTTGGAGCCCAACGTGTAACAGATTTGGATTTGAAAGAAACATTTAAATAGAAGGATTTTAAATTACTCTAAATAAAAAGAATTTCAGTTTAAAAAAAGAATATAATGATTTGAAATTTATTATTATCTAAATAAGTATAATAAATTTATTATTATCGATTTAAAATCTATTCCTTTAAATCTATTAATGCAAATGTAACCTTATAAAAATAGAAGTTCCTCATCAGAGGTAATCGAGATTGTGCTCCACATTATATAATTTTAATGTAAAATAATACCATTGAAAAAATTATTATTAATTCTGTGTTCTGGATTCTGATTTACTAAAAAGAAGGGACGTCATACATATTCAATTAAAATTTTAATTTAATTTTCAAAACTAATTAGCTTTGTTTAGATGCTAATTGTGTTGGTTACAAAAACTTAAAAATAATTAAAAAGTAAAAAAAAAAAGAGATAAAAAGAATTATTTTGTCATGTAAATATATTTGGAAAAACAAATGTTGGTGGAGGCATATTTGCATCCAAACCATATAATTTTATTCAGGAGTCATTGCTTAGTCGGTCTGGCCGTCAAACTATTCGATGGTGGACTTCAAATATAAAATCAATGGCCCATCAAACAAAGAGCAAAATTTTCTCATTCCAAACGAACAAAACCATGAAGAATGATGAGCTAACAGAAGAATTCAACAAAAGCGAGAGGTGTAAATACAAAGGGAAAGATTAAAGATTCAGAGGGTAATGGGAAGTGGAGACTCGTGAAAGAGATGAATGGATCATTCACAGTGCTTATCTCAGGCCAAGTCTTTTAATTAACACCCAGTAGTTAGGGCTTCAGATCACGTGGGCTGGCTCCTTCCCTTTTCTTAACCTCAATCAATAATATTAGCAACAAGATATTAAGTTGTAATAGCCAAGTTGTGATTAATTATGTAACTTTTGGCAGAAAAATAATTTTCACTAGTTTTAAGATGAAAAGGATTATATGTCTAAATAATTACAATTAGCAAAATATGTATATGTAAGGACAAAGTGATAATGAGACGAAAGGTTAGTGATGATATATCTTGTCATCGAATTCTCACAGTAGTGTACCACTCATCAATGTTATATATATTGTCAATACTAAAGCTATAGTTATTCAATGTGTATTAGCGTCTTGAATTGGATCATATAGCCAAATATGTCTAGCATACATCAATAAAGAATTAGGTTAGCATCTAAATAGTTTTTATTATATAAACATTAACAAATGGTCTTTTCTTCAATATGGCCCAGTGAAATGAAACTATATCGCTTTTATGCCATTTTCATCTCTCGATCCAATGTAATAATCATCACAAAACAATTATCCCTTAAATGATTCTAACTCTATTCAATTTACTCAAAATTACATTTTTATACCTTGTGGTATAGAAATGCACCATGCTTGACTTCCACAGATCATATGACCATCCACCATACATATGGATGCATGATGATATTTTCATGAGCATTAATTAGTTGGAGATGCAAGAAATGGGGTATTTTTTTAAAAAAAAAATATTCTATTTTAAGTTGTTTATTAAAAAAATGACCCAAGACTTGGGGTCTTTAAATTTTTGTTCCATTGCTGATAACTGGGATTCTGGCAACCACTTTGCTGAAATCTGAGTTCCCAGTCTTACACTTATTTTTTTAAAATAAAATATAAGTGCCGGAAACAAAGTTTCTGACACTTGTCCAAATTAAAAAAAAAAGAAGTTATTAATATGTTAGATAACATCAACTATCAGACATTAATTAAAAATATATATATAAGGGTTTCCAGCTTTGAGACGTGCATATTTTTTTTTTTAAAAGAAGTAGGATAAACGCGGCCTTCTTCCAAATTCAGGACTTTGCAGAATGAGAGAAAGGCTACCGCTGTCTTCCTCTTCGACAACCACTCCTCTCTTCAACATCACTACCTATCGTCACGCCTGCCATTGTTGCGAAGGCTTCCCTCAAATTTTTTATTGCAAAAGGCAAACCCAAAAAGAAATGGGAAGGTATGGGAATATGTACTGGATATGCATATCCAATGTTTTTGTCATTATTAATTTCCACACTGGGACTCGAGCTAGGTGTTCAGTGAATAATATGGTAATCTAGACGTAGAGAGTGAAGTTTCATGTGTTAAATTTGAAGTAATTTGAAAGGATTATCATCATTCATTTGTTAAATATTATTTTCAAATTCATTCCCATACTTCAGTTATGAAAGAAGCAGCGAACCGTATTCTTGTGGAGAAATCAAACATTAAGAAATAGTTTAAATATTTAATAAAATTGAGTATTCTATCCGTTATTATGTTATCTTGATATTTTTAACCGTGCCATTTCTATCTTTAGATTATACATAAATGTAAGTTATATGTTATGTTTCATTATGTTAAGTGTATGTATTTGTTCGTGTTAATTCTTATATTATGCTGTGAATAATAGGTTAATATAGTTATGTTATGTGGGTTTTTGTTTATTGTAGTGTTTTATTAATTTATTTATTTTGTATTCACTCTAAATGACTTATAATATTATGTGTTAACTTGTTCTACTATTGGTAATTGGACAATATCGTTGTTTTAGTTTTGTATAAATAATAAATGATAGTAACAATTACTAGAAGATTAAATAATTTTGATTTTGTAACTAATTATTAGCTATAAGTAATTGTATGTTGACTAAAAATCAGGTATTAATATGAATTAGTAAAGATCACTATACAAATAATTAGTAGATATAATTAAATATGTCTAAGTGTTTTGTTATAAAAAAATTATTCCAAAATTAAGTATACCTGAAATATTTTTATTTTATATAATTTAATCTCTTTATTATTATTATTATTATTAAGAAAAATGTAAAATAAAAAATTTCTTAGGAGAGCAAAAACCTGTTTGCAATAATTAGTATGATACCTTACAAAACAATGAAGACAAAATTATATGTTTATGAAAAATTATTTACAAGTAACAGTATATTCAAAATATTTTATAAAAGTTTCTATTGATCAAATATTAATTATGAATTAATTAGGTACATGTAAGCAATAAGAATAATTAATATGTATTGTATATTTAAATAAGCAACTGTTTTACGTATCAAAATATTATTAATACTTCAATTTTGTTTATAATATTGTGTGCTAGTTATATTATTTCAATTATTAAGTATACCTAAAATATTTTTATTGTATTATCATTAAATTTTTAACAATGGAAAATAAAATAAACATATTTTTTTAGAAAACGAAAATGGAAGTAATTACTTCTGATAGGAACAATCAGTTATTAGTTAGTGAAAAAATTTCTAATAAGTTAAGAAATAATAATAATATCCAGCAAGCATGTAGAAGAAAAAATAAAATATATTTGAATTACATTTGATAGGAATGATTAGTTATTAGTTAATCAAATAAATTATAACAATAAAAGAAATAATAAGAATATCTAGCAAGCATGCAACAGAAAAAAATATTAGGCAAAATATTTATAAAAATTGTGTATAAATATTAAATAATAACACTTTAAATTATATTTAATTTATACTTAAGTCTATGCTTAGATGTAATTTATATCAATTTTGAACTCATAGTTATGCTATTTCAAATTATAAATTTTTTGATTTACTATTTTTCTTGACTTGATAATTTTTTATAAAGATATGTCGATTGAGAGAGACTACGTATGGCTCGTCCAGTAATCGAGTGGTTATATTTCGTGGGATAAGATGATTGACAACCACAAGTATTTAATATTATTAACTAGAATTCGAGTCCACCACAACTCTTTGCACTGATGTAAGTGGTGTTGAATGTTATTAGTATAGGCTGATAGTGCACATTCTATTTGTATTTAGTTATAAACATGGGCCTTAGAAAATAGTTTTAATAAAGTTTGACGATGAGCGTTATTTGAAGTTTTGTTTAAACACCATTAATGGATTACACTATATGGAGTTGTTTGCGGAGTTGAATTACCCACAGTGACAGAGCACTTGCGCTAATAGTAGTTTAGGACAATATAGGGGTGCGGGAATGCGATGTAGGATCTACCTTTCATGGTGAGCAGACTGCAAGAGGCAAGGTAGGAAATGTAAAGACAAAGCATTGTTTCAGTTGATATTGTAGGATAAACCATTGAGTGCTTATGGGGATAGTTTTTGTCCAAATTAGGGAGCCAAAGATGCTCTTCTGGACAGTGATGGGGCGATAGTAATGAGGTTGAGGATAAGGATGCAATTACCATAGCATTATCAATCTCATGTACATGGTAAGATGAAGTAGCCTCCAATCAACTAATCATGTGGAGTGGTATCATACCATCACGACATACATCGATTGAGTTTTTACAATACATACTTGGCGACTATGATCAAAATTATATAAATATTTCACAAGGTATGGGGCCAATACTATGATGAGGACCGTAGGGAGTTAGCTGTTGATATGAACTTTAAGAATAAAAAACATGTTATTGCAATTATTAAAAAATACTCATTCAATGTAGCACAACGTAAGTACAAAGCTTAGAATAGCACTCCTCATATATGGAAAATGTAGCGCAAGCATAGCATGGGTGATAGGCCGCAGGTGGGGATTGCAGGTTATATTTAAACCAAAGTTAGGTTATTGAAGATTACAAAATACACAGGTCCAAACACTTGTTTCCCTAACTTGATATCAATGAATAATATGAATTTGAATATAAACATAATAATATGGTTATTTATGGGGATGGTCCAACAAGACTCCTTATACGAGATTAAATTTATAATGGAAATAATAAAAGATATGTATGGGTTTGAATGTACCCATGCTAAGGCTTAGCACGAGTTAAGGAAGGCTTTGGAGATAATTTATGAGATGTGGAAAAGTTCAGTATAAAAGTTTCTAGCATATATGGCAGTGCTTCAGAAGTCTAACCCTGAGACTATCATTGAGTGGTGCCACATCTAACGTAACACACGAAACTAGTACACATTAAGATATATATTTTGGGCCTTTAAACCATATGTATGGGGATTTCAGCACGCCACAATGTCATTAGTTTTGAGGGACACATTTATATGTGAAATACTAGCTCAAAATTTTCATTGCAGTGGCTTTAGATGCGAACCAGAAGGTGTTGCCCTTGGTGTTTGCTGTTGTTGACGAGGAGAGTTCAGACTCATGGCAATAGTTCCTTACTCTGTTGAGTTAACATATTATGCGAGGAAGGACCCCAACTTGTTTGATATCTGATAGTCATGTTGGTCTGCTAGTTGCTATAGAACGTGTTTCTGACTTTCAGCCACCTCATGATGTTAACTAATTTTCTTTGAGACATGTGTGTGCTAATTTTACTAAAACTTTTGACAGTTAACCTTTGAAAGACTTGTGTTTGAGGATAAGCTCCACACACAAGCTCATTAGTTTCAACAGGCGTATGGTCCAGATTAATAGTTTAAATTTTGCTGCATATAATTGGTTGATGGTAATTGATCATGAGAAGTGGGCTCTTGTCCATAATGGAGGATATCAAGCAAGAATATATATAAAAAAACATCTCAAAGTTCTTAAATAAAGTGTCGAAGGGTGCTCGGTGACTCTCAGTTGCATACATTTTATAGCTTACATTTAATCATGTAGTTGTATTTCTTTCTAAATAAGTTGACTGAGGCCATCGACATGCAAGTAGATGGCCAGGACTGGCCCACATAGTAGATTAAGATTTATAGGAATGCAGAGCAAGAGTCTATTAGACACACTTCATAATTGATTGACTGGTGCATCTTGTTAACAGATGTGTGCATAGTGTACTAGGAGGGGGTCATCGCAAGACTAATTATTATGTGAGTGTTACGCAGCAAGAATGCAACTGTGGAAAGTGGGTTGCATATAAGATTTTATGCTTGCATTTGATGCACATTTGTAAAATGTATAGTGTGAATCTCAAGAAACTTGTGAGACTTTTTTACTTTGTTGACCAGTGGACAACTACATTTTTAGGTCAGTTCGAGGCTGTGTGGAGTGATGAGTATTGGGAATTTTCACCATTTGCACTAGTGTACAACGTAGTGTGCTAGCAATAGCGACAATGACGGGACCAAATGGCATGTATACCTAATGAGATGAATTGTGATAAAGTGCAAGCTAGGCTGAGGTGTAACGTACAGATACTGATCCTGGGGCATCGAGTTCACGTGCTTAACATGTGCTTCTTCTTCCTCCCCATGACCTACCCATTCACGAGCCATGATTTAGTAACCATTGCGTCAAAGATGCATGGGCATTCTATTTCTCTCATATTATATTTGATTCAAAGGTAGTATATTCTCGTCAAGTGTTTCTCGTGACATAGTCACTGCCTTTTGACCAGAATAACGAATTTCAATTTCTCAAATCTCTACAAAAAATTTCATGCTATTGTTGTATTCGATATTATCATTCCACCTCCATTGTAACAAGGCAAGTAGGTGAGTATCTCTTATATAGATGTAAACTGTATTGAAAATGGTCATCAGAAAGCCACGATCTCTCCATAACTCAGAAGATATAACTGCCAATGTAGTGCAATTTGGATGCTTAGAAAGGCTCTAATAATGACTTTTTGCCAATGGTGGCAATATGTATTAATAATAAGAAATTCTAAACTTGCCTTTAATGTATGGTCACTTTAAATGCTCACTATTGCTCCATGTTGTTCCAGTAAATCAACCTACTCCATTGCAGATTGGAATGAGATAGTTTCAATTGGTTCAAGTACAAAAGTTTTAGGTGCATTGATTAGCCAACCCTACCATTACATTGGCCTATCCCATCAATAGATAGGTCATCAGATGTTAATGTCTTCTTATGATAACCTTATTCCCAAGTGGATCATGAGAATTGCTTCATTTTCGACTCTTGAGCTATACCACTAAATTGAATTATCTGATCAATAGATAAGTTTTCAACTTTTAATTACTCGTCACATTAGATTGTGAGACATGTGATCCTATTCAATATATTGAATGACATACTATAACTTTGTACATTGCCTTATCCTATCAATATCAATACCCTTTTTGTAGCGTGTTATCTTTATTATAATTTTATTAACATCAATAAATGGGAACTGCTTGATTCTTGACTAACGAGCCTCACCATTGAATTGTTTAGCCCATTAATAGATGGGTTGTCAACTTTTAATGTCTCTTTATTACAACTTTATTCCTAAAGAGTCATGAGGACTACTCTAATTTGGACTTATCAGCCTTACTATTAAACTGAATTATCGCATCAATAGATAGGCTATCAACTTTTCATGTCTCGTCACATCAAACTGCAAGGCATGTGACTTTATTCAATGCATTAAATAACATATCGTAAATCTATATATTGTCTTATTCTATCAATATCAATATTTCTTTACAATGTGCCACCTTCATTACAGCTTTATAGACATCAATAGATAGGAACTCCTCGATTCTCGACTGACGAGCCATACCATTAAATTGATATATAGATGGGTCCTCAACTTTTAATATCTAATCATATCGTACTATGAGACATTTGTTTTTTTGCAGCATGTCATACTTTCACACTTCCAAATACAACTCTATTATATTGTTCCATGTTGTCAAATCAATGCATCTGCCCTCAACATATTGTGGTCCATTTTATTATTTTGTATTCACTATAGTACATGCAACTATAAATATTAATTTCGTTTCAAGTTCAATTCTCACATAGAATGATATACATTCTTACTCATAAGTCATTGTATTTTGTTCATAAGTATATGAGATTATTTAAATTTCAAGCTGCGAGGGGCGTGGCTTATTACAGAAAGAAATGACAATTTGCATCTCTCATTAATTACAACCCAATTAAATACTATTATTGTATAAAGAGAAAATAGGCACACATAGTAGAGGAGTCTGAGATATTAGTTCGCAATCTCCGAACCCTAGCCGTGAAGGTTCCAAAGTGACAGTTGTTGTCCATGCCCAGAAACTTAGTAGAAACATATGAAGAAGCCAGTTAATAAATAAGACAAGAAAACAATTGAATGCTAGCGCACCACTCTAAGTATCAAATGCTCGAGTTAGTTGAAAAGGTTACATTCGCTCAAGGTCATAAACTATCACGTCATGAAATTTTGTTAAACTATTATATGTCTGATGAAGATAAATAAATGATTGCCATCAAATGTTAATTATGTATTACTCTTTATATGTTGTGCTTACTTTTAACAAATATGTTATTTTTAAGCTATGTATATTTCCGCATATACTTTGATCAAATTGCCCTCTAATTTTGCTCCTAATTATTAATGAGTTTAATATTGCAATGCATGACAAATCCTACAACATTATATTAAATTTATAAAATTATTATATTTCAAATAATAACAACAAAATTATTTAATACTATAAAGTTTTCAGAAATTTTCAAATAATTAAATAAAGAAATATCAATAGAATTTGAAAGAAAAAAAGAAAAAGTTTGTGAAAATATACAAACAAATAAGTTACAAGAAAATGTGTATAAATAAAAAATAGCACATAAATATTTTAAATACAAAATAATGAAAGATCAAAAGCATTTAACAAATGATACAATTTTTAAAATATAAATAAAAATTCTAGGTTGGATAAAAGAGAAAAAAGTGTTAAAAATAACAGTAATTAATATAAAAGTAATTGTATAAATTTATTTTCTTCAACCAATAGTTATTACTATAATAATAATATAGTATAGATAAATTGGAATGAAATTTTCTGTACTATAAAATTTTTTGTAAACTTATATTTACAAAAGCGCTTTTGCAACAATATGTTATACATATTAACAAATTGAACGTAGAAAAAAGTCTCACTTATTTTATATAAAAATACTACTCTTCCATTTATATTAAAATTTATTAATTCTATTCAAATTACATTTCATTACAACAAAAAATTCTAAACCTATTATAGGTCATTTTAATAAAATCCTCATAGAGGGGTTATTTTGTAAACTGATTAATTTATTTTGAGTACAAAAATAAACAAATCGAGCATATTCTCCTTTTTTATCTGCCTAAAGCTAGCCAATTTTCATTTTTCTAGTTCCTGGTTTTTTATATTTTATTTTTTAAAAAATTTAGAAATCGAGAACTTCTCGTATTTTAATTTTTTTAAATTTGAAAATTCGAAACCTAATTTTTGATTTCTCATCTTTTATTTTTTCAAAAAATTAAGTGTAAAGCGGAGAATTGGGATTCCAGCAATGTGATTGTCAGAATCCAAATTGTCGGTAATGGAATAAATATTTAAAGACCTCTACTTTTGTCTATTTTTTAATAAACAACTAAAAATAGATTTTTTTAAAAAAAAACCCCAAGAAATGGGCATGTGAGGAAAGGGATCATAATCGGTACAAAAAGCCTTTGAATTTCTTCTTGTCCTCAACGGACAAGTCTCTCATGCATTTTTGTTGGAGTTTACCCCCTTTGGTCCTTTTTCCTTTTCACTATAGAAGATGATCCCATCTTGAAACACTTTCTCCAAAAGTTGTCTCTATTCTTGTTTCTACAATAATTAAAATAAGAGATAATGTTCGCTAAGCAATAAGTTAGCATAAATTTGGTTTTGTACTAAGATAATCCTATTAATAGAATTTATAGAATGTCAAATTTCTAACAAATAAAGAAGTCGTGCATTTTGTATACAAAATTCGGGTTAAATTTGGATAATAAGGTTAAATTATTAAGAATGCTCTATAAATAAAATTTTAATATTAATAAATGCCATAGTCAATATAACAATGGTAAAGTAGAAAATTAATAATTAAATGCATCATCCACACCCGTTAGGGAGAAGAGGTGCATCATAAAACACGTACTTCACAATAAATAGCATAGAATACACAAGAATATTTGCTATAAATATCAAATCTCAAACATTTTTGGTCTTGTTCAATAGGTAGTTTCTTTTATATTTGGATTATGGATATTTGAGGATTAACCGCATCAAGTATAAAATAGGAGCATAAATTCCATAGAAAAAGTCACTACAAAAGAAATAGCAATAACGACTATATACCAAGATGTATATGCTATGTTTGTTTTTATTTTTTTTTATCTTAATTTTCATTTTTTTATCTAAAAACAAACATTGTAATCATTATATTTTTTAAATTTTATTTTTATTTCTCTTTTATTTTTATACACTTTTTAAGAAAAATACACACTAAAAAATCAAACAAACATTAGTGACAGTAAGGCTAAATTTAAATACAAAATTTCCATCATTATCCTCTCTTCAAAATTCAATTATCTAAACATATTATCAATCAAAATAATACATTCTTTATATTTATTTCTCTTACTTTTACATTTAAATTTTCGCATTAATTTTCCTTTCTTCCAAACTATGCATCCAAACAAATAACTGTAATAAAATTTCAAAATAAGTGGTTAAACTGATTATTTTAACTCGTCATTTTTGACATTTAATGATACATGTACATTGACAATTAGTGGCAACACAAATATTATCGTATATAAATCACTATTTTACTTAAATTATCGCTAATTCTAATTACAGTTATTATCATTATTAAATTTTCAAAAACCCTTAAATTTTTATGGCAAGTCCTTAATTCTATGTACCAAATGCGTGGCTCGTGTAACCATGAACACATACATATATGTGTGCGTGCGCGCGGCAGTCCAACTTCATATATGTTCAAAATTCTTTGTATTCACCATGCCCCCATGGTTATCAGCTTTTCTCTTTGTTATATGTATGCAATTATCTGCCCTCAATTTTATATTTTTAAATCTAGCAGTTGTTCTGAAAAATGGATATAATGAGGATTTAAGGTTATGTTTAGCTTTTCGATTCTGTTAAATAAAACAATAAGAAAAGCAATATTTTTTCTAACTATAAAATGCAAAAAGTCCAAGAAGATTGTAAAAAACCACCTCAGGATACCGACATGGAAAGGACGTGTACATGTTTTACACAGAGTTGCATTAATTCCAGAAGACACATGACCATTCACGAACCACAACACCAACCCCAATGAAAGAAAGGGAAGAAATGAATAGTTTTCAACACGCATTGCAAGAGAAACTGAACCAAGATATGATAAATGTGCAGTTGGCACATTAAGCAAGAATCACTGGGCCTGTTGAACCCTAAAGGGGCAGTCTACGGCCTCAATCCCTAGCTTGCTATATCCTGTCCAATCAACGTGGTTTCTATATTATAATATATCATGTCACACACCTTTCTAAGCATGAAATAGTAGAAATGAAATGAATTGTCAGAGCTTATGATAATTGACATTTCCATACATGTCTGCATATGGAAGAATCCCCCAGTGAGGGATCAGGCCGACATGTTCTTCTTGTTATGAAGATATCTAACCTGTTCTGATATTACTGCTATTATTACAGCAATGGCCTGAATCAAGTAAAAGAAAAGACAAGAGACAAACATTTTTGACTCTGAATTGTCATATCTCTGAATCCTGAGGATAGCACAAGAACAATACGCAGCAAGGGTTGTGGGGTTGCAGAGATCGGAGACAGGGTGCACAATATTGACGGATGGGCGACGACGGAGGGAGGGCCGCACCATGTTGTCGGACGCTTGGCATACGAAAGGACAAAACATCGTGGAAAAAAACCAAAGGCGCGAAATGACGGCTCTTCAGCCCCTTCCCAAGAACGTCCCCCCAGGCCCCAATTAACTTCTCAAGTACAAAACCAAGACGAAGTTACATCCATGCAGGTACAAGTGTCCCTATTTCAAATTAATAATTTCACTACTTTATCATCTTCTGGTATATGATTATGTTTTTTTTCCCTCTTCTGTCAGAGTCCAACATTCATTCATAGCTGTACATCTCGAGATGTGCAAATGCCGGTTTTAGTGATACGATGTTTGATTATGCTAATTTCAAATATTCCTAGTGAAACATTTTTTCAACTTATAAGATGCTAAATTTTATTTTAGAAACTAATTGTTCAAAGATTTAAATAAAACAGATCACGGAACTTAGGACATCATCAATGATGGACTTATAATTTATATGATCTAAACTGAGTACTTTGTTCACGAGATTGTAACATTAAATGTATTTTTTGAATAATACTAAGTTTGAAGTATTATAAATCATCTTATAAACTATCGAATGTATTATTAGTTAAATACTTTAAAAACTGTATCATTAATAAGCTCACTTAAACACCCTTTTGTTTAATTCTCTTAATTATTGAACCCTACGTGAGGTCCGTATGATTGCCTATATCCACGGCAACAGCAATAATAACAAAAACATTAACAAATATTTTTTGAAAAATTCTCTATTCATACATATACTTACACACACATGCAGACAAAAGAACCGGATAGATAAAAGACACCAAGAATCACCTCTAGGCTGAACCCAAAAACCTTTTATTATCGTTACTACTATTATTACACGATGTGGTAAAGGGTAGCAATTCGGGAAGAGAAGGACAGTCAATTTTGTGATTCCCTTAGAGCAGATATGGAATCAGTTCTTGCCGGGTCAAACAGTATTTCAACATGACCACACATCGACTCCATGGAGTAGTTCCCAAGCCCATGGCCTCAAACGATTCATGCTAACAACCACAACAACAATAAAAAAAACCTTCAAGCACTCCGACAATATATTATTAACAAATAGTATATTATTAGTAATTTAATAATTCCATGTTAACAAATCTGTCATCATTCCTCAAGCCACACACAACCTCTAGCTTTGGGGTCAACTTTGCTCAAAACATGCTTTTTAAAAGGCTTAAAATACAACATCCTTTACTTTATTAAAGAAAACCAAAATTCCATGTATATTATTGTCAATTTAGGTTTCACTAATCAGCAAGACAAAAATCATGATTCATGTGAACAATATTTTGAATATTTAGTTGCAAGTTGCACATTCTTGGCTAGGGTTCCAGCACATCTTTCTATCTTCTTTGCCCCTGGATTTTCTAACTCTAGTTACCGAACAAACTCACACATACAGACACAGACACAGAGACCCGCACACACACTCCCATGTACATATTATATGAAAAACTGGCATGTGAAAGAAGAAGAAGGGACATGGCAATGCATGACCTGAAGAATTAATGTTTGGGAAGGGGCCTACAACTGTTGTCTTGATTGTCGCTCACAAATAAATTTATATATATACATAGACAGACATCTTATATGCCATATTATTAAATTTATGCTCATGATAATAATTATTTATTGTCATTATTGTGTTTTCAAATATGTTTTGGTAACTACTTTTAGTCTTCCAGTTTTTTCAAAAATTTTTATCTTAATCATATACCATCTAAACTCAAAATATATTTTGTCAAATAACTTTTTATTTTTTATAAACTGATTTTGATGCCTTATAACACACACACACACACTATATTATTATGAAAACAAAGATTCTTTGCTGCATGATATAAAATTACATGACTATCCTCATTTTAAATTCTTTTATTTTTAATCATTTTCTTTCTTTATTTTCTTTTAATTTATTATGTTTATTTATGTTTTCTTTCTTCTCAAATTTTTATGATATTATTTTATTTTCTTATTTTAAATATTTTTCACAATGCATAATCAATTTGAAGTCTTTGTATATTCTATATTTTTCTCTCCCTTTTTTAACTTACTATTTTTATTTGTGTTTTCTCTCTAATTTTCTAACTTGTCTAACTGTTTGATCTTTCTTTAATTTTTATCTGCAATATTCTTTGATTGTTTAAAATTCAATAATTAGTATATACATTCATGGCCGTGTATGTGAGAGAGACATGAAATGTATGATTGGGTGAAGCGCAGCGTACGGATAATAGATAAATAACAGACAACGTACGGATAATGGATAAATAACGGAAGGGAGCAAAATCTTCGCCGTTATCATTTATCAAACCGAGGGTTATGTTAGCAAGTTAATTTTCAATTCTAAAACATCTCATGGATTATATTATCAAATATATTATTTAATAAATTTTTATTTAAATTTATATTTAAAATTTTCTCTCCTATATATATTTAACTAACTAATTATTTTTCAATCATTACATCTATTAACAATCAAATCAATATATATATATTATATATATACACTCATATTTATTTTTATTTATATTTTAAAATTTAATTATTATTCTTATATACTGTCATATCATTTAAACATTATTATATATTTTATACATATATTCAAATAAATCGTACTATGAAATCTTCCTTTCAAACATATTAATCATTCTAATATAATCTCTACTAAATATTGTCTTCAACAGAAACTCCGCTCCCAAACATAGCCGAGGTTTCTGTGTACCCTTTGGTCTCTCCAATTTTTAATTAATTATTTCTTGCTCTGTCGTGTTTTTATACAGGGCTGGCAAAACCTTTGCCATGAGATGGTTTGCCAAAGTTGTAAGTTTATTGATATTGTAGTTATGATTTATTTCAATGTTAGTCACTTATACATGATTAGCAATCAAAAATTTAGTAAAGTTAATATCTCAAAATTTCGGAGCTAATGATATTTTTGATGGAAAAGGAAAAAGTGAATATGATCTTAATTTATCTATGTTGGTGATTTAAGAATTTTTGAATTTTCTAGTCAATTAGTTATCTTATGCGACAGAAAATTAAAATTTATATACTAGACTCACGTTATGACTTGAAAGAAAGAAACACCAACACTGATATAATTAGAGGGAAATGAAAAAATTAAGATAAAATACTCTCAAATTACTTCTGTCGATAAAGGAAATGAAATTCGAAATAAATTAAAAAGTACTTAAAAATTAAAATGCATTGAAATAGCTTAATTAATAATTTTAAGCATTTATCAATAATAAAAAAATTAATATTTTTATTTAACACCTTGGTTTCACTTGGCTTCTTAAAAACACACCTCCAAACATGCAGTCCATCAAAAATAATTTTTTCTATCAAAATTCCTCACTTATTTTTATATTATCTTAAATTGCTGTGGCTTGATCCCAAAAAAGTAATAAAAACAAAGTAAATAATTATAGTGAAAATTCGACAGCTGACATTTCAGGGACTCTTTGTGTGCTTCTCTGTCGACATCAAGTGTTCAATAAATAAATCTTATATTTGATTGTAAATTTATAACTTATAAAATTTATTCATTCAAATATATTAACTACTAAAATAATATTTTTTTTATTTTTAAAAATTTTTATACTAAATTTTTTACCTCTATAATTTATATTCAAATATATTTACGGCGCAAAGTAATGCATTGAAAGTAATCATGATTACGCAGAATAATTTGGAAAAGGACAAGTAACATTTTGCGGACAAAATCAATAATTACCACATTAGAAAAAAAGCCATCTTTGCTTGTACATAATTGATCATTTTCAGACAACATGATAGCTTAACACACTACAATTGTACTGATTTTGTCTGCTAATGTCTTGTCACTTCTCTTTTTGTGCTTCGATCTTTTTAAAACTAATAGCAGGTCATTGTGGCACGTAAAGTGGCATCTAGGTGCCGCTTGGTGATTGAATAATTATTAGGATAAGACATTTGTTTTAGAGATGTTTGGGTGGAAATGATAGTTGGATTGGACTTAGCTAGTGTTTCATGGTTATCAAATCAATAAAAGAATGCTAATAATCTCGAAATTAATTATTAAAAGTTATTAGTTGTTAAGCACTAGCTTGCCAATGTTTTGTGTTTGGTGGTTGTCATTAAGAAAAGGGTTGGTCTTGATGAGGACCAAAACTTTTAATTATTATCAGAAATAATTTTAGATAACAAATATTTTCCCTGTCTTGTCCGATAATTTAAAGGTTAATGGGAGGTTATTATTTGGTATTTTTTTAACTTTGAGAGGAGATTTGATTTTGAGCCTTAACTCTTTATATTTTTCCAATATGATAATAACATTTCTTATTTTCTAATGTAAATTATCATAATTTTTCTTTAGTTAAATTTGTACTTCTAAAGTTTATTTTCAAAAATTTTTCTTGACACGATTTTAAAAAATATAAGAATAATTAATTTACAAATAATAAATATTGTATGCAATAACGTTCTCTCTGATTAAATTATGATGCTGAAGGCAGTTGTTTTAATTTTCTTTGGTAAGACATCATATTTCTCATATTCATGCTGTGCATATGTGATATTTTTATTTTAATTTCTAAATATTGTGCAAAGCATATGTTATATAAGAACATACATTTTATTCGATTCATGGTAAAAACATGTTTAAGTAGTCAATAATAAATAAATAAATCGTTATTTGTAAAAGAGTGTCATTTGTGTAAAATTTTAATTCCATAGAAAACAAAAGTTCCGCTTAAATAATAGTATTACAAAAAATTAATACCATATTATTTTGATAATCCTATTTATCACAAAAAAAATAAATTTTTAAAAAATAATATTTTTAAAATTTTATTAATATATACTGATAAACTAGATATGCTTACTGATAAATAGAATTTATTGACCACTCACTTTTCCTTATTTCTAATTAAAAAAAAAGAATATGAATTTTTTTTCCCATTATTGAGGAGTTTCTCTTTAAATCCTAGTAGGACTGTCAATTCAGAAGAAAAGTACAACCACTCACATCCAATTTAATATGAGTTGAGCTAATAATAAATTAGTAGGGTTAAGTTTCAACTTTTAAATTAAGCCCAAAAAATTTTTAAATTGAGTTTGAGCCTAGCCAGCTCAACTTGATCAAACCCACCTGGATTAAGTTTTATACATCCACTAAATTTTTAAATGCTTACAAGTAGCATCACCAGCAAATTACTCCATTTGCCAAAATTCTTTCGGTGTGAATTCATTTACACTTTTTTAGCCTATGTTTGGTAGGCACCAAAACAGGCTTGTCTTTACATGAACTAAAACTCTACCTTTATTAAAACTGTAATATTGACACAAGCTCCTCCTCTCGAGAATTAAAATAAATAAATAGTTTTGTGTTGACGGGTGGAACTTGAACAAGAACGACGTAATTTACTTCCTAAACGTATTAAGTCCTTCTCCTTGTCCATCAATGATGCATAGTTTAATTCCTTGTTTTTTGTCTTGATGATGAACTTGTAAATTTCCTTCCTTCAGTTGAGTAGGCAAAAATGTGTTTGAGTAACCTAATATATATATTTATATGATTATGTGATTAGTAATCCTAATATTTTGCACCAAATCTCCATCAAAATAACTATAAAATACTTGTTTGCTGCTTTCAATGTTGTAAAAGAACACGTTAGTAGATTTCGGATTGCACCACCCATTTTCAAGTAAATCTTCGTATCTTTCAAAGACTATTGTTCAAAAGGTAAGTGTTGATTAATCAAATGTCTTCCATGCTTATCAAAATTGCAGGATTCCTTTCATAAAACACGGGCAAGGCAATTCATGAAGATACTTCAAAATACGATAATAAGAATCCTTGCCAGCTTGGACTTTTAATCACGCAAAGTTTCTTGCATATTTCAACTCAACAAATTTTGCACCAAGATCACATCCAATCTACCTTCAGGATTGTTTGTCCGATTATAGAAAGTCCTCGTGTCGGTAGTCTATTGCAATATTCATTGTGACGGTAGTCAAGTCACATAAGCCAGGAAGGTTTGATCGATTATAGAAAGTCTATTGCGACATTCACCACGACGGTTGTTGCTAAATCACAGAAGACAAGTCGAGTTATGTAATTTTGTTAAAATATTAACGACATGCATCCTTTGGCACCTACACACACACATATACTTTTGGCTAGTCCCTATACATTTTTTGAGATTTAATCAATAATATAAAGTCACAAAAGTATGTGAAAAATGTTTGATTGCCTGTTGTCCATGCACGTTATGGTAAGTAATCTCAAAGTATATTATCAAATGGTCCTCACACGCTTATCAAGATTTTCGAAGAAATCTCCTCCTACAAAATACTCACGTACACATTCAACTTCAATTTTACCTCCTTTACAGAGGAGGAAGAAAACACACTATCTAAGATTTTATTAATGATTTAAAGTCGATAAAGTATGTAAAAGACCATGAATTATTAATTGTAAGCAATCTAAAAATATATTATTAAGTCATCCTCCACACGAATTTTTTAAGACTTTTCAAATAATGCCCTCTTACAAAACACATGCATTAAAATTCTTCTATTTCAAATATATCCTTCTTACGAAGGTTGTGGGACAAATACTTTCCAAAATTTTATTGATAATTTAAAGCCGATAAGGTTATCTTGTATTGTGCATTTTTCACGTATTCAACAGTAAGTAATCTAAGAATATATTATTAAGTGGTTCCTAAAAGTTTTTCAAATAATCTCCTCTAATTGTGTTGTCATTACAAATTAAAATTTGTATATTATTGTATGAACTTTCATATAATTATCACAAGAAATAGCTCGAAAAAACCTCAGTTAAAAAAATTATGTGAGCCAAGTTTAGATCGAAAATGAAACGAGATATATACTTTTAAATTTGAGTTTATAATTAATAACGAAGCCCGATGGTATTAGATTTGATCAAGTTTATACCTGGTTCATAAAATCCAAGGGACACCCCTTAAACACCAACATCGTAAAAGAGCCAAATATAGTAGGACTAACTGAACTCGTCTTCATAATAATCTAAAGTTAAGTTATTGACTTTGATACCATTGATCGAAAGAATTACCAATTCTGACTCAACATTATTGGAACTAATTAAAACGAAGCCTTTCATCAGGAGTGTTTCATAATTGTACCAGCATGTCAATTTAATAGGCCCCACCAAGGAATGCCACCAAACCTTTTGAGAGACAATCATAGTATCGGTCGAGTTACCATTTTCTTTCTAGTTCAAAGTCAAACCTAGAGTTAAACAAAATCTAAGAGCAACTTTCATTAGCAATACTTAGAGAACAATATCCATAAACCTAGACACACACACACACACACACATTCACGTTTTAATATTATATTTCAATCTAAAACCTTAACATTAAGGTTATAGAGTATTCCAAATATATGAAACCTCGATTTTACTATTCTTTTCTAACACGAGACAACATATATATCTGAATATCCCATTAACTACTTCCCATAACTCATTTTCAAGTTTGAAATCTATCATTTAAATATATTATTAAAATTTACACACTCCTATTTTTTTTAAATTACAAAATCCTCTCTCCTATGTTTGAAATATTTATATAATTCTTTTTCTATTAAAATTTTAAATGAAAATTGATTATGTTATAAAAATTTTAACTATTTTTTTGTTATGTTGCCTAAATTCAAGTTTCTGGTTAAAAAATTTTTAAAAAAGACTTAAATACAAATAACTTTAATTGATTGGTTTAAAATCCTAATTTAATACAAACAAAAAATCTTTAAATTTTGGTTTAAAATCCTAATTTAATACAAACAAAAAATCTTTAAATTTGACATGTGAAGGGCATCTTTCTCTATAAAATAGTATAAAAAATTTTAAAAATGAAGGTCAAGTGTAAATTTAAAAAGGTAATTTACTTTTTGATGTTATCATTAATTTTCATACGAAACACTAAAAAAAGAGAAAAATGTAAACTTATAAAAATAGAGGGGATGATTTTGTAATATCAAAAGAGAAAGGAGTATAGTTTGTAATTATGCCAATTCACAAGGGAGGTTGGTGTAATTAACCATTTAAATTAATAAAAATAAAATTATTTAATATTAAAAAGTATAAAGAATATTAAAAATAATAAAACAAAGAACAATAAAGATAATTTTTTAAAGAATACACAAATAAAAATGTTAAAATAAAAAAGAAAAATAATTAAATTAACATTAAAATAAAAAATTATATAATTTTATATTGTGTAAAAATATTTAAAATAAAAATTATGAAAGATATGAAGAATTTAAAAATGATAAAATTTGAGGGAACATATAAGTATATATTATAAGTTGTATGAAAAGAGAAAAAAATGATTAAAAGAGTATAAATATGTAATATGACGGTAATTGTGCAAAGTTACTTTATAAAAAAAAAATATTGAAATAATAATATACTATAAATACATAACGATGCATACATACAAGCACTATACATATGACCAAAGCTTTGTCACTTCATGTGTGTACCCAATAAGATAGCCAAAATTTTTAAAAACGACTTTGAATTTGAAATACACTACTAAATTCTATAGAACGCAGCTGTAAAATATATGTCTATGAGTGTGTGTTAAGTTTTTAAGGGTTTTTCTTGTCGCTAAAGATATATTTCTATATGTGTGTGTGTGTGTATACCATCACAATTTTTTATTTATCTTACTTTCTTTCCTCAATTTTAATTAATAAACGGCAGAAATTTAATTGAAATATATTATTAGTTTATTTGTGCAATTTTCTTAAACTAATATAAAATAAAATGAACAAATTTCTGGGAAGTTGAACGCGCCACATCCTTTATTACATCAAATGCAATTAATGTGCAAGTTTAGGTATTAATGAATTACTGTTTTATTTAAGAATAAAAACAAAATAATGCTTTCTTTTTTTCTGCAATTCAATCGTGCCAAAATCCGTCCTTTTTCGATTGGCTAAAATTTGTATTTAATGTAGAATGCCAACTTGAGATATTAATTATCGTCTCATAAATACCATTTGGGTGTGACCTGACACACACATTAATTGATATAAAAAAGATCTTAAATAAGTGCAAATAAAAAGAATTTTTATTAACAAGTAATAGAATTTTGGGATTGTATCATAATTTCATAATTGTCTAGTTAGGAAATACAAAAAGTCATATGGTTAATAATTTACTAGCGTTATTGCACACTCAGATCATCAGATGCCTATGCACAGTTCAGTATTTGTAATTATATAATTAAAAATAAAACAAAATTCAAAAAAGAATAATAAAATTAAAAGAAGAAAATATATAAATTAAAATTAATAGCTGAAAGCGTTAAAAGAAAATATAATAGATAAAATGTTTTTGGAGAAAAGTAAAAATTGTTAAAAATAATGAAGTTTTAATAAATGTGATGAGTATTTTGGGATGAATGTGAAGGGTATTTTAGTCATTAAATTTTGAGACAAAAACAACTGTTACTTTGGTGGTCTCACATTTTACATATTAATAGAAATGGATACCATGATAGCATGAAAATAAGGGTTTTTCATTGAACAAAGTAAAACTGTGCTACTTCTATCTTAAAATTACTTTTTTGTTATCATTTTCTTACTTCTTTTTTTCCCTAAATTATGGTCTTTATTTCTGCTTTCTGTCCATTTAGGATCTCTTTTCGAATTATTTAATTTTTTTATTTTTCACATTTTAAATATTTTTTAACCTTTTAATCTAGATTTTTATCCCTATGTATAATATTATTTTGAAAAAAAAGATTTTTAGTTTTCTGATTTAAAATTATATAATTATCTTTATTTCATATTCTTTTACTTGTCTATAAATTTTTTCTTTTTTTCTTTTAACTTATTGTTTTTATTTATATATTCTCTCAAATCTCTTTCTCTTTTTAATTTTTTCTATTTTTTTTAAACCACTTTTACACAATGTAAAATTATAAACCTTCATTTTAAATCTTAGAGTTGTTTTCTCTTTAACTTTTGTTTTTATTTGCATTTTCTCTTAGAATTTTCCTTTTTTTTGAATTCTTCTGATCTTCTTTATCTTTTAACATTATTGTTTAAATAATTTTATTTTTATTATTAAAAAATTTAAAAACTTACAATTTATAAATAAATTGTACATATAAAAAGTGTACAATTTTTATTAAAATTTTGAAGCTAATTTTATTATTTATTATAAGTTTACAATATTACTTAAATTTTTGCTATTAATTTTAATTAAAGACACCAAACACCTTAAATATAATTATCAATGTATCATTACTTTTCTTTTATAATAGATCACATATATTATATTATTATAGAATAAAAAATGTTATACAATGTGAAATTACAGAATTACTTTTATTTTAAATTTTTTCTTTTTTTCTTTCTCTTTCTTTTTTTAACTTTTTATTTTTATATATGTGTTCAATAGCCATGTAATTTATAAATAAATTTACATAGATGTAAAACATTACTAGCATATAAGAGAGAATGGTAATACGAACTTTTGTGATGATTAATTATACTTAGTGATTATCATTCTTGTTATAACTGTCATTTGAAATTATAACATTAAAAATTGATGTAAAGTCTACATTTGAATTATTTTCTTTTTTCAACTTAAAAAAAATAGAAGAGTACATTTTTTCTATAAGATTTCTCTACAGGGGCTCAAAAAATTGTGACTCTAAAATATTTTTATCTATAAAATTATTGTGTGCAGGGTACGCGTGTTTTCATCAGATTAATTGACGTTTGACTTTTGGGAGAGGAGGTTTTTGTTTAATATAACATTTAGTTGAATATGTGTGAAAATGGATGATATATTTAAAAGAAATATTTTAATAAGATAAATAGTATAATTGATTTGAATATATGTATAAAATATAAAAAATGATTGAATAATGTGATAATTTATAGGGATAATAATTATGTTACTTAATATAAATAAAAATAAATGTTAACATATATGTTATATATATATATATATGTATTGATTTGATTATGAATATGTGTAATGATTATGAACATGTTATTGAATGATATGTTTGATAATGTAAAGTTTGAAATGTTATTTTATAATTGAAAGTTGGGTTCCAAACATAACCATTGAATCTTAGATCAATTAAATCAATTTTTTGGTTTAATGTATGACTTCTTGTTCAGTTGAATTGAGATTTTTATTAATCAGACAAATTTGTTTTCGATCGGTTCACCTGGTAAATAAAAGTTAAATATTCAAATTTAAATTAAAAATATGCTAAGTTGATATCAACAATGGAATTTTTTCTTCACTGAAAAGACAAACGCACATCGAATATTAAATTTTAGAAAAATTAAGACTAAACAAACTACTGAAGTAACCACTTTTAGTTATTTAATTAATTTCATAAAATACATCTTATAATAAATCTATAAATATATTATCTTTTATGAATAAAACTTCTAAATTTTATTGTTTCTTTAAAACGTTTTTTTCTCACATTTTATGTAAAATCTAATACATTTTAAAATATAATAGTTTATATATTATTATCGTTAATAAAATTATATATTTTCATAATATTTAAAATACACAAATATTTATCGGACCATTAATTATGAAATAAAATAGTTATATATATAATTTAAAATGTTTACACAATAAAACACAATTTTATGTTACATATGATAAATTATATTTTAAATATTATATGCACATATATTGAGTGTGCATAGATTTTTAATAACTAAGGAAACACCTTCAAAAAAATCTTACCCAGAAAACACTTGAAAAAGTAAATAAAAAATGGCAAAGTAATATGCTTGGTTGTAAAACTTTGATGTATTAAATATTTTAATTTATTTGAATATATGTCTGAAATATATAGCTATGATTGAATGATTTGATAATATAAGAATGATATTATATATAAATATGAATATGTGAAGGTATTTATTTCATTGTAAATTAGTATAATGATTAAAAATAATTATTTAATTATACATGTAAGAAAAAAAAACTTTTTATTTGAATTTGATTGAATTTATTTATGTAAAGTTTATTAATGTGTTGAAAGATTGAAAAGTGAGAAACAGACAAAACCCTGGATTGCAATGTCCCTCCTAAATCAAAGTTTATCTAATGGGCACAGTCGTGGCACACAAACGTACCCTCTAATATAAAACTCTGAGAAAGTGTAACGAGATACCAGCATGAAATAATGTTTGAAAGATGTGCTTGGCTTCCAATAATTAATTTTTAAAATTTATGGGAATGTTATGAAATAATTTAATTAATTTATTGTCCTGTATACTTACCATATCTAATTTATTCATTCAAATTATCTCAATTCATATTTAATTTAGCAAAATAAATTTGATTAATTAATTTTGGTGCAATTAATCTGATTTAAGAAATAAAATAATCAGTTTAAAATAAAAATTATATATTTCAATAATCATCTAATTTTGTGTATCAAAATTATAATAATCCTTAGAGCTTCCTCACATTATGTGCTATAAATCAAAAGGCTTACCATAGAATATTAAACATTATTGCATTAGTTAATATTATAAGAATATCTTTAATTGTTAAAATTCTCATAATTTGAAATTTCTAATTATTTTAAAACTACTTTATGGGTTGGTTGATATTTAATATTTTTTAACTTATTTATTGGAAAAAACCATATTTAGTGTGCCCATATTAGGGAATGCATTTATGTAAAACTTTTAATTAATTAGTTTTTAAAATTAATTGACCAACTATTAATTGATTGACCGAATTTTGTTGTATATATATGATATACTCATATTTATCAAATCTAATTTTTCTTGTCATCTCAATATATATTTAATTTAGAATGCTAAATTTGCTTAATTCATTAATTTTGGTGTAACTTATAAGTTGTGTCAAGAAATAAAAGAAAATTTCAAATGATAATAAAGAAAGAAACTAAAATTTTTTATCAAAACAAAATATTATATATTTAGAAATTATGTAACAGTGTTTATGAAACAATACATTAATCCTTACAGTATCTTAGAGCATGTGCTAAAAAATCAAGCAAACCATAAAAAAAAAAAAATGAAAATGAATACTACTCACTGTTGAATGTTCGAATGATATTTTTAATTATAAAAATTCTCATAATTTTGAAATTCTAATTATTGCCTGGTTAGTTAGTATTTAATATTTTTTAGAATATATTTCTTAGAATTAACCGTTAGCCTAACTTTTCATAAACAATTTCTAAATTTATTCGGTCTATATTAGGAATGCATTTCTATGAAACTTTTAAATAGTTACAAATTAAATTTCATAAATTATGAACTAATTATTTAAAAATTACTAAATTATTAGTGGTGTACACTCAATTAACTTTAATTTCCAAATTAAATCCATTAATTGAGTATGTATTGACTATTGTTAATTGAAGACTAATTAACTCATTATATTACTTTTTGATGTCAAAAGTGTATTTACAAAAATAATCCCATAAATTTAATCTATTCTTCCAATGTAAATAAAAGTTAGTAATAAATTTGTAAAATTGGTTAAATACATTCATTCATTTATTTATTAATTAAGGCTTAACCTCCTTTGATAGCCGCTTTTAATTACTGCATATTAATTTTCTAAAATACTCTTACTCAACTTTAGTTTCTAATTTTTGTTCTTCATCTATCTTCTCCTTGTTAATGTTTCTTCCACATTTTTTAATCTTTCCTCCTCTTTATTTTAATTTATTTTTTATTTTCTAGTATTTTTAATTTTTGAAAAACTTTATATTCACTATTAGAAATAAAAAAAATTTATATTATATAATTTCTATATAATTTTACACACATATTGAGTGAGCCGCATTCTGTAATATATATTAAGAGTTTGACTACAATAGCAATCGTTGTGACTCATAAGGTATATATATCTTTTTCCAAAAATAATAATGGAAAATTTTTTATTATTTTTGTTGTTACTTTTTTTCTAATTGTGATTTTTTTTACATAAGTTAAAAAATAAATATTTTAATAAAATAATGTATACCATAACCACAAAAAATTAAAAAATTATTTTTAATTTTATATTATATAAATTTAAGCACACAAATAAATTGTAACAACATAACTAATTATTTATCACGTTTCTCTTTGAACAGCTATAGTAAGGAAAGACAAGTTTTAAGGCTGCGATAACACATGGCTATAACATATCTCTCGTGAAATTCTGTTTAAAATTTAATATAGTTTTTCATTTTTAAAAATATGTCACATCATTATTTTATACCACGCAACGTTTAAATAAATTATATCAAGTTTTATCGTTCTATTTTAATAGTGGACCTAAATATGTACTCACACAGATAAAATCCCATCATTTTAAACTACTCAAATTTTCTCCTTATTTAACGCATTCCGCATCGATCAGAAAGTTTCTAAACATGCTTATATCATGTGTAAACTTTTACTTTAAATTTCTTCGAAATAGACCTAATTTGTAACCATATTGCTATAATAGAACTCATGCTCGAGTGCTGACGTGCCACACAGCTCAGGGTCTAAATCTTACGACCCCTTTTTGGGCTCTAGCCACTCTATTCTCATATATTTATCCACACATGATGGATGAAAGATATATGTTTATGTAACTCTTACGTAATTATACAAAAAAATGCATGCCGCAATTATATATTAATGGAATAGAGAGAAACTAAAATAAAAGATAGAAGATTTCATAGACACACAACTAACATCCAAAAAGTGAGACCAACTAGAGTTCAAAGAGAGCCATGCTCGATTGCTCGGAGGGAGTTCGTGGCAAAGCCACGGGAGGAATTAATTTGTACGCATGAAGGTGGCGAAACGATTTTTGAAAGCTCTCCAGGTCATTCTTGTTTGGAAGAAGAGTAAAGGCGACCATTGAAACGAACAATTTCTCAGGACTTGTAAAATTGAAGACGACTCAGATAGTGAGACACAGTACATCAATGAACCTCTGTAGTATCATTATTAATTACATGGTCTTATTAACTGTACTATTGACTTGTTTTACGTGGCTTTAATTTGTAATGAAGTCTTTTATAAAGAATAAATAAATTACGAAATCATGAACCTGCAATTAATAATACATTGGAAGAGGTTGAATTATTCTTGATCCAACATCCTTGAGAGTATGTAACCATCATAATTGAGGCTTATGTTCATACAACCCTAGGACTTGCAAGGGGGTTCACTAATGTTGGTTGGGGCAAATATTGGCATGCAAGGGTGCCAAGATGCAAAACAAGGGAGAACTGAGCAACTGTTAAAAAACATAGTTTTAAAAAAATTATCGATTACTAGTTTTCACGTCTGATTCTACAAAAAAAGTCGATTATAGGAATTACATGTAAGTGGAAATGCATGGTAGAAATCCACGTTCTATCGGGTTTTTAATAACGGCGACAATAAATAAATAAATGATGATCCAAAAATATCTTCAATACACATCAATTATTAGTATTTTGTTATATTAACACGTCACACCAAATACACATATAACATCTCATATCACAATACAATCATTATTTTTATATTATAACATTATCATTATATTTTTACCACAATTCCTCGTTCAATCATACCCAGACATAGAGGCTCCATATCTGAAAACTAATTACGAAAAATTTGGTGAGATTTAATTTTTTTGGGTGGACGGTAAAAGATTTTGTACAATTAAAAGAATTTCATGAAAAAGATAATTGTGATATTTTTGTAAAACAATGTAGGAATTAGTTAGATATGATAAGTTAATATTGCATTTGTAAGAATGATATGATATTGTAGTTGAATAAAATATTATTAATATGATGTGTTTGGAATAATAATGTGAAATATTATTAATATAATGTATTTATAAGAATGATAAAATACGTTAATTGAATAAAATATTATTAGTAGAGAATGGTATTTTAGTATAAAAATTTTTTCTAAAAAGCCAAATAAATAAATATTTTTTTGTAAAATTAATTGTACCAAACATGCTTACTATTTTATCTTGGTGATCAAACAAGCGCAACCATACCATTCACTCAAAGTTCTTCGCTCTCTCCCTTTTTTTGCTTTGTTTTTTTTTTTTTTTCTTTTTCTGAAAATAAACTCATCCAGTGGCAATCTCCTACTCGCTTCTCCTAATCCACACGTTGTCATAGTCACCTACAATTTCGCGGCTTTGAAAAAGCACGATTTTTAGCCTCCCCCTCTATATAAACCTCCCGTTTGCAAGTCAATCCAACCTGCAGAAGAAACGACTTTTAATCTCAACGTTTGGGCTGATTAGATTCTTAGAAACCCCCACGTTTTGTGACTATCTCTGTCCATACACAAACTTGCACACACAGCCAGATACATTTGAACAGTAACAATGAAGATTACAGGAGCAGAAATGGTGGTGGAGGGTGGTGTAGTGGCGGCGATGGTGGTGGTGAGGGAATACGATGCTAGAAAAGATGGCAAGGCAGTGGAGGAAGTGGAGAATAGATGCGATATTGGTCCCAAGGGCAAACTGTCTCTACACACCAACCTCTTAGGGGACCCCCTTTGCAGGGTCCGCCATTCCCCCGCCTACCTCATGCTGGTTGGTCATCTCGTTCGTTTCTGCTAACTTTTCCTACTTGTGGCTCGATCACCTCGTCTTACGCGGTGGTTCTGTTGAATACAATTGTTTCAGGTGGCAGAGCTAGTGGTGGTGGGCGACGGAGAGGATGAGGAAAAGAGAGAAATAGTGGGGATGATAAGGGGATGCGTCAAAAAGGTCACGTGCGGAACGAAGCTCTCCAGAAACTGCAATAACTGTCCGACTAAACCGCCTGGTCAGGCTCTCCCCGTCTGCACCAAACTCGCTTACATCCTAGGCCTCCGTGTATCTTCTTCTCACCGGTACTCATATCCAAAACCCCTCTGAATTAATTCCCACCTTTTGCTGTTGGAGAAATTTTTTTCTTAATGTACTGTCGGGGAAGGATCAACTCTTTCCAAAAGTGGATTTTACAGAAGACCCTTTTCCTCCCAGACACCTAATAATTGTCTGCCTTATTTTTTTAATCGTTCCTTTGGTCGGACTGTGTGTGATACGCATATAATAGAGTACTTTTGTGCCTATATTTATGCATATGTTCTTTCTTTGATCAGATCACATCTTGATTCGTGTGGGGACAGTTATAAATACTTTAAAATCTTTGTTGAATATTTTTCTCGACGTTTTGCAGGAGAATGGGAATTGGGTTCAAGCTAGTGCGCAGAATGGAGGAGTGGTTCCGAGAGAATGGCGCTGAATATTCTTTCATGGCCACCGAAAATGACAACGAGGCGTCTGTTAAACTCTTCACACAGAAATGCGGCTACTCCAAGTTCCGTACCCCTTCCATTTTAGTCCAGCCCGTGTTTGCTCACCGGGTCAGCGTCGACGAGCGAATCACCATAATCAAACTCAGCTCCGCCGACGCCGAGATTCTCTACCGCCGCCACTTCTCCACCACCGAGTTCTTCCCCCGTGACATCGACTCGATTTTGAACAACAAGCTCAATCTGGGCACTTTCCTCGCTGTGCCCAGCAGAGCATACAGGTCCGGGCCGTGGTCGGATGCGGCCGAGTTCCTGGCGGACCAGCCCGAGTCGTGGGCCGTTCTTAGTATGTGGAACTCTAAGGAAGTTTTCATGCTGGAGGTCCGCGGCGCGTCGCGCCTGAGGAAAGCGCTGTCGAAGGCGACGCGGGTGGTGGACCGGGCCTTTCCCTGGCTGCGTCTGCCGTCGGTTCCCGAAATCTTCAGGCCGTTCGGGTTTCATTTCTTGTATGGGCTTGGAGGGAAAGGCCCTGACGCGGGGAAGTACATGAAGGCCCTATGTGGGATGGCCCATAACGTGGGCAAGGCGAGCGGTTGTGCAGTGGTGGCCACCGAGGTGGCAAGCCGCGAACCGCTGAGGACGGGGATCCCCTATTGGAAGAGTATATCGTGCGCCGAGGATTTATGGTGCATTAAGCGATTAGGGGAAGACTACAGTGACGGGTCTGTCGGCGATTGGACGAAGTCACCACCTGGCCTGTCCATTTTTGTAGATCCCAGAGAGTTCTAACTGGTAGCGACTTGTTCTTTAGGGCCAAAGAGACTCTGATTTCGCAAAAAGACAAAGGCCCATTATTCAAAAATTTCTTTTGAAGGTTTTTGTCAGTTTGGGGTGCTATTTAGAGGTAGGGATAAGTAATGGAAAAGAGTAAGAAGTAGAGTGGGGGTAAGTGGGAAGAGATATGGATCACCTTTTGTTGGAATATCCATCTCCTTTACCTTTTGTAAAAGGATGTTGACGTGTTCGTTTCCCTTCATGATGCTCTATCAGCCAAACCCAGCAGTTATCCTTTTCATTATATATTCTCAAGTGTGACGGTATATCATACGGATATACATAGTGCCCAGATGTGCAATTATGATGTGTGATTTGGGGGACATATAAGAAGAGACGTGGGTGTGCAGTCTTTGTTGCTAGTGACTTGTTACTTTTGGCTGGCGATCAAAATTCGACGAACTAGGGGCAATGAGTTCCGTGAAGTGCTTGCTGCATTTCTTTATGAATCAGACGAAAAGGAATTTGTGAATGTGGGTGGGGGAGGGACGTCCTACAAAGTTGCATGGTACACAGTACAAAGATTTCACTATATTGCATGACTCTTTTCTGCCTCACGTGTCCCCCGCCCCCCCCCCCCCCCCCCCTCCCCTCCCCTTTTGAGGTATGTATTATTTAAATATCAAGTATGAGTTGCCGGTCCATATTTAAAGATTGTGAGAAAAATAAATTGGATATGAGTAAGAGTGACTTATATTTTAAATTTTTGGTTGAAATATAGCATTAGGTCTATAACTGTTGCATTTTAATTAGTTGAAATATAGTATTAGGTTTATAGGTGTTGTATATATGTAAGTCCTTGATTACAGGCGATGCTTCTCAATTTGTTTGTATTATGCTTCATGTTCAATGGGTTGTTGATGACGCTCCTCCGATCTGGTTGTATTGTGCTCCACGTTGAATTTATGTACTTTCTATATATGTTATTAGGTAAAATTTAATTTGATTTATATTATTATTATTATTTTTTAAAACAAAAACACCGTTATATTATTATTATTATTTTTTTAAACAAAAACACCGCTATAAATGAGGGGTTAATGCAAGACCTTGACCTGTATATAAAAAGAAAAAAGAATCTGAAGAAAATACAATAGGAATATCTAGTGCGAAAATAAATAGAGTATTACTCCTTTTATAAAAGAGTCAATAAACTTAAAAAAAATCAGTATAGTCAGAATTATTTAAACTTAAAATTGGGCAAGACAAGTTTGTCGAGTTTAACCAATATGAGGACTTGTCCGTGAAGCTGGATAGGATAAAGAATAACTGATTGTCATGACTGATACTTTGTATTTTGGTTGGGCCTTACTTCAAGTCAAATTGAGAGCTTGCAGTTGAGTTTGCCTGCTCCCAACATATATATATTAGGCCAAATTCGATTTGATTTAAATTATTATCGTTGTCTTTATAACTTGATTAATGCGGGCATGTTATTACAACTTGATTAATGCATCGCATGTTATCAGAAAACAGGGTTATTGCCCCGATACCAAGCTTTGAAGAAAATGGCGAGGAGCGTGGAGTGTTAACTTTTCAAGTAATTTGTACATAAGAGGAACGAAGCTGGTGGATGGAGCAAGTCCAAGTCTTTATTTTGTTTATTGCCATTTCCTGGCGAGGGCACACTAACCATGTCTGGTTTAGTCACATCATTGCAGATCAGGAATCGTAAAAGATCAGAAAAATAATAAGGTTGTGATTAGTAGCAGTACTTATTATTATTATTATTTTGAATATGGGCGAGTTATATTTTAGGTATGAAAATAACAAATTAAATATGAAGATTGGTAGTTTTCTTCAAACTCTCTCAAGCTTGGAGCCAATATGGAATGAATTTGTACATTCTTCTCCCATAGAGTGTTGAAAATGCAATATGTATGATTAGTACATTACTAAGCAAAATCTTCATTCCAGCCTCATAATATAAAGTTAAACTTCTAATTTGCTGCCATGGCCATTAGTTACCACATTAGCATACCCAGAATAATATCGATAACCCCATCATTGAATACATTATGAATTTCATATGAATGGAAAGAATTTGATTAGTTAATTAAAATTTTCAAAGTGAACTAACATGTAAAAGCTGCTCACCCAATTTGGGAAGTCAAAAAGATGATGGCTAAACGGGTGCATAAATATGAGGCAATGCTGGCTATAGCCGATGTATTCAGCTCAAGCGGAACGTTTTAATGGAGTGAACAGTATTATTTATTTAAGTTATATATTTATATTTGTATAAAATATATAATAATAACCTACACATTCATTTGGCTGCAATAATACTTTTAGTAGCCAACCATCCTATACTCTTTTATTTCTAGTTTCAATAACTTTGGCAATGCATTCATTCTTCTGATTTGTCCATGATGCATATCTTTGCTTTTCAACTATTCACTTGTGTTTTCTTTTGTCATCTATAAGTTATTTTAAACAGAGTATGTAAGATAATAACATGAAAGTTATTATTAGAGCTAATCTATTAAAAAATTGGTTACTATTTTTAGTATTTCTTCTAGAGCTCATGTATTACCTTCTCGAAGAATGTCACTCTTATTTTCTGTTGGCTGACGAGCATTCCACAACACAAATATTTTCTTGTTACATTATCATGTAGGATAAGTAGATTTTGAATTTTATAATAAATGAAATAGGTTACAATTTTTTACCTTTTGGATGTCACGTCATTTGGTTTGCTTCCCATGGTATTTTTGGCTCCTTTTTGTTCGGTATAGGAATAACTATAATGAAATCACAACACAAATACAATTGCCAACCCATCTGAATAAAATACATGTTTCCCTCTAGCTTATGGATGGTTGTGGTGTCTCAAGAAAATTTATATAGTTTTCCCAATAATGCAAATTGTGTTTGTTTTAATGTTGGCATATGCAACTTTTGTTTAATGTTGGCTTCTCCGCAGCAGAAAGGGAAGATAAACTCATAGATAACATTGCCATAAAGACAGGAAAGTAACTAATCTACATGTGAATCTTCTTGATTTGAGAGTTGTATAATGTACAGTTGTTGCATGACCATTTAGTGGGTTACTAATAATTTTAACTTCTAACCATGCTTTCATATGAGACTTCTTGTGGGAACCAGCAATAAAAGGGATTATGTTAGACTTTTATTTAAGTGTTGCACTTGATTTCTAATCAAGTCTCATTGTTGACATCCAGAAAGATCAATTAGCGTTGTAGAATCAACTTCACACCTCTTGCTACTACAGATTGAAGCACTACACGCACATAGTCTATAGAGAAGAATATAAAAGATTACCTCTTGAAGAAAGTTAGACATCCCAAATGCAAAAAATAATCAGTCAAACAAAAGGGCTTTCTCCAGATGTAAAAAAAAAAAAAAAAAAAAAAAAGATTGAATTACCTTTTAAACTTGCAAAGATAACAAATTGGTTGCACTTCCTTTCTGAGAGATGAGAGATGCGAGTTGGTATAAAATTAAAATTCTAAATAATTTAGAAATAGTTTTTTTACATATTTATCTTAATTAGAATTTGAAATAATAGTTTAAACAATCAGGATTCTAGAAATAGTTTTTTACATAATTAGGATTTTTAATTATTAGAGGTAGAATTTTAAAAGTATTTTAAACAAATAGGATGCTAAAAATTTGTCCAGCAGATGTAATTGAACATTAAGGACAAATTTGAAATATTATTTACATAATCAGGATTCTAAATTAGAATTTAAAATAGTAGTTTAAACAATTGGGATTCTAAATCCGTAGAAATAGTTTTTAACATAATTAGGATTCTTAATTAAAATTTGAAATAATAGTTTAATCAATCAGGATTCTAAAAATAGTATTTTACATAATTAGGATTTTTAATTAGAATTTGAAATAATAGTTTAATCCATCAGGATTCTAGAAGTAGTATTTTACTACTATTAGGGTTCTATATTAGAATTAGAATTCAAAATAGTATTTTAAACAATTGGGATTCTAAAAATTTATCCGGCTGATATAATTTCAAGTAGTATTTTAGTTAATTAGGATTCTTAACTAGAATAGTAGTTTAAACAATTAGGAAAAATTTATCTAGCTGATAAAAGTGAATGTTAAGGGTAAACTTGACCTTTCACAATTGATTAAAACATTCATACTTTTTAATATAGTATATATATATAGATTTAAACCTTAAAAACTAATTATTATCTTTATATACTATCATATCATCAAATCATTTTGATATATATTTTATTCATATATTTAAATAAATTAAAGTTTTCATGTTATCAATATCTTACATTTAAACAAATCACTCTTTCTATCACAAGTTCCACCAAACTATATTTCCAATGAAACCCCTTTCCCCAACAGAGCATAATGGTCTGAATTGTGTCAAACATATGAAATTATTATGTCATTTTATTAATTTTTATGATCTGTTGGTTATTAAAAAAATTGTTGATCTTCATGGTTCTTTACTTAAAAATGAAATTCCTTGTGATATTTTTGTTTAGTGGGAGGTCATGGGTTATTTGTTCAATTTTATAGAATAATCTTATTTTCTATGTATCGAAAAATGTAATTGGTTAGTCATAGAAAGAGTATATATTAGATTATTAATTTATATCCAAACACAATAATGTAAATATTATTTCTTGAAAAAGGAAAAAGGAAGACAGAAGATGCATATGTGGGTAGGATGGTAAAAAGTGTGATATGGGATAGTTAAAGATTTAAATAGATGTGAATAGCAACATTCATTTTTTCTCCTTATTAAATGATGAGTAAATTAATGTATATAAATTAACTAAAATATTCGACTGAATTCAAATGTGTGGATCCTTGAATTGCTTCATTAAATGCCATTTTACGACATATATGAAGTTATATTTTTTCTAATTACAGTTGTTATTCATGTTTATCCAAAAATGTCCAAAATACCTTTAAATAAATTACTTAATAACTAATTCAAATTTAATTTTATATCTAATATTCAAATGTGTAGCTATTTGAATTGTTTCATTAAATGCCATTTTTTTATGAAATTATATTTTTTCTAATTAAAATTGTTGTTCATATTTATCCAAAAGAGTCCAAGATACCTTTAAATAAATTAGTTAATAATTAATTCAAATTTGATTTTAAAATCTAATATTTATACTATTGATTACTTTGATTTTTGTAATTAATTTCTTTCTCAAATTTCTTATTGTTAGATATAAAAATTCATGAATAAGTAGATTTTAGACAATTAAATATTTACTAATTTAAATTCAGTTTTTTTTTACGTCTATATATATATATAGAGAGAGAGAGAGAGAGAGAGAGAGAGAGAGAGAACCCGAGAAATTTTGGGCACACCAATTTAGTAATTTAGCGTGATATATTAAAATGCAAAAGTTTATACATGAAACAATAACATTTTCAAAATTCATTATTAATATTTAAAATTATTAATTATTCTAATTTTAGATATATATATATATATGTATAAATTAAACTACTAATAATCGTAGATTATATATATTTATTAGATAACATAATCACACGAGTAAGTGCATATATCTGTCTATATCTACGATATATATAGAGGCTGAGTCCTTTTTTTGGGTTATTAAATATGTAGTTACTAAAACATCTTTACCCCATTACAAAATGCCATTTTATTTTGAGTTTCATTATCTCCCTTTAATTTCAATTTATTATATTTTTATCTCAAAGTACTCCTCTATCACTGTTAATCTACTCTATTTTCCCTCTTTTTTCATGTTTCTTTCTTTTTAAATCGCATAATTTTTATATTTAAAGAATATTATTAATTTACTTCTTTAATTGTGTGCAGATATTGAGTGTGTTTTTATCAGTAGCGCACGCGCGCGCGTTGTTGTTATTCTCGTTCCACATTTATTAAAGGGTTTTTAGATCAACTTTTAAAGGAGCGGCTACCTTCCTTTTTAACGATGGCTAACCTTCGTTTTTAATGGTTAATTTCATAGGAATGGATTGGAAGTTTAAAACTACATTTGGAGAATAGAATCTGGAGTTGATTTGACTTGAAGGAGTCCATACTCATGTACTTCGGAAGATGGATTAGATAGCAAGTCAAAATTAAAGGAAAGTCCAAATTATAGGTACGTGTATTTATTCATAAGCAACCAATTTTTTAAGAACGTCATCGTTTTAGGTGTACTTAAGGATGAATTGAATCAGTTCATGCTGATCAGTTGAGCCCCCCCCACCAAAAACACAGTCGCACAAATTAATGACGATCTAATTATTTCTTGCCTAACTCTTTGAAGTGCACCTTACACTCCAAATGAACTGATTATTGATTAGAATTCGTATACTGTTCATCATATGAAGTTATAAAAACAACTCCATCTCCAAATATCCCCTTTCCAGATAAACACGAAAAAGGGCTATGCACAAAGAAAAACTTGCGATTAATTGATCCTCAGAAAGGGTTAAAAAAATGAAGTCTCTCGTAGTGTGCTATAGAGCATTGAGCTCAGTGCCTTCCTCTTTGTGCCCAACTTAAGCTTAATGCACAAAGCTGTCTCCTTTTCAGCGTCAATTCCGCAAATCAACTGCATTATGGACTACATTGAACTATATATTAAGATAAATCAGTTGTTTGTAAACACGTTAATTAAGCAAATTTGCATTCTTGTATTTTGAGCCACCCTGCAGCCTTCTAATTGGTACAGTATTATGAACGTATGATATGGTACCACGTTAGCCTAATTTTATTTATTGATTAGAGGAAGGCAATAGGTTTGGTTCTCTGAATCAAAGTTTGGAATGTGTTTCAATTAAAAAAATTGCCCAAATTAAAACGTGAAAAATGAATAAACAAGTAACTTATTAGAGTAACAAGGACGTAGTCGGGAAGTTGCAGAAAGAAGGGTTTCTTATTCTTTGGTTGACTCGAACACAATATATGTAGATGGTTTAGGTAGAGAATGATTTCGGAGTCAAATATTGGGGGCATTTTACGTATTACTGGAGCAACACATACGGTCCACATTTATTTAAACTGGTCTTAATAATTTGCCTCTTAAAAAGTACTCACATTAACATTTCATTAACATGGGGAAGTAGCTTTGTATTAAGTCCCTCGTTTTGTTTCGACTAATGGATCGCCTTAGAGGTCAAGGGGTGAGTGACGGTGAAACAGGAAAATTGTTTGGTTTTATTCTTAAAACCTTAATTATTGCATCTTTAATTAACCGAAACTTGGGTGTGGGAAAGCTGGAATATATTTTGAGGGCTTAATGGGGGTCATTCTGAATCTTTCATTCATCCAGAAGCCATGCTAGCCCAATTTAAAACACAAGTGAACCCTTGTCAACATGAAGTTGAAAATATAGCTTCATTAGTTTATATTTGATATGTTCGATTTTAACACACATTAGAGATCATAGCGGAGTTCTGTGAGAAGCCCCATCCACATACACACTCTAGTGTTTATTTTTGTTCAACAAAAGCCCAATATCAAGTACTTTATTTCCCAGATCAATGTAGCTTCCATGGTAAGAAATTTCAACTATAGTAATACATAAATGGCCATAAATAAATAAGTACTAGAGAAGGCTGGCAAATCAGAAATTTAGAACCATTACAGCATAGGGAAATCCAGGGTGCCTAGCCTTCCCACCCATTATGATCCAACACTATTCCAAGAAATATTGTCCAAAACTGCAAACTAACATTGCTCCAAAACACAACCAACCCCAAATTTCCCTTTCCAGAGAACGAAATGCCAAAAATCATTGCAGCAAAAACATCATTTGGCCAACCCGGCATATTGCATCCATAGGCTTCTACCTCCCAAATATTATATAGCATTGGGCTGATTATAACACCCGATGCTGAATTAAGGAATAAACTTGAAAGGGATTGATAGTTCCCCCCCAAACTTACTCCTCAAAACTAGTTTTGAGATAAGGATTGCGGAAAGTGCCATGCCACGATGAACATGAGCCTTGTTTCTGTTGACTGATGTCAAAAGAGCTCTGACACGAATCGCCTGGTCAATCTCGTCTGACCAGAGTGTCTGGTATGATCTCTCACTTTGATAGCAGCAACTTTTTCGACATTTGGTCAGCCAGGTTTGCAACAGCTGCCTCCTTTACTCCCTCTGCGCTGGTAGAAGCAGGGCTTCCAGATGTACCTGAGCTGCTGTTCTCACCTTGTCTATCTTTGTTTGACCAGAATCTCGAGAAAATCTTCCTCCCTTTCTTGGGAGTGACATGCTCGGAATTTGATTTGGCATCATTTGTGCTGCCACTTCCACCATTTCCTCCTTTGTTTATCAGCCTCAGACGTGTGAGCTCCCCCTTCAAATGCTTAAGTTCCTCAGATGTCAGGTCACCATTCCAGTCCTCATCCGAATTGGTTGTAGCAGATCTGGAGCTCCCATATGATCCTCTGAGGTGCAATGACCTGACAGAGCCCGGCAGATCAGGCGTGTTATTACCAATGGCTGCTGCTGCTCGACCTTGCTCAAAGAAAAGAACCTGGACCACAACCCGCAAAGGAAGCCTCTCATTTTGCACAGCGTGTGCAGAGGCATCACCTGATAGCTTTCGACAATCCATTAACAGACAAATTCTCTTTTTCTCACTCTTTGTCAACTCCGGGTGTACCTGTGAAGAGAGGTCATTAATCAGTCAAATAAATTAATTAACACAAAACAAGTTCTAGGACTACATGCAATGAACGATGTAATCATATATTCGTACATGAAGTTGACTTTTAAGTTGTGAAACAGTTGTGGGGTTTGTGAATACAAATTACATGAGAGTAAATTATTTGACTTAATAACTTAACAGGATAAAATAAGAAAGCAAAATAAATAACCGCGAATCCGAAATTGAACCTTGAGGTATGTGTCAATGGTGCGGTAAATTTCATCATGACTTGATCTTGGAAAGCCAGAAACCATTTCAGCTAGATTGACAAATCTTGACAATGGTAAAGATGGATCTCTAGCAGCTTCAGCCAGATAGCCATCAACCAATCTAGCCACCTTAGACTTGGATGCATCAGATGTATATACTTGACACGACTCCTGGAACTCATGATCATCGGAACGGTTCCCCAAAGCACTATGTTCTTGCATCACAAACTGCTCAACCAAGTCATGTACTATACCTATATCATACGCTGTTCTTTCCCCAGTAGGAGAACAAATAAGAAGATCAGCAACAGATGCCTCCTCAAGCTGTTGTGCAATTTTGAGCATAAGCTTCTTTCTTCCCATCTCTCCACATTCTAACACTATGGATGCTAGTAATAACCTCAACAAAAAACTACAAGGTATACATTTTTTCTCTGTTGGCAGCAAGCATGTGATTGTATCCACCAAGTAACGGTACTTCATAAGATCACCTCCTTGTATAGCACCATTACTGAAACCAGGAAGCCTCCTTAAAGTATACGCTTTTAATGATTCCCCAATAACATCTGCAGACATTCTTCCTTTGGCTCTTATTGTTGCAATAACCCTCTTATACAAATCAATTTGAAGTTCACTGAGGTCTTCTACCCACCAGTCTTTGGGTACCGTTTGTTGTTTCTTCACACCATTCCAATGTGGCTCATGTCCATTCTCAGATGGGAGCTTCTTACAATTATATGTGTACGACCAGTCAACTTCCGATGGATCAGTGGAAGCTTTTGTAGCTATTGAATCTAGGCACTGGCTAACAACTTTCAATTCCTCCGACCATGGAAGAAAAGATTTTGTTGTTTGAAGTACTATTATGGAGTCTTTCCAATTGCGAAAAATGCTAGAAGTAAGAAAGACGTCAATTTTGTATATGAGATTTCCTTTCTCAACAGTCTCATACATTTCCAGGTACTCTGCTGCACAGCGTGCTGCTACCACGTTATATGCATTAAGAGTTACTACCATGCCATAACAGAACTTGGCGCATATCTCGAATGCAGCAGCTCCACCTGGAATACCATGGATGTCAATTTCATCATTGTTGTCGTAGCTTGAACCGGCCACACACTTCTGAAGCCGAGAACACTTGGAGAGAAGAGGAAACTACAATGAGATGCAGTGCTGTTAGCAAACGTGAAATCACCTGTATTTTAAAGTTTACATGCAGAAACCACAGAATTGAAATCACAGGCAGAACTGTGCCTTCTAAATATTAGAAACTCATGCACACTCAATGTGTGCGAAAATAAATTCTAAATATAATTTATCATGCATACAAACAAAGTTATACTTTTGTTATATAAATATTTGGAATTACATGCATTCATATTTTATTTTACAGTTTGTCATCTAGCGAAAATTGTCTATTTTAAATATAATAAAATTATATAATTTTATAAATGACAATAAGAAATATAACTTATTATGTTTCAAAACATATTAAAAATTTTATATAACATGAGAAAAAATAAAGAAATACTTAAGAGAAAAAATTATATAAGATGAAATAAATAAATAAAAATATTTGATTGAAAGGAGAAAAGAGAAAATATACATAGATGAGGAAAAAAGTAAAGTACAAATTAATAAAAGATGCATTTTAGTCTAAGTACCAAAAGGTAATTACTCAATGTAATAGAATAGTATAAATATAGATTTATTAATGGGGATATTTTAGGTAGTCTATTAAATGACCAAGGTGGTTACTCCAAAGGTTTCACATTTAATTGTGTTAATTGATCTTTGGATAGAATAAGATTTTTCAACAGAGTTCAGGTTACAAGAAGAAATCTAGGTAAATCAAACAGACGAGCAACATTGCTGACGAATTTAAGTTCACGTGAAAGTCTCATGTCACAGTTCCCATCGTTCAAATCCACAATCAAAAGTGTTGCAGATCAGACTTTAAATCGATAAAAGCTAGTAAAATCTACATATATAAAAGCCAGTCAAAACAGGTGGCTACATGTTTATCAATCCAAGTACAGAAACAAACACACACACACACATTTTAGTAACAAGACAAACCTTTTTTGTGGTAGAAATTATACCTTGTGGATATAAAACTTGACATCTCCAACATTAACAACCATATCGGTTTCCAACTCTGCTGCTACATACCTGAAATGCAAATGTTTTAACTGTCAAATTTCTCCAAAAAAGAGATCTGTAGTTTTAACTTTTGACTCAGAAAATAAGTATATGCTTGTTTCTGTGCAACTGATGCAAGCAAGCAAAAAAGGCACGAGATAAAGAAAATCTCTATCTTCTCATGTGATAGCTGGCATTTGTTTACTGAATCCATTTTTTCCACCCTGCAAAAAACACTATTAAAATTCTATATACACGATTATCAGCCATTCTTGTTACACAAATTTGACCTTTCGAACAGTGGTTTTGAAATATTGCTCCCATTTCTTACTGCTTTCATAGTTAAAATTGAAGTCCCCAAATCTTTCCCAGTCATCATCGATTGTATAGAAGATAATATGAGGAAAAATTCAATCAAATTACTTGTCCAAACTAGAGTCACAGCTTGACTCTACAATTTTCATTTATCGACACGGATATGCAACCCACCCATATTCAAATGCAAAACAAGCGTAGGAAAATGGTGTATTTGTTTTCGATTGGCATAGCAGCCTAGTCAGTATGGAACCTGTTGTAGAGGTAAACTTATTAGGGGTCATCCATTACCAGATATCTATAGTTCAAAGCTGCTGTTAGAATGAATAAGGAATAGAGAATGAATGCATGTGATTTAAAAAAAAAAAAACAAAAGGTTCAGAGTAGCAGAACTACAATGAAACAAAACCCTTCTTCATACCAAACCTTAACAGAACAAATAAAAAAATTTAACAGATAGAGCTAACCTGATAGCGTCCCCCTCAGTCTGAAACTGATCAGGCTTTGATCCGAGCTTCATAAACTTCATTTTGGCAGACAAATGTTCTTTTCAACTCCAAGATCTCAACTCTTAGCTCCTGTTTCTTGTTAAATCAGCAATACCAAATATTACCAATTGAATCACTTGAACCTCAAAAAGAAAGCTTTAAATAATAGCTAGACAAGAGAACGGAAGCCCCAGAAATCAGGAAAGCTTGTCTAGTGGCACCACTTTTCTTTAAGATATTTCCCGTGAGAACACAAGCAATGACAAGGAAAAGGGAGTTATGGAATGTGCGCAATGGCAAAATGCAACAGGATTTGCAATGAAAAGGAATAAAGGATCCAATGAAGAGGATTACACGTTTGTCCTGTAGCAGAGGGCAAGCGCCCCACGGCACCAAGTGCTAGCCCAGGAAAGACAGCCAACTAATTATCACATACTAAAAGAGATGTTTAATATGCTTACTCAAAAACACAGTCCCTGGCTACCCTCATACAGAATAAAATTCAAGAAATATCATGACTAAGAATCTGCATTCCTGAGAGAAATTTCTTTCATCAATACAATTGGAGAGACCTAGAAAATACAACATAATCTCCGGATGAGAGGACCGCAACAAAAATCGCAGACAGAAAGAAGCAGCTAGGTTTGCAAGATACTGAGAATATATATACATATATTAGCAATGCAGCACTAGAACCTACACTTTTTGATTTCTGGAATGGCAGAGTGAAAGAACCTAATGAGCCAATACGCACAAAAAACGTGACCAAAACAAAAAGAAATCGACTAAATCCCAAATTAAGAACCCATTCTCCACGAAAAATAAAAATTTAAAAAGTTTAAGAATCATATCTGCAACTATTTAAGCAGAACCCAAATGCAGAAAATGGTAAAAAATCACAGAAGTCACATCTTTACATGAAGAAACATAATTAATGATCTTTAAAATGAAACCCTTACTTAACCAAATCCCAGAATCAATAAGCAAAAAAAAATCCCGCCACTCCATCAGAAGAACAATGAAGAGAAGAAATTAAACTTTGTGCCCTCTGAACTCACCAAAGTTTTGGAAGGAGCTAAACCCCCACGTATCTCAAGGCGATCGAATCAGCCAAAAAGCCCTTGCTCCACACAAAGAACCAATACTCGATGGGAACAAAGCAGTACAGACACGGTGGAAGAGCACGGAACAAATACAATAAGGAAACCCCACCACCGCTATATCAAAAGGGATCAGCCAACAAAAACACAAAAATCCAAACCATCAAAAAGATGAGTCGTCCCTAATCTTTGCCAGCCACCACAGCAACAACATGTTTCCACAAAAATCCAGGCTCAGAATGTTTCCAGTCTCATCTATCCCTTCAGAATCAGTATCACCGGCCCACCACCATCGTCCCCTTTTCCCTCTCCACTATATGCTATCTATACCATTGATCAAAATGATCCTTTTCCGTAAAAAATACTGCAACCCATAAATTTAACTATTAATATATTAACAGTAGTGCTTTTCTTCTCTTAATTTTCTTCGCTAACCGAGAGTTGCGGGTGGCTCCTTCAACGAGGGGACCCCTCAAAATCTTTTTTATCAATCTATAAACAACTCTACAGTGTTAGGCACGCCATCTGACACTGTTGTACGCTTTTATCACACACACGAACCTTTATCCTACTCACTTTTTTCTGCTTGGTGTGTGATCAAATGATCTTAATATTAATATGAACTTTCGCGACTGAAAACGACTCATCCGTCTTTTTTCCTCTCGTACTTCGACAATAATGGCATCCAACGCTATCCCGTATCATTTTTTTTATTTCAAGAACTATGATCATCGTTCATATATTAAAGTAAACATCTTTTTGGTTCCTGAAAAAGATCAAGTTAAATATTTGAGAACCAAAGGGGGTTCACATGGGCCACTCATGACTGTTTCCTTTGGAGTTGGGAGTCCATCGCACCGCACCTTTTTCATTGCTCTGCTTAAATGCAGTAATTGTAATTGTTTTTCAATTAAAAAAGTTGTTTTCTTTTTCAAGTGTGTCTTTTAAATATATTTTTTTCAAAAATTATAAAAAAATAAAAAAAATAAAAATTTAAAAATTATAATGATTGTAATCTTTGTTTCACATATGAAAAGACTATGTTTGGAAAGGATTTTTGTTGAAGTTGGTGTTCAATATAAGTTGTGTTAGAATAAATAATATGCTTACTTATAAAAATTTGATTGATGAAAATTTTAATTTATTTAAATATGAGAATAAAATATATAAAAATAATTAAACAATACGAGAATATATGGTGATTATGATTAGTTTTTAAAGAAATATATATATAGTTATTTATTTAATTATAAATAGATATAATGATTAATAAATAATTAGTTAATTATATATGTATATGTATAAGAGAAAGAAATTTGTATTTGAATAATAAATTTGGTTAAATAATATGTTTAAAAGTGTGAAATTTGATAAGTTACAGGAGAATTGAAATAGTTTGGTGAGAAAAAAAAAAGTCTCTATATCTGTTTTGTCCCTTTTTTATAAATTTATTTTGATGAAATAAAATCTTGGATAAGAATTTGAACCATCACAATATCATGTATGTATACAATAATAATAACAAAAATAAGGACCGAGAGTTATTTGTGTCAACTATTAATTTTTTTTACGTTTGTCATTTTTGACTTGGACCAAATGTATCATTTGGTGGGACTAGTTTTTTTTTTTTTTCCCTTTATCATTATTTTTATTATTGTTCATTAATGATATTTATTTTTTATTGATTGGTCCAGTTAAAAATATAAATAGACATCTTCCCTTTCATTTAGTGGACAGATTGTGACCACATGCCTTTCACTCTCTTTATTCTCTCTGCATCTCGGGCTATGCTCCAATCTTCTCCTCCCAATATTGTCACCCAAATTTCATAAACATAAAATATTATATATATATGTGTGTGTGTGTGTCTGTGTGTATAGAATAATTTTGGTATGATAATATTATACATTATGTATGATAAATTATATATTGTATTGTAATAATGTGCTGATTAAGTTAATGAATCCCATTTAACGCATTCTCTTTTGTTTAATAATGTATAAGTTGTAGTGTTGCAACACTGGTGGGGACATTACCCATTAGCATCAATAGGATCTATATACATGCAAATATGCTAGCTAAATTGTTATTAATTAATGTGACAATTTTGCCTCACAATCTTCTGAAAGATTCTGTCACTATAATTTGTTGGATTTGTTTCTCTTTTTTTTTTTTCTTTTCTTTTTTCCATCTCCTTTTATCATTTTGGGAAACTAGGTAATGAGACTTAGGTGGTGGTTGCTTCACAGTTTAGGAATGTTGACGGACCAAGCTGCTTGACTCGACTCGATTAAATAGCTTAATCAAAGTTAAACCTGAGCTTGGTTAATATTGAGTTCGGCTCAATTTGATTTGCTTTGTAAGTCGAGTTTGAGTAAGTTGTACGCAAGCTTAAATTCAATCAAGTAACTTAAGCTCGACTATGAAAACTTGATAAACTATGAAAAATACCAACATTTGGCTTATCAGTGGTGCTAATAACTGTAAGGAACATAGGTTAGAAGATTCAAATTCTGCTGAAAGCAATCTTTGGTTTTTTCATGCACGAAGCTCAAATTAGAACATGATACTTGACTACTTGAGTTTAGCAAGTTCAAGCTCAAACTTGATGTTAATAACTTTATTTAAATTTGAACTCATTAAAAGCACTGCAAGTTGAGTACAAGTAAAGTGCTATTCAAGTACAATTCGACTTAAATCTACTCTTAAGTTCACACTTAAAATTGAATTTAGATTCAAAATTATCTATTTTAGATTTCAATCCAATAAATCTATTTAGTTCAATACATAGAATATATATCTTTATTACGATTAATGCTTGGTTTGCTGATTATTTTGAAATGAGATATGAAAATTTTTTAAATTTGACATTAACCTAAATAAAGTTAAAAAGTAAACAATAAAGAATAAACTTTGCATGTGTAATTAATTACAAATTTTATATTTTTTTGTTAATTTGAATATTTTACAAAATTATAAATCTTAAATAATAAAAAATAAAATATTCAAAATTAAATAATATTAAAAATAAATATAAATATAAAAATGAGTTAACAAGAAAAGAAAATGTCAAGGAAAATTAAATAGGCATTAATAGAAAAAGGAGAAAAATAAGCAAAAAAATTGGTTGGACTAAAGCCCTCAAATCATTAAAAAATATAATAGTAAAGATAGTTTGGATGAAAAGGAAGGTTGAGAAAAAAAATGAAAGAAACAACACCATAATACAATTTAAAAAAAAGAAGAAAAATATAAAGTTTTGTTTTTTTGTTAAATAAGGTTAATATAATATTTTTACATTTGGTAAGTAAAAACTAAGCCTCATCTTTAAATATATAGTGTGTGTATTACACACTTTTTGTATTAATGAAACTCACATATTTTAGATAAGTTATAGGAATTGAACGTGTGTTTTGTTTGAAACTTTGCACCTTACTTGGAAGTCGGCGAATTCGTAAATTTTTAGATATAATTCCTCAATTCAATAATACTAATCCAAACAACATTTATGAGATTACTTTCCATTCGGTAATTTCAAAATTCTCTTACCAAATGCTACATTAATTTGTAGAAATTGATTTAAACTGCCAAAGGATTTCAATAAAAAATTAATATTTTTATCCTCATAGAGATAAAAATAGGTCAACGTTTAGAAGTTGTTTGTCTGATCTTGTTCTCAAATTTTATAAGTTACTAAATTTAATATAATGCTTTTTGAAGTTATAAGATGTTAGTAAGACAAATTTATAACTATTTTTTAAAAAAATTGAAGGAGTTAGTTAAGATATTAAAAATGAATTAGAAACTCCCAATATTTTTATAAAAATCTCATGAACTTCTAACTCTTATTTTTGAATCTCATAAACTCTCTTTTAACAAATATTCCTGTGAACATTCTAATATTTTGTGAGATGTTTTAATGTCGAACGCCCCCTCAATTCAGCTTCAAGACTAAATCAACTGTCGGAATTATCTTTCGAAGAGCGCAACCAAAAAATTGCTAATTAGGTCTATATACGTAGATTACTTATCTAATAATTATAACAACAAAATTGGGCTATAATTGTTTAGGCTATGTTTGTTTTCATTTTCAACTGTGTGTTTTTATATGTATTTTTTTTTTTTAGAATTGTGTAAAAATAAGAGATATATATATATATATATATATAATTTAAAAGTGAAAAAACGAAAACAAACATAGCCTTACAAATTTTAATGTGTATTTTTTAATGTATTTTTTTAATTGTTCATGTAAAAGTAAAAAAGGATAAAGAGAAAAAAAATTAAAAATATAATGATTAATGTCCGTAACTTTTAAGTGTAGTGTTTTGAATTATCTTACCTTGTTGTCTTTAAGTGTCCCTGTCAAGATCCCTTTGCATGCCACCAGCATTTTGGTCGTTTTGTTGATGGACTTTGACCAAACCCTAATAATACATGCTCATATCATCTCATGCAACCCTTCCCACTAATTCTCTTCGTCCTACTCTTTCTTTGTATTAATTGTTCTATGTTGAATTGGATGCTGATTTTTTATTTGAATAGACAGCTAAAATACAGAGACACAGGCAAATAATTAGAATTTGAACTCAATTGTCAATTAATTAATACCTACTAACCTTGTAGTTAGTGTGCATCTTTTTCAACAAATGCACCTGGGCCTAATTTTCACTGTATGAATGGAATAATATTCAAGTTGATTCTCATTGTATGTTCAGAAGCAGCGCATGCAGACAGATCTACAAGTTCTACTTTTCCACACATTAGAAGTACTTATTAAAGCAAGCTGGTTGATTGAAGATCGTTGCTAATCATGATACTCAGTGTTTGAATGAAACTATGAATCTGAATCCAAATCTTCCTCACATGCATCAGCAGAGATCATAATAGTTCTTATGAGGCTGAACTCTTATGTGGCACAAGAAAGTGGACGCTCATTGAATGTGTATGTTTAGGATGGCTAATCACCTTATTAGAAACGTGATTAGTGGATATTTTGGAATAATTGAGTCCAATTAGATCGTTGATCAGCAATATTTCTAATTAAACAGCCAAAAGTGATTTGTGTTGGGAAGTCCGAACCTTTCCTGGCTTCCACAAGTTGAGAGCAGCAAAGGGGAATTTATTGAAAACTAGAAGGACACTTTTGTCAGGCTTTTCTTTAAAGCACGAAGGCTGCAATTGTAGGTTTTAGGGTTCCCCAACCATTAATTAATACTTAAACTAAAAAGCAGACAAAGAACTCATTGTTAGGGTGGAATCATGTTGTTCCTTTATGGTTATGAGTTGGTCAGATTCATTAAACCAAATATTTGAGCAATGTAGTCTTTTGAGGATTATTTAACGGAGTAGATTAAAAAGGCCCAACATAGCATTTCCCGTTTTATGCTCATTTATGTTTTTATTTTAACCCAAAAAAAAAAAAAAAATGATCTGAAGCTTTCCCTTCCTTGAAGTAATAACAAAAAGATAATGCAAATATCTTCTAGAGATCATCACCCACTTATAATCTATAAATTCAAAACAAAACTAAATTAAAAAACCAACACCAATAACCACGAAATGAAGACATCCTAACTACTGAACAAAATACCACAATTTCTCTTCAATAAAGTGTGAACTTGCAATGATTGTATTTCAATTTTCAGGAAATTAAGGTCAAAGAAAAGCAATCATTATGACCAAATACACTAACTTTCTTCTTTTTTGATTTGAAAACAAGAAGGTGAAAGTGATTGTTGAGTATCATAATAATCGTGCATGCTTCTTTTCACGTACTGCTATAGAAACAGATTAAAATAGGGAAAATGAAATGTAGAATCGCACTCATGAATAGCGACAACTAAGAAGAAGATGACAGCGAAAGGAATATCCTGTGCGCTCATCATCATTTCCAATAGACGATATTGTGCATGCATTCAACTAAATATTATGATGCAAACTAGATATTTTTAGCCCCTTTGTTCATGTATTGAAATTACTTTTCTCTCGTTTTCTTTTTTTCACTTTCATCATGATTGAGATTGATTTTTGAAATAAAAATTGATTTCAACTATGTTTGGTTATTCAATTTTTCTTTGAATAAAAACTTTTAATTGAATTATTGGACATGTGTCATGTCAAAATTAAAGTCTTAAACTAAAATAAGCACTCAAAAAATAATGATACAGAATAAATTATCACAAAAGTATATTAGCGCCCAAGCAAGTCAAGCCTAATCAAACATGAGTCGAATTTGAGCTTCTTGACAATTTGCACGTATATTGTATTATCCTTTATCAATTGAGTCTAGTTTAAATGAGGTAATGAGAAAAGTATTAGAATGTAATTTGTTATATACTTAAGAAATTAAATTCAAATATTTTAAGTAAAAATCCAAAACATTGAAATTTCGACAACTATGCTTGTTTGTCTCATGAATCGTAGTCGGATTTTTAATTCATCGTGGCTATTAACAATCCACACAGTGGTGAACCAATTATTAAATTGGCACATTAGTCTTTTTGTGTAAAAAAAATCATTTAAAAATGATATACCTTTTGTATTTTAAATAATAAAAATAATATTATATAAAAATATGTATAATTTAAAACAGAGAAAGATCAAAAGAAATTAAAAATGGATAAATTTTGAATGAAAACACAAAAAAAACAATGAATTCAAAGAAAAGAAAAAAGATCTAAGAGAAAAGAATTTTACATAAAAACGTGTAATATAAGTGTACACATATGTATGGATATAGATAACTAAAGGCCGAAAAGGCCAGATTTCGTTGTAACAGACCTTTACAATTGTTAAACGAATCATTAAGCCCAAATAAAAAGAAAAAGTTTTTAATTGGACTTTTCCAGTCCAATGGCAACTGATCTGGACGGTGCTTCGGACTTTGATTGCACCAATCACACACACACACACACACACAGATATATGTTTGCATGTGCCCCTTAATTTTACACACACACTATAGTTCAATAAAAATTCAAATGACCAATTTCAAAGGTTAAGAGCGATGTCGCAACACAAATATAAAACCATATGCACACACTTTTCACAATTCCCACAGGTCACCCACGGACATCTTCAATTCCAAGTATGCCTACTGAATCTCTCTCTCTCTCTCTCTCTCTCTGCCCCCACTTATTTGACGGTATCCTCCTGCTTATTTCTTAATCCGTTATCACCCTTAATTGCTAAAGCTTCATTTTTATTTCCATTTACATCTTTTTTTTTCCCTTGAAAGTATACCTATGCCGATACCAAAGATGTCGCATCAACACGTGCTTGTGAACCCATCCATCTTTTTCTTCCGGCGGTGCCTCCGTTGATTTTTCGGTTACCCTTGCTTTGGGTGCAGACCGAGGTCACGAGACTGAAAAATATACTGACTTTGTTTCTTTCTTTATTATATGCTACTCGTCGTCGTTGTTTAAAACAAATATAAAATCCAAGTTTTAATTTGGTATTCGGTATAAATATCGAATTTTATTTTTATTTTTTTTCACTTATAATAATATAATTTTTTATAAATATTATTATTTTGGTTACTATAATTTACATTTTTATTAATATTTTAATTTTTATTGTTAACTTTTTCTATTAATTTTGTCATTTTTATTTTTATCCCTCTTCTTTATTTTGTTTTTTGATTTTTCAAAGAAAATTCGGTAAATAAACAGCCGCAGCAAACCAACTGAATTAATTTCGATACAAACTAAAATCGTTTGGGTCAGTATTTAGTACAACAAATTTCGTTATATCAAATTTTCAGCTCTTTTCGATTCAAATTTACCAAACAAACACACCGCAATCACCAGTCATCACTGCGACAAATCTTGATTCCAGAACCTCATCAAATCTATTAATTCGAAAAACGTGGTTAAATGGGATGTTTGCTTATTGAGAGTGTTCCCTTGGTTTAATTAAGTGGAGTATAGACTTTCGCTCCTCTGATCAATACGGGTGACAAACGGGATGGAATAAGGGTATATACACATTACTTAAAGAGACAACGCTGCGGTATAGATTACCAGTAAATTCTCCACAAATGAGTAAATTAGGGGCTGTTTTCCAGCTCGAGCTCATTCAAAGATCATTTCTAACTTGTATCCAGCGAATTTGACAGCAAAGGCCAAGGATAAGATTCCCAGACATGATGTTTCCCTTACTCTGATCCCTCCGGAGGATTTTTGTTTTTTCGACACGATACAGTTTGAAACCAAGTATAAAACAATTTTTTGACAATGTGCATGGAAGGAAGCACAAAATAAGCATACGCAGCAATAACGGTTCTCGTAACCACGGCTGATCAAACATAATAAACATGCATTAGTCTCAGTTTGTGATTTTCCTTCGGTTTTTTCTTCCTATTGGGCCGTTTCGCATCACCTTTACAAGTGGTCTTTTTTATTTTTACAAATTTCAGAAGTGAAGTACTGTTCGGACCAAATACAAACAGACGCACAACTGAAATGTAGAAGGCATGACCCACAGAAACCTGTTACTTCACCATACAAGATTTGCCCAAGAGGGGGCAAAATTTGGAGTCTAGGAACGTGGCGAAAAACGGCAAAATAACTGCAAGTCCGGCCATTTAGTTCTTTAGAACACAGGATGGTAACAAAATCGAAGATAAGCGATCTAGCAGAAGGAGTGCTCACTTTGCATTGGATTGATCACTAATTTACAAAGTTCCCCGGGGGGGGGGGGGCTTAAATTAAACTGCGATATTATGGATTCAATCAGACGTTCCTACAACAATTATTAAGTTTAATTAGAATGATCTCAATTAAACGTGTAATTTGTGAGCACAGAATACCTTACATATCAAAACAGTAACCTCAAGTGCAACATCCCTGATGTGGTCACTCAATACCGTTGACGAACAAATTTGTTCTCAAAACCCACCGGATAGGTTTTGGGAGTGAAAGGCAGGACTTCTACATGACTAAAACTGTTACAGCCATGCAATTTATATTCGGATTACAACATATGCCATTTTTAGCCTTGTGATCCAGAACATTGCAATGTCAACACACGCCCGAACACCTAGAATTTCAAACCATATACAAAATCATCTCAAACCATCCAAATGGCTCTTCTTCTTGTTCACCATGTCACAAAAAAGAGATCTAACTATCCATCATTAAGCCAAATTACTCGCAAATGTTTCAAAGAACATCCCAACCACCCACTTTACCAATTTCACAGGACAAGATGAAATTCAAACTTCATCTTAGGGACTACCACTCCATCAATTTGTCCAATATCTCCCTTACATTACTTAATTATCATTCAGCGAATCATTAACGCAATTCTTGCAAAGCATAGACACCAACAACTGGAAAGCGCAGAAATTTCAGGAACACAATGATAAATATCAGAAAAATGGGCAAGTAATCAGAATGATGAGAAACAAAATAAGATCAAAGTACCATCAAAAGTAACGCAATATGACAGTTTTCCTCTCTCCTCCATCCATCAATATAAAATCCAACAAAAACGACCAAACAGAAGGAACCGTGATTAACAAACCTACTAGTCGATGGTCTGCATAATATCTTCTGCAGTGAACTTAGTACCCTTATCCTTGTCTGCGGCCGCGCGTCCCTTCGCCTTGCGGTCGATCAGCGATTTGCGATCCTTATCGAGACGGAGCTTGGTGATAACAACCTTTGAGGGGTGAATGCCGACATTGACAGTGGAGCCGTTAACCTTCTCACGGGTGATACGCTCGATGTGGATGACCCATTTCTTGCGGTAGACCTGGGAAACCTTTCCTTCGCGACCCTTGTATGTGCCTCGGACCACCTGCACCTCGTCGTCCTTTCGGACAGGCATGGACCGGACGTTGTACTTGGTCCGGAGATCCCCGGAGAGCGGCGCGCTCATAAGGACGCGGCGCACGCTCGAAGGAGCCGTGAAGTGCGCCTTTCTGTTCTTGCGCCGGGAAGAAGTGACGCGTGGATTGTACTTCATCTTCGCCGCTGTTGCTCTACTCCGCGGATGGGTGCTGCAGCTGGTGTCAATGAAGAATGTTAGGGTTTCTGCGTTTTTATAGGATTTGCGGGTTGATAATACAGTCTCGAATTTGTCGAAGTTTGTTTTGGGCTTGGGGCAACCATTTATAATGGGCCAGTAAAAATTTGGCAAGTTGGGTCTCAGCTTAGAATTGGGCTCTATGTAGGCCCCAAAAGTACCTTCAACATGTATAAGGAAAGCACAGTCTGAAGCGAAAGCACACAGATTTCCTGCAGGCCGATTCATATATGAACGTCAGTGTATACAAGTATATATAGGTGTTAATTTTAGAGTCAATAAGTATAATAATTAGTTACTTATGAGAGAGGTAAGAGAAGAAAATTTTTAAATTTGAATTTAAATAAAATTTATGAGGTAAAATGCTTAGTTTATAGAATTTTGAATGAATATGAATTGAAAAAATGCGAAAACAAACATAGTCATCATAATTAGACCCAAAAATTTTATTAATGGAAAGATAAATTTTTTTCTAATTTAATATAAATCCCAATACAAGAATGAAGAATTAAATGTTTGAAAAAGGAGTACATTATTTGGATAAATTTATGGGATTGATTAATCAACTCTCACCACTTATATCTATATTATATTATTAAGAGTCTGACATTAATTTGTTGTACATTTTGAATTTACCACATTATCCTTAATTAGTAAATTTACATCACCTCTGATTTTAAAAGTCAAATATAATTAATAATATATAATTATTTTTTCTGTACCATATATCTGTATTTATATTGTTATGGATAAGAGGTTTATTAGTTGCACGTTATAAAATTACACAACTACTCTCAATAAGTTTTTCATTATTTGTTCTTTTCTTTTTGTTCTTTCTTTTTAACTCATTATTTTTATTTATTTTTTCTCTCAAATTTTCTTTATATTTAATTATTTTTTATTCTAAATATTATAGATACTTTTAATTTGTATCTATACAATATTATTATACAAGTAAAGCTTTTTGACTGTACGTTGTAAATTTATTCAACTATCTTTAATTTTATTTTTTATTTTTGTAATCTTTTCTTTTTCTCTTTTCTTTTTGACTTATTCTTTTTATTTGTTTTTGTATCAATTTTTCTCCTTTTAAAATTCTTTCATCTTTTTTCTCTTTGTTTTAAATATTCTTTGTAGTTTTAATTTTAATAATTTTTATTTTTAAAAATACAAAAAATTATAAATAAATTTGCATACACATAAAATGTGCCACTTTTATTAGTTTTAAAGGGTTGGATAGTTTATTCAACTAAAGCTAATTATATAACATTTTGAAAGGACTAAAATCCATGATAAAAGAAACTTTAGCACAAAATAATTAAAGTGCTGCATAAATAGTTTAATCCAATAGGTGACATAAAATAATAACTCAAAATAATCATTTTACACTTATTGCATTATAAAAGTGAACAGAGCTTAATTGATGGGATAAAAGTCTAGACGAATTATTTAATCACATTTTGATAACTTATTTAACATTACAACTACTATGTATCAAATATTTACTTTATCGTGAATTTTTGTGTTTTTAAAACAAATACGTAATTACTCCAAATAACATAATTTTTTCAGTAGTTCTCTCTTTTTCCTAAACAATAGAAATTAGGAGGGTTATTCCGATCCGATCGTCTTGGGGAATGAACCTCCTCTTCCACTGCTTGAAGATATTGTTGGCCAAAGTTAGAGAAGTGTGCAATGCAGAGTCATCAACGTGCTCCATCTTCCTCAACGCCCAGCACACCATAAGAAATAGATTAATTCAATTTCTCTGCTGACAATCTCCCATGCATGCGCCTGTTGGTATAACATTAATTCCTTTCAATTCAATGGCCACTGACGCCCTTGGTATGTTAAGACAACGCCCAAACCCGTCTTGCAAATTTGCAATCTAGCAGAACATGCTTGCCATTCTCCTAGGCCGCAAAACAAGTTGGGCAGTCGATCTTCCTTCTTTTGAGATAGTGGGCAGAGCCTCATTGCAAAACTTCAAGGTATTAATTTTTATTTTATTCGGAATCCTAGTGTGCCATATGAAACAGCAATTGTCTGTCCACTGCCCTCCACCATTGCCTTAGCCAAATGATAAGCACCTCCAACCCAGAAATCACCATTTCTTGTGAAACGCCGCACAAGACATATCATGCATGGAAGCCGATGCATCCTCCTATCTTTTCAAATATGTATGTCATTTCCTCGTCCAACTCTCCATCGTGTTCCAAATTCCAACCACCAACATTGTGAAATTCCGAACTGCTATCCACATATGAGATAGCCCAGCTTCCATTTAGCCTCAAAGAAAGTGGACTTGGGAAAATATATTACTTTGAGAACTTGAAAGGCTATTTGGGAAACTGGCCATGTATCCTCCATGTCTCTTTTGCCAACTTAGCCAGATTGAGTGCTCGTAGATGATGCAAAACCCAAGCCGCCTTTCCTTTAGTGCACAGCATGCCTATATTAATCCCATTTCACCTATTTGATCCATTTGAGAACCCTCCAAGTCCGACGCAGCAAGTAAAAGTTTTGTCTCGTGCAGGACATCGGCGCTGATGAGTTGTGAGGGCTAGTACTTCCAAGGGTCCAAAGAATTTAGGACCACCGATGACTCTAAGTACTGTTAATAGGACACTCGATCTATGACTGACTCATCTTTGAAGATAAAGACAGAAGGAAAGATTTCCTTGGAGGGGATAACGCCTCTACAAATTTTGTTACGATCACCTTGGGTCTTTGGAGTTTGTCATGAAAGAAAATGAGGAAGACAAATTAAGCTGCATGCCATGTGGCATATGAGAAGGGTTCTTCCTCTAAAGAAGCTTCTCATTTGAAATGAAAAACCACACAAATGTTGGAGATTGTATGGCCACAGTGTCTTTTACCAATGTGAACTTCTTGCTTGGCTCCAATCCAACGATAGGCTTTAGTTTGTCACTGCCTATGCTCACGTGCAAAAGCTCAATAGAATTTTGATAGATGATGGTTTTACAGTTAACATCCTGCTTATGCGCACAATGAGAAAGTTAAGAATTTCTATGGATGAATTGACAACTCGGCTGATGATCCAAGGATTCAAAACAAAACGATATGCTTTCACTTACTGTGAAACACCGAAGCATGAAAGGTTCTGTGCACACAAGGAGGAGGGCAACAGGGGCTGGGTGGGGCCTTGGTCCCCTCTATCCCTTATTGTTACTAGTACGGTGGCACACAATATTTATGTCCATAATTAAAAAATAATATAATTTTACTAATATAGTAAAATATAATTATTGATTCTTTTTACAAAAAAATAAAATTATAAAAGAATTAAAATTGTATTAAAACTTCGTAAAAATGAGATAGAAAGTAAAACAAATTGAAGAAAATAATTAAAATAAATAAAATTAATTAAATATAAAAGATAAAAAAACTAATATATATATATATATATAAGAGGGATATTTTAGTCAATTAAATTTGACAATAAAAGGTATTTACTTTAAATCTCTCCTTTTAAATATATAGTATAGATAGGTAACCCTTTTTTAAAAAATGCCAAAAAAATGAAAGTAATTTACCGTAGTTAAATTTACTGGAAGGGACATTTTAGGAAATCTATTAATTGGCCAAGTTAATTACTCTAGGGGGTTAAGACTCAATTAGATAGTATAAATAATTACATATATGTATGTATCTATATATATATATATATAGTAATATTTTATGTATCTGTAATAGACATATAATCTACATACAATCGTCAACCCCCTTAATTTTAACTCCCCTTTCATTATAGCCGTATATATGGCAATATTACACACACACACTATACGTCAATAAATATATGATCTATTTATAATATTTACATAGTCCGAGAAAGCTATTATTGTGTAGATATTTTAAATATATTTATTATAAGAATAGTTATATATATATGTTAGAAATAGTATAATATTTTTAGTGTTTCAATATACCTTTTGATTTACTATTACTATCACCTTTCTTTTTATTAATTAATGTAACATGTCTATATAATAAATTTAACATTGACTAATTATTAGTATTAGATGATACGTTAAATTAAAAATAATAATTATTTTATGATTCTTTATCTAATATGTGTTACCTATATTCCTGTTGTTCATGTACAACTAGATTTAATAATATTTTACATGCTATAGAAATAGTTTAAAGTATTTTAAATTTTATTTTGTTATTAATATATTTTTGACAATAAAGCTACTTAAATAATATCGATCAATCAAATATACATATTTAAATTGTACAGACCTCTATATATATTAAAGTTCTTACACGCTTTAAAATCATTATATAATTTTTATTATAATTTTTCATCCTTAAAACTAGTATTACAGTTAATTATCTTGTCAATGAAGTTATGCATGTTCTTTTTGAAAAATAGTGAATATAATTAAATAATATAAAAATATGAACAATTTACTATGACAAGTTAATCAAATAATTAAGATGATTGATTTTATACTATAGTAAATGAAAATTTAAATTTATTTGTTTTTCTAAAAGTAACTAAATTAAAAAAATTAATTTGGCACCCCAAAAAAGGTGAAATCCCAGATTTGTCTCTATGTGTTTTGGTAAGAACCAAGGAGCTCAAGTTTGACAATATATAGTGAATGACAATATTGCCAATATTTCGGTACGATGGTGATTCTCATAATGCAAGGTTAGATAGAGTTAGGAACGAAAGCAACTCAACTAAGCATTTTTAGAGGGTATTTGGGTGAGCTTATTGTTAATGGTATGTCTTCCAATGCAAATAGAAAAGAAGAGATACTAAAAAAGACATTTGGTTGTATATTTACTCTTCACACTAATTAATGAAATATTGATTTTCATATCAATATTCTAGTAGGTTTTTATGCATATAAATCTTAATTGGCATAAAGTATTCAATGTACCCATGTGCTTATTTAAGAAGCCTTATTTATAAGGAGTTTTGAATATGATCACAATGGTCTCTTAGTATTCAATTACTAAAACCAGTCCGCGAGTCATAAACACTTTAAAGGGTATTAGAGAATCGTTACGATTTACACACCTTATATTTATATGGTGAGTATTATGCTATTTGGTATAAGATGCTAAGAATACATGTGTGTGAAAGTGTCATTGGAGAATGAACATTCAAATAATGACTAGTAGAGTGAAATAGATGTACGGAGTTCACTTTTTCCTGTCAACATCTTGTTTTGTGATCTTGTTAAATGTGCGTGGACCTTAAACTTGAAACAATATAGTTGTCTTGTATGCATGACAGTTAATGCGCCATTAGGGCATTAAAGGCCAACATTTATCCTAATATGAGATAAGGTCATTAGCCCAACGTACCATTGTCTGGGTGTTTATAGACAACCTAGAGATCGAGGTTTGAGAACCACAACTTCAGGATCGTAAGTGTGCCCATTGGAATGTGATTCCAAAGATAAATTCTTTTTAATTATTTTTTATGCTTCTTAGTTGATGTGTGTTGTATGATGAATTAGGAACGGGTTTGGTATGTTATTCTATTATGTTTATATTGTTGATTTATGGTTATAAAGTTTAAAAATCTGACCCTAAACCCGTTGAAACCAAAAAGTGGTATCAGAGCCACCATACTTCTTATACAACTGCGAAATTTATGATTCTTCCAGGGCTTATGATAGTTTTTCATTTATAAATCATTTAGACATATATTGGATATTTGTTTACATGTAAAAGAATCATTTTTGTAGATTTGAAACCAAAAACAAGCGAAGAAAACTAAAAAAACGTTGTCTTCAATGAAACCTACCACACTTTGCAAAAGTTAGTGTAATGTGAAACATCCAGTTGCTATTGCAAATCACAATTATGGTAAACGTTCTTGCTATTGCAGGCCTCCAATAGCTGTAAGGCAACCCACAATTGCGGAGAGAAGTCTCTCAAAATGGTGATTCAATTCCATATTACTTCGCAAACGTAGAAATGGTTTACGCACTCACTAAATAGGTTCCCGCTATCGCAATATAGCTTGTGGAGGTTTAAAAATTATTTTTTTCTTAAATTTAAAATATTGAAAAAAGGGTTTTTTCCACAAACAAAAACTATGCATAAAATGCGTAAGTTATGGAATGGGTCATTAAATGGAATTGTTGTATAATCGTTTGAATGTATGTTGTGGGTAGATTGTGGACTTAAGATACTTTTGGATGAACGTATTCTGTTTTGGATTGATTTTCATAGTTGTATAATTATTTTTTATGGGTTGTAAGGGCATAAGCCCAATTTTTTTTTTTATTCTTACTATTTAGAATAGGGATTCTCTATGATATGCAACGAGTAAATGTTATGTGGAAGGTATCAAGGAGTTGATGTTCGTGCTAACACCAAAAGTTGATGACATTCAGAATTCCAAGGTGTGGTAAGTCCCATGAAATCATGAAGACCAAGCTGAAAGGAAGCATTCAAAAGATTCCTATGTAATAGTATAGGATTCCATGCATATGTACACAATACAATTCTTGGCTCAAATTGGATTTAGACGTCTATAATCCTCCACATTACTTTTTTTTTTGCATATTATCCTTGATGGATATATGAGATACATAAAATAGATAATGTGCAAAGCGAAACATGACTTTACATGGACCAAAAACTTCCTTAAATAATATTAAACTGTAATGACAAATTGTTTGTTGTGACCCTCCACTAAGCTTGACAGCCGTGAGTGTAGCTTTAATTTGTGATATCATCACATTAGTAGGGTTAGATTACAACAGCGCATTTATGACTTCGAATACATTAGATGCAACATTTAAATGATGCTACACCTTAAGACTGGTAAGCTATGAGTGGAGTTCAAATATAGCAAGTTGTCAATTGATGGGTGTAACTTAGATAGACCCTACATGCCAAAACCCGATTACATAAGGCATTGTTGGACCATGAGCCAAAAGAAAGATTGGATTGTGAATGAGATCTGTTAGCAAGAGTTGTCATTCATTGGGCCTAGCATGTCAAGACTTGATTACGTGAGGTGTTATGTCCAATGAAGACCCCAATCACCTAATAAGGAAATTTTCCTAATAAAATTTTCATTTTTAACTTGAGCGAGTGTAGAGTTCGAAAAATCTAGTAGGAGATTGTTCTAATTTAAAGTTCATAATCATAATAGTAACACATTTGTAGTAGAACTTTAGATGATTCCACATTTGGATCGGTTGTTGCCACTTTATAGCGACAACCATGGCGCAATCGCACATGTAAAGAACAAAGGTCTCATTAGAAATATAAACACGTAGAGAGGCGTGGCCATGTTATTCAAGAATCATTGAAAAGGGTAATGTAGCCATGTAGAAATAGCTTCAGTATTAATATGCCTAAACCACTTGCTAAGTCATTAACACAAATGCTACTTGATTGTCATCTTGAAAAGATGAGTATGAGATACCATAGTAATTAGCATTAGCACTATTGGTATTAAAGTGTAAGTGGGAGATTGTTAGTGATATGTTCTTTAATACCAATAGAAATGAGGAATACTAAAATAGTATTTCGTTGTATATGTACTTTTCACACTAATTAATGAAATAGTGATTTTCATATCAGTACTTCGGCAGGTTTTCATACATGTAAATCTTGATTGGTGTAAAGTATTGCATGTAGCTATGTGCTTAAGTTAGAAACCTTATTCATAAGGAGTTATGAATATAAATACAAGACTTTCTTAATACTCAAACACTAAAAACACTGTAAAGGTATTAAAGAGTCAATATGACTTACACACATTCTATTTATATGGTAAATGTCATGCTATTCAGTATGAGATATTGAGAATATGTATGTGTGAATGCAACATTAGAGAATGAGCATTTGGACAATAACTTGCAGAATGAAGTATATGCGTAAAGTCCACTCTTTGCTATCAGTGTCTTACTTCGTAATTGTATTAAATGCGTGTGGATCTTAAGCTTGAGACAACATTGTTGTCTTGTGCACATGACGCTCAACATGCCATTAGGGCATTGAGGGCCAATATCTATCCTGATATGGGATAGGATCATGAGCCCAACGTGCCATTACAAGTGTGCATATGGAGGTATGTGTGTATTTAATAAAGAATTTGTCTCTTTACAAGTGAGTAAGGTATTTGTCCTATGTAGTTAGTGTTCTATGAGACAAAAATTCTTGGTTAAGGTAGTGTATGATCAGAAGAAGTTTTTGATAAAAGCATTAGTCTCATGAGGCAACACCAATTAGTCATATGACTAAGTTTATGAGTTTGACTAATTTCATATCTCTCGTTCAATTCAAACAAAGAAAAATCAAAGGTCTGTACCGCATAGTACTCACGATCAAGATGGTTCATTGTGATCTATTTCACCTCTTCTTAATTGAGCTGCAATATGGGTCGTAGGCTAGACGTTACCCATATCCTTCAAGTTATGCTCATTGTCAATTAAGAATGAACCTAGAAAGTTACGCAGAAAAGGTTGTTGTGTATGATAAGTGTTAAATTAGAGGATAGAATAATTTATTTGGTGTCAAGTGGATTGAACCAAATAAATTATCATGGTATTTGTTAACATGGGATCATTAATTAGAAGCACAATGAGAACTTTGATTTAATTAATAGGGTTAATTAAATTAAAGGGACAAAACATGAATGGAACTATTTGATATCAATCATGCTTGTTAATAATGTGATTATTAATTAGAAATATAATGACCTTTGGTTTAATTAATGAGATTAATTAAATTGAAGGATATAATTTCATTAAGCCTTAATTATTAATAGAGATTAATAATTAATAGGTTAGATAGGCCTTAATTATTAATAGAGATTAATAATTAAGAATTATATGCTGCAATTATTAAAGATTTTAATAATTGAAAGGTATATGAGCTAGTAATTACTAAAGGTCCAGGTAATGAGTTCATAACTAGTGTGGCCTAGTATATTAATATAAATACATGTTTTAAAAGAATTCTAAGCATGAAAATCTGATAATTTTCATGTTCCACCCTCCAAGCAAGAAGAGAAGTTATTCTAGCCACCTTCTCCATCTTTTCTTGTCACCAAAAACCTTCTTACCCAAAGGAGTTTGTGTTAGAGCCTTGCAAAAAGTGTTTTGTGATGTGTAGAAAGCGCTCATTATAACAAAATTGTGTGGATAAATTAGAAATCGGGGTTTGAGGGCCATAATTTAATGATAGCAAGCACGTCCATTAGAACGTGCTTCCAAATATACATTCCTTTTAGTTATCTTCAATGCTTTTCAGTTGATATGTGTTGTATGGCGAATATGGAATGCATTTAGTATGTCAACAAGGGAAAGATGTTGTGCATGTTGTTGCAATATCAATCACAACAAAGGATGACCAGTCAAAATATAACAATAGTAGTGACACTGAAGTTACTGAAAAAGAGTTGCTATCCATTTATCAATTGACATGTGATAAATTGATGATCTTGCACTATTGAAAATAAAGCATTGAAGGAAGAAATAAAAACTTTGATAGAAGATAAAGAGAAGTTGGAAAATGCCTTTAATGGCCTAAAAGAAGAGTGCAAGAGGCTTGAATTGTTGTCTAATGACATTGACAGTAGAGCAAAGGAAGTAGAAGCAACACTTAATAAATTGAATTCTGGAAAGGCTAAGTTGGAAGATGTATTATCCATTGGAAAACCTACAAATGATCAAATTGAATTAGGATTCGTAGAGCAACCTGAAAGCAGCTATGTTAAGAAAAAGAAAATTGAGTTTGTGAAAGAAATTGCTCCTGTTGTTAACATAGTTGCAACACAAAACAAAACAACAAATAAAAAGAGTCATAAATTGTAACCAACATACAATTATTATTCTGAAATTGGGCATTTTATGTCAAGATGCTTCACTCTATTAAAATACGCCATACAAGGAAGCATGATGGTGTGAATGTTGCAAACAAAAATGGCAACAACAATACAAGTCAAGCCGCAAAGTTTGACAAAAGTTTTTCATATTTTGTTTCTAACTCAGTTGCAATAATGAGTAGATTCGAAAAGAAGAAGAAACAAAAGACTAAAAGATTCTATCATTTTTGCAAAAAAAATAAAAATGGACATGCAACTGCAAAGTGTTTCTTACTCTTGAAGCATGTATTGAAAGAAGCAAATGTTCTGAATAATGTTGGTAACACACACAGTAACAAAGGTCCAATCAGACAAATTGGGTTAAAAAATTTGATCTTAGATGTCTTACTTCACATGCATCTCCAAAATATTATTCAAAGGACATAAGGCATGTTGGCAATAGAAGTAATTTTTCATACCACAAAAGTTATTCATGTAGGCGTATGAATTTTGGGTAAGGTCAAAAAAGTCATATTCAAGGGGAGCAAACAAAACATTATTTGTACAATGTTAAAACAAGAATATGCTTATGGATCAAATCAGTATAGACAAAATTATAGAAGGATCTACATCCTAAGAGATGGTTGAAAGCAAAGCAGTTACTGCGAACTATGTTTCAATAGAAAGGAAACAAAGGAACATTGTTGAGAACCATGTTGCAACATTGTACACAACATTGTGTACACTTTCTACACCATGTACTAATGGCAATGATATTCCTCTTTATGGTAACATTGCAATTAAAGCAGCTAGCCCATCTCATTCATAAGGTATCTGGCATTTTTTTTTGCATTTGCTTACCCTTTGGCAATGTGTGACACCAAGGTGGAGTAAAAGTTTCAAAGGGAGAGAAGGGGGTAGTAAATGATTTATGATATGGATTGAATTTTCGATGCAATGATATGGTTTTGCCATTTTATGGTTCGACCGAATTGTTGTTGTCAGAGTTCTATACGTGATGTTCTATTGTTGTTAAGAATATTCTATTTAACATGCTGATTCCTGCTGCTAGAGGTTTAAGGTTAACTGTTTGTTGAGAATAAGTTAGAAAACTTGAGTTGTGCCACAATGTGCCAAATGAGGAAATTGTTAGCATATTCAATAAGTGTTGGCACATTGCACACAACATGAGTTGAATTGTAAAGCCCTATTTTGTCAAGAGTTCTATTATAATCATGCAAATTGATAGGGCTTCCAAAGTGTTTGATTCTATCAGGATGTTGTTGCTGAAGAAGTCCTCAAACTTTGGTGACTAAGTAGATAAGGTTGTGAAGAGCCTAAAACTATCCAAACTCACTTGGTTCGATTTTCTCAAACAGTCACAACAACCTAAAACAATAAAGAGGAGTTCATCTATGCAGTATTGATTAACAAGAGGTTGATAAGATTAGAAGACTACAGTTGTTAGCAACTGTCTTTGCCCAATAGAATAGTTCATACTTAGATTTTCGTGAGTAGTTGTAGAAGGGCTTTCTTATGAAAATCTATATAAGGTAAACCATTGATACTCAAGAAAGAGTATGGAGAACAACTTAGAAAGTTTAGTGTGTGAAAGTCTATTGCTCTCCTTTGTGAAAGCATGTCGTATCCATTGTAATGTTTTGATGTATTGAGAGAGTAAAGAGAGTGAAAAACAAAATTTGAGTGAGCTCATTTTAATGGAAAGTTGGCCCTTGAAGGAGTTTAGATATACATTATTGAAAAGTGTATTATCAATCAGTTAGAAACCCCAGGATTGAGTTAGTGAAGTTGAGAGATGTTGTTTATTTCTTTACTTATTATATTGCTTAGTGGAGCATTTTCATTGGATTAGACCCCACAAATGTAAAAGTCGGTACTTCGAATTTGATTAACAATTTCGTGTCTCATTTATTTTCCACTGCATGCTTGTGTTGTGTGTGCGTTGCCAACATGCTTAACAACTTACATTGTTTTAACCTAACCCAACAAAAATCCACACGTAATAATAAAAAAAGGAATAAAATTATAGATTAAATATTAAATATGAGTCTATGAAACTAATCGAATTAAGACCAGATTTTAACAATCAAATTAAGAAATAAATTATATTCATAAAAAATTTAATAGCAAATTTTCAAAATCATATTTTGTATAACCAGATTTGAATATCTGGTGCACTATATATCTATAAAATATTTTAAAGTGCTACATTTTATCAATTGTTAATTAATTTATAACAATAAAATAAATGGGCTTTTGTTTCTTTCTATGGGTAAAGGAAGAAAGCCGGATACACGAAATTCAATTGTTTTTTCCTTAATCTTCAAAATCTAGAAAGATCTTTCATGCAAGGGGGTAAAGAGGCTTTTGCTCCCGCTCTTTCAGTAAAATATTTGTTTGTTTGACTCCAAATTGTGTTGAGGAAGAAAATTTGATGTAAAAATTTAAGAACAGCAAAGTTGGGGAAAAAAAACACAGAGAGAGATTATTTTTATGATATTTATATTTGAAAATGTGTGTTTAAATTTGATGTAAAAATTTAAGAACAGTAAAGTTGGGAAAAAAAAAAACAGAGAGAGAGATTATTTTTATGATATTTATATTTGAAAATGTGTGTTTTCGCAATTCATAGTACTAAAATTCCGCAAAATTAACATCCAAATAAGGCTTTCCCAACGTCGGGTTATTTAAAATTCCCCGCATTCCCGAAGTCAAAACCAAACAGGGAATTTCTCAACCGTTCCGCAACTTCTTCAAGCAAGCCATATTGACTCCATTCACCACGAAAACCCAATACCCACTACTTCATACAAGCAAAACCCTCGTCTGTATTAAATGGAAGAGAATAGGAACACAGAGGGTGAATACATGGAATTGGGAGTGAAGGGGATGGATGAATCGGAAGTCGTGGGCACAATCCGTGAAGATGGAGGTGATGAACATTCATCTTCATCTGCATCATCCGTAGAGTTTACTTCTGATGAACAATTTCCGGACGGGAAATCATGGTATTCTTCTTCTTCTTCTTATTCCTTTCTTGATGACAGATCGACCTTTTGTCTTTTCGTGTCCATACGTGTCATTTTATCGATCTTTGCATAGGTCATTGCCTAATGGGCAGGAGCCAGATGTGCTGATACGCGTTCAGAATTCACGCTTCCTTGTTCACAAGGTTTTTGTTTCTTTTTTCCTCTTCCCTGTAACAACCTTTTGTATGATTTTATTTGGAGATATGCTCGTGATGATATCATGAGAATTGTTATTAGGATTTTCTTCCTACATTTGACTATGGGTTGTGTGAAAGTTGATCGATAAATATTGATTTCTATACCATCGCTCTGTTTTTTTCATCAAATATTTTTTATTGGCAAATTTGGGTTTAATTTTTTATACAGTTTTACTGGGACGATTAAATCAGATTTAAATTATTATTTTCTTTATCTTTTAATATTCTTTCTTATTTCTTCGTTGGAAAATTCCTGCAAAAGAGACGGTGCGTTTGCTCAAATCTATTTCGCAGGAGGCATTGATTGCAAGGAGTTCCTATTTGAAGCAGCAGCTCAGCGAATTCCCCGAAATAACTCTCTCCCCGCCGTTAAGCATAACCCCTCAAACATTCTCCTGGGTGGCGGACTTCTGTTACGGGATCCACGTCGCCCTGACTCCGTTCAACGTGGCGGCCCTTCGTACGGCAGCCGAATTGCTCGGCATGACGGAGATCAGTGGCCCCGAGGACGAAAACTTGCAGCAGATGACTGAATCGTATTTCCGCCGTGATGTGGCGGATAACAGAGAGTGCGTGTCTATTGTGCTGGAGTCGTGTTTTTCGCTGCTACCCGAGGCAGAGACGGCGGCGTCCCTTGTCAGCAGATGCATCGAAGCGCTAAGTTTGACGGAAGAAGCTGACAGTGACGGCAATATGACGTGTCTGGAAAAGGTTAAGAGTGTGGCCTTTGAGGATTTACTAGTGATTTTGGAATCAGTGGGTCAACGGGTGACCCACAGTCATGATATTCTTTACATAATCATTGACTTTTATCTCTGGGTATGTTGTTACAACGATTATCTTTAGGTGTTGCTACAGACTTAAAACAATTCCTTTTTCAAGTCAAAAATCATGACGTGGCTGGTTGACGCAGGAAAACATTGGAACAATGACGGAGGAGCAGATATTCCAAATGTGCCACTACATAAATTGCAGCATTTTATCCCCCAAAGTCCTCATGCATGCAGTGCAGAATCCGAGGATGCCCGTGAGGTTCGTCATCCAAGCCATGTTCGTGGAGCAGCTGAACACCCGCCGCTCCATCTTCAAGAGCCACCACAAAGAAGACGAGAAGGAAGACTGCATCGACGCCGCAGGAGCGGTCATCCAGCAAGACGCAGCGCTGCTTCAAGCGTCGCAGATCAAGGCCATCATGAGCTCCACGGATTCCCGCATTCGCACGTTGGAGAAAGAGCTGGGCGTCATAAGAAAACTCTTGTCCGAAACAGTCAGTATGGATAACAGGATTAATGCGAGACGGTCAACTACTAGCCGGTTCACCTCTCCGAGAAACAAGATAGAAAGGGGTCAAGAAGTTACTTGCGTTTCTTCTCTAGTCAATTGTCGAGGTTTTGACGAGAAAGTTGAGGCGCGAGAAGTCGAAAAAAGCCTTGGACACAGGTTAATGGGGGGATTAAAGAGTGTTTTTCGACAGAAACACAAGAAGCATGATCACAACAAATGGGAAAAAACGGAGAATAGAGATCGGAAAGAGGATACATAATGCAGGCGTAATAATGAAGGAAGAAGCTTCAACTCACAGGCATCACTCTTAATCCTAAGTGTGACTTATCATCTATGTTGTCAATGAATATGAATTTGTGTGTGAAGTTGTGGGGGCAGAGCTTTGATTATTTTGATTCGAATTTTCAATAACAACTATGTCTATTATTGTAATGAACCACACCAAATGTTTGGACAATCTAAGCTAATATAGATTCTTTAACTTCATTAAACATCATTTTGAGCTATTTTTTTCTCTTTTTTTTTACATCTTATTGGATGTCGCTTACGAGCTCTTAGTGTTAATTTTATCAATTGAAATAAATGATGGGTTAGTTGCTTGGATATCTTGCATTATTCAATTGATAAAAATTCTTGGATTGTTATTTAAGTGTTCTGAACTATGCTGCTAATTACATCCTGCATGATTGTAGGTAAACACTGTCGCACATGTCCGTTACATAATGTATTTATTAAAATTCTTGGCGTTAAATGAGTGTTACCAGACATTCAAATGGTGTGGACAAAACTGGACCTGACTACAGTGAACAAGTTGGTCCACTAATCCCACTCATCTCTACAAGACTACATATCAAATATGGTGTTTTGGAATTTTGAAGAAACGGTTTCCATCATTGAAGGTATTTTACGCCCAATTACAACTTTAGTACACAAGCCGGCATAGTCATAAAAACGTGTGATAATATGTTTTCATGTTAACACTTGGAGAGTAAAACCAAATAATTGCAAAGGTGGTTGATTTGAACTAGATAGGCCCGGACACGAAGGGACAGTGTTCAGGCAATGTAGGACAGGTACATCTTCAAAGATGACGATTTAGGGGCTGAAAATTTGAGTTAAGGTCTAATTGTCCACCATCAATGAGGAGATCAAGCTGGAAGTTATATGACTTCTAGCCAGTTATTTGTGAGGGATATTGATGTTTCCATTTATCAATATTATTGCAGTTTCACTCATGCATGTAATTCATGTTAATATATGGATATAACTCAAATCTTATTAGTAAACAACCATTAAAAATATATTTGTGATATACGTGTTCATTAAATGGCATCAGAATATTAGTAGTACTTACACACTTTGTATTTATAAGATAAGTGACTTGCCATTCAATGTGATATATTACGAACACATGTGTATAGATGTATTGTTAGAGAATGATGTATTCAAATAATAACTCAAAGAATGAAACAGACATAAAATTTACTCTTTACTATTTATGTTTTGCTTTGTAATCATACTAAGTACACTTAGGCCTTAGATCAAATATGGCATAGATGCTTTGTGCTTATCATGGTTAATGTATCATTAAGGCATGAATCACCATATCTATTGTGATGTGAAATAGGGTTTTGAGGCCAATGCATTGTTGTTTATATACATATGGATGTATGTATGCAATCATTAAAGAATTTGTCTCCTCATAAGTAAGTAACACATTTTTCTTATACGATTGATATTCGATGAGACCAAAAATTCTTAACTAGGGTAACGTATGAACAAAAAGGAATTTCTAACAGATATTAGTCTCATTAGAAAATATTGATTTAATCATATAATTGAACTTATAAGTTTGACTAAATTCATAGCTCTCACTCAATTGAAACAAAAACGAAAGGCCTATACCACATGATGCTTATGATCAAAAGGATTTATATAATCACGTCACTTCATCTTAATCAGATTATGATATGGGCCATAAGTTAGTTATTATCCACAACTTTCGAGCTATACTTATTATCAATTAAAGATAAACTTATAAAATTATACATATAAAATAAGGCTATAATAAGAAGGTAATTCTGATGTGGGAACTTGATTTAGACTTGAGAAATTTTATGGTGAGATAATTTGGTCAAAATTAAATTAGACTAGTGAAATTATTTATTTCTTATTATGTTGTTTATAATAAGATTATTAATTGAAAATATAATGCACCTTCAATTTAATTAATGAGAATAATTAAATTAAAGGACAAGACATTAATAGATTTTAATAAATAATTGAATTAATAATTAAAGAAGAAATGTCTATGAATTAATTTGAAAAATCTATGTAAATGCCCATGTTATGTACCTTGACTAGACAAATATGGAACAAGGAATTTGACCTTGTTAAGGACACTATATTTTAGAAATAAATAAAGGTGGCAGAGTTCCAACTGAAATTAACTAAAAGTTTTCACCAACCCCTCGCCAAGAAGGAGAACAACATTCTCTAGCCTCAACATGTTTTTCTCTTATTCAAAAAATTTCCAAACATAAAAGATCTTGTGCAGGATCCTTGCAAAGAAGTTCGTAGGAGTATTGGAGAGCCTTTCCTATGCTTCATTTATTAGTGATATGTCCTCTACCTCCAATAAAAAAAGAGTAATGCTAGAAGGCATTTGATTGTACATGTACTTTTTCTTAGTTAGTAATAAAATATTAATTTTCATATCAAACTTCTAGCAAATTTTTATGCTTGTAAATTTTGATTAGTGTAAAGTGTTACAAGTTTCATGTGTTTAAGTTAAAAAGTCTTATTCATAAGGAGTTATGAATATAGCCACAAGGTTATCTTAATATTCAATCACTAAAACCTATTCGTGAGTTACAAATACTCTAAAGGATATTAGAAAATTGATACAATTTGCATACCTTGTTTTTGTACAATAAGTATTATACCATTTAATATGAGATATTGAAAATATGTGTATATGGATGCACCACAGGAGAATGGGGCATTCAAACAATGATTCGAAGAACGAAACAAACACGTGAAGTTCACTCTTGGTTGTAAATATCTTGCTTTTTAATTTTATTAAGTATATGTGGACCTTAGATATGAGACGACGTCACTATCTTGTGTGCATGATAGTCAATATGTCATTAAGGTATCAAGGGTCAATATCTATCCTCGTATGGGATAGAGTCATGAGCCCAACGTGCCGTTGTCCAGATACATGTAGAGACATATGTGTATTCAATAAAAAATTTGTCCCCTTGCAAGTAAGCAATGTGTTTATCCAATGTAATTAATGCTCTATAAGATGGAAACCCTTGACCAAAGTAGTGTATGTTCAAAAAGGAATTTCTAATAGAAACATTTATCACATGAGATAACGACAATTGGTCATATGACCAAATTTTTGAGTTTGATTAAATTTATGATTCTTGCTCAATTAAGACAAAGTAAGATAAAGGTCTATACGACATGGTAGTCATGATTGAACTGGTTCATTGTGATCCAATTCACTTCATCTTAGTCGAGCTACAATATAGGCCGTAGGTTAAACGTTACCTATGTCCTTCAAACATAGTCACTACCAATTAAGAATAAACTTAAAGAATCACACACATAAGGGTAAAATGAATTACAAGTGTTAAATTGATGAGTTGCTTAAAAGGCTTGAGAAAACTCGTGGAATAATTTATTTAGTTGCAATTTGATTGAACTAAATAAGCAACTAAATAGATTACTATAGTGTTTCTTAATGATGAAATCATTACTTAAAAGTACAATGAGAATTTAATTTAATTAACAAAAATTGATTAAAGTTAATTAATTGGAAACAATTGGGCTTTAATTATTAATGCATATTTAAAATTAAAAAGTTTATGGACTAATTTATTAATGAGATTAATAAATAGAAGTACGTGATCTTAAAAAGTTCAAGACACACTCTAAACCCTAAGAAATTCATGCAGCCCCACAAGCAAGAGAAAACAAAACCCTGGCCACCCTCTTCAAGGTTTACTCTTGTTTAGAATCCTTATTGCCCAAGTTGTTTGGTTAGGGTTTCACAAAAGGAATTTTATAGAGAGAAGAAAGAGCTCGTGATCATCCTAACTGTTTAGACAAACTAAAGGTCAAGGTTTGATGACCACGATTTAAGGATCATATTCAAATTGCTTGGAAACATTCCAAAGATACAACTTTTACATATGTTCTTATTTTCATGATATCTTACATTTTTTGCAATAAAAAAGGGTGGGCTTTGTTTCTATTACTTCCACTATGATTTCATGATGTTTTAATGTTTTGAAGTTTTAATTTTTATTGGCAAATCCCATGAAAATCCAGTAGTAATATCAAATTTACCGTTTTTCTTACAAAACCATGAAGTTTAATGATTCTTCCATGTTCTACATTAGTTTTCATATTAAATTCCTTTAAACATGTATATGATGTATGAAAAACCTATCAAAAGTGTTTTGGAAGTAGTTGGAATAAAAAAAATTAGAAAAGAAACGGATTGGAATCAAAAACTTGAAGCTACAGAAAGTAGGGTTGCATGAACCCCGCGATCCTTTTCTGCAATTACAAGAGTCTTCCTACAATCGCGAGAGCTTCCCAACATCGCGATAGCCCTTCCCATGATCATGAGAGGCACTACAATATAACCCAAAAATTTTTGTCACAATTAGCCTTCGTGATTGTGGTTGGGCAACTTACAACCACAGTAACAGCCCCCACAACCACAAATGAGGAATGTGCAGAAATCTATTTTTTCAATTTTATTTTGAAAAATTATTTTTCAAGAAACAAAAACTAAAGCATGAAACGTTTAGGTTATGTAAATTGTTATTAAATGGAATTACTTAATTGTACAGGTAATGTATAATTGTTTGGATGGATTTTGTGGTTGGATTATAGATTTAGGACACTTGTGCATGAACGCATTTACTTTTTGGTTTTTATGAATTGTATAATTAATTTTTCATAGGTTGTAAGGGCATAAGATTTCGTGTCGTTCAATTTTCATGGACCTAAGAACTTTCTCAAACAAATATTAAGTTATAATGGCAAAGTGTTTTTTATGGTCTCTTACTCAGCTCAGAGTTCTAAGTATAACCTTAGTGTATGATATCATTACATTAGATGGGTCACATTGCAACGACACATTTCCAACTTTTGGTGCATTAGATGCGGCATTTAAAAAATATTACGCCGTAAGAGCAGTTAGCCATGAGCATAATTCAAATCCATTGAGTTGTAAGTTGGTGAGTGTGACTTAAATAGACCTAACATGCTAAGAATCGATCACATGAGGCATTATTGGGTTATAGGCCAAAGGAAAGATTGAACCATACATGAGATGCGTTGGCAAGAATTGCCGCTCATTGGGCCTAACATACCAAGACCCGATTACATGAAATGTGTTCCAAACTAACAAATTTTGTATATTTTCTGTATGTCAATTGGTTCCAAAATTTAAGAATTGTTTTTAATTTAGAGTGCATCAACTATGTTTTTAACGTTGATATCTCATAAGGCTCTACTGACACGACTAGTGAGGAGGAAAAAGCCACCTACAGGAAATGAGGATGATTTATAGGTCAAGAGCTACATGTTAGTTGCTTTGACCAATGATCTTTAGAAGACCTATGAGGGGATGGGAACTATCAAGGAGATCTTATACCACCTATAAGAGTTGTATGGTAAATATTATCATACTGCTAGATATGAGATACTTAAGTAGTTATTTATGATACATAAGGCAAAGAGTGGTGATATTAGTGAGCATGTCCTCAAGATGATTTTACTCATTGAGAAACTTAAGTCACTAGATTTCATCATAGGCACTTATGTACTGACGGATTTGATCCTTTAGTTACTTTTGGACTCTTTCTTATAGTTTATCATAATTATCATAAGAATGACATTGGGTGCAGACTAGCTAGGCTTCTCAATAAATCAATGATTACACAACAAACCATGAAGAGAAAAGGGAAGAAGGTGGTTCTTACTATGTCTAACTGATCTGGTGTGACTAAGAAAGAAAAAACAAAAAAAAAAAACCTTGCCGTTCCCAAGGCTAGTAGGCCACCCTACCGTTCCCAAGGCTAGTAAGCATATTGAGAAGGCAAAAGCTCATGTAGAGAAAGGAAAGTGTTTCCACTGTAACAAAAATGGGCACTGGAAAAGGACCTGCACCAAGTACCTCGGCTTTAAGAAGCCAGCAAAATGTAATGAACTTTATGTTCATGAAACATCTTATTCCATTAGTGTATTTCTACTTCTTGAATTTTAGATTCTAGTGTATATTCTCACATTTGTACTTCACATCAGGATTTAGGTAGAGATAGGATGCTTGGGAAGTATAAAGTGGTAATCAATGCAAGTGTTGTAGCCGCGATTAGGACCACTTCAGTTAATCTATCATCAGGCCACAAACTAGTTTTGAGAAATTGCCTTTTGTTGCCTAATGGGCTTAAAACATTGTTTCAATTCCTTTATTAATAAAAGAGAATTATGAATTTTCTTTATAAACAATTTATGTATATTTATATTGTAATAATTGGTTGGCATGACATCTCTCATGAGTGTCTTATATTACTTAAATATGAATAATCAAAATGTGATAAATACCATTTTAAACATACGTCCTAGGGATCGTTTAAATCCTAAGCACTTGTGGCACCTTATACTTAGCAATGCAGAAGACTCAAGGATTAGCAAGATGAAAAAAGATGGGCTCATTGGCCTATTAGGAGAGGAACCCTATCCAACTTATGACTCTTGCATCATACGCAAAACGTCTAGTTGTTCATTTGATGGATGCGTTGAGAGGACCACTAAGGTGTTGAAGCTAGTATACACCGACATTTGTGGACCATTTAATGAAATGGAAAGGTGAGAATTTCTCTACTTTATAAGCTTTATCAATGATGAAGAACAAGTATGAATCCTTTTAAAAGTTCAAGAAATTCAAGGTAGAAGTAGAGAAACAAATTGACAAGCATATCCAAAGACTACGATTAGATCATGGAGATGAGTATATGAGTGCTGAGTTAGCTGAGTTCCTCAAGGAACATGGTATTATATAACAATTAACGCTACTAGTAACTCTTCAATTAAATGGTGTAGTTGAATATAAGAATCAAACTCAATTGGATATGATTCAATCCATGATGAGCTTCCTTGATCTATTCATATCCTTATAGGGACATACTAGTGGTGCAGGTAGAACAATAGTACTCAAGAAATTTAAGCGCAAAGAACAAAGTGATGAGCCCATAACACGCAATCTTGTTCAAAGGGAACCTTCTTAGTTGCTATCAAAAAGAACCTTTTGAGACGCAACTGCTACGACATTCAGGCAAAATCTCTCAGGCACTAAAGAGATATAATTATGTCCAAGAGAATGGACAGGAATTGTTTATAAGGGGAGATACTGATCGGGGAGATGATCCTTCTACCTATGATCCAGCAATGACAAATAAGCACTCAACTAAGTGGCTAAAGGCTGTGAAATCTGAAATAGATTCAATGTATGCAAACTAAGTATGGACCCTAGTAGATTCGCCCAAGAGAATTGTCCGCATCAGATGCCAAAGGATCTATAAGAAAAAGATTGGTCAGACTAGTGAAGTAAAGACCTACAAGGCCAAGTTGGTGGAAAATGACTATAGTCAAAAGGAGAGAATTAACTATGATGAAACATTATCACTAATAGCTATGCTAAGAACTATTTGGATTTTACTTATGATAGCCGCTCGCTTGGACTATGATACTTGATAGATGAATGTAAAACTGCTTTCTCAATGGGATACTTGAAGAGAACATTTATATGATGCTTCCTCAAAGTTTCGAAGTCTAAGACAAATCTCATAAGGTATGCAAGCTTAAAAAGTCCATTTATGGCCTTAAAAGAGCATCAAGGAGTTGCAATTTTTCTTTTGATGGTGCAATCAAATTGTTTGGCTTCATCCAGAATGAAGATGTACCTTGAATCTATAAAAAGATTAGTGGGAGTATAATAACATTTCTTGTGTTGTATGTAGATGGCCTACTACTAATGAGGAATGATGTCGGGATGTTAAGATTAGTCAAGACATGATTATTCAGTATTTTCTCCATGAAAAACTTAGGAAAGGTGACGTATATCTTGGGCACTTGCGTTTACAAAGATAGAGTGAAAAGATTGTTAAGTTTCTACTAAGTCTTGTACATAGACAAAGTATTGAAGAGGTTTGGTGTGGAAGCCTCTAAGAGAGGATTGATACCATTGAGGTATGGTATCTATCTTTCAAAATCCCTATGCCCAAAGACAAATGATGAGAAGAAATACGTAGAAGTCATTCCATATGCTTCAGCTACAGGAAGCCTGATGTGTGCAATGCAATGTATAAGGTCAGATATCGCCTATGCCATAAGTGTCACAAGCAAGTTTCAAAAGAATCCTAACAGAAAATATTGGAATATTGTCAAGTGTATCCTTGATATGATACTTGTGTAGAGAGATAGTGATTTAAGAGTAGATGGATATACCAATTCCAATTTTTAATAGAACGTGGATAATAGAAAGTCTTATCTTTGAGTTCGTATTTACTCTTAATGGGGGAGCAGTCGATTGTAAGAGTTACAAACAAAGTACAACTGCAAACTTCACCACTAAGGTTGAATATGTTACTACATGTGATGGTGGTTCCAAATGTGGATTGACCGTTGCCACTTTATTATGACAACACTGGCATGATCACACAAGTGAAGGAACTAAGGTCTCATCAAAAATTTAAACACATAGAGAAGTGTTACTATATTGTTCGAGAATTCATTAGAAGGAGCAATGTAGCCATGCAAAAAAATAGTTTTGGCTAATTAGGTAGTTAACCTACTTACCAAGCCGATGACTAAAGTATAGTTGGATCACCATCTTGAGAAGATAAGTATTATATACCATTGCAATTGGCATTAACGGTGTTGATATTAGAGTGCAAGTGGGAGATTATTAGTGATATGCTCTCTAATGTTAATAAAAAATTAAGGATATTAGAGGGTATTTGAATGTATATATACTTTTACTCAAGTATTAATAAAATAATGATTTTCATATCAACTTTCTGACAAGTTTTCATGTGTGTAAATCTTAATTGGCATAAAGTGTTTCATGTGCTCATGTGTTTGAGTTAAAAAAACCTTATACATAAGGAATTATGAATATGACCATAAGGTTATCTTAGTCTTCAATTACTAAAACTAGTTCACGAGTTGTAGATACTCTAAAAGGTATTAAAGAGTTAGTGCAACTTGCACTCATTGTATTTGTACGATAAGGGTCATGCAATTTAGTATGAACTATTGAAAATACATAGTATGGATACACCATTAGAGAATAGGGCATTTAGATAATGACTTGCAAAACCAAGCAGACACATGGAGTTCACTCTTAACTGTCAACATCTTGTTTCGTGATTGTGTTGAGTGCACATGGAATTTAAGCTTAAGACAACATAGTTGTTTTGTGCGTATAATGGTCAACATGTCATTATGGCATTAAAGATCAATATTTACTTTGTCATGGGATAGGGTCATTAGCCTAAACTGTCATTGCTAGGATGCGTGTAGAGGCATGTGTGCATTCAATAAGAGATTTGTCTCATTGCAAATGAGTGATGCACTTATCTTATGTAGTTGGGGTTTTATGAGACGGAAGCCCTTAGCCAATGCAGTATATGGATCAAAAAAGAGTTTTCAATAGGAATATTTGTTTCATGAGGTAACACTAATTGGTTATATGACCGAATTTGTAAATTTGACTAAATTTATGACTCTCACTCAATTAAGACAAATCAAAAAAAGGGTTTATATGACATCGTAGTCTTAGGAAAATTGCCAGGATCAGTAGGGCCATTTGGAAATCAAGAAATTGATGAGTTTTCAATGTTCATTTAGTTGATCCTATTTCCACCATTCAAACAGCCACTGGATCAGGATCAGAATTTATTGGCACTCTTTTTATACATAAGCCATCAAGTTCTTTTGTATCTTTACTATCACAAAGAAAGTTACAAATTGGATTCCTCCACCTTTTAGCTCACTCAAAATTGATTGTGATGCTAGTTTGTCTTCTTCTTCTTCTTCTACAGGTCAAGTTGCAATTGGTCTTGTTATTCAAAATCACAAAGGTAAACTGATTGATATTCGAAGAAAGCAAGGTTTTCTTGCTAGTTGTCCCACTCAAGGTGAAGCTTATGCTTGTAGAGCAGCTTGCATTTGGGTCTTGCTTTGGATTGGCGATGGTCCTTTATTATCGAAATTATAATCAGAATGTTGTATCATTAGCTACTAATGATCTTGATCCGCCATGATCGGGGCTACTTTGATCTATGACATCAGGAATTTGGCTCAAAAGCTGGAATTCTCTTTTGCTTGGGTGAACAGATCCTACAATAAAGTAACTCTATGTAGCAAAGGTGCTTTTTTTAACTTCTTCCAATAGATTACCACTGAGCTTTCTAGTTTGTTAGAATTCGATTATCCACTATAATCTTGTTTTTATATGTTTGCATCTGGTTAAAAAAAAACAGGGATAATAATTAAGTAGTTTCAGATGGTGTTTGGCTAAGTATTTTTAAAATCGTATAAAATCATATAACTTATAAAATATTTTTAGAATTTATAAATTCATATATCTTATTTTAAAAAGTAAGTTAAAAAGTTTTTGCCATGATCATTTTATAAAATATTATTGAAATTTATAATTATAATTTATTATAATTTTTTGATTTAGTAATAATAAAAATAACTTAAATATTATTAATAAAATATAATTTTAAGATTATTTACACTATTTTTTATATATAAAATAAAGTAATTTATAAAATATTTTAAAATAAATTGAGAACGATCAATTTATTTTTAAAAATTTATAAACTTCAAAAATTTTAATTATGTTTGTTTTGCAATTTTAAGAACTAAAAATACACGTTTAATCTTTACATTTTTAAAATTTTTTTCTTCTCTTTTACTTTTACATAATTTTTAAAATAAAAATATCTAAAAAACACATTTAAATTTAAAAATAAATATAGTGCTTATTTTTAGAATTTATAAACTCTTTTATAAAAATTACCACATACACATTAAAAAAAAAACTTATAAACTTTTGAATATTTGATAAGATAAATTGAGGAGTTTACGAGGGAAAAAAACAAGCAATTTTTTCCTTCTAAAATTTAACGCACTTGGCCCAGAAAAATTAAAAATTCGTATGGATATAATCCTGAAAGAAATCTTGCCAATTGTTCCTGTTGGCCCTCTCTCTCTCATATATACTAAAATATAATTGCTACTTCATCCCGACAGCCACATGTGCTTGTCTAATCAATTAGACAGGGAACAAACGACATTCAATAAGAATGAGTGCATTGATTAGTTTGGAAATCAATTTTCCACTAGTACACGTCTTTTCATATCGTGTATTTAATAAAATATTTATTTAAATTTAAATTTAAATTTATTATATATATATATATATATTTATTTATTTATTTATTTATTTTATAATTATTATATTTATTAATAATTAAATCAATACTTATATATATTACATATATAATCATGTCTATTTTTATTTATATTTTAAAATATAATTATTATTTTTATATACTTATTATATTATCTAATCATTATCATATATTTTATACGTATATTTGTATAAATTATACTATTCACCTTGAAAAAACAATAATTTCAAACATATTACTTATATCTTGAAAAAACAATAATTTCAAACATATTACTTATATCACTGTAGTTCCTACCAAACACGGTCTACGACCAAAACCCCTCTCACAAACTTACTCATTATGGTTTTATCTGTAATTAACTCGTTGTGTTATTTAATTTGAATTGTGTGATGCGGTTCAGAGAAAAATCACAATAATCATATGTGTCAGTCGTCTCCGCCGCTTAAACTAAAAAAGTGGTCCCCCGCCCACGTAATTTCATTTGATATTTTTCAATTTAGTTTTTGAAGTATAAAATTAGCGATATATTTGAATCGACCAAAGTTGGCGTACGAGCAACTGATTTTGAAAAGTCAAGCTTGGTAAGGGTTCAGTGGAGGGTGAAAGAGAGAGACCAATCAGGGTGTGGTTCGATGGCTGGTTAGGTGGTTGGCATTTCATATCGCCCCTTTTGCTGTGGAAAAATTTGGCCCACGAACCCGATTTTCCCGGAGCAATTTCTGTCAGTTTGGATGTCTCGAACCGCGCTCCGGTGGGGTTCTCAACAACGCCCCCACTTTCGTGCAACATATATGTGGAGATCTTTTTATATTTTTATTTTTTTTTCATGGCAAGTAAAATTATTTTGATTATGGATAAATAGTATAATGTTTTTAAAAAATTTTATTATATTACTCATTTAAAACAGTGAAATTCACACACTCTATTTGTGGTAAAGTTCTCTATAAATTATAAAATTATTAAATTTTAAATTATAAAAATATAATTTAAAATTAACAGAAGAAAATAAAAAATTTTGAAAATGAGAATATTAGAAAGAAAACACAAGTAAAGATGAACTAAACGTGTGGGACGAAATAAAAGATAAAGAAAAAAACTTAAATTAAGTGTAAATGAGTAATTTCATATTGTATAATTAAAATGGTATAAATGTATCATTTTATATTGTATAACTAAATGTGTTCAAATTTTAACGACACTGTGTTATCCTTTCACGTCATTTATCACTCGTACAAACAACCACATCTATTCATCATTTCAAACACCTAAAATTATTTCCTATAAAACATTATCATTACTTCTTTTTTTTTTTTTTTTTGTCAAATCTCATCCATTCACACATTCTCTCTAACTATTTATTCTGCAAAATTCATTTCCTGCAATTCTCACAGAATCATTTTTGAAATATGAATATTCCATCCAATTGAAGCCTAATTTCCAACGCAATGAAGCCAGAATCTACAATTCCCTAACTTTGCTTCACTTATTGATGAGTCAAGCTACCCTGCAACGGACAAGCGTTGAAGACTGCGAAGACTGTGCAAGTCTTACTTTTGCATTTTGTTATGTCACTTCCCCAATTTGGTGTATTTTGTTGTCAGATCTTACTCCCTAGAAAATTAAAAGTAAAATCCTTCGTTCTTCTAAACCTCTGCCACCCCCACGTGCCTTGCTTTCGCTTGTGCCTTCTACAAAGGAGATATTTGAAAATGTGAACGACAAAATCGTCTAAGTAAATGAATACATGTTCCTTTTTTTTATAGAATGTTAGTAAAAAAAAATAAATTTTCATAAAACACATTTTTAAAATGGGAAATAAAATGTTTCAGCATATCACAATTCTCATAATAACTCAATAATTCATGTATCATGGGTCATGATGCACTATTTTACTGATTATGATTTTAGACTACATTTTTGATTAAGAAGGGTCATGTGTATCAATTGCATTCGTTATAAGCTCCGATACTTCTACTTTGATTAGGCGGGTGCCGATCTATACTCTCGTTTAGTAGGTCACATATCAACTTCATCTGCTGTAAACTCAAATGTTTTTACCTTAATTGAACGGATTCCAATCTTTATTCAAATTGGTAGAATTAGAACTCGTTCTTCTACACTACAGTTCATTACAACACGAGTGCCGTATTCAACAATTATCTCTTGAAAACCGTTCAAAATAACCAAGTTAAATAGCTTTGCAAATAGATTCACATCTAAATTTTTAAGGATATGAAATATTCAATTTTTGTTGAAAATAAACATATTAGAATTTGACTTTCATAAAATAGGAACAAAATATTTGAAAGAAATTTTAAGCACTTAAAAACTCCATTTGCATCATAAAACTATTTGTGAAAGCATTTGTAAAAATTTGACAGAGTGTATCTATTTACCTTATATTAATTATGTTGTTCAATAAGCTCACTGATCAATGACTCTTAATTTCATATTCAATCAAAATTATTTCTCGTTTAATACCAATTAAACCAAATTTTTTATCCCCTATATGCTTTAGATGCAATCCATGTGTCTTATACTAACCTTTTCTCATATTACAATTTACTTATCAAAAAAGTTTTTCAATCCAACGTTCACGTGTTTGATGCCTCCTATCAAAAGAGTTTTTCGATCCGAGGTTCACCCACCACCATGGAAAGTGTGTTCACGACCGCATTGTTGATCACAGTGCATTCAGCCTCTCCCTACAATCAGGCCTTGCAACCGCAACAGCAAATTCAATGTGCATTAGATGGTGCTCACAGTCCATTTTGCACTCGTGGAGGTGTACACCACAGATACAAGGCCGTGTCTCATTGTCGTAGGAATGACCGTGAAGTGGTGCCGACTTGTGTGTAATGTTTTGTTCGAATTTCATTTCCTATGCAAGTTTAATTATCCTACTCAATAATTATGATTGTTTTACGAGTTTCAAAAGATATTTTCACGAATTCGAATTATGAAAATTCTAACTTTACAAATTTCTCAAGGATTTTGAAATAAATCACAAGAATTCACAAGGATTATAATATTCTTGAGTATTTATATTATATGCTAAGCAAATAAATACTCTTAATAATTTGTGTATGTTATGTTTTCATTTATTACGTTCACATTCTAATTTCAATTTACTTAGTTTTTAAATTTTTAATTTTTTTCTTTTGCTATTATTTTAGTTGCATTTAAATTTAAATTAATTTTATATTTATTTTTTTAATTATAATAAATAAAAAAAATTATATATCACTGAGTGTTTCATTATTACAAGATAGGAGCAACAATTAGGTTAGGCCATGAGTTGGTTGATTGAGTTTAGATAGCAGTATTCTAAGTGAGCCACCAACTCAAAACTTGTTTATTTTCCATGTTCATTGGATAGATCAAATTTTGACCCAAACATGCAACAGTTCAATAAAAACATTGGATACGTTTGTTTTTATTTTTTCAACAATTATATAAAAGTAAAAAAAAAAGTAAGAAGAAATTTAAAAGTATAGTGATTGTAATTCGTATTTTTTGAATCCAAAAATGAAAATAAGCATAGTTCAGGTTGTGTTTTTGAATTGTATAAAAAATTGTAATTTAAGAGTTGCAACTAGGTAGAGTCACAGTTTGATGGATCAGATTGAAATATGATATTCAAAATAAGCCATCAATCAAATATGACCGGTTTATTTATCAAGTCTATTGACTCTAACACAAATTTAACTTCAAACTCAACTTAAGTTCATTAATTTTGTGTTAAATTCAAACACATTAAGGTTATGTTTGTTTCCTTTTACATCACTATTTATCATAACTTAAAAATTTTATAAATCAAACTGTAAACAATTAAAATTTCTACCTAGTCAGATGTTGCCATGTGGTTTTTTACTGTAATAAAATGTTAATAATCAATTATTTATATTTTAAGAATTAAATAAACATAATTCTTAAAATTAAATAATAGATAGATTAACATTTTTTATTACAAATAGCATCGCCCACTTAAATTGCGACAAGTGAGCCAATCATATCATACTATGTGTCAAACCCTATAAGTTTGGAAGGAGAATATTATTGATTCGACAATTAATTTGTAATCATCCAATTAAATGAAGTAATGACAAATCAAAAATTCTCAATCAATCAAGTTGCGCCATGTCATCAATTATACATGGTAGCAAAGTCCTCTCCACCGCTATAAATAGAGGTGGTCTCTACAAACAAAAAACACAACAATAACAAGAGCTAAAGGAAGCACAACAAGCAACCAGGCGATAGTAGCAACATGAATTCTCTGAATAAGAGGATTTCAAGTGAAAAAGTATTCAAATAATTCAAATCCTCTCCCCCAACTTAAATTGTGACAAGTGGGCCAATCATATCATACCACATGTCAAGCCCTGTAAATTTGAAAGGAGAATATTCTTAATTCGATAATTAATTTTCAATCATCCAATTAAATGAATTAATGTCAAATCAAATATTTCTGACCAATCAAATTGCATCATATCATTAATGATATATGGCAGCAAAGCTCTCTCCACCCCTATAAACAAACAAAAATACAACAATAACAAGAGTCAAAGGAAGCACAACAAGCAACTAGGCGACAGTAGCAACAAGAATTCTCTAAATAAGAAGACTTCAAGTAAAAAAGCATTCAATGAATTCAAATCCTTTCCACCAACTTCAAAAAATTTGAAGGAGTTCATCATCAAATTCAAAGCGTTCTTTCCAAAAACCTATCAAATTCTGGCGTTTGATCTACATTCAAGGTGCAAAACTAGTGGATTAACATTATTGAATGCTCCGGTCAACATTAAGGAGAATCAAAACTCAAAAACTCTCCCAATTTCAGCCGAATTCTTCGATCAATATTCAAATCATACAAGTCGGAGATTAAGTTAGAAATTGTACCAACAAAAATTCATTTAATTCAAATTACAAATGTATTTGTACAATTTCTTATTAATAAAAATTCAATTGCAAGATGTTTGTCATACACAAATATTTTGCCTTACAAATTTTATTCAAATTCAAATTCAAAACTTTTTTTCTTTTACCTTTTATAATTAACTAATAAATTTTTAAGTATTATACTTATTCATAATATAATCGACACATATACCTATAAATTTTCTACTTATATTTATATTTTTATGACCCTATAAACTTATATAATATAATATTATTTAATTATTATTATATATTAAATATATATATAATTTTTTTAATTATTTAAATCTTATAAATCAAACATGATTTCAACCTGCGCTCAAATCACCCAAATTATATTTGAAAACAAACATAACCCAAAGTCCAAAATACCGCGCCTGCGGGTCATGCTTGAACAAACCAGGAGTATACTCCGATCAAGAAAAGTGAAACACGTGTCCCCTTTTTATTATTATAATATGAGTATTATTTACTATCTTTTTATTTATTTATCACCACAATATTGTCATCATTGTTAATATTTTAATATTTACTTTTCCTCTTTTTCTTCCTATATTTCCCTGTATTTTTCACTTTTCTTTTTTATAGCATCAAAGTTGTACTCATTTTTCATGTTTTATTTTTTAAAAATCAAAATATGGTTTTGGACGTTCAATTCTTCAAGATGAAAATAAAAAAAATATTCTAAAAACTATATTTTAAAAATCCAAAACCTGCTTAGTTTTAAAAATTAAATACATGTAATATAAATAAACAAATTTATCGTAAGAAGCAAATTTTAACTTGGTGGCCTTCTTAGTTTGTATTTTTATTTTTTTTATTTTGTATTTTAATTTGGTTCATGAATTGTGGTTAAGAGAAATACTAAGATTAAATTAAAAAATCTTGAAACTTGAACTAAGGCATGGTCAATGCTGTGCTGATTTAAAAAAATCAATGTAATATAAACTATGGACACGTGTTTCACTTTTCTTGACTGGAGTATTATCCAGGTTTGTCCAATTATTATCCCACAACTGCTATATAGTTAATTATTAATTTAAGATAATGCGACATTGACAAAATTGTGAAATGGACATTTCGTCATGTCGCATTGGCCGCGGTGCCTTTACGTACACGCACCCCAAAAAATTAATTAAAAAATTTAATAATTTCTACTTCTGTTACTCTGTTTTAAAGACATGGCATATTTTTAGTTACAATAAATGTAATTACAAAGATAAGTTCATTTATTTATTAAAAAAGGAGTTAATCAGAAAAAATAGTTACTTTTCGATTTAAAATAAAATTACCCAATGAAAACTGCCATGCGTAGGTAGAAATTTGAAAAAAAAAAAAAAAACTGTTTATCATTCAAAACCTTTTCCTTGGGCATATATGGCATATATCTAGCATATCGTTAAAGGAACACCTAATTAAGAAAGAAAAAGAGCAAAAATAGAAGGTCGTAATAATTTAAGCAAAAATAGAAATAAAGATATATATATATATATATATATATTATATATTATTTCAATAAATATTATTGATTGCACAAAATACATTAATAACAATACCATTGTGTTAAATATTTTTATTCTTTCTATTATTTTTTATATCTTTTTATCGACTTTACAATTTATATTTATATGTTCTTTCAAATTTTATTATTTTTAAATTTTTTTATCTTTCATCAAATTTCTATTTTAAATATTTTTGCACAATGTTAAATTTTATAAATTTTCCTTTTTTGTTTAAAATTTTCTTTTTGTGTTTTTCTTTCAAAATTTCCCTCTTTTTTTTCAAATCTTTTTGATATTTCTTTCTTTAATTATTTTGAATATTCATTATATGTTTAATAATAATGAATTTTATTTTTCATAATTAAATTAAAATAATTTTATGATTTATAAATAAATTTATACATGTATAGAGTTTGTAAATTTTACTAGTGATATTAATAACAATTTACTAAGGAGATATGTGGGCACTATTTATTTGGTTATTTTTGATAAAAACTGAAAATAATTAATATTTCATTGGACATAAAAATTATATGTGATTGTAAGATTTTAATGAGGTCAAATTTTGAATTCATTTAATTTATTTAATTTTGAATATGTTTATAATTATTATTGTTATTACTACATATGGTACCTGTAGAGTTTAGAGAAACTCGTTTTGGTAGTCAAAAAGTGAAATTACAAAATTTCACTTTTAAAATTAAGCATTTTCAAACATCAATTGCATTTATGTGTATCCACCTCAAAGTAAAGGAGAGAGTTTATTGCATCAATTTTTTTTTTGTCAAATTATACAAATACCATGTTGGTCTAAAATGCATATATTTAATTTTTTTTACTGCATGCACGCAAGTCATGCTCAATTGATAACACATGTTACAGGTATGTAAAATACCTGTATATATATATATATATATAGACGTGAGTTTGTGTGTGTACGCTAGTGACTCAGTACTAATGTAATTGTTAAGAAATGTAATTATTAAATTTTAAATATATATATAGTAAGAGTAGAAAAATTAAATTTAACTTTAACTAAAAATTATGTATTGTCACGTCTTTGTTTGTTAGAATTTTAACGATGTCTAAATCCATCAAAAATTTTATTTTGAACAAAGTCGCGGCATTCAATAAATGTCATTTGAAAGTGACACTTAATCAAGACGGTGACAAATGATAAATATATATATATATATATATATATATATATAGAGTATGTAATTTCCAAAAGACATTTAAAATAAAAACGTAAACAATTGAGTGTTGCTAGTTACTCCACGATCCTTATCATTTGATATTTTTTTCACTTGAAAAATATAAATCAAAATAAATTATAATTGTGATAATGGCATGCAGTCCCCATCTCCGTGTAGTGTGTGCGCAAAGGCCAAAATGGTGGAAATTTGGCAATAGGCGAAAAGGAATATACGAGGCTACTTCTAGTCAATCAGAGGTCGACCTAAGGCATCTGCGTGGCTATTTCTAGTCTATCGTAGGTGGTCCTGAAAGCGCCTACAGAGATTTACGTGGCTATCCTACCACGAACCCATCAATGGTGATGCGATTTAGGGGTGTGAGCGGATCGAATTAAATTTTTGATATGTTAAAATTGTGTAAATTGAAATTTTAAGTCCGATTAGATAATTAATTGAATTTTTTTTGTTATATATAATTCGATATTTTAGTATATTGAATTTTAATTTAAAAAAATTAAAAAAAATAAAGATGAATAATTTTATATTTAAAATTATAAATTTTAATTTATAGCTTATAGATAAAAGATTAATTTTTTTATTCTAATATTTTATTATTTTAGTTTATATTTTTTGAACAAAAAATATAAAAATATTTTTGTTTGAAAATTATAAGATAATAATATAATTTTTTAAAAAATAAATATAAAAATCAAAATATTAAATCACAAATATAAAAAAATTAAAAAATAAATAAAAATATGATAAATATTAAAAAATAAAAATAAATTTTGATATCCAGTTTGGTACAATGTACCAAATCTAAATATTGAAATCAAATTAAAAATCAAAATTTTAAATATCATCACGCCGAATACAATTGTGAACACTTCAAATGCTATTTGTGCTGTGACGATGGATGCTCTTGAGATTGTCACGTGTCAACATCTATATTAAATGTATTTTTATTAGAAATTATGTAAAGAATAGAATAGACAGTGATATAAAAAATTTTGAAATTTATAATAATTTGTATTAAATGGCTTGAAGGAAAAAAATAATAAATGAAATATAATTATTGACATTGATTTGATGATGTGTGTGTTTTAAGGATGGTAATTAAATAGGAGCAGAGTTGAGATACAAGTATTCCAGATAAATTGTTAACTCAACATATTTAATTTTGGAGTCTACTAAATTTGACTCGAATACTTACAAGAAATTTATTGATTATGTTTATTTTTAAATTTTAGTGTGTATTTTTAAGTATTTTATCTCAAAAATTATGTAAAAGTTAAAAAAATAATAAAAGTTAAAATTTATAATAATCGAGTATTTGATTTTAGATTCTAAAATTAAAAAACAAATACAACTATTAATTTTGTGTTAAATTTCCGTCCTTGTTTTGAAATCATGTCAAAAATTAGAGTTTATGAATAATAATCTACTCGAGAGAGAATTGAGCTAAAGATACAAGCATTCAAGTAAGTTGTAGATCCGAACCCAAACCGTTTATTTTTCGAATGCACTGCACACGACAAACCTGCAAACGTTCACTTGTTTTATTCGAACTTATTAATTCTGTAATAGATTAGAATCGTGTTGTTGTGTAGAAAATAGTCTCTTTTATTGTGTAAATTGGAAATAAAAATGGACACACATATAAAATAATGTGACAATAATAGAAAACTATTTTGAAGAACAACAAGCGTGAAGAGTGTGACTTTTAATGAGATATTCATTTTGATAATTGACGATTCACGTATAGAATTTTTTTTTTCTTATGAAATGACGTGACAACGCCACAATTTTTGCTAAAAAGATTGATGTGACTGGAATATTTTGTTGAAATTATTTTAATAAATGACATATTTCTAAATTTTGAAGAATTTAATTTTAATGGAGAATATTTAATAATTGTTAATTCAAATATAAATATTATTTTTTCATTTTATATGAATTGATGTGACAAATATGTAACAATTGAAAACACCAAAAACAGGTGGGATTCCCCTTTGTTTTGCACTGGACTTTGACATCATTGTCATCGTCTTTTCTTTTTTTCTTTTTTCCTTTTTTGGCCCTACATGACTGGCCATCTTCCCACAAAAAAAAATTGTGGTTGGCGTATTTCAAAGAATTTTGGCCTTTCGAAATTTACAAATCGAGCTGGTGAGTATTGAATTAGCCATCGTTTTCGAATTGGACACGACATTAAAGCATTTTGTTGCATTTAAAATGTTAAGTCTTTTTATATTATTATTGTTATGAACATTATATTAATTTAGCTTAATATTATAAATTTATAACATTATCTTGTTTAGTAAATTTACACTTGGATTTTTAATTAAAAAGACCAAATATAATTATTTTTCTGTACTATATATTTACATTCATATTATTATGAAAATAAGTCTTTTTAATTACAAATTATAAAATTACACAATTTTCCAATTAATTTCATATCTTTTTATTTTACACTTTTCTTTTTACTCATTATTCATATTTGTTTTTCTATCAAATTTTTATTCTTTTTGAATTTCTTTTTTTGATCTTTCTTTATTTTCTTATTTTACATATTGTTTTTGCTACTAATCCATACGTAATTATTTTGAAAATGAAAATTTGATCGTATATAATAAAATTACATAATTATCTTTAATTTTATTTTATTTGTCTATCTTTTATTTATAATTTATAAACGCTGTAGGGTGCCGTTATGCTGTTATAAATGTTTTCTTCGGGGAGGGGACTGGCAGTCGTTAATTTTTGTAACTGGGCTTTCTATTTTGAGAAATAAAAGGAATGGCGGCGTTCGGTAATCAAACGTTGAATCTGTGTAAATACTCGGTATCAGACTTTACTGAGGCAATATACGCCAAATCTACGCATTCCGTGGCGGCCGTGTTTCGGAGCAGAAGTGAGAAATTGGAGATTGGCGGTGGTGTAGCCAAATCCCGATTCTCGGCGCCAATTAAGGCGATGGAAGCCTCCAGAACGACGAAGCACGCCTACGGCGAGGCAGAGCAAGTTCGAGGGAATTCCAACGGCGATGTTCTCACCAAAGATTGCGGCGGTTTTTCTCTGTTTTCCTCTTGCAACATTTAGGTAATAAAATTTGAGTTGGAGTTGAGTTACCTGTCTAATGTGGTTGATTAATTGTTTAACTAGGGAAAAATGCACTTAAGGTATCTACAGTTGGAAATTCTTCAAATATCGCGTGGCACAAGTGTGCTGTGGAGAAGAGCGACAGGCAGGAGTTGCTTAATCAGAAGGGCTGTGTTATTTGGATCACCGGACTCAGTGGATCAGGTTTGTGGGAGCGATTATGACTGTGCCGTAAATTTGTTTGCTTTGCTTATGGTTACGAGTAGTGAGCCGTGACTATACATTTATGTGCGATCTAGAGGTGGTTACAAATCCTAAGATTCTAAATTATGAAGCAGAGATCTGTGACTGATTGAAAATAGCTCCACTCTATATGGAGAAACTTCATAATGGACGACTTTAAAGGTGAAGATTATATGTAAGGCACTAGAACTTGGGATCCAAGGGAAGTACTAATCCTGAATTAGTTTTGGATATATCCTGTATCGACAAAAATGGAGCGTGGAATTAGTCTTGAAGTTGCAGTTCTAAAGTTGAGACTTTCAAAATATGAAGAAAGACTTTTCTGATGGTTTTTTTGTCTTTGAATTGGGTATGTAGTATTTGAGGAATAATATGGTCCATAATTAAGGAAGAATATGAGCTACTGTTGACTTCACTGTAAGACGGAAGGTTCTTCATCTTCTTCTTGCTTTCCTCATGGAGTCATCTTGAAATCTCGAAATAAAATCTCGAAATCAAAAAAAAAAAAAAGGGAAAATTAATTGTCTGCCTTTTCCTTTCTTTTCATGGTATCTTTTTTTCTCTGTTTTCTTCCATAACTTGGCCCTTGTTTGGGGGTTGCAACAGTGGAGAAGGTGCTCTTTTAGTAATTTTTTGTTTTTTTCGTTTTTAAGGAAAGAGCACTTTGGCTTGTTCCTTAAGTTGTGCCTTGCACGCCAGAGGCAAGCTCGCGTTTGTCCTTGATGGGGATAACTGCAGGCATGGTCTGAACCGTGATCTTAGTTTTAAAGCTGAAGATAGAGTAGAGAACATACGAAGAATAGGTCAGTTCTTGACCCAATTGTGAGTTGATTAGTGTGACCTTATCCCTGCTTGAAGTTTATCAACTTATTTCATGTTGTACAGGAGAGGTGGCAAAGCTCTTTGCAGATGCTGGTGTCATTTGCATTGCAAGCTTAATATCGCCCTTCAGGAAGGACCGTGACGCCTGCCGAAATTTATTGCCTAATGGAGATTTCATTGAGGTCGTGCTTCTGTTTTTAGGGAACTCAATATGTAAAATTTAAGATCCCTCTGATTTGTGCATGATAACCAGCGAAGTTCTCAAATCAACACAATTAATTGCAAAACTGTAGCTAAAATTTTTTGAATATGCAGGTATATATGGATGTGCCTTTACAACTTTGTGAGACGAGGGACCCTAAGGGACTGTACAAGCTTGCACGAGCTGGAAAAATCAAAGGTGTGTTACGTAGTCTATTGAGTTTCAAAAGTTGGTTTCTTCTTCTTCTGATCTAATTATATTCATCTTCCTGCAGTCAGTGCGTTATACACTCTTTACTAGGAATATATATGTGTATATTGTCAAAAAAGCCTAAGCACGGCAATTTCAGGACCATTCTTTTCTATGAGAGAATATTATGTGCCCTTTGCACAATTATTGGTGGGAAGTATATCTGCAAGTGTCGTTCCTACCATTCTAATTAATTGGACAACCTACAACAACTCAGAACTGCAACTTGTCATATGTAATCACTTGCATTTGGCTTTTCTGCATAGATATCTTTTAAGGTATGGTGGGTTGTAGGATAGCATTTGTGTGTATCTTCATCTACTTAACTCATAGCTAATAAATAGAATATCTTAGGTGTGATATCCTATTTACCTATGGTAAAATGGGGGATTTCTCCTTAACTTGACTATGGTAAAAATGGGGGATTTCTCCTTAACTTGTGGGATGAGAACAGTCATCAATGTCGGTGGGGGCAAAAAAGACTGAAGCAGAGAAGATTATATTTATTTATTTGAATTTTCCATCCGGCACTGTGGAAACTAACTGTGCTAATCATACTGTGCAGCTATATAGGTTCACTTCTCCTCCTCTGCTCTGTAAAGTTAAACCGCAAGTTGAAATTCTTCTGAGTTAACTTACTATGATGTGTTTTATGTTGATATCTTTCCTGCACTATGCCATTAGAATGGGTGGTACAGCAGTTGTCCCCAATTTCTGTTCTGGGACTTGATGCCCAGAATTCATATTTAGGCATTGAAGAAAGCATATATTTTAATCCAACATTTAGTTTAATGGTATCTAGTGGTGTTTCTCCCTGATAGAATGCATTTGTATATTTCAATTTTTGCTTGTATTCTACAGGTTTCACTGGTATTGATGATCCATATGAGCCGCCATTGAACTCTGAGGTATATATTTCTATCAGGCAACAACAAATGTTATTTACCTACTCCAACTCATTAATGCATGCCATCTCACAATAGACATCAGGTGCTTTGGGGTAAAAATAAATAGCACTGTGCTGATTAATTGAGTCTTAACATGATACATTTCGTTGAGTTGGCTTGTGGAAACAAGGTTATCTCATCTAGGAGTTGATAAAGGAATGCTATCAAGACATAACCGTTTATAGATGCTTAATGCCTTCTCAAGAAAACTCTATGACATGGCCCTTGTCATCACTTCATCTTCTTGCCGTCTGTTGTCATTTCCATTTCATTACGTCAAACATGTGATGCCATTCACTTTCCCAGATAGTATTGCATCAAAGAGATGGGAATTGTGATTCTCCAAATGTTCAGGCCGAAAAAGTTATATCCTACTTGGAAAAAAAAGGATACCTGGAGGCATAATTTGCGAATATAGGCAACCGTGTTTGATGAGGAAATCCCTTATTTCCTTTTCAATACTGTTGCTTTTAGCTAATTGATTAATCATTCAGCTCGATTAGTCAATCTATTTCGTGGCAAGTTTCTACTTGATTTATCGCTCAAGTACCTATAAATAATTAATGCACCTCTGTAAGGTGCATTAGAGCAAGGTGTGGATTAATTATATAATTGGCAGTTGATTAATCAACCAGTCCTGATTAATCACTGTAGTTTGCTTGTTCCAAATTAAACAAAAAGCAAGCATGGAGTTTGCATTTTAGTGTTTACCGCGTACAAGATATTTAACAGAATAATTATTCTGTATTGCTCAATAAATCTGCAGTTCGGATATTTGTCCAAAAATAAACCAAGCGGCAGTTCGTATTTGGTTTGTAACATATGTACTTGGGTTCAATGTAATGTTATCTTGTGTTTTGCATTTCTTATTAAACGAGGATGATGTTTGATTTGATATGGCAAAACAAGAAATTATGGTTTATTTTATCCTTCTTATCCTGCCACCTATTGGACTGTCTCCTGGCATTAAGTATGATTGAAATAATTCTTGGAATTCTCCCTTAAAATCAATTCCAGGGTAATCAGTTTACCTCCTCGGGGTTTAGGCGCTATTAAGTGAAATTTAAAAAATGTTAATGATTGAACAATGCGTTTTGTGGTGTAAAACATGCAAACAAACATTATAAAGGACTGGGCAACTCTTTTGAGCGTCTCTTGAAACGTATGGATCACAAAAACTAAAAATCAATCTTCATAGAAAGTGTTTTCTTCATAGTTTTACCAAAATGTTGATTAAGTTGAAATGATCATAAATATAATCGTCTTTCGAACTACCAATAGCATGTGTAATGAGCTACAACAGCTTGGCGGCCATTCCCGTGTAAAATTATTTAATTACCCACTCTAGTTTTGAAGTCTTCACAAGTAAACTATGACAATGCCGTATCCAGATCACTTTCAAGTCTTGACAGGGACACCAATACATTCGTGTATGGACCAAATTCGGAAGGATATTCCCATATATCTTCTCTAATTAATTGACACTAATATTATGCCAGTTAAGCTGCCCACTGCCTTATAAATTATTAAATATTATGTTTGTTTTGATTTTTAAATGTGTTTTTAATTATATTTTTTTTCAAAAAACGCGTAAAATTTAAAAAAATATGAACTTTGAAAATTATAATAATTAAAGTGGACCAAACTTGCGTAAGAGTTCTTCCAATATCTTTGATTTAGACAAAATTAGGGCCATTCAAGTTGGGTTCTCAACATCGCAAGAAAAAGGAACAGGCCTTTTCGGTTCGAACACGAGTTACTGTACTTAATAATTTAATTGTGCAAGGAATTAAATATTGATACTGGCGTTACCTCTATGTGTAGGTACTGGGTGCCTACGTAACAAACTGATTTTAATTAATTTACCCAAGTGTGTATATAACGAAAGGAAAATTGTCCCTGATTTTGATTAAGAATTGTCACTTGGTTACATATGAATGATTCAAATCGCATGATCCTTCTGTTAAAAAATAACATTCGGCGTATACTCTGGTTTTTAGGTGAACAGTAGAGGTATTCGTTCGTGAAGTTCAAATTTTCATTATCAAATATTAATTTTAATACAACACCCTTCATTGCTTAAATGGACCGACCTTTATCACTAATGACGTTCAAATTCATGAGCCCTTAGTCTTCTTTCTATATTTATATCCATCTATACTATATATAATACAGTTATGGCTTAGAATAATAAAATTAAATTACCACAATACTATAATTTCTATTTTTCCACTAACGTCTTTTCTTCTCTTTAACTTGATTTTCTAATCTCTTTTTCTATTTTTGTCTCTAACTTTTTTTTTCTTTTTCATCTTTGGTGTATTCTTCTTAAAATTTTATAGTACTTGTTATAATGTTTAAAAACTGTTACTTTTGTTATATAATCTATACCATGCTATATCTACACTATTGTATTATGACTAAGATGATTACTTGGTTTTTTAATAATTTTTTAAAATAACCTTCATAACTAATTTAATCTATATTTTTACTATATATTATGATTGTTGACCTATAATAATTAATTTTGGTCATTTTAATTGATTTCTTAAATTAAATCTCACAATAAATTTATTTATATTATTTAATAACTACCCTTAGTACTAAATATAAATGAATTAAAATAGATTTAGTTTTTTCTTTCTCTCTTTATCATTTTTACTTCAAATTATTTCTCTTCATTTACATTAGTCTAATTTTGTCTAACATAAAAAGCAACATAAAAAATTATTTTTTATTATTGAACTACAATATAATGTAGTAGTTTTATATTTTATTATATCTAATAAAACTATATAATTTCATAAGTAAAGTGCGCAAGTTTTACTAGTCACACATAATGCATTTGACCTTAGAGTTGCATTGCACAAAGTTATACTACTGGATTATCCTTATTTTAGTCTTTCCTTCTAACATCTTTTCTATCTTAGGACTTAATTTTTTATCTCTCTTTATTTTAAACTTTACCTTTTTTCCATTTCATCTCTCTTGTTTTCCTTTTAAATTTTGATGATATTGTTATAATGTTTAAAAAAATTATATTTAATAAAATTATGTAACTTATAAATAATTAATATTGCACGTGCATAGAATGCGCTATTTTGACTATTTATATATTAAGCAAATAAAAAACTTTTGTTATATGTATAATTACTTAAATACTCTCAATTCACAAATTTTCAATTTTAATTTATTTCATTCACTTTTTTATTTTAATTTATTTTTATATTTTATTTTTTTATTTTATCTATTGTATATTGTATATTATATATTAACGTCAAATACATGATTTTTGTTGCATAACGTTACACTACTATATTTTTTAATTAAATATATTTTATTTTTTCATTCTTTTAATATAATTGTGTATTTAATATTTTTTGTATATTTTAATCCATTCTTTTTAACATTTTTTTTACTTATGTACTTTAATTTTAAATAAATTTTATTTTTGTTATACCTTATTGTGAATTGGACTTTTGTTTTGTTGATATTATGATGCAAATAAGGCAAAATAACTAAGAATGAGAGCTCCCAAATTGGTACGTAGTTTGGTGAATTAAACACCTTCATCTGTAGGGCCTTTACCAATTTCAAGCATTTATTAGAGTCAGTTGTTTTTACACATTATACAATTCCCAAAACTCTTCTCCACCTTTTAGAGTTTATGACTAAGTTGATGCATTTCCTTCCACCAAGTAGACCCCAATCTACCCTTAATTTATACACTATTCTATCAAAATGAGTAGTCTCAATACTATAGGACTTTAAGATACAAATCACAATTACAATAACAAGTACATCAGCTCTCTAACCAGTTTTTCGACCATTTTATATGGCTAGTTACTCAATGTACTTTTTTCTCGCTAGACCTCCAATGTATGCTCTCATAGTTTCTCAAAATGATCCCACGCTGTAATTCTTGCATAAATAGATCATTTCCAATAACTTTCCTTTGAATTCTTGATTCACTATATCAATTAGGATCTTCTTATCTTGGCTAATTAGACAGCTGTCACTGTCTGTTGATTAATTGTTGCAATAATTTTTCATTGACTTTCCTTTTTGGTTGTGATTTTCAATCTCTTAAAGTTGGCAAATTGATCTCTTCTACTCTTGCTTCCTTTTAGGTGTGATTTTCAGAGATTTTTTAGCTCCAATTGATTTTACATGCCTGAGATGAATTATCCATGCCTCCATTTAGTTAAGAATTGCATTCTATTAAGTGAGATCTTACAATGTCTCCAAAATTTTCCAGTGGAAGTCAAATTCAAACTTGTCAAATATTCATGATGACATGGATCCCAAATGTATATATATGTGTGTACCACATAAGTACCAACACTATAGTGCCAACAATCTCCTCCTTTGCAATTATGTGGTACAACCCCAAGCAACGACATAGTACATTTTTAAGCACGGTCCAAGTAAGCAAGTGCTGATATAGTTATTGTTGCAACATTGAGAGCACACATCAACTGAAATTCATAATAGCAACAAAATTAAGTGAAAGGAAAAAAGACACAACAATCTACTCCCTTTAAGACCGATATCCACTAGTAGGAGCAATATCAAAAGCATCAACATCCACTAGTAGACATAATATCAAAAGCACACCAAGCACACCAATTAGTAGAAAAAAAAAAACAAAAATAGAATGGGGCTACTTCTCCTCAGTCCAAACACATCTAAAACCAATAGCTTAAACAGAAATATAGCAACCAACACAGCCCAAACTATTCCCTCTTTGTGCCATATATTGTCAGAGTCAAGTTTAATGAGGGGAGAACATATGCAGCAGGCTTAAGCATGGGATGGCCTAAGTGTCGTTGTTGGATCCGTTGCAACACCACTAGCTTCATGACTCCCATAAACGGGTTTCTTCTCAACCTCGGGTCCAAAGGGGTGTGGATCAACCAACGTGTCCATGATTGTGCATAGATTGGCTAGTTCTAAGACAATGGCAGCTCTTTGGGTTTGCAATTGGACAATGTGGGCGTTAATACCCCTAAAAAGTACTGTAGGGGTTTAGAGATGCGCACTTTGGTAGGCATGGGCTTTTGTCCTTGGGTTATTGTAACAGGTGTCAAGTTATCCACCGTGCCACTTTGCATGGATCTCAGATTGAACTTCATCTCTTACACCTTTGTGGTCAGTTCAGTTTTATCAATGGAAATATGTTCTCTTATCAACAATTTTGAGATCAAGCATGGATGTAGGAGATTGGAGATGGTGGCCTTTGACTCTGTATAGCTAAGTACAGTGTTGAAGATGAGCCTTCCCAAGTCTACCTCTCGTCCTGTGCCAAGCAGTAAAGTAGAACAGCCATATTCTTTCCAACATAAGTAGTGTTCGCTGTGGGTAGCCAATTGTAGATAACAACTTTGAACAGCGAAAAGTGAGTGACAACAAGTGAAGTGGATTTCAATCTACTATCTGTGGGCCACACATCAATCTGATTTCCAGTCAGGGTCTTAGCCACTTCATCCATTGTGGCTAAAAACTTATGTTTGAATGGAGACTTGAAGCTACAATGGGGAGGCCCTAGTCTTTCATTGATCAGTTTGGGAGAAAATTCAAATACCTCACCTTGTAGGTAACTTTCTCAACTCTTGGTGACTTAAGGATGCTAGCATCTTTCCTTAAGATTGAGTAGAATTCATGGACTAGCGTGTTGTGAAACCTTTGGAATTTTGTAGTTGAGTCATAGAGATTGAGTCTGTTTAGGATAGAAACAAAGCCAAGGTCTTTGTACTTAGATAAATATAGCATCTGCTTAGTCGTGAACTTCCAACTCGTGTAGTTGGTGACTGGAGACTTTGCCATTTTAGTGCAGAAGCACCACTCATATGCCCGTTTTACATCAATTTCTAGGCCATGTTTCTCTTTTTCTTGCCTTTCATTAATGTCCTTGCTATGCTTGGGTTTCTTCTGACCTTGAGATTACATAGAGGCTCGTTATTTAGCCTTCCTTAATTCTCAAACTAATGATGATAGTAGAGTTTTATTACTAGCAATGCCTTGTGGTTCAATTGTTTCAACATCAATCACATTGTCGTAATAGGGGTGTCTTTTCCTAGATCCATACCCTCAGGGTACCATCTTGTATTCTTGTCTCAACTTTGACTTGTGCAGTAAACTGTATAGACTCAGTGTGAGATATCATACCTACCTAAGTTTCCTATGAAACATTCGTTAGTGGGTCGTTCTTCCCTACATGTTGCATTTTTGGATGCTAATTCTTCTCCAGTCATTTCCTCCCCTTGCATGAGATCTTCGTCTTCTTCAAATTCTATATTTGTGTCCTTAGGGGTTGCATTAAGATTAGGAATATACTCATTAGAAAAGTCATCTGTCTAGGCCGCTTGTTGTTCATCCTTATGTGGACTGGTAGTTATTGCTTTAGTGATCCTTTTTAGGGACTATTTTGGCTATGTAATCTCTAGGGGTTCAATATTGAGCAGTAGATTAACTGGCACCAGAGCGAGTGAAAGTTCTTTTTCAATGATTTCGAGTTGTTCTATATCTGCCTACCCAAGTTCTTCCGTAGCCTTCTTTTGTGTTTTCCTGTTGTTGTTTTATAGTTCTATGGCCTTCATGGTCCTTTCATTGGTGAAGGATCGCTCATACTACTGTGTGGGGATGACAGTTGATGCTTTGCTCCAATATTAGAGTCTTTTGGGGTATTTGAAGGGAAGGTTGATAGCGAGTTCCCTATTTTGTTGGGACACTGGCGAGGCTTGACTTTTTAGGCAATCAAATCAACTTGAACAGTCACTGAATCCACTCATATCTTCTATGATTCAATCCCTCCTTATACGGGCCTCGTTTTTTACTAAAAACCTTATGCCAGGCATAGGCCCAACTCTTTTCTTAGGCCTCACATCTGCTTGCGTCAAAGGGCTTGTCTATTGCAGCATAGTCTACGATTACAACTTTGTCCTCAACTAATTCTTTAATAAAATGGTATGTGATGTCAATGTGTTTGGTTCTTGAATGCTACACTAGATTTTGCTCATGTTAATAGTACTCTGGCTGTCACATAAGATTACCAACTCTTCTTACTTAATCCCATAATCTGCTATCATTTTTCATTCATAGAAGTTGTGCACAGCAGCTTTAAACAGCTATGTACTCTGCCTCTGCCGTGGATAGTGATATACAATTCTATTTCTTACTATATTATGAGACTAGATTGGTTCCTACATAGAACTATCCCTCGGTTGTGCTTTTCTAATCATTGGCATTTCTGGCCTAATCAGCGTCACTACATCCAATGAGGCTCAAACTTGAGTTCTTAGAGTACTAGAGTCTCAAATCAGATGTGCCCCTTACATATCGGATGATTCTTTTTATTGCACTCAGGTGACTTTCTTTGGGCGAGTTTTGATATCTGGCACATTCTCCTACATTGAAGCATATGTCTAGTTGACTGGCTGTGAGGTAGAGAAGGCTACCTATCATGCTTTTGTATGTACTGGGATCTATATGCTTGCCATCTTCATCTTTTGTCAGCTTGGTAGTTGTTGACATGGGTGTTGCAACATGTCTAGTATTCTCAAGTCCAAAAGATGTTGCAGCATTTTCTGTGCGTATTTGCTTTAATAAATAAACATTCTTCCTTTCCTTACTTAACCTACATCCCTAAGAAGTAATGGAACTTTCCTACTAGGCTCATTTGAAATTCCTTTTGCATTGCCTCCGTAAATTGTTTCACCAGTTGCTTCGAAGTCCCGCCAAATACTATGTCATCAACATATATTAGGGCTATTAGAACGTTGTTGTTGCAACAACATACACCGTGCTTGAGAAGGTACTTAGTGATCTTTTCATACCTTGCTCTAGGGGCTTGTTTCAAGCCGTGCACGACCTTACTGAGTTTATGGACATGATTTGAAAATTTTGGATCCTCAAATCTCTTGGGTTGTTCAACAAACACTTCTTCATCCAGATATCCATTTGGGAAGGCACTTTTGACATCCATTTGGTGCAACTTGAACCCAAGATTGCATGCCATATCTATAAGCAGTTTGATTACATCTAGTCTTGCCATTGGAGCAAATGTTTCATCAAAGTCCACCCTTTCAATCTATGTGTATCCTTATACAAAGAGGTGTGCTTTGTTTCTTATGACATTCTCCTCTTCATCGATCTTGGTTTTGAAAACCCATTTGTTTTAATTACATTCTTATTTTTAAGTCTTGAAATTAGAGATCATACATTATTTCTTTCAAATTGAGTAAGTTCCTCTTGCATGACATTTATCTAGTACTTATCTTACAAGGCTTTCTTCACACTCCTTAGTTCAGTTTAAGAGATGAAGCAATTTAGTCTAGAGAGCTCCTTGTAATTTATCCTTTCGTCCCTCAAGTCATCATCTGTTTAGCTAGTTTTATGGTGCTGTTATCCTATAGGTCACCCAAGTTAATTCTTTGTTGTTCTTCAACTATTGCAATAGTCTTTTTCTTTCTTGACTCAGAATCACCTATGTCCTATTTTTCACCTGGATGAATTCCAAGTGGATCGACTTCTGGTTCTTCTCTCCAATCCATGTATATATCAGATTCTTCATCATCCACCTTTACATTAATAGAATCCATTACTTTCTTGGTTCATAAGTTGAAGATCCAATATGCTCAGTTGTTAGTGTAATAACACAGGAAAATCCCTTTGTCTCTCCTTGCATCAAACTTCTCGAGTTGTTCTCTGTCATTTAGGATATAGCACTGGCTTTCAAAGATATGGAAGTACTTCCATAACTCATAGTGAGTTTTCTCAATTGCAACCCACAAATGCACTCTGTTGATATTGTAGCACATAGTATTCATGACTTCTACCTACCATTTAGTACTCATTTTCTTAGAGTGAAGCATTACTCTTGTCATCTCCAGCAAGGTATAACTCTTTCTCTTCACCACATCATTTTTTGAGGCATTTTTAGAGAGGAGAATTCATGTGTAATTCCGAAACTCTAGCATAATTCACCAATACTTGGTTTTCAAATTCCTTATTGTGATCGCTCTTTATGCGATGTATCCTGCTGCCTTCTTTTTCTATAAGAACCTTCAAGTACAGTTTCTTGACAAACTTAGCTGCTTTTGACTTTTCTCTCAAGAATTCCACCTAAGTGTATCTAAAGTAGTCATCACGCACATTAATGCGTCCAACTTTCCACTATTGTTAGTAGTATTCATTGGTCCTATAAGATCGATATGGATGAGCTCTAAGATCCTTTTGCTATTCAGCTGTTGCAATTATCGGTACATCTCTCTCTATGGTTTTCCTTGTTGGCACGCTTCGCAAATGCCTTCTCCCTTTTTCAGTAAGCATTGAGACTCCACATACCGCTTGTGTCTAAGATATCTTTGTTAAGTCTTGATAATTGAGGTGCTCAAGATACCTGTGTCACAGTTCACTTCCTTCCATTGTTGAACTGTTGCAACTTGTCCCACAATTTAGCAAGTAACAATTATTTGTAGACCTCCATCCAATCAAAACGTATTCTCCTTGAAGGTCATTGATGGTACATTTGTCCTTTGTAAATCTCACAAAGAATCCCTAATCACACAGTTGACTGATATTGAAGAGGTTTGCCTTTAGCTCTTCTACATGTAAGATACTCCTCATATATGGCAGTCCATCAACATTTAGCACTCTTTGTCCTAAAATTATTCTTTTCTTCCCATCTCTGAAGGTAACTGTTTCCTCTTCTTTCGACCTGTAATTTGCAAGATTGTTCTTATTGCCTGTCATATGTCTTGAACATTCATTATCGAAGTACTATTGATCTTGCTTACATGTGTGTTGTGTAATTCATAAGGTCACATAAGGTCACCCTTTTGGACTCACATCTGTTTGGTCTTCACACCTTTTAGCTTCTTGATAATTTGCAAGAAGGCATGACACTTTGTGATAGGATGACCTAATCATGAGCAAAAGTAACACCTGATCTATTTTTGTCTCCATACTCTCTTCTATGATTTTCTAGGTTGAGTTGTTGTAACAACTAGAGGACTATGGCCCTATTTCTTAGGTTGTTGCAATATTTAGGTTGGCCTCGCTTTCTCCTTTCACAAAATCAATTTCCTTTCTGTCGTTCAAAAGTATCGATTTCTTCCCACTGTACCCAATCCTGTATGGTCACTTTTAACTCTTCATGATGTCAAGATATCTTCCAGTTTTGCTTTTCCTTTATTTAGCTGTGTCAGAGTCTCTTCTATAGCTTCAAGACTTCGTAGGGTATTTTGATACTGTCTTCCTATGGTGTCAACCTCCTTTTTTTTTTTTTTTTTTTTTCAGATAGAATGTTGTTCAAATTATCTATAGTCTCTTCTAGTTCACTCCTTTCTACTACAAGTTTTTGCAGGTCATCCTCAGTTCTGAGTTTTCCTATTCGATCCACTCAATCTATATCTTCAGTTTCTTGATTTCATTTCTAGAGTTGAGCCATTGATCGTACATCAATTAACAGGTCTCTAGGAGTTCAAAGTATGAGCTTTCCTCATGTTCTTCATTAGATCTACTGCTCTATTAGCTCATTGTTGCAATATATTATACCACATCCTTCTTTCAACTTGTGTTGTTGAAAGCTAGATGACTACTATGATAGTCTTCTTCTTTAAAGTACTTGGAGTCTTTCTAACTTCAAGTGGTTGTCATTGAATTTCTTTGTCTTTTCTAAGTGTTGGCGCACTCGGACATAACATGTCCAAAACCTCCACACTCGTAACACTATGCTCCTCCTTTTGAGCATTCGTTCTACCTTCCTTTTTTATTTTTGTAGAGACATTTTCTCTTGTTTTTCTCGAGTTTCAATTTCCTTTATGCTATCCTTGGTTCTTCTCTTTTGATTAGTTCTCTTAGTCTTTTGTTAAGAAGAGCTAGTTTATCTTTATTGCTATTGTTACAAGAGTCATCATCTTAGAGGTTTTCTCAATACGCAAGGCGATTTCTTTCTCCTTCTTTACCTAGAATATGTTCATCTCATATGTTTGAAGGGAGCCTATTAAGTCATTTAGTCGCATGTTGTCCACATCTCGTGCCTCTTCAATTGTTGTAACCTTGGCAGCAAATCTCTGTGGTAGTGATCTCAGTACCTTTCTAACCAATTTGCTATCAGAATACTTCTTCCCAAGTTGGTAGGCTTGGTTCGCAATATTTCTTAGACGTCCATTGAATGCGACAATAGTTTCTTTATCTCCCATGCTTAGTTTTCAAATTGAGTGGCAAGCATTTGTAGTTTCGATTGTCTTACACTACTTGTCCCTTTGTGAACATTCCTTAGGATATCTCACATTTCTTTAGCTAATTCGCATGTTGAGATTAGTTTAAACTACTCATTGTCCACTCTAGTGAAAATGGCTTTTATTGCCTTAGAGTTACCAAGCGTAGCTCATTCCTCATCTAAGATCCAGTGTTTAGAGTCTTTGATTACTAGGTTGCCATCTTGGGTACCAACAAGAGGCAGTTGCCATCCCTCATCTATGGTTATCCTAGCCTTTTCATCAAGTGACTTTAAGAAAGCTTGCATCTGAGTCTTTCAGTAAGGGTAATTTGACTTGTCGAGTAGTGATCAGTGCGTCGTTGATGCTCCTTCTCTTGTGTTTATAAACTATGCACACTAACCAGGATCTCACCTACTTGAGTTTTCAAGTTGAAAGTGGTGACATGGCTCTGATACCACTTGGAGGTGTGTGTTGATTAATTTAGCAGACTGTTGAGGAACAACTGTTCCAATAGATCGTCAACAGTCTTCTCAGCAGCATAATTATATAGCTTATACTTGATGAAACTTGTGAACTTAATTTTTGTTTTGTTGATATTATGATGCAAATAAGGCAAAATAACTAGGAGTGAGAGCACATCAAATTTGTTACGTAGTTCGGTGAATTAAACACCTATGTCTGCGAAGCCTCGTCCAGTTTCACATATCCATTATAGTCAAGAGTTTTTACATGTTACATAACTTTCAAAACTCTTCACAGACTTAACTCAACTTCCCCACATTTTAGAGTTCATGATTGGGTATTGATCCATTTCCTTATATCAAGTGACTTAAATCTACCCTTGGTTCATACACCATACCGTCAAAGTGAGTAGTCTCACTACCACAAGACTCTAGGATATTAATCATAGTTACAATAACAAGTACACCAACTCTCTAATCAGTTTTTCAACCACTTTATATGATTAATCAGTCAATGTACTTTTTTCTCGCTATAGCTACAATGCATGCTCTCTTGTTTTCTCAAAATGATCCCACGCTGCATTCCTGCATAAGTAGATCACTTTCAATGATTTTCCTCTGAATTCTTGATTCATGTGATTAATTAAGATCTCTTTGTCTTTCTAATTGGACAGTTGTCATTATCTATTGATCAGTTGTCGCAACAATTTTCATTGACTTTCCTTTTTAGTTGTGATTTGCAATCTTCTAAAGTTGACAAGTTGATTTTCTGTACTCTTGCTTCCTTCTAGGCATGATTTTTAGAGATTCTTCGGCTCCAATTGATCCTCTTTGTCTTAGATGAATGATTCATGCCTCTATTTTAGTCAAAGATTGTATTCCATTAACTAAGTTCCTACAATGTTTCCAAAATTTGTCGATCGAAGTCAAATTGAAACGTGTTAAATTTTCATGATGATATAAATCCCACTTGTATATATTCGTGCCACATAAGTGCCAACATTATAATGCCAACAAAGTATAAATACTTAAATATACTTAATTATTCATATATTATCTTTTTATTCTACTTTCTTAGTTGTCATTTATTTATTTACTTTTTTATTTTATTTTATTTTATTTTTGTTATTTAAATTTTTATATTTCTTTTATTTATCTATATTCTATATAAGATTAAAGATACAATTTTACTTTTATAATATTAAATATTATAATGTCCTTGTGTAAATAATTTTTTATTTTTTTACTCGGTCGTTCTTCTTCAACAAAATTTAAAATTTTCTCTTATTTTTAAATCTTTTAATTGACACTTAGTTTATTTTTAAAATTTTTATATAATTTAAATTTAATTTTTTAGTATTATTATTATTATTATAAATTTGTTATTATGAATAAGTCATTCAAATTAGAAAGTTATTAAGACAATGCAATATTGATTATCCACATACGAAATTCCGCCGGCGATGTTCTCAACAACGATTGTGGCGGTTTTTCTCTTTTTTAATAGGAATTGGTTTGGAGTTGAGTTGACTGTCTAATGTCGGTAATTGATTGTTTAACTAGGGAAAAAATGCACTTGTCTACAGTTGGAAATTGATCAATTATTGTGTGGCACAAGTGTTCTGTGGAGAAGCACCAGGAGTTGCTTAATCAGAAGGGCTGCGTTCTTTGGATCACCGGGATCAGTGGATCAGGTTTGTGGGAGCGATTGGAGCTCTTAATGTGACTATGCGGTAAATTTTTGTTGCTTTGCATAGGGGTTAGGGGCACCGAGTTGTGACTATATATTTATGTGCGTTCTAGAGTTTGTTAAAAATCGTATGACTCTGAATTATTAAACATGTGAAAAGTTCACAAACTGATACGTTCGATTGAAATTTCTATCAAGAAAGGCTATGAAATTGAAGAAGAGAGCTGCATTGAACTGACTGTGCAGTGGTACATCTCCATCATTATGGTTCAACCCTTTATAAATACATATGTCAAAGTGTTTAGTTATTAACTAAATATAACTACCAAGCTGAACAACAAACTAACAAGCAACTAGAACTACCTCAAGGTCTATACTTGCAGAAATGATCCTAATTGCTATCTTAAGTGATAACCTGCTCAGCTTTCTTTCCCTTAACGTTTTCTGTGCTCTAGGTTCATTTTTCTGATTCTGATACTCCCCTCTAAATGAGTATGTATGTTTTGCATACTCATCTTGTCCAGTAGTCTGTTGAATTGTATGCAATTCAATCTCTTAGTCAAATCCTCAGGTTGCTCTTTACTGGGTATGTGTTTTCTATCTCAGTTGTCCCATCTTGCACCTTTTTCCTCACAAAGTGAACATCTAAGACCAAGAGTTGGTTCTCTCATGGTGTGTGGGTTTTTTTTTTTAACTAATTTGGATTGCACTTCAGTTTGCCCAAAAACAGCTGCGCTGACCCTTCATGATTTATCCTAAATCCCTTAAGAATGTTGAGGATCCACGTAATTTCACAGGTGCAGGATTTCAAGGCTCCATACTCTGCCTATGTTTAACTCCTTGCAACCGCCTCTTGTTTCTTTGATTTCCAACTCACCAAAGCATCACCAAGAAACGACCTGCTTGTATCCTTGCATGTACCCTAGTCACCATCAGCAAATTCTTAAATCTGGCAACTGGAATTGCAAGGCATTATTATCCCTCTACCAGGTGCACCTTTAAGCTATCTCAGCACTCTGTAAGCTACTTCCAAATGACCTTTTTCTACTCTGCTCATGAACCGAGACAACACATGGACTGAGTATGATATGTCTGGTCTGGTAAACGTGAGATAGATTAGTTCTCCAACCTTCTGTAGTAAGTTCCATCCTGATGCACTTTCTGATCATCGTGACTCTGATGATGATGGACTTCCATATGTGTTTTTGCCACTTTTGCTCCTAACATCCCATAAGAAGACGACAGATCAAGTGTGTATTTTCTTTGACACGTCATAATTTCTCTTTCCGACCTTGAAATCTCAACACCTAAGAAGAATTTTGGCACTCCTTATTCTCTTAGTTTAAATCTTGATTTCAGAAAATTTCTGACTTTATCCATCTCCTAGTGATGTCTGCAACAAATGATCAAGTCATCCACATGTACTAGCAATACTATCTTCTCACCTCCATTGATTTCTTTAGTATATAATGAATAATCAACCTTGGACTGTGTGAAACCATAACTACTACTAAGCGCCTTTATGAATTTTGAGTTTAATTGTCTTGATGCCTGTTTCAGGCCATAGAGAGATTTTCTCATCTTGCACTCTATTGTTGAGTTTTTGTCACATTTTGCCTGCTTCAACTCATATGCCCATGGTATTGTCATGTATAAGTCCCCGTCTACGAAGGCGTTATGAACATCAATTTTCTAAATCTTCCAATCATTTGCTGCAACCAATGTGAAGAACACCTTAACCACTGTCTGCTCCACAACTGGACTAAAGGTGTCTTGGAAGTTAAACTCCTCTATTTGATTATAACCCTTTGCCACTAGTTTAGCCTTGAACCTCTCAATGGAGTCATCTAACCGGAGCTTCACCTTGTACACCCATTTGCTTCCAATAGCATGATAGCCATTTGGAAGTGGTACAACATCCCAAGTGTGATTTTCTTTCAATGCTTGCAATTCATCAAGCATTGCTGTCCTCCAGTGTGGTTAGGACACAGCATCAGCAAAAGATTCATGTTCCTTTACATTATTTAATGCAGAAATGAAGCAAATATAGTTAGGTGATAGTTTCACTATGTTCAGGTAACTAGTAATGGGGTGGTTTGTGCTCTCTGGTTGATGTTCAGGTCTATTGTGATGATATATGTCAAGTATTGGATAATTTTTTGGTTCTATTTCACTTTCTGGTTGCATTTTGAGGCATAAGCTCATTGGAAAGGATTTGATCTCTATTTACAGGTTGTTCGGGGGATGAGTTGGGTTGAGGCAACGGGAGCACACACTGATCATCACATTCTTCAGCTACTGCAAATGGCTTACTAGGAGCTTGATCATACATGACACTCAGTCTATGCATTGTAGGTTTATCAAGGCTTTGATTAGGTGAGTTTATGAGTGTGTGATAGCTCAAATCAAAGGGAAAATCTGTTCATGAAAAATCACATTGCTAGACACAAAGGCTTCATTACTGCTAAGGTAGCCTTTGATCCCTATAGGATAGCCAAGATACACTTTCTTTGATCTAGAGTCCAGCTATTTTTCTGTTTCTTTTCAATGTGGAGGCAAAGACTAAGCAACCAAACACTCTAAGCTACCTCTAATCTGGAGGTTTTCTGAATAGGCATTTATAAAGGTGACTTGTAATCGAGGATTTTAGTAGGAAGCCTATTAACTATATGAGTTGCTGGAAGTATTGCTTCACCCCAGAATTTTAAGGGTAGGGAAGCTTGAAATAGAAGGGCCCTCAGGGTAGAAATAAGGTGTTGATGCATTCTTTCCACGATTGCATGTTGTTGTGGTGTGGATGAATGATGTATGATCCCATTATCACAGAAAAAAAGGTATACAGATTGAATTCGTGATCTTTTTTTGATCTGATGACTTCAATTTTGGAATTGAATTGAGTGTTTATTAGATTGTAAAATGATGGCAGTAAGTGAGAGGCTTCACTTTTATGTCTCACAAGGTAAGTTCAACATCTTGTATAATCATCTACTATGGTTAGGAAGAAATGGTATTCATCTATGGTAATTGTTGAGTATGGACCCCAAATGTATGAGTTGAAAACATGTTGTGCTAGATCATATGTGAACAAGGAATGAAAGTCTTTCCTGTTTAGCTCCTGGACAGGTTTCACAAACTTTGTGTGGCATTACATTTACAAGGGGACAGCTCAACTGAATCTTGTGTGCTACTTCAAGTGAGACATGCCTTAATCAATAATGGCAAATATCAAAATGAGTTGACGGGAGATAGGTTTACAAAAGACTGAACCGATTCTATTGTAGCCTTGCATAAGGAAAATCTGGCTTCTTGGACAGCATTGGTTGCCTTATGTCTTGATGAAGCATGAATAGGCCCTTGTCTTTGTTTAGCCAGTCCATTTCATCCATGGTGATAGGACCTGAATGCAGCGTGTGTTGGAATAAAAGACCAAGCAGCAGTTGAGTGTTTTGGTTAACTTGCTAACAGATAAAAGATTGTACTTAAAAGAGGGTACAAGCAAGACATCATGGATGGTCAGGGTATCTATTATCTTCACAGTTCCAAGATGTTTCATGGGAATTTTTGTGCCATTGGGTACGTTGACAAATATATTGGTTACTGGTTTATATGAAAGGAAAAGATTCAAATTGCTTGACATGTGACCAGTGGCTCTTGTGTCAACTATCCAACTGGATGAAAAAGGTGATGACTCAGTGTGTGATCCTATCTGGTTATTGGACATTAATGAAAGGGATTGATTCAGGGAATGGTTGTAGTTACCAGCAAAGTTGGAGTATGATTGATAGGTCCCTGATTGAGTTTGATTCTTGAGGACATCCTGCTGATTTTGGGCGCCTCCCACACCAGAATGAGCAATTTCCTGTGAGTCAAGCAAAGAAAGTAATTTTTTAATCTGGTCATGAGATAAAGAAACCTCCTCCTTACTCTCCTTTCCTGATACTCTACCTTGTTCTCAAAGGACACCTGATTTGCTACCATGTTAGATCCCCTTCCTGTTAACTTTGTAAATTTGAACTGTGGTGGAAAACCTATCCGTTTATAGCACTTATCTCTACTGTGGCCCCCTTTCCCACAACATCTGCAAACTACCTTGGGTTGATTTCCTTCTTTTCTGATGCAGCAGCCATCCCTGATGCCTTCATTCATGACTGATGCGCACTGTTCATGACTGATGTGCACTGCCTCCTATCCTTTCAGCTTCTTCAACCATGACTGTATTATAAGCTTCATCAAGTGAAGGAAATGGCTTCTGTTGCAAGAGTTGAGACCTATTTGCTGACCGGGTCTCATTAAGGCCATTCAAAGACATGTATACTCTGTCCTTTTCTTGTAGTTCAGCAAACCCTTGGAATCACTCAGGGTTGCATTTTCCACACATGCAAGTTGGGGGTGGGCGCGGAGGCAGTCTATAGTCTCTCAACTTCTCCTACATTGACATTAACTCCGTATTGTAAACATTGAAAGCACTGGAACCTTATATTATTCCGCACAAGTCATTCTGCAACTTGCAAACTATATTGTCATTTGGATGCTGCAACACGTCCCAAATTTGATACGCATATCTCATATAAAACACATGAAAGGCAATTGTAGACTCGTTGTCCTCAGTGCTCAAGATATAATGTGATCAATAAACATTGCCCATGCTGCATGCAGAGGATCATCCTTCTCTGGTTCCTTCATCTTTCCATTAATGAATCCAAGCTTGTTTCTAATGGAAAGTGTTAGAGTGAAAGACCTGCTCCATGTCATGTAGTGTGGTTATCTGCTGGATGAATTAAGCAAGGGGTGTTAGGACCTTCAATTCCAGCACTGTGGCATTCCTGATTGATAGAGTCTCTTAATCCACAGACTCCATGACGGTGCTTGACAGAAATGAGCAACAAAGTAATCAAGTAGAAGGATGATTATTTGAGTGAGAAAGGAGAGGTTTAAAACCTTACAGCTCTGGTACCATGTGAAAAGTTCACAAACTGAGATGATGAATTGAAACTTTATCAAGAAAGGCAATGTGATTGAATGAGAAAGTTTGAGCTGCATTGAACTGATTGTGCAGATGTACATCTCCATGAAATGGTTCAATCCTTTATACATACAGATGTCAAGTGTTCAGTTATAAACTGAACATATCTAACAAGCAATTCTGATAAAACATAGCTGTGGCCGATTGAACATAGTTTGATTAAGTATAAAGAAACTTCCTAATGGACATTTGTGTGGTGAATATTATAAGGCACTAGAAGTTGGGAATCAAAAAAGTACCCTCCAGAACCATGCTTGTGAAACATCTATTTAATCTTGAATTATTTGTTTTGGGTATATGGAAATCGATAAAGTAGGGCATATTATTAGCCTTGAATATGCAGTTCTAAAGTTGAGACTTTCAAAAGATGAAGAAAGATTTACTCTGATGGTATTCTTTTGTCTTTGGGTTGGGTATGTAGTTATTAAGCAACAATATGGGAAGAAAATATGAGCTGCTGTTGACTTAGCTATAATTGGTCGGCTTCTGCATCTTCTTCTTGTGATTCCTCGTGGAGTCATCTTGAAATCTTAAAAAATAATCTTGAATTCTTAATAAGAGGAAAATTGATTGATGAAATTTTTTTCATGGCGACCTTTTTTTTCAGGGTGACTTCTTTTCCCTGTTTTATACCACAACTTGGCCCTTGTTCGGAGGTGGCAGCAGAGGAGATTAGAGAAGGTGCTATTCTAGTAATTTTGTTGATCTTTTACTATCAGGAAAGAGCAGTTGGGCATGTACTTTAAGTTGAATGTTACACACCAGAGGAAAGCTCGCCTATGTCCTTGATGGGGAATAACTGCAGGCATGTTCTAAACTGTGGTCTTAGTTTTAAAGCTGAAGATAGAGCAGAGAACATAAGAAGAATAGGTCAGTTCTTGACTTTATTACGAGTTGATTAGAGCGAATTTATTTAATTTTATCCCTGCTTAAAATTCAGTTTACTTATTTTTTGCTATACAGGAGAAGTTGCAAAGCTCTTTGCAAATGCTGGAGTCATTTGCATTGCAAGGTTAGTATCGCCCTTCAGGAAGGACCAAGATGCCTGCAGAAATTTACCGCCTAAAGGAGATTTTATTGAAGTTATACTTCTTTTAGGGAATCTGATACATGATTTAAGAGTCCTCTGGTCTGTACATGTTGACCAGCAAAGTTCTCAAATCAACATCAACAACTAATTGCCAAACTGTAACTAATGTTTTTGTAAATGTGCAGGTATATATGGATGTGCCTTTACAACTTTGTGAGGTGAGGGATCGTAGGGACTGTACAAGCTTGCAGTTGCTGGAAAAATCAAAGGTGTGTTGCATAGCTCATGTCGTTATTGAGATTAGAGAAGTGATTATTTTTTCTTCTTCTTCTTATCTATTTTGTATTCCTCATCCGACTGGAGAGTATTATATACCTATTGCATGGAACGTAATATATTGCTTTAAAATCCTGAGCACGAGTCAGAAAACCATTCTCTTTTATTATGCATCCCGCGCACAATTAATGGGAGAAATTATATCTGTAAGTATCATTTCTACTATTCTAGTTAATGGGACACCCACAGCAATGCAGAACTGCAACTAGTCATATGTAATCACTTGCATTTGGCTTTCGTCCTTACATAACTGCACAATATCTTTGAGGTATGGTGGGAAGTCTCATTCTTGTAGCTAGATCAAGATTTGGATTGAGATCCAATCCAGCTAGCTGTTACAACTTTTAAGTTCAATTATTTATCCTTCTTCACCTTGAATTGAATAGGATCTCTGTATATATGAGGTTATATATGAGGTTTAATTCATACCTAATAATTAGTGTACCATAGTTGTGAGATCATGGTTACCTACAGTAAACATGGGGAACTTCTCCTCACCATGTGAGATGAGAACAGCCATCAGTATCAGTGGGGGCAGAACTGGCAGATAAGATTATATTTATTTTTTCGAATTTTCCATTTGACTCTGGTAGACTAAATTAACCTTTGCAAATCATACCCACAGCTAAATGGATTCAGTTCTTGTGCACCATTCTGTAAAATCTGTAAAGTTATGCCACTTGATGAAATCATTCTGAATGACCTTAATATGAAGTGATTTTATATTGGTATCTTCCTGCACCAGGCCATTAGAATGGGTTGTCCTGCAGCTGTCCTCAGTTTCTGTTCTGGGACTTGATGCCCAGAATTCATATTTAAGCACCTAAGAAAGCACATATTTGCTGCTTTCTTCTATTTGATCCAACATTCTAATGCTTCTTTGTGATGTTTCTTCCTGATTCAATGCATTTGCACATTGCAATTTTTGCTTGTACGCTACAGGTTTCACCGGTTTTGGTGATCCATACTAGCCGCCATTGAACTGAGGTATATTAGACAACAAATGATATTTGCTTGCTTCAACTCGTTAATGCATGGACATGTCATAACCGATGTCAAGTGCTCCCTCAACTAAAATTCAATAGCACTACGCTGATTAATTGAGTTGTTACCATGTTATATTACACTAAGTTGGCTTGTGGAAACAAGGTTATTTCAACTAGGAGTTTGGACTACTATCAAGACAACCGTTTATAGATGCGTAATGCCTTCTCAAAAAAACTGACATGGCCCTTGTCATCACCTCGTCTTCTTACCGATTGTTTTCATTTCCGTTTCATTACACCGAACGTGTGTTGCAATTTAGTTTCCCAGATGGTATTGCATCAAAGAGAAGGAAATTGTGACTCTCCAAATGCTCAGGCCGAAAAAGTTGTATCTTACTTGGGAAGCAAAAAAGGTTACCAGGAGGCATAATTTGCCTATGTAGGCACCCGTGTTTGATGAGGAAAGCCTTTGTTTCCTTGTCCATACCGTAGCTTTGGGCTAGTCAGACTAATCATTCAGCTAGATTTGTCAATCTGTCCATGGGCCTGTTGTGTTTGTAGTTGATTTGTTAATTATCACTCAACTACCTACAAATAATTAATTCACCTCTACAAGGTGCATTGGAGCAAGGTGTGGATCAATTATATAATTGAGATGTCGATCAGTAACCAGTTGATTAATCAACCAGTCTTGATTAATGACCGTAGTGTGCTTGTATTAAATTAAACAAAATGCAAGGCTGATGGTTTTATTTTAGTGTTTTTTAAGATATGTAATAGAATTACCATTCCACATTGCTTAATAAATCTGCAGTTGGGATATGCGGTCAAAAAATAAACCACGCAGCTGTTTGTGTTTGGTTTGTAACATGTTTATTCGGGTTCAATTGACAGAGACATTTTCATAGTGTCTTGTATTTTACATGTGTTATTGCATAAGGATGATTTCTGATTTGATGTTACAAAACAAGAATTATGGTTTTCGAATTATGGATAGGTTCATCCTTGTTATCACACCACCTATGGGAGGCTTGACGTTCCATTTTAGAAGGGAGAGAAAACAAATTTAAAGAATATAATAATTAGAGTTTGTGTTTTGTCGTATGAAACATGTAACCAAAGATAGAGGAGGGAGGCACTGGGATGGATATCGCTACTCTTTTGAGTGTGTCTCTTGAAATATTGGGATCAGACCCTACTAAATTACAATCATTATAAGCATAGTTTTTCTTTATGGTTTTATCAAAATGTTAAATTAGATTCAAATTATAATAAATATAATCATCTCTCGAACTACCAATGGCATGTGTAATGAGCAACAACAGACGAGCTCCCGTTTTGGTGTAAAATATTTTAAGGTACCAAGTCCAGGTTCGAAGTCTTCATATGATATTCCTATGTATCTTCTCGGATTAGTTAACACTAATGTCGCTTAAACTGGCCACTGCCTTATTAATTATCAAACATGATAACTCTTAATGTGTGGGTCTTCTAAATCCTTCTGATTCAGACAAAATTAGGACTATTCATGTAACTTTCAGTTAGGCTATCAACATCACAAGAACAAGAAAAAAGCATTTCTGTTTGAACATTCAAGCCATGAGGAATTAAATATTTGTATACATGCACGAACCTTACCACCTAACACACTGATTCGGAGTAGTTTACACAAGGATGTATACAACAAAAGGAAATTTGTAATTAATTTTGATTTAAGAATTGCCAGTTGGCTACACAGGAATGATTCAAACCGCGTTATCCTATTGTCGGATAATAACATTCCATGCGTAGTCTTATTTCTTAGGGGAACGGTGGAATGTGTATTCATTCCTTAAGTTTGAACTTTCACTATCAAAATATTAGTTTTAATACAATTGCCTTTATTAATTGAATGGACTGACCATGACACTAATGAAATTCAAATTCTTAGGCTGTTGATTATAGGGTTTTAACCTTATATATCGATCGAATATTTGTGTCTGTCTATGGTACATGTATATATATATATATATAATGCCTTTACCTAGTTGCATAAAGTTAGATTACTATAATGCCCTTGTTTTAAGTTAGATTACTATATATATCTTTATGACTTTTTTATTTTTATCTCTAACTTTGTTTTTGCATTTCTCTTGTATTGTTTTTGCCCCCTAAAGCAACTATTGCGGTTTTATGAAGTTAGAGTATTACACTACTCTTATTACTGTTTTCCCTCTAACATTTTTTACTTTTCTTAAACTTAATTTTTTGTCACCTCTTTTTTATTTTAACCCCTAACTTTGTTAAATTTTGATAATTTTGCTATAATGTTTAAACACCTTTATTTTACTATATTATAAGTAAATTATGTAACTTACAAATAATTAATATTGTACGCGCATAAATTTAGCCAATTTTATTAATTATATATTGAGCCGATAGAGAAATTTTATTGTACAATTATGATTGCTTAAACACCTTACTTCTTTACGTGTTATCTTTTCACTTTAAAATTTTCGATTTTCGTTTAGTTTATTAACTTCCTAATTTTATTTTATTTTATTTTTAAAAAATATTATTTCTTTTATCTTTTCTATATTTTATATTATATACGAAAGCTGAAAACTTAATTTTGGTTGCACGCTGTTGCATTACTACATTGTTCTTAATTAAAATATTTTTATATTTTTGGTTTTCATTCTCTTTTAATATAATTTCATTTTTTTTCTTTTTAATATCTTTCATTTCATCCTTTAAATTATTTTTATTTTTAAATTTTATCATATACCATTCATTTTAAATTAACTTTATCTTTATTATAATTTATTACAATAACAAAAATTATAATTTATAAAAAGAAATTGAACAGTTATCAAGTCTATCATTATTACTAGTTATTTATTAAGCAAATAAAGAAATTTGACTGTAAAAAGTGTAAATACTTAAATACCGTAATTCTTTATAGATTATCTTTTCACCCTACGCCCTCATTTTTATTTATTTAATTCACTTAATTTTAATTTATTCTAATTTTTTGGTTATTCAAATTTCTCCTTTTCTTTTATTCATTTTATATTATTTATTAAAATCTAATGTATGGTTTTACTTGTACAATGTTAAGTTACTACAATGCTTTTATTTTAATGTTTCTTTATTATTATTATTTTTTTTTTTGCTTATTCATTCTCTTTCAATATGTAATTTGAAATGTTTCGGAACCTTTTATTGGACACTTTATATTTTTTAAAAAAATTTCATTTAATTTACATTTAATATAATTTTTATGATAATTTGTTACTATGATTAAATAATTAAAATTTATAAAAAAAAAATTGGCACACACATCTAGTGTGCCAATATTACTAGTTAATTGATAATCAACACACTACAATATTGCCGAATCAATAATATAGATACGCAGAGAAAAAAAATTGGAGAGCATTTATGAATCATGAAATTAAGTTATCCAAAAGAGTAGTGGTACCAGAAAGTGAACACTCCCGCGAGGAATAATCCATTCTTAGTCAAGACACGGATTCTTGGGAATTTGGACACAGTTCGTGCATGCATGCAGTGACTAGACACAGACGACCAAAACTGAATGGAATGATAGAAATTTTCTTCTTGGATTTTGGGAGGCATTGTCCCTTGTCATCTCCTCTCGTTATGCTCTTCATCATACGATAACATATTAAACTAATTCTCTCCCAATAAAAGCTGTAGCCACACCTATGCAAATACTTGGTCAATTCTCGAAAAAGACAGCATCAGTCCAAAGAAGAAAAATTAACGAGTGGTGAAGAAATTATATAACTGTAGTAAGAGTTGGGTTTGGCTTGAAAATATCTGCCCTTTTTTATTTTCACTTTTTTTGGGTTTTTGAAGTGTTTGAAAGAACTGAATTAATTGTAGGCACTGAGAAATGAATATATAAATATATGTGAAGGAAAACTTGCCAGGAAAAAGATGTGGAACAGGTCAACATAATCATGATTTCCCGCGTTGTCTTTTTATTAATCAAGCAGACAACATCAAAAGCGCGTTATTCATGGTTCTTTGAAATATTATAGAAATAAAAACAAAATTACGTGTACGCTTATCTTTTTTAATTCACGTAAAGATGGCGTCACCAAGTTTCAGAAAGTGCAATCCTTTTTTTATGAATGACGTATTAGAGCAATTTGAGTCGTCGGTCATTATTCGAGCATTCACATGACACAAAGAAAAATATGAATTACAAGGTAGAAAAATAGTCTTTTTTTTGAAAATTAAATAGTAAAAGATTTGTTGGATTCTTTATCCCTTTCCTCTGTTATTTTTCCTATTTTACCTTTTCTGTGCTTCTCTTTTTCTCTCTTTATTGAATATCTTAAGGTCCTTTAATTTCAAGGCCCAACTATCCACTTCTGACACTGCTTTTTCTAATTCCATTTTTCTTCTTAATTTCCTTGGGAGACTTCCTATCTATCATCTAGGAAAAAAAATATCCCATCACTCTGTCCATTGAAAAAAAAACAAATATTTTTATTAAATACTTAAAATCATCACAAATATCACAATTCTATATTAAATAATGTAGCGAACTCTAAATATTAAAGTTGTGATGTATAGAACGTTATGATGATCTAACCAGGTGCATGGCATGTGTTGGAGATTAAGAGATCAACCTAAAAAAAAATGGTAAAAAGCATGGCATAAGATATAATTAGGACATTGTTAGTAGGGACTAAAAACACATATATAATGAATGGTTTTTGAACTGGTACGCGTATGAAAAAGTAAAAAGGTGCATATAATTCTTGGCAGAGTTTGAAGAGGCAGTGGGGGGCAAAGAATGTGATTGAATGATGCTGGGGTTGACGAAGACGAAGATGATGATGACGATTATGCACGCCGGCAGGCTTTTCTCATGTTCCTCTTTCTCTTTTCGTCTCCCAAGCCCCAAATTCATCACGCCTGCTTCCACTGCTCTCTCTCCTCTTCCATTATTATTCTCATAACAACCCGCCCCCCCAAAAACAACCCTACATAAGGTTGTGTCAAAGGTTAATCCCACTTCCCACTAATTGATGGTACCCTTGGGGGGTTATCTTTCTTTCCTCCTTGCTGCTATTTACATCTACAGCTTTTGTTCAGACAATTCTTTCCCCTTACATCTGATTTGTGCTGTCTTGTCTTCGCCTAACTTCTATGTAATAGCCAGCAGCACCTCCAACTCGGAATCAGGGACATCCCTCTTGTTGTTTGCTTCACCTAAATGCATAAATAAGCAAGAATGAGAAATCATATTGATTCCCCATAAGGAAACTCAAAATTTCATTTGGAAGAATGCTTGGCTGACCAGCCAGCAAGCTTCCAAGTTCAAAATTCTCGCTTTCAATTTCGAAAATTGGTCTCAATGAAAGGAAAATAAAACAAACTTCTCTCTCTCTCTCCCGTGGCCACACCAAACATATTCCAACGGATCTGAAACTTTTGTTTGATGTGAGGGTCTTTCTGATTAGAATATGGATACTCTGTTTAGACTAGTCAGTCTCGGACAATTTGATCAGTCCTTCAACTCCAGCAGCTCCAGATCCTCCAGGCAATACCTTAATTGCCCCCAACAGGACGAAGAATGCTTCAACTCCTTCATGGACGATGAAGACTTCTCTTCTTCTTCTTCTTCTTCCCGACACTACAACCTATACCACCGGCAGCAGCAACTCTCCAGCACACCCACCCCGACAACTACCAACACCACCGCAAGCGGCAGCGGCAGCACCCCGACTCACCATTATGCCTACGAGCAATCTGCCTCTCATTTTTCTGGTTCTGCGGCGGCACCTGACGTGAGCCTGGAATTCAGAGCTCCGTTCTCCGGCCAAAACAATTGGGCATCTGATGTTCTGATCGAGACGGCTAAAGCTATAGCGGAGAAAAACAGCGGTCGGGTCCAACAGCTCATGTGGATGCTCAATGAGCTGAGCTCGGCTTATGGGGACGTTGATCAAAAACTGACTTGGTACTTCCTCCAGGCCTTGTTCAGCCGCATAACGGATTCCGGCGAGCAGACTTTCCGTGCTCTGGCCTCCGCCTCGGAAAAGACGTGTTCCTTCGAGTCTATGAGGAAGATGGTGCTGAAATTTCAAGAAGTTAGCCCGTGGACTATGTTCGGACACGTTGCTTGTAATGGAGCGATCATGGATGCTCTCGAAGGTAAGGCCAAACTCCATATAATTGACATCAGCAACACGTTCTGCTCGCAGTGGCCTACTTTGCTTGAAGCCATCGCCACGCGCATAGATGAAACTCCGTGTCTTAGGCTCACTACCGTGGTGGCCAGCAAAGCCGGTGGCGCCACCGGCGGTGCGGCGGCGGTGCAGAAGGTGATGAAAGAGATAGGCAGAAGGATGGAGAAGTTCGCTAGGCTGATGAGCGTGCCGTTTAAGTTTAAAGTCATACACCATGCAGGTGATTTATCGGAGTTGGATTTCGATGGATTGGACATCAAAGATGACGAAGCGATTGCTGTTAATTGTGTGGGGGCGTTGCATTCCGTAAGGGCAACGGGTAATCACCGAGATTTTTTGATATCTATTTTCAGAAGATTGCAGCCTAAGGTTCTGACAATCGTTGAAGAAGAAGCTGATCTTGACGTCGGAGTCGATGGATTCGAATTCGTTCGGGGTTTCCGAGAATGTTTGAGATGGTTTAGGGTTTACTTTGACGCATTGGATGAGAGCTTCCCGAGAACAAGCAACGAGCGGTTGATGCTGGAGCGCGCGGCGGGACGTGCCGTCGTGGACCTGGTAGCCTGCCCACCGTCCCAGTCAGTGGAGAGGCGGGAGGCGGGGGCGAGGTGGTCCCACCGCCTGCATGCAGCCGGTTTCAGCCCGGCCTCGTTCGGCGACGAGGTGTGTGATGACGTCCGGTCGTTGCTGAGGAGGTACAAGGAGGGATGGTCGATGGGACAGCGCTCGGATTCCGCCGGAATATTCCTTTCCTGGAAGGACCAGCCGGTGGTGTGGGCGAGTGCGTGGAAGCCCTGAAGATCTGGGTTAACTTCGCCGGAGAGTGAAACGTGTGTTGTGGGGCCTTTGCCACGTGTCTGGGAGTCGACCTCATGGACTTGATGAAGTGTGTTCGTGGGAAAAAAGAGAGGACGTATATTGTTTTTTTTTAATAATTTTTTTGACCGTGTGGATTGAATAGAATTGAAGTGACGAATTTCTTCATTACCAGTTTGTGGTCATTAGTGTATCATACGTGCACTTGAATTTATTTTGTAGCATCATAGTCATAGAGGCAAAACAAACACAAAACCCAGTGCAGAAGAAATATTCACATGGATACACACACACATATATAGGTCATGAATGATCTAATTAGTGCCAACTTGCCATAAGAAATAGATTAAAAGTAAAGATTGATGGTACAAAAAGTCCCAGCTCATCTTCATGAACTATTCTAAGGACATCTTTAATTAGTTATACATAGTTCTATGACTGTACGTATCTCCTTTACTTTCTTTGTAATTCTAATTTGAAATGTAATTTAACTAATTAGTGTCATTTATGTCTTGTTATAACTTGACGGAGTCGGTAATCGGTGTGTTGAACGATATCAGCTTAGCGAAGTATTAAAAAGCTATATGAACAAGAATTGTGAAGCTTAAACACACACACACACAAATATACAAATAAAATATTCATCACCCGGTTTGGGACCATAGAATCTTAGGACGGCAATGGAGTCGCGTGTGTTTGGGAAGACATCGTAATTTATGACAAAAGTTACGAAGACCAAATGTAGAGATGGAGAAATTTAAGGCATGTCAATATCAATATCCAGTATATTAAGTTATTGAACGTTTACGTGATAATATAAATAACATTTTTAATATTATCATAAGCATGATTTATTAAGTATGTTTAGGTTGAATGATTTATAAAGCTTTCATATTGTTTACAATCGTTCATTGGAGCGTTTTCCGTTATTCTGCAGATATAGATTACATGAACTAATGTAATCTGTGAATTTTAAATGGTAGGGCAAATGCAAGAAATTTAATCTTGCTGGTCTAGCTTTTGGGAGACATGCAATAGAACCACGGCCAAATACAATTTTTTTTTAAATTTCAATTCAACTATAAACATGAAAAATATAAAATTAAGTTTTTTAAACACATATACATAATTTATATACACAATATATACTGATTTTCAATTTTCACCCTCAACAAAAACTTTGAACTTGTAGTTTATCAGTACACACAGACAAGTAAGCTTGAACACACTAAAGTCGTGTCTCGTTTTGGTGTGTATTTTTTAAAAATGTGCATTTTTATTGCAATAAGAAAATAAACAAAGATAGCCTAAAGAATTGAGCAGCGCTCTATTCATTTTCTCTAGCTATACATCCAATGTAATCTAATAAAAATGAGCAAAACTCTTGATGGTATGATGATTAATGTCATACTTATTGTTCTGTGTAAAAAAGGGGCATGCAGTAATACTTTTGGCCGACATAAAGGGGAACAAATTTTTAGTGGGAACTTCTTTTAAGGGTTTCACATCTGATCTGTCTGAACCCTTTCCAAGTTTCAATTCCATCCATTTTTTAAGTCTTTTCCCCCTCTCTTCTGATCTCTTGTAACAAGAAACCCTTCCTTTAATTATTCTGCTTTGAATTTTTGCATCTAAGTCATCAAAATATTTAAATGCGACAAGTTGATTACAGATCTTGTACCATGATAGCATTGTATGTTTGTTCCATATACCATCAAATTAAAACAAGATCTTAAACACAATATGGGGTCTATTTACTTTTTACTTTAAAAGCTTATAAATTTATAGCATCTTATTTTCTAAATTTATGAGCTCATCCTTTAACACTAAGCTTGGTTCTTGGAATTTTGAGAGGAAAAGAAAAGAAAAGGTTAAGGAAAATGATTTTTTCTATTTAGTTAAAAAGAAAAATCACATGGAAGAGATAATTAGAGGGAAATTATATTTTAGGGAAAGAAAAATTCATTTTTCTCACAAAATGATAAGAAAAATGGGAAAGAAAACTTTTTAACTCTTATTCACCCTCCAAAAACTTTACTAATTATATTTCTTCATTATTTTTTTCTCAAATTATAAAAAAAAATTAATTTTAAGTTTATGTTTGATTTGATTTCTTTTTTCTTAATTTTTCTTTTCCGTATTAAAGTCTTTTCAACCAAACACTACATAAAATTTTGAATTTCTTTTATTTTTTTTCTTTCTCTATTATTTTCCTTTCCACTTTAAATTCTTTGAACCTAACGCACTTTACAATTTTTGTTATTAAGTATTTTAAAAATCTCATAAATTCGAACTCTAGTAAGCTTACTTTAGACGTGGAATTTTGAAATGTAAGATATCCAAAGGGGCCCAAAACTAGATTGCATAATGAGCCCAAACAGGATTGTGGGAAACATTTATGCACATTAGTTAATGGTTTCCAGAAATATGTCCTAAACAAGTTGAATTATATACCCTCTAAGAATCACATTAACATGAACTGGAGCAATAAATCACCTGGATTGTACGGTTTAAATCAATATCTACAGTTATATTAACCTAGATATTCCTCATCTTATCGTAATGGAAAGACGAACAAATGGGGAAAAATAAGATTGCAAAGAGTGCCATTAGGCAAAAGTATCATATTTCCACTACAACGTGGTATAACTTTTGCATCCCAACATCGATAAGAGTAGGGGTTATTGGGCCAACTTATAAACAAGACAATCAATTTCCGAAAATTGGATAAGATTTATGACAAGCAGTATTAAAGTATGATGACTTATTTGTGAGTATTCAGAGTGTCAAAAAAGCCCATTACAGCTGACATCTTAAGAGTCAAACTTATATATATGAGCACTCAAGAAGAGCCAATTAAGATGACCATACTAGTGTGAACGAATTAAGCTTAGGATGAAAGCCACACCATGCAAGAGCATGTGAGGATTAAATGAAAGAGAATGTAATGTTTCTATTCTGAAAGGATAGAATTTGAACTAACTTATATAGTAAATATCTTTCTTTTTTATATAACCGACTATTTAAAGATTGAATTGAAGCATGATAGGTCTCCCATGATCCATGCTCTCCACAACTGTTCACCTGCATGTGCAAGAGCATCATTTGGACACCATTTCAGCAAGTTCACTGGTGCTTCTTGATGCTGTCAACATGAATTATTCTCATAACGTCTCATATCATGGTACGTTTTGTCAGGTGGCAGGAATATGAAGCTTAATGTTATCCTCAAACGAAGAGATAAGCCCCACCATCATCATGGGGACAAACGGACAAGTTGGGGTGTCACCAGATATAAAGACCAGGCATCTCAAGCCTCCCTCCGTTCGCTATAAGCAGCTATACGGATAAATTAAATCTGCTGATCAAGCACTTTGTTGGGCTGTGTTAAGGGGAGTTCCTATCCGACAAATTGTAAAGAACTGTATAAGGACCACATATGGAATTATCCGCCAGTCTCCTCGTGTTGGACTCGGCATTGCCAAGATATTAACATTTGACAAAAAACGTAATGAAGGCAACCAATCATATGACAAGTGTAGACAAGTAGATGTACACCTATGATCCTCATCAAATAATTATTGTCGCATAGAACATGAAACCACTATCGAAACCGAGTATCTTAAGTGAATCTATATACCATATGGTTTCACTGAATACATATTCAGTTATCGTTAGATGTTTACTTTTAAGGAGCATCTTCTTACAAATTTCAGATAAAAGGGGATTTGAGCGCGGTGGCACAAAGCATAAAATAACTAGGGCCAATACTTGAGGAAATAATAAATCCAACTAAAACAACTCTCTTTCAACTTTGTATTACATCATAGTTGATAAACACTACAAACAATTTACCTCGACAAAATATTTTCGGATTTACAATTTTCAAACTTGTCTACATCACATGGCATGAACCTTCATGGAAGGGATTGCCGCCATTTGGAGACGGAACTGCAAGTTACTGCAACAGACAATTCTGCATAAGCATGAAAAACAAGATACAAAAAGGAGTCGCAATTTCATATAAGATTTGCAGTCCTCTGTGAGATCACAGCAGACACCAACAATCCCAGGCAATTATAGACTCTAAATGCTTCAGAAAACCCACCTAAAATAACACTACTGATATAATAAGTTAACATATCTTAAAGATATTTCCCATAAAAATGAATCAAATAAATGTCCTGAGACATAGATTGAGCTGCAGAAACCTGCTCCAAGATTCATACAACAATAATTGTCCAATCTAGAAACGATGTTACCACCCATGCATTTTTTAGCAGTCTGGGTGCTAAGAAGCAGTTAGAATCACTTCAAATCACTTGAACAGTCAGCAGAAATCAGGGTCAAAGTCACGCATGCCAAGGTTTAAGTGTGCTGCCATTGCACCTCAACAAGTTCTCGAATTCAAGGATTGAAATTTACCAGGCTTGGACGGTATCACAAATAAGTGCCTTCTGAGCTGCATCAGCAAAATAGCGTGCTGCCTCTGCTTCAGCCTCTGCCTTCTCAGCTTCCCTTGCTGCTGCCTCAGCTTCTGCAATTGCAACTTCTGCCTCTGCAGCGGCTGCAGCAGCCTCTTCTCCACGCTTCTGGGAGATCCTTCTTCACTCCATTTGCAAGCAACGAGGTTGGATCATTCCCTACATCCAAAGATAAGCTCAGTGCAAACCTGTAGTGATGCTTCACGTATCCAGGCAAGCATTATAGATTATAATCAGATATCAGAACCTACCAAAACAAGGCACATCTAAGAGGGTGTTTAGGTGAGTGTATAAGTTTCTTAAAATATCTCATAAGATGGTTGGGAACTTATAATCTCCTAAAAGGTATATGTGTTAAGTTTTCTAATAAAAGGTTCCAAAAATAAAATGTTTCGTAACTTATAAGCTTTTTAAAAATAAATTTAGCTCTTTCCAACTTATTTTAAAATACCTTATAAGCAACTTCATTTGGTATATTAAATATTACATAATATTCATAATTACATTACATTAATGGTGTTTAGTTTATTTTTATCATTATTTTACCAAAAAACTTATAATCATATATAATTACAAATTTCAACAAAATCTTATATTATGATCTTATTATTTTTATCCAAATACTTTATTAGCTTATTTTTAAAATAAGATTTATGAGCTTATAAGTTTCGAGCAATTACATGATTTTATAAACTCATAAATATAAGCTTAGCCAAACACCCTCCAAGACCCCTTCCTTCATCTACTTCAATTTTTTTGGCTGCTTTTCCCAATTTCACTATATTCAGCTGTAGATGGGAAATTGTAATTTCCCAAACAACAATTGAGAATATTTAACCTAGTTCCAACTTTATATTGATATTTCATTTTACTATCAAATTTTATTTTGTTATATGTCAAGAAGACAAGAACAAATAGCTTCATTGCAGACGTGGCAAAGTTGAACTAAAGCCTAAATTTAAAAGCAGGACACCCTTAATCTTGAGAACATAAATTTCAAAGCCTTGACTCATTTGAAAACCTATAACTGGATACTCTCAGCCTCTCAGTTCCTAGAAGACATTTCCCATCCGGTGAAAAATGCAGTGATGCAAGCGAACACATCCACATACATGCACCAAGAAAGACCCAAGAGAGGAACATAGCACAGGGGAAGGACACAAGACAGGATGTACGGAGGAAATTAGCCAGAGATGCACAACAGCACAAGTCAAAAGGCCCTTATAATAATGAAAAATCTAGCACTTATCTAGCTTATAAAGGAAACAACTGCATTTTGCAATACGGTTCACCCTATTTCCTTCAACTTCATTAAAACAAATCCAGAAGACAGGGCGTAGGAAAGTAACTGCAGTCAGACGGCCCTCAAACTAATGAACAATCTAGCAGTCATCTAGCTGATAAAGGAATCAACCGCATTTTTCAGTGATGATACCCCCTAATTTCTTTAATCCTTCTAGTCCCCAGTGAATTAATGCTCTGTAACAAGAATGCTAGGATAGCAGCACATGATAATTATTAACTCTAAACAAGCATGAATATACTCCATATTTGTATTCAAAAACTCACATGTTCAACACCAGGAATTAAAACATGTAAAACTTCGTAGTCTACACTTTTCATTTTTCAATTATCATTACCATCACAAGTCTCCCCATCCCTCACAGAAGAAACAACCTCTGCAAATGGAATACCTTAATCAAACGTCCCTTTTCTGTTAAAAGCCTCAAACTCTCAGCCAGAGTCTTCTTAAAGTCTTAAGGTGTCAAGTGATGATCCTATGAAAGAACACGGAACAGTCACATTCAGATGGAATAATCAAAAACAGAAAAGATAAATCCAATTCTCCACGAAGAATTTAAATGGCTTCACAAATCAAGCATAAGAAAGCCATGTATGAGAATTATTGACACAGAAGTATGATCAGAGGCCAAAACTTTCCACTCTTCCTAACCGTAAGCAATTATGTTACAAGACAACCTACAATTTAGGAGACTCCATAATTAGCCAATTCAATCACGTTTGCAGCTATTGTAACTCTTATTCATAAATGATAATCAATATACCTCAATGCATTCAGCAATAGCATGCCGACTGGACCCTTGAGGTTCCTTCAACTTTGCTACAGCCTCCAATATAAGATCATCCAACCTGCATTCACAAAGAGAAGAAGCCGCCCAATAGATCTCACTTAATATCATCTAGAGCAGATTGACATAAGTTCCAGAAGAAAAGCTAGTGATTAAATGTCAGATCGGAAATTGCCACATAAACTTTGAAGAAATGCACTTATGCAAGTGCATATTATGTTCAAGAAAAAGTTGAACATCTAATTTGGATAATTTTCAATTCTTGCATATCGAAAAACGACAGCCTACAACCAAAATTAAGCATACACAATCACAAAACCATCAAATCCTGTCCCCTCATATTGAGTCTATTTTAAGAAAGAGGGAGTCCACGCGAATTATTCTTTACGACTGGAACATAATTATTAATAGTACATGGCACACTATGACACAAAAGGTTTTCCAGAGGCATGTGCAGCACATGCCTTACCGGAGCAAGGATTAAAATTAGAATAGATAAACTATTTATATTACTATTAATTCTCCATAAGATTTAACCCTAAATTAAAACATAAATTCTAAACTTTAGCTCAAAGTTTAGTATTTAACAATAATCTTAACATATATTAAACCTCAAATATAGTGTTTAAAACATAATTGCATGCATATTATATCAATAATATAAAACCTAACTAACTATTTAAAGAATTTTGAAATCAATCAACCGGAAAAATTAAAGGGAAAAGCAGCCAAAGTAGAAAAAGAAGCACAAAACAATTAAAAAAGGATTATGAGAAAAGAATTTAAGAGATGAAAAATGAAAGATAAAAATGAGAAAAGAGGGGGGAAATGAAGATTATCTGGATGGCATAGTCAACGGCCACTAATGGGGAGGAGAAAAAAATGCAAGTTGGAGAGAAGAAAAGGCTGCCTTTACAAGGACTTTCTACTTTGCTTTTTTCCAATAAAAAGTATATAAATAAAAAGCGCCCTTTATAAGGCACCTGCCTATGGCATGATGGTATGATGCCCACACCTTAAGGGCCTTGAACCATGGCAAAGGGCATGCTATAACATCTATGACCACAACTAATGATTTAGTCGAAGATAAGCAGTACAAAAGCTTTTTACACTTTCAGGATTCTTTTATTGTTTAGTTACTTAATGATGGTCATCGTTACTTCAAAAATTATGATAATAAATATAGCTCATTGGATTTCTCAAATTGTTCCGATTATTTCTCAAATCATGGCATTGTTACTTATGACCCAACTGTGGTCCGTTGTTGATGGAACTTATACAGATTTTCCTATTTGTATAATCTAGTTAGAGTAAGTCGATTAATATCAGAGGAACTTATCAATGTGGCAGCTAAACATAATGAAATTTTTTCTCTCTTTTTTCCCCTCCCAAAGGAAAACGCAGGAAAAAAGAAGAAAGGAAAAAATGGTAGCTCATGGAAAAGATTGTTCAGCTAGGTATTCAATTGGAGAGGTAAGCACAACTTTTTCAGTTTGGTATGGTTTTCCTGCATGAACTGCCCTAGGTATAATCAGGAACAAGTGACCATAAATAATTATGCCAGATGATCATATCTTTCAACCTTAAAATTTGTTTTCTGGAAGTAGCATCCTGGGTTTTCCCATTCAGTGCCACAAGAGACACGTTATCAAGAACTGTAGAATCCTTTTCAACCACCAAGCTATGGTTTTTATTTTCTTGACCATGCTTTGGAGCCAACGGACTGTTCTTATGAGCAACACTAGGTCTATGCCAAGAACCCAATCCATTGGCCATGCAATTCAAATTTCTCCATTTATCCTGACAAATTATCAATTCAAAATAATAGTTATAAAATGAACTGAGGCAACAATTATTAATGTTACCTTAAACATAAAGATTAATAATAATATTTACGCAAAAAATAACAATAATATGCCATGCAACCCTAATAACATTACTCGCACACTAAGCCAGACCCTTCTTTTTGCTTAACTACGTCGGGGCTGAATCACCTAAACAAGGCTTTTCATTTAAAAACAGAGTGGCGGCAGGCAGATAAGGTCATGCATTCATACCTTAAGGTCAACATTAGAATGCACAAGACTGCATTAAATTTGGGATCTTTAAGTATGGTGCTCCATTTTCCAACACCATATTTCTGAATGCCAGCTTTAAGAGCAGCTTCTTCTTCTAGAGTCCACTGCTGTTTAGGAGCACCCATTATAGGACTCAAGACCTTTGTATGATCAGTTGGTTCTGCTCCCTATTTACACACCTACAAAAAGGTTGTGTCACGACCAAGAGCCATCCAGTTTATGCATACGAAGAAATAAACAAATATTTGTTATAAAATTTAAGGGATAAAATAGCAGCAGAACAGTGTCTTCTGAATAGTTTCTGTCTTCCATGCAACAACTGAAACTATCCAAGATGCAACCACTTGTAAGCCAAATCAAAACAATCAAAATATCTTAATATGTTCAAAATCGCGAGTAGTGTTTTAAAAACTAACTTGAATGGATGGTCAAACCGATCGAACCATCAACTGGTCAAAAAATAATTTGGGCTGGACTTAAAAACTAGAATTAAAATAAAATTGAGTAAAACCAGATAAAATTATGGTTGAACCACTAAACCAAATGAACAGATCATTGTTCATAAAAATCAATCGGTCCAAACTAATAAGCAAATACACTTGTAAATCTTAATTTTCTTTTTCTTAATTCAAATTTTATTCCCTTTATTGTAATCTATCTTCAATTTCTTCAAAAAGAAAATTTCATAAATTAAATGAATTATCTTTCAAAATATCCAATAATTTTTTGCTTAGATATATATTGAATCTATAGGACCTTAAAAAAAAATTATATTTTGATTAAATATTTTAATAAGATATATTTTTTGTAAATTTTTACATTTTATTTATTGAATTAATATTTATTATTTTATTTTTGTGTATTGTTATTGCATAAGGACAATATATTTAATTATTAATAGTAATAAAAAATATTTAAAATTATGTTCAAATATTTTTTTAATATTTATTATTTATATATTTTTGGAATATTAATTAATATTTATACTATAAATATTACGTGTTCAATAGGGATTGAACCGCCTATTGATCCAATCACCTAAAACTGGTAAACTGTTCGGTTTGATGACTGGTCCCATTTTCAAAATACTGATGACAAGTTGATATCACATTTTGCAAAACTGATGTCCCAGAATGTAATGCCTCATGCATAACCTCAAAGCTCAAAGCGCAAAAGAAAGCAGCAATCAAAACTAATGTTCACTCATAGCTTGTCACATAAGTATGTTTAAAAGAAACGATCTTCAACGCGCATTTAGACCGCAAATATACAGGAAATTGACCGTCATCGACAGTAGAGCAATTCTCCCTTAAGAATCAAGGAAAAAGCTATCAAGAATCAAGCGCACAGAAACACCTAAGTGCCGCGCGGAGGTGGCGGACGACTTTCTCCTTTCGGAGGCTAAGCCCTGGCCGAGGCGCATTTGACGGCTAAAACGAAAGAGCGACAAAGGCATGCAGAATAACATTAGTTCAGTTTGGGATTAAGATCACATACCAACTATGGCGGTTCCTCCTGCCCCGTCGGCCAACAACGCCAAGGCTTCTCTTCTGTCCCGTTTCTCTTTTAACCTCGTTCCCCTTTTCTATGTTGTTCGCTTCCCCTCTTTTCGCCTCTGACAATTGTCGCAGAGACTTCAGCAAGGAGCAAGCCGTAGGTGCTCTCATTCTCATCCTCTGAATGGGCTTGGACTTCGGATTACGTGTTGTCTTTCCTCTTGTTGGGCTCAAATGGGCCCATTTCTCTTCTGTCAACCGGTGGTGTTTGTTTGGAATAATTAAAAGAAAAGATTGTTTTAAATTATGTAAAAATAAGGCTAAAAGATTGAAAATTTAAAAATAATTATTAAAGTGCGTATATATTTTTTTAATAAAAATGAAACCAAAAATGGAAGAAAAATGGAAAATAAATATGGGCCTGACCCTAGAATGTCGTTTTGTTTCCCTCTTATTATTAATGAATAAAGAATCTTAATTATCTTCATTTTTGGAGAATTAATATAAACAATCGAATTCACGTTGCGGTTAAATTTTATGTGAAAAATATTGACATGAAAATTTGTGTTTTTGTCATAAAAAGAGAGGAGGAATCCTTATAGTTGCATTAAATCGAGCACGCCATTTTTAATCAAAGGGTTCGGTGAGTAATTGCGAAAATGGCAAGCTCTCTTCAACGTCTAGCAAGCAATTCCTGCAAGGCCTGTCGATCGGGTTTGACCCCACTATGGAGAGAGTTCTCTGCGGAGGGTTCTTTGTTGGAAATCAAACCCGGAGAGATCGGTATGGTCTCCGGCATCCCCCAAGAGCACCTCCGGAAACGGGTATAATTGTGGTTCTTACTCAAACTTATTATGAATTCCGCTGCCATTCGGTTTCTTTTTCTTTGTTCTCCGTTCGGGTAATGTGATTTCGTTAAATGGCGATTGAAAATTGGTGAAGTCGATCGATTGATTTCAGTGGCTATGTTTTGGGTCAGATTAAGCTGGAACCTTATGTTGGAAGTTATAGAATTTGATTATTTTCAGTTCTTTTTGTTGTCTAATTCTCACCTTTTATCACTATGCATTCCTAAAAATGGTCAGTGTTGACGTAATGTCAGCTCCCTTACTGTAGCCCTTGCCGTATAAATTAGAAAGTCATTGATCAACTTAGTTTGAAACATTAAATAAATATGCATATCAGCGCCTTAATATTTTGGTTTCGATAAACAGGTTTTGATTTTCTCACCTGCTAGAACTGCTACTCAACAAGGATCCGGAAAGTTTGGGAGGTGGAAAATTAATTTTATGTCCACGCACAAGTAAGTATGTCTTCTCTTCTTTCTTTTCCACTGGCTGGTGTAGAGGCAATCTTCCTTGGTGTATTTAGCCATGTAATATAAATTTGCCGGTGGTTGACCAATCCTAATTCATTCAACGTTTTGTCTGAGTCGAACTTTTATTTTATGTCTCCATTCTTAAAGAGAAACAAGAAGATCGAAAATTGGCTCACTTACTGATGTGATACCGGTGAAGATAACTTCCATTCCAGAATGAGGACACGTTTAGACAATTTCAAACTAGAACAGGAGGCAAAATTTCCTTCAGTTATGTTTGAGACCAACTGGATTTTACTGCTAGATTTAAGACTCTGAAATTCGATGTGCATCATTTTTCTCTTAAAACTAGTTGATTTCTATGAGCATCAGATGGGCATAACGTATCCCCTTTCCTTTTTACCACACTGCTAACCACCCCTCAATTTTGGCAGAAGAGGAAAAAGGTTTAAGAGTACATTCCATTTTCTGTAAGCTAGATGTCATGAGTCTGTGTAAATGAAAAATCCAAATTCAGTGAAATTGATATTCTGCATCCTAGGTTCAGTCTTGATACGCACATAGCAAACTATTTGATGATTTGTATACCATATAGAGATAGATTCCAGAAAAATATTTGTTTCTTTCAATGAAAAAGATATGGAATTAATGGTAGTCTTTTCCCGCAAGCATCATGGTGTTATTGGTTTCAATATTCTTCAGTTATCAGGCAATTATTTTTGTGGGAAAATTTTCTTAGAAAATAGTAAAAAGATCTTCCTTTTCTGTCTTTTTTTTATAATACATCGTGTTTTTATTCTCCCCTTTCCTCCCTAACTACCCTATATCTCTCTTTCTATTTCTTTGCTTTGTTCTACAATTAACTTGGCATAAGAGGAAAGACATTGGTAATTTCTCCACTTCCGTACCTAGGCATTTTGTTGACCCTTGATGAATTATTTATTATACTGAATATTTTGAGGATGCATTGTTGGCAAAATGTAGGTGGGAAAATCCATTGATGGGTTGGACATCCACTGGAGACCCGTATGCAAATGTTGGTGATTCTGCATTAAGTTTTGACAGTCCAGAAGCTGCAATAGCATTTGCAGAGAGGCACGGTTGGGAATACACGGTACAACCTATTACTATATTGTTCTCCTACTATATGAAATTATATTTTCGATTTGAGAGGAGGCAATTAGCTCCTGAACGTGCTACTTTTTGTAGACTTCATTCATGTATTTGTTCAAGGAAATGATTTCAAGGTAACGTCAAGTTCTTTTTGCAGTTAACTCCTTTGAGACTCAGAAAGTCAAAAGGGTGCAGTCAAAATGAAAATAATTCTATTTTAGTTAACTTGGATCCGTTCTGCTAATCTAAGTGCTTTACGTGTGGATACTTAGTTGATTCTTTGTACTCCTTGTTGGTGCTCCTGGCATTTAAGCAACTTACTGCCCGGTTGCAATTTAGATATCCAACCATTTTGATGCTGTTTTCTGTAAGGTCATCTCACATTGTTAAAAATAATCATGCAAGTTTAGTATCTTATGTCTACTAAGCACTTGGAAGGGAAATAATTAAAAATGCATGTTCTGATTTTTTCAGATGATTTCACTTTCTATGTTGTTTCATACTATCATGCTTTGTGCATTTGACTGGCAATATTTGTCAATGATGAAAAGACATCATTATTAATTGTTTGTAAATGCTAAAATACTTTGGGCCTTGATTAACCAACCAAATTCATATATATCTTTTTACTTGCAGGTTAGGCAATGCCAGACTCCATTATTGAAGGTTTGATTGATATTCTTGTTTAACCAGTTTGATAGCTTTGATTTACCAATTTAACGGCTTTTCTGGTTATAGCGTAAATCTCTTTGTAGTAGTTGGGGTTCAGTCTTCATGGTAGTTTGGGTTGTCATTTCTTAAGTTTAGTTGGTCAACTGGTGTTTATCTCGTTTTGATCTCCGGGGAAACAATAGAACAGTTAATGTTGATGGCAACTTGCTTGATTCAGGTACAATAAGATATACACATATAGCATTCGGGCCGTTCGTCACCAATATCATGACTTCATCAAGCACACATTTTTTTGTCATATCTCACCAGGAGGAAATTGAAACACACGCAATTTCAAAGTACTAGTGCACATAAATCCACGTAAAAAGCTGAAGTCATGCAATTGTGCATTGGTAATTTCCTTCTAATTTACAGAGTCTTGGTGATGCATTAGGTGAGACTTACTTCCACTTTCCGTGGTGCCTTATCAAGTATTTAGAAGAAAAAAACATATATTTGCATTAATACAAAGACATTTACTTTCATTTTGAAACATTAAAGGAAAGATTCCATTGATAGAACTAGCTTCTAGTTGCATTTCAGAAACTCACTTTACATCATTTACATTATTTTTGAAGAGGTATTATCACCTCAGCTTTTCTCGTAAGAGAATTAATTTTGAAAAGTTAAATTAGGTGTTGGTCATGATGGGGAAATTAATATTGCTTTAACTAATTGTTTGTTTGACTCTGAAAACTTAAAAAGTAAATGGTGGTGATAGGAACGGAGTAGGGTAAGTCCTATAGTTAATTTTAGTTCATCACCATCTTGCTCTTGGTGATCTTTTGCAGTTGATTATCAAGTAAAATTTAATTTGTTGATTTTGTTGAATAATTGGGTAATATTAAGAATGTCATGCATACTTGCTAGGAAAGATTTGTCTTCTTTGCCCCCTCATCCTTAGTACCCATGGCAAGAGAATGAAATGATAATTTCTCTCTTTTCATTATTTACCTAATGCACTTGCAGGCGAAGTCATATGCAGATAACTTCAAATGGAAGGGTCCTCCCAAGGAAGAGAACTAATTTGTTTTTTCAATAATTTTCATTTTGTCGCAAGAGTTAAGTATTTCCTCTTTGTTTGCTTCCAAATTATAATAGAGCTCACTCTATTGGAAAAAAACATGTTCTTGACAAGGTCTTGAAGTGAAATCAATAAATCAGAAAAATCTGTACTTCCATGTTTGCTTTATACTTGTTAATGTTAATGGTGTGTTCTATCACTTTTTCTCCGTTTTGTTATATCTGCACCGTGATGAGTATATTGAGGTGGTTTCCTTTCTTTCTTTCTTTCTTTCTTTTTATTTTCGTTAAGTTTCTGTAGTAGATTAGCCAAATTGGGCGACAAACAACTTAGGCAATCTTGTTGCTCCACCAGGTGAAACCGTTCCTTGTTGCAGGAAGAAAGTGTTGGTTGGTCCTTGTGTCTTTCCCCTTTCTACAATAAGTAAATGGGGTGGAAGGGTTCCAATCGACAATGTTCTTTCTTGAGGCATTTGCAACAGTGATGCCCTTTTGAGTTGGGATTCGATTATAATCTCATATTTGATGGTTTCCCCTTACACAATCATCCTTGAATTGAATGCTTTATATATTATTGGTTAAAGCTGTTTGGTGATTCTTGATGCTTATTGGCAAGTCAAGGCCTGCTCTCCCAGCTTAAAGCCATCCAAAATCTGTCTCAACATAAGAGTGTTAATAAGTCATTATTATTTGACTGAAAGTTGATTAAATTTAAAATTATTTTTTCATCTTATTGAATTTGGAGTCCATTATTTTTTCCAGCTCAATATTGATACTTGACAGAATTATCTTTAGATAATTGAATTGAATTCAATTGCAGGAGTTATCAAACTGACTTGTTAAAGTTCTAAACTTAAACTAATATTACTTGTGGGTTGAGGCACGTTTTGGGTCCTCGTCCCTTCTAATATAAGTCACTTTAAGACTCAGTTTTGAACCATTCATTCCAAATAAAAGATATAGCAATATGTGTGGAACATGTGGATTTTAACTGCAAACTATATGTTTTTATTACAACTATTTGCAATAGTAAAAGAAAATCAATTTCTTGATTTTCTCTTACGACAAATAATGTTTAAAATAATATAATTGATTGTCGAGCTAAAACAAAATGAATATTCCTAGCTTCTTTGACGTTGGGTGAGCTACAGTGAAGATGCAAATATGCAGCACAATAGGAGAACTCTGAAATTTTTCTTCACAAAATAGAACTGCTAGTTATCTGCCGTAGCCCGTTTTTGGAAATAAAAACAAATTTAACTTGAGATGTGATTAAATTTAATTAGATTAGATGAATAGTTTTAAAAACCAAATCAATTTAGATGAGGGATTGAATTTAGATTAAGTGAGATCGAAGCATTATATAGAAGTATTTTACTACATAATTTTATTAACTTGTTTATATTATTAACATTTACATTGCATATTTATATATAAATATCACAAGTTTAATACAACCAAGAGTGTGAATGTAGATCTAATGACTAACCACTTCACCTCAACATATCTCTAAAGTAGCGTCGAAATAACTTCTTTGTTTGTCAAAGCACAAATTTAAACGTGTGCAAGTTATATCAAATTTTGATTTCATTATTCAAATAAAAAATCCCAACAAAAATTAACGTATCCCAAGGGAGAGTGTTGAAAATTAAATCCAATATTTTGAGAAATTTCATTAGATTTTATTAGATAGAATGTTTAGAAAGCAAATCAAATTTCATATGTGATTTGATTAGATTAGATAAATTAAATCATATGCATGTATGTAGAATAAAAATCTTTGATATGACACAATTTTATTAATTTAGTTATATTACTAGACTTCCTCCCTAATCTATGAATATGCAACGATTAGAATGCAACTCTAAAAAGGAATAAAAGACGAACATACAACGTTGCTTACAGATGTTCTTGAAAAAAAGAAAAAAAAAACGTTGCTTACAGATGACCAAATAACCGAACCACGTGATTTTCTTATGTGACTCTTACAGTTCTTACTGTTCTCGTCATCTTATTATGTTCACCTTTTTTTTTAATAGAATTATAATATAAAAGATTATTTTAAATAATAATAAAAATTTAAATAAATTAATTAATCCTTAACAATTATATTTATTAAAATTGACTATTTAAAATAATTATATTTATTTTTTTATTATAATCTTATTATAAATATTATTCAATTAATAACATTAAACTTAAAATAATAATTTACATAATATATATATATATATAATTCTTAAATTTTTAATTATTTATTCATGACTTTCATATAAGATTATTTATCTTATGATTTTATAATTGAATAACAAACCCTTATTTAATCAAATAAAGTAAGAATGATTAAATTAAATAAAATAATTTACTCTATATTATCACTCAAAATAAATATGTCCTAAATTAATTATACTATAGATATTATTAAATTAATAATATCCAGATTAAAATAATAATTTTAATATTTTATATATATATATATATATATATAATTCCTAACACCTTAATTATTTAATATGATTTTAATGTAAAATTATTTATCCTACGAGTTTATAATTTTACAACAAACCCTTATTTAATCAAAAACTTTAATAATATTTAATTAAATTAAATAAAATAATCTATTTTACATTATCACCCAAAATAAATATTCTATATTATCACTCGATTGAAGTATAAACACCCATCACGCAAAAGCACCGTCCAGACGAATGCCACTCCTGTCAGGTAAAAGTCTCTTCATATAATACTTTGATCTCCGAGATATATTGATCTTTTTCCTCCTCTCTTCTGGTATGCATTCAATGGAGCACTCGGAGAAGCCACGCCTTACAAACCTGACAGCAGAAGAATCAAATATCAGAAATGGCAATAAACTTGAGGTTCGTATTCATCTCAAGGGACCAATATGTGTGTGCAGGCGAGCGAGCGTTGAACAAGCACCACCGTCATTAACAAAAATTGAGTGGATCGTCGATCTAGCGGTAAATACCGGATGGAGAAGTACAGCGGGACCAGAAAAAAGCTATTGCAAAACGCAAAGCCAGACTCCAGCGTGTCACAGAAAAACATATTGGTGGAGCTATTGAATACTAAATTAAACATTCAGGAATCTGAACAAGCTAAAGATGTCAAATCTATCTTGTTTCGAATTCAGGAACATTCTGTGAAAATGGTTCATTAACAATCTGATCCGCACAGAGCCCCCCTGTAAAGAGCTAGTCACCAGATAGGGGCTCCCATCTAAGAATTATGGCCCCATTCAGAATTTTTCCCCAAAAAATGATACCTAGCCGTATTTTAGCACGTATCTTCTTCAGATGTTTCTGCATGTCCTATGTTACAATACTGGCATATTGAGTATTCAACCTCAAAAAGCGAGCTTCGGATCATTGATGAGTAGTAATTGGTAATAAAATAAGAATGCACATCTTGTAGAAATAATGCATCGAGGCAGGAAATTAGGTGAGCCACTTTTATTAAACTGTCATCCGGCTAATGGAAGCATCAGGCAATCAATATAAACTTGGCACATTGGTCATATCACTGGAATCAGAATGACATACCAGTCTGCCGTACGAGTTGTCAGTAAGAAAAGTGTTTGCAGTCCAAGGGAAGATGCCTTCTTCTCAACATAATCTGCAGGCATAATTTGATATGGACTTGCCAGGCAACAAACGCAGTTGAACAAACAGTGCTTAAAGGAAGAAATGAAAGATCTTTTCTCATACCAAGTAATTTATCCCCTTGTCCCTGTCCACGGCATTCAGGAGAAACAGCAATAGCAGCTAGCTCTCCACACTTCTCTTCGAAGAAGGGGAAAAGAGCTCCACAAGCTATAACATGGCCTTCTCTCTCTGCTACTATGAAACAATCCAATGCTTGAAGTAACTGCAAAGCATGTAACAATGAATAAATAGAAAAATGAAAAAGAAAAAAAAAACTATAAAAGTCCAAATAACATATAAATCACAGATAAAAAACCTCTTCCTGAGTCCTCTTTATCAATGTACCAGACTCCTCTAAAGGTAACAAAAGTTGTTTGATTCCTTGGAGATCTGTCGTCCTAGCCATCCGCATCCCTTCATAAAGATCACTGAAACAAATACACCATACACCCGTTAATATAATCAAATACATACTGGGATACCGTTCAATTTTCAATTTTCAATTTCTACATATTTTTCCAAGCATCTGCTGCTCTGTTTTATTTAAGAAAAATTTTCAAGGGAAAACAAATACAACATGAAAATAATTTTTAAAAAAAAAGGTATCTGCTGGATTGGGAGCATACCTTGCCACCATTGTACCTACTCCATCTCTTTGAAACAATTCCTTCAGTAAAACGCCACCAATAGTGCCATCCAACAGATGCACTCTTTGAACTCCACCCTATAAGAATAAAAAAATAATAAATATTCAAAACTTAAGTTGGAAAAATAAAAAATTAGGGGGACAGTTATTTCTGCACTTTGTGTTGAGAAGGAGAGGGCACGAGGCTTAGAACACAGGACACATATGTTAAAATTTAGAATTGCTCTCAAACCCGCATACAAAGTAAAATGGTAAAAAGAAATCATAGCAACAAACACAGTAGTTTGATATGAAACTTCTCTTTTCACATGGGAAATTTCTCATGTGAAAAGGATTTCCAGATAATGAGTAAAGAATCCTTGAGATGTGATCCTAAACCGATTGGAGGAACCAAATTTTGGGGCATGGCTTCAAGTAGTGAGTCAGCAGAGCAAGGAGGAGCCAAAGAAGGAACACAGCCTCAAGTTGAACTTGGATGGACCAAAAAACAGCTTGGAAAGGGCTAGAACTATAATCCGGGCCACCTCGAATCAATCTTAAAGGGCCCCGATCAACAGTGGAGTCTTGGCATTCTGGAAATACAATCAGAACAAGGTCGATCAATCACAAACACTCTAGATCGACCTGGGCACAAGATGGCACCTTTTTGTTTTTATGATAGTAGGAGGCATGATCGATCCCGATGTCCGCAATCGCAAATGCAATGCCATGACAAGACAATCACACACAGCAAAACAGCATAGATCGATCTAAGAAGGGCGTGATCACTCTCATTCCTAGCCAGATTGATCACAATAGGTGAGGAATGCAAATTTTGAGCTGAATTTTAAATTTTTAAACATTGGGGCCCATTTGTAAGACCTATTCGGCCATTTGGAACTTTTGGCCCATTAGGGCTTGTTTGTTAGCCCTTAAATACCCATTGTAATGCTTTAGAAGACATCTTTGTCTATTTTAAACATTGAATGAAGAAGTTTTTCAAAGTTTTTCTTCTTTTCTTCCATACCCGTGTTTGTGTGTGTAAATAACTCCCAAACTCAAATATCAGATCAGTTCATTCAGCTAATTTATGGTAGTTTGTGGCCATCATTAAAGTACAGGTGTTTGGTTCTTTGGTTGCTACATTTTCGATTTTACATTCTTGCTCAGTTGTTTTTGTTGCAATCTCGCCATTTATCTTCATTTTCCCGTTTCTCAACCGTGTTCGATCCTATTCCGCTTGGTTTTGTGTTAGGATTACATGCTCCAAGTCTGTTACTCTAATTGATTATCATAGTCAATTATCAGCTTAGCAGTTAAACCTAAAATAATAAAGAGCGTATAAGAAGGAATAGAATCTAATCTTTGAAAATATTAGTGAAATCAGTTTTCCATCGGTTTTCCTCTTCTTCAAAAAATTTCTCTCATTTTCCTTCCTTTCTCTTAAATTCTCAGATGTGAGTGGAGTTCTTCTATTGAATCCTTTAGACAACGATTTATAAAAGGCAACCACTGTAGAAAAAGAATCCTTCAGACAAGAATCCTTTACAGGCTTTAAGTATATTAGTCTAGTTATTTAGCACATTCAATTGGCAGTTATCCAATAGTTAGGATTGATGGTTATCTCAGAAATGATAAGATATTGTAGAAAAAGGAAATTGGTTTTTTGGCAATATTAGAGAAATCAACTTCCTCTTCTTTCCAAACATCACTCAATTTTATCCCTTTTCTCTCTTAAATTCTTTATTATGGGTTTTGGAAGTTGTTCCATCTCAGTCCTCCTTTTCCTTCTTCTATGGCCTTATATTCTTTCAAAGTTAAATGTTTAATCACTGCCAATCAACTATGCTAACTATACTACCCGACTTAGAGCACGTAATCCTAAAACTATGCAATGACCAACAACTTCCAGCTAAGAACAGACCTCTGTAATGAGTGATAATTCAGGATGCCTGTTTGGTTAGGAGAGCAATTGACCACTGACAAGGAGATGCCATCTTAGTTCATTGTTTTCCTTCTTATATGGCCTTATATTCTGTCAGAGGTAACTGCATATTCTAACTGTTGGATTAACGTCAATCGATTATGTTAACTAACTAGACTAACAGACTTAGAGAACGTAATCCTAACACTTAGCAATTAACAACAGCTTCTGACTAAAAATTAGACCTTAGTAGCAAGTGATAATTCAGGATACATAATTGGTTGGGAAAGTAACTGGCAATGACAAGGAGATAACCAAATTCTGGAAGCTTACTCTACAAACAAAAGCTGCAGCAGCTAATTCTGAAAGATAACCATTTAATCGACTCAGCCTTTCTTGACCTCCAATGGCAAAACCCTGTTCATGGGACCAAAGCCCATTCCCATTATCAAAACCAACACCATTTTGAAATTTTGGAGCCTCTGCAAAAGCCTTCCCATTTGGAGAAGGGGCCTTATCATTTGAATCATCATACGCTACGCATGCAAGATCTTCTTGTGCGACAGCTTTTACATAATTAGCAGCTGTCTCACTTTGTTTAGCTCGTTGACGAATTAGTTTGTCAGCATCTTGAAGAGTCAAAAAACAAATAAGCCTTCCACATTCATCTAGAATTGGGCCGTCTATGATGCAAATGAGTTTCTCCGCACCAAGAGCCAGGGCGCATGCTGTAGCAACTTCATAAGTACTGAAATGCAGAGAAGCAGAAAAGGGAAGAAATCAGTAGCTAATTGCCATATTCAAAAATCCAAAACACAGCTTATATATTTTACAACAGCAAAATTCACAAATAAATCAAGAATATTAATCAAAGAAATTATCAACAAGACAAAACTAAAATCCACATTCAAGTCAAAAGCATTGGATATAACTGGTGACAGAGGGCTCTACAAGAAAGCGTATAGCTTATCAACGTGTTCCTCTCCGTGGAAACTCAATGAACAAAATACATTCTAATTTGTAAATGGCAAAACAATAGCATACATTGCAAAAGCAAAGATTTGAGAAAGCCAGTCAAAGATGGCAAACATATCTCATGTTTTCCCATCTCATATAATATTTACGGAAGTTACTAGTACTCTTAAGTAAATCATTTCATAAACCTGCAAGTGGCCACAAAAATACCTATCAAAAGCCATTTAGCATACTTGCAATTTAATACTTCTCCAGAACTTGAATAACCCAGATTGCTTAAAAGCACAATGCAATCTTGATCCAGCCTCTCACGAATACGAGAAACATCAATTTTCTTAACTTCACCAGTCGATGCATAATCAATGCCTTCAACTACTCCTCTTCTCTGCCAAAAGAATGTCATATTTCAGTACAACAACAATGAGGAAACAACAAAGCATAATGCTACCCATGAGAATAAATATAACAAAGATGAATAACTTATATGACAACCTAAGCCAGAGGTCTTCTCACCTTAGCTGCCAGGAAGTTACCACTGGCCACACTGACACCATCATACCACCTACTGTTGTCTCCATGACGGCGGACACTGCTTAACGACGGCCCAGGGGATAACTTTGCCTCAATCATAATACGAATCATCCCAGCTGCATTCATTGCAGCATCAAGAGAATCAGGGTCCGTGATTCTGTAGCTCCCAACATATCTGGGTTCAGATCCTAAGACAGATACATGTAAATTTACATATCAGAGTGGAAACTGAAATTTCTTATAGACTACGGTATAGCAAGCAAAAGAAAAGCTGCTAAAGTGGCGCACAAAATAAAGCAAGAAATAACTGAAAAACGGTCATAATTATTCCCACCCCTTTCAGCCAAAAGCCTGTCGATTTGAACATGGGTCCCAGGTACAAGAACAAATTTGATTCCTAGACCATGTAGGAGAGATATGTCCTGCACAAATGTTCTATATATATTAGTTCAAACCCACTTCAAAAATTAATCCTGCTAACCACTAAAACAGAAGCCAACAAACAAACCATAAAAAGAACCCCCAAATCTTCTAGTTCGACTTGCGCACAACACATAACAATCATAGAGCACATATTAATCAAAGAATGCTAATAGAAAACGTGCCATGAGAATGGGATCCAAATGAGGACTATCAATTATCTCGGCAGAAATCAAGACAACGAAAGTGCTGCCTCTGTGCGCCAGAAAATACGGCCAAGCCTCGCGAAAGAAACTCACGAACTGCTCATCTTTCTCAGCATTACTCGCTTCTATTCCTGCGCTTTCGGTTTCCCCCAAAACGTTGATTTTCTTTCCAAATCCATCCCTACCCAATAAAGGTGACGTCTTTACCGATTGGATTCCAGCAAACTTTCTCATTAATTGACATTTGTCGATAGTCGACCTCCAAATTGGGCAAGGAACAAACAGTGATCCGCATCCGCGGTGGCAATTTGGAATTGGAATGCTAGGGCTCGGATAAGAAGCAGCCATGCACCGAGTCGCCAAGAATAAATTACACCGATCAAGTGCTACGTCAATCGGAATTCGAGCTTGCCTAACTGGGTTGATGTCCGTGAGATGGTGGCGGCTGAGAGGTTTTGCGGATCAGATAAATGTTCTGCTTTCTTCTTTATGGTTTAATTTTTTATTCGAATAAAACTACCCATGTCGGCGCCAGAGTACTCTACAATTGTCCTAAAAGTCGAACCACGCTTGTCCCCACAACTATCAAATTATCGGTTCACAGAATTTTGCAGATTGAACGTTCAAATCTCCACCAGAGTGCTCATTGGAAAGTGTATCGAAGCTGGGAAGAAATTTCGAGAGGAAAGGCCAAAACCCTAACTTTCAGAAAAATGGTTTTTCTCATAGCACTGTAGAAGCGATGGGGCTATTTATACTAACAGACCACCTTGACTTAAAGTAACAACATTCTAAGAAAGCACAAATAATCGTGAAGAGCTTCATGCATCAGCATGCATCTCATTTGACCATCCAACTCGCGCTGACTGAACGACCAGGCGAATTAATGGGACTGGCGCGTAAAATAAAAAAATAAAAGCTTTAAGTAAAATTACCTCAGGAATGGACGGTAAATGAGGACCATCAACAATTTATCTGGACACCACCACCACCATTGTTTACCCCTTTGTTCGACGGTGTTAATTTTATTGGATAAGGAGGTGAAATTCAATTAAATTGATAGTACCACCTATAAAAAATATATATGTCAAGTTTAGAATGGAGCCTAACGAAATGTATGTCGAGTCTAGAATGGAGTCTAACGAAAATAGAGAGAGTCATTTATCGAGAGTATCACTTATAAAAAATATATGTCAGACTTAGAGTGAAGTCCAACGAAACGTATGTCAGGCCTGAAATAAAAGCACAATGAGATTGGAGATAACTGTTCACGAGTCTGTACATGCCCATGTATATAAGTGTACTTAACACTATATATTAACTCAAAACTGTAAGGTTATAAATTATAGGTCAAGTATCCACTTATATAACCCTTTTTTTAACTTATATTTGTTTTCCAACAATCTCTTCCTCAAATATGAGTTTCTTCTACTTACTTTCTTTAATTAGAAACTTTCCAAGTATATTACAGTCTCACTAAGTTATTACCCATCAGTTATGTGAGCTTTCCTTCCATAGAGTATGGGCCTTTCATGCGATCTCTAAACACACTTGTATGCCTATCACTTCTGTGGATCATCCATGCGATCACTGACACTGTTTTTCAACTAATGTCAGATGTCACTTTCTCTAATTCATATTTGTTTTCCAACAATTTTCCTTGTAAATGTGAATTTCTTCTATTTAATCCCCACAATCAAAAACTCCAAGTATTTCATGATCTTATTAAATTGTTCATTCATGCCCATCAATTCTGTAAACCTTCTTTCTGTGGGAGCTTCCTACGTGATCTTCAAGCATATTTACATGTCAATTACTTCAGTATTTGGGTTAACTTCCTATGACAAAATTACGCCCAAGTCATATTTCTTAACCACATGACATTGTTCGTATATAAGAATGAACTGAAAGGGAATCAGTATTTTCAATTCCATTATAGATTACATAATTAGTATAAATTTAGATAGGAATATTTATTACCAAAGTAATCCTCACTTCCAAAAGAAGAGGTTTCATAATCCTATTCTTTTATATGAGTTTATGCACTCCCAACCCTAAAAAACAAACATATATTTCTTTTTAATAAGATTATCGTGTAACTTGTGCTATGCACAAATACATTATATTTTTATTTTTATTATTAGTTATACATAAAATTTTAAATTTAATATTTTTAATTTTACTTAAAATTGTCTATAGATAAAGGTCTTTTTCAATGCAACACCAAAAAATTAATAAAAACAATAGATGTTCATAATTGGAAAAAAAATTTTCACCTAGGAAGAATTAAATGTCAAACTAAAAACAATATTTTACTTTTTTTAAAAAAATTGGAATATATTATATTTAAATATAACCTAAAATGTTTTAAAATAATTAAAGAGGTTAAAAATTTTCAAAACGTTTTAGATGTCAGTATATTCAAGTTCTCCATGTCAAGCCTGTAAAATGTTTAAAAAATATCATGCAACTATCAGAATAACTAATTAAACATTGTTATTGTTATAATATAGCTAAAGAATGTGTCCGGTATTATTTTGTAATATAGAAGTGAATAAGCTTTTTAAAAATAATGAAACCTATATATGTTAAAACGTTCAATGAAAGGATGCTTCTATTTTTTGCCCACTGACTATTTCATATTCTCAAATAATAACAACACAGGTTAAATCACCCAATGACTAAAATAAAATTACTTAATATATTAAAATTATTTAAATAAAAGATTTATTGTTTTTTGAAAAGCTTAACATAAAATTTACCAATCAGAAAATTTTAATTTAATAAAAAACCCTAAAAGAAAATTTTAAATTTTTGTCTCTTCTTCTTGTCTTCTTTTACGTCATTAATGATTTTTTTTTTCTTTTCTAAATAAAAAATTGGAACTCTATATTATAAGAAAAATGATGATATTTTTGAATTGACTATTTATCGGACAGTTGTATATCCAAATAGTTATATGGTTATCTATGCTTTGAAATAAACAAATATATTTTTGTGCAAACAAAATTTCTTATTTGGTGGGACTATTGAAATTTAAATATAAATTAAGTTTCTAATGCATAATTGTATGAAAACTTACAATTCAAGAATAATTTTGTAATTATAAGTAATTTTATTGTACTCTTATGTTCATTTAGATTTACCAACCACTTTAATAAAATTAAATAGCAAAGAATATATTATAATTATTATGTTTTTATTTTTTCATCTTTATCTCTCTTTTACACGACTATGGAAGAAAATGAATCTAACAATACATTCTCAAAAATTAAAAACAAACATACCCATAAGATTTTGGGCTGTGGACCATAGAACTTCTAACAGATGTATAAATGGGGCCCAGTAAAAATTGTATTCAATATATTTGGGCTGCCTGGTGTAATTTATTATTACTTTAGCCTATTAAACCCAAAATATTTGTTGGCCACATTGATTACACTTGAGTTGTTCATTTAAATGAAGGCGGAAAAATTTCTTGCAAATTATGAATGATGTAGGAGTTTCAGAGGTGTTTGGATGCAAATTGGCACCTGTCAAAATACCCGCTTTCGAACATATTATTTATTAAAATAATATATTTTATCATTTTCTCTCTTTTATTTTCAAACTATTATCAATTAAAATAATAATTTTTATTTCTTTTTTCTGTTATTTTTATACAATTTTTAAATTTTTACTTCAATTTTTATTCCAACAAAATTTACATCTAAACAAACATCTCAAAATTTTGCAACTTGTAGGAACCCACAATCTACATATATGTATTCTTCACTGCATGGAAATAATATTTTAGCATTTACGTGTTTGAAAAATGGTCTTCTTTTTTTAATGTTACTAGGACTTTTAGTTTCAATTGATCAATTCAGTTATAATAAAATTAGCTGATAATAATACCATCTTCTGGTTTCTTTGAAGATTAGGAATCTTCAATATGCACATAAAATTCTCTACCAAAAAGATTTGGAATTAGAAAGCCACGTCGATTACATGTCCAGAAACAAGATAAATACAATCTCTGCATTAATTTGATTATCTAGTTTGGACTTTCCCAAATGCCAAATCAAAAATAAGTAGGTCACGATGAATCTTGCTTTCAAGTTCCAAGTTCTGAAATACTGTGCAAGGCTGGTTTCCACTGCCCATGATGCCTTCTTCCCACGCCCCTGCTGCTGCTTCCTCTCCCAACTCCGCCGCCGCCGCTTCCAAGGTGGTGCACCTCCTCCTGAAAAGGGACAACACCCTCATGCATGGTGGACGATGAAGAACAAAGACAGGTTACAACACTAACCCAAATAAGAATTAAAGTCGGTTATGTGGTCCTAGTGCTGAAGATCTTTAGCCACATAACTCGCAATCATTAGCGAGATGTCTTATTTATACACATCTCTATTCTAGTGGGGCTGCTGATGGATGATTAATTACTACGGTCGATGAGATTATGCAAACATTGTACAATACGCGTCACATCTTTGTTTGACTCATGTTAAAGAATGTAACATGTGTCAAGTTAATATCGTTGGACACCAGAATGGTTTCATACCCATTTGTTCCAACCATAAAGTTATGAGTTTAATAAACTCTTGTGAAGTAGATAAGAAAAAAACATCTACAACTAACGTTGCATAACAGAAGATTATAAATACATATGTATCACCAAATAAGATTTGAGCAACTAGGGTTAGAGCTAATTAAACTATGAGACAAAAATATCAAAAGGGTTCATTCTTGGCTAGTCCTCAACACAGTCCATTATAATGTTACTGGAATCTCCCACACCCAAAAGAAATATTTGAGATCGGACTCCACCTGATTCAAGATTTCACCAGCCATATGCCCAGTCTATATATATATTAGGCCAGTGATGGATCATAAATTATTTGAAGTTACTTTTTGTTGTGAGAACACCTTCAGACCTTAGAGCTCATCTAACAACCTAAGACTTAGGCCCATCAGATTATTAAGTACGGCAGAGAACAACTACGAAGTCAGCTTACATCACCACCGGCCATAAAAATTTCATTTGAATTTGAAGTAGAAAAAAGGGTTTTGGATAATATTACAACGCACTACTTTTCTTGGATTATCTTAATTTATTCACTGAGAGGGTGAAACAGCAAAGCAAGCCAGTGCCTAAGTTAGGACTAATTTTATGCATATTGACATCACGTGGAAATGTAGAAATTTATCCCACTCTCCGTTAGTCTGTTCCATGAAATTTCATCTGTAAGATTACTTCAAAATTCTACAAAGACGAAGCTTTACCTACACAAATTCACATCAAACATGCTCGAGAGATTTTTACCTTTTCTGAAGCTGATTGCTGATTCGAACTGGATTCCAAACCAGGCTGATTGTTCTTCTGTTCCGGGTTGAAGCCTCCTCTCTCCTTCAACAACTTTCCTAACTTAACGCACCTTTTTGCCGCAAACTCTTCCAATACATCTGCACACACCAAAAGCAATTTGCAAAATTTAATAATGAATCGATAAATTAACTGAATCAGTCGGCTGCGGCGTTCGATTGTTCATTTTTACCTTCGAAACTGATGAGTCGATAAACTTGTCCGATAAGCAAGGTATCATCGGGTCGGAGAAGCTTCAGCTGCTTCACCGGCGTCCCGTCCTCCGTCTTCTCCGCCGGCGAAGCCACGACCTGCGCGACGTAGTGGCCGGGGTAGGAATTCATGACCACGTTGGCGCTCACCGACCAGTAAATCCTGTCCACCTTGTTGCCGCCGGGGTGCTGGACCACCACCGTCGCCGCCTCCGCCGTCTGGCAATTCCCCATTATCACTCAGCAATGTTACGTCCCCGGCTCCTCACAAGCTGAGTGATGAGTATTAGATGCTGAGAAAGTTGGCAGCTAATTTAATTTCCGGGCTTTCGTAGCCGAGAATGCGCAATAATAAATATGGTGACGTGAGAGTCCAGGGATGCAGACGAGGAGCTGATCAGAAAAAAACTAATCGCCCTTTACGTCTCCTTCTGAGCAAACAGAGAAGTCCTCAATCAATGAAGATTCTCGAAAGGGAAAAACGAAAAGGAAAACTACCTAAGATCTGCAGAGGTTTTAATGGTGGCGCAAATAGCGAGCTTGAGTGTGAAGGTATGTGTATGCGTACGCACACAATATGCTGATATTATATATGCTTACAAACAGCATTTAAAAGGGAAGACGAGGCGTGGAGTGTTAGATAGATCTGCCAAACCACCTGAAAATGGCAGCATCTGGTCTGCGACTTGGCCTTTATTTTGGAGATGCAGATGTACCATGTTATAATATTGTGATGATATATATCACGTAAGGTTATGATATTTGTTAAGTATTCAATGTACCAGCCAAATTAAACAAGCAATTGCAATTAATACTTGGGACATTTGCACCTGGCCAAACAGAAATTTAATGTGATAGGTGTGCGTTTCATTTTTCTTAATATCTACGCGTACGTTATCTCTAGTTTTTTTTTTTTTTTAATTTTTTAAAATTAATACTACTAATTTTTAAACATACTCGTTACATGTGTAGTTAAAAAAACAATTAATAAATAACTTATTACATTTTTTTAATATCGATTGTTATAATTTAATCATATTGATATTTTTTAATAAAAATAATAATAAGCCTAAGAGATGGTAAGTTTTTACCAATAATTTTTTTTTATTTTGTTGTTTTTTTATGTGAAATTATATAACTACTCTTATTTTAAATTCTTTTATTTTTAATTTTTTCTCCATTTTCTTTTAACTTATTTGTAGTCATATATTCTTTGAAATTTTTTATTTTAATTTATTTATATATATGTTCTTTTATATTTTAAGCTTATTGTAATTTAAATTTTGGATAATTATTCTAACAATTAAAATACATTGAATTTAATATTTATAAAAATTTTTTGCATAATATGTCGATTTTATTAGTTAAAAGAATAAGTTTCTTATAGACAATAAGCTTACTTATGGTAATATTAAGTAGTTCAATCCGTTCCGCCATAATTAATATATACATGATTAATAAATACACATATATCATGCTCTCCATGCTTTGGTTGCTTTCATTTATTTATTTTCTTTTTCATGTGTAACTTCTTGATCCAACTTATATCTATAATTCAAGTCTTTTGATTTTATTTAACATACTTTAGGCTGTTTAAATTATCCTTGTATTTTTTAGTGCAACGAACTGCTTAATTGTTTTCAAGACAAAATTTGGTTTTGTTCGTCACCAATTTCAATCTTAAGTATTAGTAGATATTTCATCGGCTACATTTAGTTGAAATATGATAACAACTATGTATGCACACACTAATTCAATACTTAATTTTGTTGAAATATGATAACAACCACACACACACACACACACTAATTTAATACTTACTGGACCTGAAAAGAGGATTATAACAGAACTCAATGCAACAAATCAGAGTCCACAGAAATTTTTTTAAAAAAAATTGCCATTAACAAAAGGTTGTAATATATCACATTAATTATAATAAGTTTCAATATCTATTTGGTCGCTTGTTGCAGTGCAACTGTGCAGTGGTGGTGGAATTCTTTTTTGTTCCTAGGTGATTCTGGTAACCAAATCACAGTCAAGACGTGTCCTTTCATTAAATTAATAAGAAAAGCATAAAATGTAAATTAATAAACCCCTTTCCCAAGCAGAGAGATGCCGGAAAGTTGTTTTATAAAACAATTTAATTATTTCTTCTTATTTTATAGGAGAAACTCGTCCTCGTAAGGTTACAAAGATAGCCTGTGTCTCTTAATTCTGGAGCTTCCTGACAAACTAGAATAGTTCTTGTACGTCTTCTAATTATGAATTTGTTTATATTATACTTTATAGTAAGACAGAGTCAGATATTTATTTTTTTAAGAAAAATAATCATTTTACAATAGTATTATAAAATAAAATTTTAACATAATCAAGTATATAATTCAATGATTCAAACTTAATTCATGTAAATAATTTGGATCCAAATTATGAAGGTGGAAAATTTAGCACCAAAATTTAGAAATAGTGTAAAAATTAGAGAGAAAAAGAAATAAAAGTGACATTTTAACGTGTAGTATATTCGTAAGAATGGATTACAATTTGGATCCAAACATAGCGAATACTGCTTTCGCTATGCATCTGTACAGTATGTCCATAATTAACGTAATCAAATGAAATTATTAGGGTCGTGGTTCCACTACATGGCCTAAAGTGCAAGTGTACCTAATAATTAAAGCACAAAACTGATTATACTTATCATATAATTAATTTAAGTTGGACAAGTCAATTTATAATTATTACGATAAGGTTTGTGGGTCAGGCATTGGAAAGTTGAAACTCATCTTCTCATCAATTCCGCCACCATTAATTTAACAAAGTAAAGACTGTAATACGCCTAAATTGAAGTTGTTTAGTTGTAAAATTGACCTTTAAGGGTTTCCAAAAATTTCAACTGATCTTAGATATTTCGAGTTAGGCAAATTCAATTTTTGTTCTTACGTTCCATTTTTTGTGACCAGAAAAAGTCGTGTGAAACTTCTTCTCAATTGATCCCCCAGCCAGCTGTGGTTAGAAGTGTAAGAACTGGTGTTAACAAACAAATCAAATCGGACAGTTCATCTTGACAAGATTTGTGATATTATTAAAATAGCAATTCTTGAACACAAATTCAGTAATCAATGAATGGAATCATGGATTTAGTTAGGTGTTTGGAATATTTTATAAGATATTATTGGGTAGTATATTTTTCGAAGATTATTATAATAACATTAGTTTGTAAGCCATCGTGGAAAAGTAACATGATTTTTTACTTTTATTGTGGTGAAGGACTCTAACTCATATGTAAATTTTTGACACATTTTGAGTTTTGGCCGTGTCAAATACACACACAATTAAATAAAGTTATTCTATTAGGATTATGACTCATGGTTGGATTTTTTATAAAAAAACATTTGTAAATACTTCTTTGAAAAAAAAATCTAACAAGTTTACAAACTCATAAAACAATAGACCAGATGCCTTAAGTTATTTGATAAAAATTTTAACAAACGATCGAGTTCAAAAGTTGCCTAAACCTAAATGAGATATTAAGATTGTGTTTGATTCACGCTTTAAAAACAAATTCAAATTATTTACATTGGGTTTGGAATGAAGTTATTCATTCTAATATATCTATTTGGTTTAATACATAAAATATGCATCATTATTATAGTTGATATTTAATTCATAGACTCTTTCTGAAACATGAAAATTTTTCATTTTTAACATTAAAGAAAATGTCTACCAAAAACAAATGCTATACATTAAGAGAAAAAGAAGAAAAAATTGATTAGTCTAATGTCATTAAGTATAATTTAAAAATACAGGTAGTTTAAATGAAAAATTTTTTAAAATTAAAAAGTGAAATAAAAGAAATAAAATGGAGGACAGAGAAAAAATAAAAAAAGAGAATAAAATATATTAAAAGACAAAGAAGAAATAACAGAGTTTGAAAAAATAATAAGTATAGTTTAATATATAATGCAAATAGAAGATAGAGAGAAAATGAAAGAAAAAAGAATAAAATACATTGAGAAGAGGAGAAAAATGAAAAAAGATTTAAAAATAAGACTTATTTAGTAATTTAACATTGGAATAAGCAAAGAATAGGCCTCATCTTTAATTATAAAAATGCACACTTTATATGTGTACAAATTTATTAAAAAATTAATTATAATAGAAATTAATTTATTATATTTTTTAGAATAAAAATAATAAAAATAAAAATATTTATAAATTAAATAAATAATAAAAATAAAAATATTTATGAATTAAATAAACAATAAAAATAAAAATATTTATGAATGAAATGAACAATAAAAATAAAATATTTATAAATTAAATTATTTTAAACTTTTGAGAGAGAGAGAGAGAGAGAGAATAACGTAGAATTCAGAGTAAAGAAGAAAAATCAATTTTTTTAGATAAAAGAAAAAAGAATTTAAAAATAAAATTAAAGAGAGAGAGAGAGAGAAATTAAATTAGTAGAAGGAAACTGTGTAGGATATAAAAGTAGTTGAAATTAGAAGGTTATTTAAAAATTTAATTAAAAGACCAATCACACCCTCCTAAATTTTATAATAGTATGGATATAGTGAGTGAGTATTATATATTTATTAAATTAGTGCCATTTACATATTTTAAATAAGCTACATATTTTGTCCAAAACTCTCCAACTTATTAAGTATTTAGTTAATTATAAATTTTTAGATATGATTCTCATATTTCAATTTAGATAGTAGGATTTCAAATAACAATTACGAAATTCATTTTACTTTCCAATTTAAAAATACTCTTACCAAACGTTACTAAAGATTTCATAACCGAGTTGCAAATTATTTTCAAAAAATGTTGACAAATTCATTTAACGTCAATCATATTAATTACAAAATTATTACTACTAAATTCTTAGAAACCTTATGTTTGACTTTTATCCGAAAACTTGTTCTTAAAATAAAATCTTACATTTAGTAAATATAGGAATCTATAAAATCTCTTCTGGAAAATTTTTCATTTTGTGCTGGTTCTCAATAAAATGTGCTGCCTGAGCCTCTCTATAAAGCCACTAGTTACGTGGAAAAGGTTTTTCCAATTTATCAGGTTGTTTATTTTTATTCTAATTTTTCCAAGAATTAGTATGTTTCTACAGATTTTAGATAGACTTATTATTTACTTGAAAATTGATTTCTAGAGTTAGAATTAATTTAAACTATTTGGATAGATTATAATACTTGTTTTGATAAGTATATAGTTGCTTTTATGATAGAGTTTGATTGGGGTACCAATTCCTACAGAAGGGAACACTTATTTTATAGATAGGGCTTTTGTAATTATTCCCTTATTACATTTAGAAGATGGATTCTGTATTAATTTTCATAATTATTTACGTGGATTCATACTTGTTTATTTTGCCTATTTGTGTGTGTTTTGAAATTGGAACTGGTTCAATCAGTCTCCCTTTGCATGCTGCGGTCCAATTGACACTCAATTAATCTTTTGTGGGGCGCCAATATTATGGCATGATTATAATTATATGCTAGTAAAAGTTAAATATTATATCCACATACAAAATTATTTATAAATTATATAATTATTATATTTTAGTAATACATAGAAAATTATTTAAAATAAAAATTACAGAAGGAGAGAAAGAAATGATAAAGAAAATATAAAAATTGAAATAAGAATAATTATGCAGTTTCACATCGAGCATCTAAAATAGTCTTATATTTTTAATAATATAGTTTGCTTGTGTTTGTGTTGTAAAATATTTATACTCATATCGAACATGAATATACGGGTTACATTTGGTTTGAAATTTTGCTTAGGGGATGTAAGTGGTGTAAGTTTTATTGAGATAAAAAATATGTTTGGTTGTAAATTTTTGAAGGGATAAATATTTTGATATTTTTGAATTTGTATATTTAAATGTGTAATATATATATATATATATTAATATATAATATTGATGGGATAATGAGAGAATTGAAAAAAGAATGATTAGTTTTTAAAATTTAAATATATATAAATGCGAGGGTATTTGTGCATGTATATTTATATAACTATTAATTTGATTTTAAATGGATGTAATAATTGAATTTTAAATATGTTTGTGTGTAATAGAGAAAACAATTTAATTTGAATTTAAATAAAAAATTTGTTGAATAGTATGTTTGGATTGACTAAATCTTTAAGGATGGAAATTGTGAACCAAACATATTCTTGATGTATCCAATTATGTTTGTTTTTGTTTTTTGGTGGTTGTTTTTAGGTCATTTTTTTAAAAAAATTATACAAAAGTAAAAGAGATGATAATAGAATTAAAAAATGTAATAATTATAATATTGTTTTGAAGGTGAAAAAATAAAAACAAACATCTCACACCCCAATTGTTAAAGCTTATTCGATCTCACTCGGGGTGAAATTTGCCAAGTGTGGCAGATTATGACATGACAATGGCACATGTTACAATCAAAATCATACTTAAAATTAAAAAAATCATATTTTCAAATGAAATAAACAAATAATAGAAAACTAAAATCCAAATAAATAAAGAAATAAAAAAATGTAATTTTTTTTGTGCTGTTTAAGATAAATTGCAACACTCTGATTTAAATTCTAGCAATAATGATAATAATAATGATGACGATTATACATTTTTATATATATAGAAATAAGGAATATTAATTATGCAGGTCAACTATTGCTCATTTGGCCAGCCTTAATTTGGGGATGCTAAGTTAAGAATGATCTTTGAGTAATTTAAGGTTAAAATGCTGATTTTGGGGGTAAACTGGAGGACAAAACTTACCTTAATAATTGGAGAACATCTTACCGTAATGGCACATGAGTATCATAATTACACATTCCTTCCACAACCCAAAATTGATTGCTGGCCATTTGCAAGGATTTTTCAACACTTAGTGTTGAGCTAATCCTGGACTAATTCCAGTGGTTTAAATTCAACTTATTTATAAACTAGGGAATTGCGATTTCAAATATTTTGCATGGATTTCACTCACATCCTTAGTTGTATATGAATATACAAGTGAATAGGCGAGAATATTAGCATCCATGTAGGTGAAGGTGAATGATGGTGGACTCCCATGTAATTGAACCTTCCATGCGTTTTTCCGATTTCGATTGTTCCCCCATAATATTTATCAACAAACACCTTTCATACATGTTTGCATGGATATGATACGATTTTTTCATGTCATGTCTTGTATAATTTTAAATAAGTATTTAAATTATTTGATATTAAAAAACCACGGATCCCCGAGTTTTCTTACCAATTTAGTCGATCAAACTGATTTTAAATTGATCTTAGTCGATTCTGATGGTGTGATTGATTGTGAGTGACTTGATCATAAATTTAGTGACCTTTGGATTGATTCTCCAACCTAGTAGAGATTAATCCTAATTGATCCAAGTGGCACAATTAAGCCCAATCGATCGTAGGCAAACCAGATCGTAATTCCAATGGCCCTCAAAATTGATCGCCATGTCCCCCGGTCGCCCTAGATCTATCCCAATCAATTGAAATTTGCCAAAATAGGTTGCCTTGTGCCTAGGTTCAATCCCATGCCCCCCATTCTTTTTGTGCCCACAAAAGACCACCTTGCACTAGCATAAAGCATAATTCATATAATTTGAGAGTTTAAAACTCAATTGCCACGCCAAACTCGGTTACATGTAACCCATGTTGAGAAATGACCACCCTCATTTTTCTAAGGATTAAGGTATAAATAAATAGAAGAGTTAAATAGAAGTCTTTGAAAAATAATGGGTAATTTACTTAGAGAGAAGATAGAATATTCAATTTATTAGAATTGAAAATTAAATAAGGGTTACTTTATTGTTATTGGATCACAAGGACACAAATCAAGTGAACAACTGAATTGGTTGTACCTAAAGCCAGGTAAGTGAATTCATCTTGCTAATTTTATAATTGTCTTATGAAAATCATTTTATTCGCACAAATAAATCTCATGGTATGAAATGAAGTGATATTTCTTTTTTTTTTATTTAACTGAATATTTTTATCATAAAAGATATTCTTTGCTTTTTTATTGTGAGACTTCATAAAATTTTTTGTACGCAATGATGTGAACATGAGTATTTATACTTAACTTCTACATCTTAATTACAAGTAAGAATACTTTGAAAACAATTTACAAATTGTGCATGTTTTGGTAACCCTATACTCATGTATATGAATGAGATCTAATCTTTAAACTAGTATAAAAACCATTTTGACATTCAATCATGGTTAAATATTACATTTTGACTTTTTCAATTGGAGTGAATGATTAAGACTCTTAAGCAGTTGAAAAAGCTACTCAATCTTTTTTAGTCAGGGTTCAAGATTAGTACTTTAATTAGCTATAAAGAGCATTAGATATTCAGAATCCATGAGCATGTAAACAAGTATGGAATAGATTAGATATGCTATTTGTATTCTGATGTTTCACTTTTGTTCAAAAATTTCATTTGCTATTTTTTACTTGAAGGATTTTTTTATGTTATATTTTCAACCATTAGGTAACTAGACCCACTTAGTGGGTGACTAATTACTAACAATTTCACAAAAATTTTTGAAAATGGTGTAGTTGATGGCGAGGATGCAAATCATGCTTAGCAATGGTAGAATGTCAAGAGATACGGACAAAGTCATTTGATCATTATTTTTATTTTGTTAGCTGAGAAACATGTAAGTGATATCAAATTATTCAATTATTCCGTTGCCACGTTATAATGAATTCAATATTTGGGATGTTAACTTTGATGAATTTACATGCTCTGTTTTGACTTGCGTACTTTTAAAGTGTTAATTTTTAAAGTGTTAATTTTAGGGTACTACCATGTTATTTTTGAATTCGTGGCTTGACATAAATAAAGTTAAGTATTTAAATAGCATATTTTAATCTTAAATTTTGTTTATAAAAAGTGATTTTAAATCTTATTTTAGCATGTAAATTTTTTTTTTATTCATCCCTTATTTTTGTATAATAAGAAAACTTCATTAAAAATTCTGCTGCCATTCTAACTAGCATGTTCTTATCTTTTTTTTTTTTAAATGAATGAATAAATAAATATTATAGAAACTCCTTGAAATGTTTAGTGTAAATAAATCTAAGCATTTTAATAGTATTTGATTAATAAAGTTATAAATTAAAAAGTATGATGACAATCTTCAAATTTATTTATCTTAAATATTTAAATTTTTATTTATTTATTTGTTATTATTATTATTTATTTCATTCGAAAACTTTCTTTGTTTAATTTAGGGTAGAATTCAGACTACATGTTAGATGACACATCCCCACTGTTAAAAAATTAATCAAATACACTGCCCAATGCAAATTATTATTTGCTGTAACAAATTGACTTAAATAATGAAAAAACCCATACGCCGATGGCTGGACCAATCTTCGAAGCATTTGTCTCCGCGGATAAAAAATAATAATGATTTATAAATCTTAAACCTCAATATTGAAGCACAACATTCCAAATTTATTTAGGCTATGCTTGTCTATAAATTTTAGATGTATAAAATTTGGTATGAAAATTTATGAATAGAGTAAAAATAATAATAAAAAATATTATTTTGATGATTGATATATTTAAAAGAATTGTTTTCAAAAGTTATTTGGAATTTGCATCCAAATATTGTTCTTTACAATAGCGTTAAATCAGGTCCTTCTACCTAGCGGCAATTAGGTCTTTCCAACTAGGCGCCACGGCATCGAAATTTTCTACAACAACGTGCTGTTTCAGCCCAAAATGTTTTCGTTTTGGGCCCAAACGCCTACCCTGAAAGCCGCGATGCTGGCCCATCTGGAGGCCACCTTCACGGATATGGATTCAAGCTTCCACTGGACAAGTACAGGGCCCATAATTTGGTGCTCCACTGCTCGAGAAGAAGAGCAGGACAAGAATCAATGAGGGTGTGTTTCTGATGCACAACTGCCAGTGGTCCATGGACTTCATACGGTCACCTGACTATGACAAATGGGGTAAGATTCAGAAAACGAGTTTCAGAGACAAAATTGTCCCAGAATCCGACGACCAATCTGACAATATTCCGGGCAGACTTGCTTAGATGCGATGCAGATGGCTCTCTCCTCCCCGGATAATCAGGTGCTCAGGAATTATGGGTTCGTGCCCCGGTAGTTACTGGATCCGTCCACCGTGAATCCCCTGCCCTTCGATTATCCTGCAGCTGCTGCTTGAGAGATGTGGCATTCTATTTTAATGTTTTTTTGAGGTGGTACTAATTGCAATATGTAATTTTGCTTTTTTGTGAGTGATGTGGTAATTCCGAATAAGTGTATGGATGTGTATATAATAAATGCTATGTTTGGGTTTATTTTTAAATTTTGATTTAAATGAACAATAGGGGCTCCACTCACTTCTGTGTGTGACTGGATTTGAGCAACTTGTCTATGTTGGTCAAGTTGAGCTTGAGCCATCGTATCCCTTGCACAAAAACTTGACAAGCTTAGTTGAGTAGGGATAATCAAGTCATTTTGCATATCCAAATTTGAGTTTCTTAAGTGAGAGTTTAGTCTTGATCGGACTGGAATCACTCAAAATAAGTGAAATTTGAGCTCCAACATATTGATACCCAAGTTTGGCCTCGCCTTGAGATCATTCATAATAATAATTGAGGTGTTCGCTCCTATCGCAAAAGAAGCAATTAAATAACATAAGAACATATGACGAGCACCAAATCATTTGCATGCTTTTGAAAATTGGACTGATCCGTCGGCAAAATTGGGAACTAGTCTTTGTCGATTTGATTAAGACATGAAATCTGTCCATTTCAAAAGTGAAAAAAAAAAAAATGAAAAATCAGCAATCCTTTTTGAAAAGATAACAAAAATATCTTTCTGATCCCTTTTTTCTCTAACATTTTAAACTCCTAATATTAATTAGACTATATAAATTTCAGTATTTATTTTTTTAACTTTTGTCTTTGGGTAATTTTTATACAATTAATTTTTTTATTGAGTTTTTGAAAATTTAAATATTTTATCTTAAAATTTAAATTGTTCATCTTAATTGATGTATTTTTACTAACAAAACTACTTTTTCAGTTCTATAATTTTAATGTAGTAATGAATTATTGGTGGCGCAAACAGCAAAACCATAATTAATTTCCTTGGACAAGTTGAGATTCTGTTTGTATATCAGCAGCTTCCAAGTTAATCTTGAATTTGATAATCAGTTTCAGTCTGTAGGCACCCCAATTATTTTCCTTATTACACGCTATCCTTCCTTGTTAAAAAATCTTACAAATCAAATGCTTTACCATATAAAATTTATTAAAATTTAAATTTTAAATGTTATCTCTCTTTCTTACTTTTTATAACTAATTAATAATTTTATTTTTCAATTATTATACATATTCATAAATAAATCTAACACCTATTCTTATAATTTTTAGTTTTTATTACTCTATAAATTTATGTACCATTGCATCATCTAATTATTATTATATATTAAATTTATAGTATATTATTATTTGAATAAGAATTCTTAGTTGCACAAAGTAAATTTGGGAAACTATCTTTATGTTAAATAATTTTAATATTTCCATTATTTTCTTCTCTCTTTCCATTCAACTTACAATTTATATTTATATGTTTTACCAAATTTTATCATTTGTATATTCTTTTAATTAGTATTTTTTATTTTAAATATTATTCATGCAATGTAAAATCAATATTTTTCTTATTTTATTTTATCTTTTTTATTTGTCTTTTCTTGAAAATTCACTCTTTTTTAATTCTCTTAAAATTTCTTTAGTATATATTTTATAAAAAAAAATCCATACACACATAGAGTTTACAAATTTTGCTAATATATATAAAATTAATTTTTTAATTCACCTAAATCTTATAAATTAAACATAATTTTCATTCTCAAGCAAATTTTCTTTCCCATCCTATCAAGAAACGAACGTAGACTTTAACGATTTAACTATTCTCCCTGCAATGAAAAAGTGGGGATTCCATTTTTAAGTGAAGTGATCGATGACCGGCAATAGTAATTAACACGCATCTGATACCATCGTATAAATTTATCTTTATTCTTAATTCATAAACAGAATTAAAATTCCACCGCCAAACTTTTGGCAAATAGGGATGACACGGATAAAAATGTGTGCCCAATTAGGATGACTTTGAACAAAGTTGGGATAGTAAATCAAGATTGTCCCAAAATTATCGTAGAAGACATCTAAAACTTGTCATGTTTAGTCTTGAAAACGTGCGTTTGAAGACATGCGTTTTAAAGTTCTCTCAAAATTATTTAGAGTATGAATAGGAATAGAAAAATTAGATGGATAGCGGTGGGTTTGACTGTAAATAAATATAATTATTAAAAAATAAATATAATGATTGAGAAATAAATAGTTGGTTATAAAGTATAAAAAAGAGAAATTTTAAATTAGATTTTGAATAAAATTAGTGAGGTAAGATATTTGATTTTGTAAAATAATGAGTGGGGATGAATAGTTTAAAGTAAGGAGCCAAACGTTATTATTTTTATATATTTTACTCCTAATTTTGAATTTATTCTTTTCATTTTTATGTCCTATTTTATGTATACTTTCTCATTTTGTCTTTCTACTATCATAATTTGTTAAATATGATTTAATTTATAAGTAAATTTATTTTATAAAAATAATCAACAATATAACACTTTTATTTCTAACTACATTTAATAATTTTTTTTATAATTATTTCACACAAAGTCACAAACAGGGCTGGCATATAAAATATCTCCCTCAAGTTTGTGTTCATTTCAGGTGGTTCTACTGGGCCTCTCTTCTCTTGACCATGCTTTAGGTCGCCTCTCCAGTCTATTTGCTTCCTTTTCGTCTTTGTTATCGGAACCAAAAGTTAGCGCTTCTGCAGAAGTATACTTTCTGCGCGTTGATCGTAGGCTACTGGGATAAGATTACTTTTTGCAGAAAAGAAATGAACACCCAAAGTGTTTGCGAAGAGAGCAAATCCGACCGATGCTTCAGGATGCCCGGAAAACTTCTGGCCCGAGCCCGGGATTCATACGTGCAGATCCTGTCGGGTTGTACCAGTCAGTTGGCCTACTGCAACGCCGCCATGGCCTGTCCCATTCCCCACCCCGTGAGTTTGCCCGGAAGCTTCTGTTCCAACTCAAATATCCGTCCTGGAGACGACGACGTGAGTGAACTCATTAGGATTGCGTCCGCGCGTACCCTCAGCGGCAAAATCGAGGCGGAACTTCTCCCATCGAAAAAACCGCTGCCCCGGGGCGGAGGAGGTTTGGCGACGGAGCCTCCCAATGGCCTGGCGGGTTCCATGGGAAAGGTTGACGAAGACAAGCCGTGTGAATTTGTAGGAGATCCTAGGAGTAGTTGTTAAGCAGCGTCAAGAAGTAACACGGTCTGAATGGAGACTGAAGAATTTGATGAAGGGCCTTGTTTGATCCTTGTCGACTGTTTCTTCTTTATGCTTTGTTTATATATAATTCACGCGAGAAAACGAAGGTGCACTTCTGCGTCAGTGATCATGTAATCTGTATCTTATTCATATGCAAGGTTTGGTTTGAAGTAAATCTGTCTGTGAAGAGATCAGTAATCCTACCCATACATAGTGATACAGTACATGCGCTTATATTTTCTCTACGTGACGTGATCTAGGCTTTCAAATCTCAAACACGAGGTGATCACTGTCAGTAATTATACTATTGGTCCTTCGTTTGTGTTGAATTAATTCTAAAAGATGGCACTTGTACTTTACAACGTTAAACTGACTGATAAGCTTAAGTCAAAATTTTGTTCGCGAGAGAACTCTCATCACGAGAGGAGAGGTTACAATAGTAATGGACGCCCGTGAAGATGTAGGGTCACCTTAGGGCACTGTTCACGTCGAGACCAATGCGTGTTCAATACCAGGATTATATAGGAAAAGATACAATCAAACGAGACTAACGTTGTACAGACTAACAAAAGCCACACGCGCGTTATATATCCAACTGGTAACTGAACAGTTCTCATCTAATCGGTTATCATGTAATTTAGAAAATCAAATAACAAGTTTGAATACTGGCATCTTGGATAATAAATATCACTAGAAAAATGCTTTTAGATAGGAACGGCCAATTGGGAGACTTTTTGGCAGAAAGCAGAACGGTACAGTAGATTTGCTATGGCATGTGGGATGGCTTTTGGTACGTCTCTAATGAATCGGTCACAATTCTGTTGTGATGGTCTCCACGAGTGACGTTCCATAATTTGGGATGACATTAATGGACCATCACAAAAGTTTGAGACGATCTTATCATGCCGTCCTCGTCTTTGGGACGGGACAATAGAGCCATTTCAAAAAGTTGAGATAGCTTTTGTTAAGCTGTCTCTATGTTTAGGATGACTTTGAGATGGATTATTAATAGAAATTTATGAGATGGTTGAATTGGGAATGGATATAGGACAAAAGCAATTAAGATGGATTTGGGATGACTAATTTTGTGATGACTAATTTGGGATTTGAGAAGACTTTATAATGGGATCTAATTTAATTTAGTATATTCTTGGGACAGATCACAGACCATCTTGGTACGAAATTTGGATGGATTTGATACAATTTTTTAAAAAGTTTTTATAACTTTTTTCGTTAATCATGTTGTTTTTTGCAATTTTTTAAATGGAAATGGTAATTACTAATAATAAATACCACAATATCCACCAAAGGCAATGAAATAGTTCAATTAATCAAAATTTGCGAAATATGCAAAATGTTTAAATAGTAATAAAAATCATGCAATTGAAAGTTAATATTTATTTATAAAAATCCTTCTAACATAGAGACTATCATGAAATGAAACATAGTTATCGGTATCTAGCCTCTCGTCATCGTCGGCACCATCCTCACCTTCCCTATCATCATCGTCGGGGAATTTCAATGAGATGCCAAGCTGAGTCCCAATGGCATTTAAAACATGATCCAATTTCATTTGCATTTTTCTCAATTAAATTCTATAATCATTCAACTCTCCATTTGTGTTCTTCAGCTCATTTTCAGTATTTCTACAACTCATCCCTTACCTTGGCCAGCTTTGCTAAATGTGATGATGATGACAAACTAGAATCTTGCTGTAGCTACCGATAAGCTCCTACATTTGATCTCATCCTTAGCAACTTGGCTTTTTTGAACCCACTGAGGGATGTGAGGATCATATTGCCGTTTTAGCTAAAGCTTGAAGCACGGCCATGTTCTTGGAAAGGGCACACTTGTTCGGTAGCATTGTGGTCCTATTACAATTTTTAAAGCATCTCCTACACGTTATGCTATGTATATAGATTGCAACTTATTACCCAAAACACATATAAGATTATATATGACGAAAAGGAATATACACATACCCCCCATGATGGTGCTTGAGGACCTACCCATTCTTAATTGCATTCTTCCAAGCTTTTTAGTACGACTCAAGAGGGGTCGAGAGTCTACACCAACTCGATTCCGAAGCAACATTGGAGAAAGAAAATTATGTTTTATGTCAACTGCAAACAATAATTGTGTTTAGGATTAACGAGCACTTACGAGGCAGTGAGTATGTGCAATGATTGAAACAAAACTACGTTGGTAAATTGTTGAAGCTAAGGCGTCACCAACTAATCAGTTCATTCTATTTTTGTTGCTATTAGCTTTGAATGTATCCTTTATCTACTTATCAAGCATTTCGTTCCACCTTTCTTGTGGAATCTAATTAGTCTTTTTCCCAGATACCTTAGCCCTGCGTAAGATCTTTTGAATTTAGCTCCATCGCCTTCTTTTTGAAAGCCCTCTCTATGGTGGTATTGCCAGCTATGCCCATGTATATTCTTCCTATCATCATAAACTAAGTTAAGTCAACGAAACCTCAAATGATAGTGACATGTAAAAACTGTAACATATGCAAGTAGTAATATCACAATATTGGGTTTAAGCACATATCTTGAATTTTTGATACTAGAATTGCTTGGTATTGAGTGGCACATGACAATAGGAGGTCCATGAGCCATGGTACTACCTAGTTATAACGGATTTGATGCCGTTAACCATCTCCTTTTGAGCATTGAAAATTTTATGTTAATTGTTATGAGTAAAATGATAGAACCAAATATGAAATTAAGGTCAAAAGAAATTGAAGGCATACTATAATGAGAATCCACTTACTAAAAAGTACAAGGTGTGATGTTTACAAGGCCCCCCTAGATTGCCACTAGCTATGTGACGTTGTTTCAACCTTGAAGTAGCTAGGGTCATTGTTCCTTTCCCATGGCTTAAGGATGTAAATGGGCAATTGGTGTATCACAGGGACAAAGATGGGACATCATGTTATGTTAGAAAGGTTGTTTGTGTCTTTTGCTTGTTTGGTGATTGGGGCCTAAGGGGTGGCCTTCTCAATTGTCACTTGCACTCCTGTGTCCCCCCACACCCCAAACTTGACCTTCGAATGAAGATGAGCGAAGAAGTTAGGGATTTAGCATTTTAAATAGGTTATGACAACTTTGGCACGTGACTTTTGGCCATAGCCGTCCCAAATCATTATTTAAATGACTCAGCATAAAAGATGTTGACCACGTTATCGCAACGACCAAAATGACACTAATTGTGCTTGCATTTTAAATTGGTCGTCATCCATGACGTTGCGATGAGAGACAAAATGATAAATCCAAAAGGCACTGGATTCATTTGCAGCCTTATCGCACAAATTGACCTTCTGATGAAAATGGGACAAGAAGTTAAGGATTTGAAGTTTTGAACAAGTTGGGACAACTTTGGCATGTGACTTTTGGCCTAAGCCATCCTAGATCACTATTTAAATGATTCAACATAAGCAACGTCGATGGAATTATCGCAACGACCAAGACGACACCCAATGTGTTTACATTCTAGATTTTTCACTACCCATAACATTGCAATGAGAAACACGAAGACACATCTGGACGGCACCGAATTCTTTTGTCTCGTTGGATGTTGCAACAACAAGAAGAACAAAGAAGCTAATTGCTTACTGGATTTGTTTTCAGATTCTTCGTCAGGGCGACGCTTGATCTCATGACAAACTGCAAATACGTGCACTTTTGATCTCATCAACATGTTGTTTCAATGTCTCTCTGATCTCTCTCTTTCAATTCCCTCTTGCGTTTGAGTTCAAATCCTTGCAACTTGTTTAGCACATCTTATATATATTGCCCCCAAACCCAGGGTTTTCTCATCGCTTTCTGTACATCCTTAGCGTTTGTCTGAAACAAATTCATCAATAGAAATAATTTAAGCATATAATCGTTCATTAATATGGCCATTATTCATACTCTAGTATTTCAGCCGCAGCTTCATCTCAGTTTCCTTGTCAATATGATTGGCAAGAAATAAAGAGTGGGACGACACCGCCGGCGGCCTTCCGGTCGGCCCTCCATTCCGTCCGTAAGTTTCCGTGCAAGAGCAGAATTACCAAGAAACCCATTGCACCTCTGCCGCCGACCCCACCAAAGATCTACAAGGTGGATCCCGTCGACTTCCATGATGTTGTTCAATAGCTTACAGGTGCGGCAGAGTATCTTCCGACGCGGCTGCAGGAGATGGCGCCGTCCCCTCTCGACCTCTCTCCGCCACATCGAGCGACACACCTCTATCCTGATTCAGTTGTCAAGTCATTGTCGACTGGAAATTTGGGTGTGGACGAAGATGAAGATGAAAACCCCGGAAATCATTCGACAGTACTGATCCTGGGGCACTTAGTCCATTAGGATTTGTCTTGTCACCTGCATCACTTGCACGGTGTTCGTCTATTCCGATGAGTCCAGGAACACTAGCTCTCTTGGAGCCAAGTACCTTTGTTTAGAATTTTCCTCCTTTGTTTCTGGTAGTTGTGTCGGATGAATCATAAAGTGTCACGAGGTGGATCATTTCAAGTGATCCATCAAAATGGATATTTCAATAAATAAAATCATTGTAAAACATGGATAGGATAATATAATGATGAAGCTCGTCAATGGATATGCATTCCTCAATTTCGAAGTTCAATGCACGACAAAATGTTTCTTGTTTAGCTTCTCAAGCTAATTAGTTAATGCTGCGATCGATAATTGAGATTTCTAGTTCCTTTGATGGGATTTATTTAGTTGAATACCCCCCCCCCCTCCCCCCCGGCACCTTGATCGGTGCGCGGCCATTTGATTGATATCTAGGGCCCGAGAATATGAATGCCAAATGTTTTTGAGTGAATTGTGTTTTTGCAGGTCGATAGGGACTCTTCTTATACTTTATGTTAATATACTAATGGTCACAGAGTTCAAATCGAACATCCTCCCTCTTTTTAACATGTAATTAGGTCGTGGTGGGTTTTGCCTAGATTTGTAGGGCAAGTGGCCGCGATATCCATCAGGAATATAATGGTCCGGAGCTTGGCATGGAATCAGGAAATAGCTTAATCGTTATTAGTTTGTACCTCATCTCATATTTGTCATTGACTACTTCTCTCTTGAGACATATTGTAACTGTTTGGATTGGTACACCTGCTTTGACAATAATACCTCCATACTATGTGGAGACTTTTTATTATTTTTTATTTTAGTTAATTAGTTTTCATCTCTATATTTTTATTCCTGAATTTGAGTGGCAATTAGCGAACAAAACAGAATTTAGAAAAATATTAGTTTTCAAAGTGAAGAGATAAAGTGAATCATTCATTATATCAAAGATTAAATGTTTGTTATAACTCAAGACATTAACTAATTAGCAGATTTAAATTATATATACATATATGTGTGTGTGTGTGTGCGCGTGTGCGTGCGGGTGTAAATTTATGGAAAAATTATTAGACAAAGTAAATACACACACACACACACACACACACAAACATACATGAACGTTAATAGGACTTGAGTCCAAATTACTTTAATTTAAAGTGTATAATTTTTCAGAGGGAATCAATACTGATTTCTAAATTCCATTCTGATGTGATTCAAACACAAGATCAATGTAGTTATCGGTATAAAGTGCCTTGTATAACTGAACCTCTTTTAACTTGTTTAAATGAAGAGTTTTTGAACCTTAAAATTATCAAGATTTTTTGTTTATTATTTTGAATGAAAAAAAAACTAGATTTACGTCGCAATCACATCAAACTCATAAACTTAAAACAATTATCAGATGAATTATAATAAACATCAAATGCACCAAATGCATGGTACCACTTTTGAAGTGGATTTTATTATAGGACTAATGATTTGTTATACACTTGGAACTCGAATTCAGTAATTAAATTGGGGATAATAAAACATGCATTATTTAGTAATTCAGGTTGATCATTTACACTCTTTAAGCATTTTTCAATTGATTCTAAAAATCATTGTAGTTATGGTGGATGTATGTATATATTGGGCATAAAATTTAATGTGTAAATTTAAGAATAATGTAAAAATAACATAGAGGAATAGAGAAAAGCAGTTATTGAGACGAACAGTATATTTAGAGTTTGAATTTTAATAAAATAAAAATGATAAAAAGTTAACATTAGGTTAAAAATCCTGAAATAGTTTTAATTCATTAGGGCCATAAGGCCACTAGATGTGCTGGATGGTCTGAATTAATAACAAGTTGGACAGTCCCACCAAGTCCAAAAGAAAACAAATGTTAGAACCCTGTTCTGCTCTTGTTATTAACTTCACAACCGCAACATATATTTCATCAAAGAAATGCCAATTTTGTATTGCTTAAATTGCAAATATGAATATGAAGTGGCATTGAATTTTAATTCAACTAAAAATGGGAGAATTTGTGGATAATAATTAATTAGTGTAAGTGTATGTAAAAGAGATGATCATTAAAATGTTAGAAATATATTTTTAAACTGATTAACATACGACTTAGGTGAGATGGAAAAGGATGAGAAATGAATTTTAGAAAAATTTTCTAACTATGCCAAACAAATATAGGTTATCTTTAGAGAGAGAGAGAGAGAGAGTTTTTCATAGAACCAGGTGTCCGTCCAATTACAAGCCAAATTGTGCCTCAAATCAGGGCAAACTTTAGGCAAATCTAATTTGTTCGAATCCCAAATCAACAAAGTTATATGTTTGAAAGGGGTTTTGGTGACAGATGACGTTTGGTGGAAGTTGTTTTAAAGTGAAAAATATGTTTGGTGGTAAGATTTTGATATCTAAAATTTTCATTTATTTAAATATATATATATAATATATGATAATGATTGAACGATGTGAAATTATATATAAGAACAATAATTACTTTACAGAATATATATATATATATATTTATATAAATGCGAGTGTTTGTATGTATAAATATAGATATTGATTTGATTATAAATATGTATAAGATTGAAAAGTAATTAATAGTTATATATGTAATAGAGAGAAAATTTGAATTTGAAGTTGAAAAAAGTTTCAATAAGTTGTATATTTGGAAGTGTAAATTAAATAAGATACTAGAAGTTGAAGAATGGTTCCAAACATAGCCCAAAAGATTAATGAAATACTTTTATTAGTAAGAACTGTATATGCATATCCATTATAAATAAATAATTTTATTAATTATAAATAAAACTTATTATATTTTTAGAATTTTAATTATAAATTAAAATTATATTTAGAAACTTTATAAAAGAGATAGGGAAGATAAACTAGATGTGAGAAGAAAGAAGCAAAAATAAAATAAAATTTTTACAGAGAGAAAACAGAAAAAGTTCAAAAAATAATTAGAGAAAAGGAAAAAAAAAAAAAATAAGCATAATTTGGTAAGTCAATATTTGAATACCAAAAGTTGCTTACTATAAGCCCTTTACACATAACAGTATAAATAAAGTGGTAAGTGTTTAATTAAAATAATTAATTACAAAAGTTAATGCAACAACATAGCAGCCATCATTAATGGGGTCAAGTCAAGTCTAGTCACTTGCGTTTGTTTAATCAAATAGGTACAATGTATAAGAACGCAACGAAAAGTATACCCGATTAAAATCTTTATCTGATGCCTCATCATATCAAATTCTCACTCTCGCTTTTACCCTTCCATTAGTTTTTCTGCAAAGGCGATGCTGTCCTAAAGTATCGGATAAAAAATTGAGTACAATATTCTCAATGAAAAAGGGAAGAAGAAGAAAAGGCATTGAACGAGTTCCCAGAATCACCAAAATAGTGGAAGAGCTTTTCTTTTTCCACTGTGAGAAATGTTGTCCAGACAGCCATATAGCTTTTGTGCAGCTCCTATTGGAAGTTTCGTATCCCAAAATTTACTTTATAAAATCAATAATTGGTCAGTGATGCCCAAAACTAAGTAAAGCATGGCGCATGCATGAATAACATGTTTGGTGGAAGCTTGAAAAGTTTAAAAGTTAAAATTTTGATAAATCTTTCTTTTTTATTTCGTGTTCTAGTTATCTGGTCTCTTAAAATGTAAGATATGACTATTATTAATTTTTCTCATACTTAATCTCTAAGAATCCGGAGAATTTTGGCATAATAAAATGTTCATGAACAGAGGACAAGATGCCAAAGGAAATTTGTCCAAATGGAAAGTTTGAGCTAAAAGAATATCTTAGGGTTTTGATTTCCAAGAAACGTTAATGTTTTTATTTTATTATAATTTTATAGCAAATTCCAGGACATTGTTGTCATTGTAACATTCAATTGTTAATCCTATATGAATTGAATGTTTCTTTGATTTAATTGTAAAAGAATATTTCAACATTAACCCGGCAAATATTTGACTGTAAAAATTATTTGGTAAAATAGCCAGTGTTTCAAATTATTTGGTTTCAACAATTTTTGAATCAGATTCGCTCGTAGAATTTAATCAGACCCATCGGACGAATTACTTAAACGTGTGTGTGTCATAAAGTTTAAGACTTTACACACTTGTGGGATTTCAAGACTTTCGATTACCTAATTTACCCCTTAAATAAGAATCAAGTAAAATAAAAGATAAATTATAAAATTGGTCATTAAGCATGCCCTTTTATGCTCACCAATATGGTATAAAGAAATGCAAATAGTTATTATATTTACATAGAAAAAGCACCAAATTATAATCCAATCAGTCAGTGTTCTCTCTAGCTAACTGAAACTATCAATTAGGTAATGAATTTGTTCTTTGCTTCAATTGGGCGGAATATATTATATATTATCATGCATAATTAATTGTCTGTTTATGTAAAGGTAATATCAACTACGTTCTTGATTATTATTCTTGCAAAATCAATTAATGATGGACAAAGGACGTGACTTTGCTCTTAATTTAATCTTAGCATCTGAGGATGAAAAAGGGGGACCACTTTAATCAGACTCTATGATACTTTAGCAGACTACGTGGGTATGTTTTGATCAGAAACAGTTTAATTCTTTGTCTTGTCGTTCTCATGCTGACCGTTTCGAATTATACAGGGCATTCCAAGTTTCCAACAAGATTGTAAAGATTATTAATCAAAAAAATAAATAAATAAATTAGTGAGATACTCTTAGCAATTTTTGAAATCAAAATCTTTTAATAAAATCTTGTTCACACCTCATTTGCATATTTCTCAAACAAGGCCTATTCACGAAGGCTATGTTTGGAAGATGGGTTTTTGTTGGAAATGCTATTGGTAAGAATTGTTTTAAGATGGATGGTATATTTGGAATGAATGTTTTGATAAAATGAATATTATGATTTATATATATATATATATATATATATAATATGATAATGATTAAATGATATGATGGTATATAGTGATAATGATTATGTTTTAAGGTATAAATAAAAATAGATACGAGTATATATGTATGTATGTATTGATTTAATTGTTAATTGATACAATGATTAAAAAATAATTAGTTAGTTATATATATAAAAAAAATAAAATGTGAATTTATATTTAGATAAATGTTTTGTTGAATTGTATGTTTATAAATATGAAATTTGAAAGAAAGTTTTGGGATTGAAACTTAGGTTCCAAACATAATTTGGTCATTATTACATAACATTGATAGATCACGGGGCAGATATAATTGCTGTAAATTGTAGTAATGCCATTATTCTTGCACGGTACATACAGGATATGTTTGGTTGATGATTTTGTTGAATGGTTAAAATGTTGCATATTATATTCGGTAGTAAAATTTTGATAGGAATGACAAATTATATATATATATAATAATGAATCAATAATATAATAATATACAAAAAAAATGATTAATTTTTATACTATATATATTACACTACAAGAAAACTGGGGTATTGGAACGGCTTTTTGGAACGGTTTCTCTGTAAAAGCCGTTCCAAATTGGATTTGGAACAGTTTTGGAACGGTATTTTTTCCGTTCCAAAATGGCACGTTCCAAAGTTTTTGGAACGGGTGCCGAAAGCCGTTCCAGAAATCTGGAACGGCAACAAAAATCGTTCCAAATTTGGCACGGTTTTCATAACGTGTTCCAAATACGTACCTAAGCCACAGTTTTTGGATCTGCAATGGGTCAGATTTGAAACAGAAATTTGGAACGGTTTTTTATAGGAACGGTTTGGGGCCAGTTTTGGAACGGAATTTTGGAACGGCATAGGCACCATTTTTTTTTGGGACAACTTTGGCACGGTTTGTTTTGGAACCGCTTTGGCACGGTTTCATTTGGCACGATTTTGGCACAGTTTTTTTTGGAACGGCTTTGGCACGGTTTCATTTGGCACGAGTTCGGCACGGTTTTTGTTAGGACCGCTTTGGCACGATTTTGGCACGGTTTTTGTTGGAACGGCTTTGGCAAGGTTTAATTTGGCACGACGGTTTGTTAGCCGCTTTGGCACGGTTTTCATTGGAACTGCTTTGGCACGGTTTCCTGTGGCACGATTTTGGCACGGTTTTTTGTTGGAACGGCTTTGGCACGGTTTAATTTGGCACGAGTTCGGCAAGGTTTTTGTTAGGACGGCTTTGGCACGGTTTTAATTGGAACTGTTTTGGCACAGTTTCAGTTGGCACGACTTTGGCACGGTTTTATTTGGCAGGACTTTGGAATAGTTTTTTTTGGCACGACTTTGGGATAACTAATTTAGAGCGACTTTGGCACGATCCTTTTGGAACGACTTCGAGGTAGATATTCTGGAACAATTTTGGCACAGCTATTTTGGAACAGCTGTGGGACGCATTTTTTACAAATGTTTTTTAATTGAGAAGGATCGTTTTGGACGCAGATTCAAAATGTATTATGTATTTTTTTGAAAAAAAATCTTATATAATAATTGTCAAAAATATTTTTCTCATGCAATCTTCGGCGTCAACTAAAATATAAAGGCATACAACCATTATATTACCCTACTACTAGAAAATAAAATTCAAACTATTCAATCCAAAAATATCAGATGTATTGTAATAATAACATGATATACAGAGGATTATTTAAAACTCTAAGTGACATGGCGTACTAGTCAAGCCTCTCGTCGTCGTTATCATCTGCATCTTGATTCGGGGACCGGGCTGGCTGAATGGGAGCGAAAGCATGAGGGTAGTTTGTGTTAACCCAATTCAATAACTGATTTAATTGTGCCTCATTTCGCTCAAGCCTCTCCTCTGCACTCTTCCATTTCTCCTCAGCCATAAGTAGTTTCTCTTCAGTTTGAAGTAGTTTTTGCTCCACATTGCGTAACTCAGGAGCAGGTGAGGAGGTTTGCGAGGTGGATCCCCTACAAAAATTGCGAAAGTTCTTACCCTCTGATCCCATGCCCGGCAGTCGGCCTCTCTTAAAGCCACCAAGAGCCATTGCGACAGCATTGCTACTAGATGAACTGTAAGTTGATTCCCGTGGAGTAGTTGGATCATCGGGATTTGTGGCACTTACTTCTTCTAGTGCATTCGCAATGTTCTCCTGTATATGAATTTTTGTTATATAAATGATGAGAATAAATTACGAGATAAGTAATGCATACTACGTAGAAGAGACAAACAAAATTACCGCTTGAATTTGTGCACGAGGTCCTGCCCAATCCCCAGATGCAGTCTTCCAAACCTTTGAGTACAACTCTAATGGATTTGGCGGCCTGCCCAAAGTTGTCTCCTACGAGAACATAATTAATGATATTAAAACACAATTCATTAATATAAATTTTCAGGGTACAATGAAAATAACATGCGTTGACTTTTTGAATATAACTCAACTAACCATTCGATGGCTGTGGGCAGTAATGGATATCGAACCACCTCGATAAATAGTGGATGCTGACGCCGTATCAGCTAGTCGATTGTTTTTATTTTTTTCACACATTTCAACATATGACTCCTGTGCCCACTCATTCTTCATTTGTACCCAATTCTCTTGGGATACCCATGGTGGCTTCGTATCTGAAACCCTTGCGCGATGTAAGTGCTTCCTTAAGAGTTCAGAAGCTTTCTTCTTAAAGTTCTTCTCAATTGCAGTCGAGTCTGCATCGTTCCATGCAAATTCTGCCTGTAATGAATTTTATATTTTTTACACAATCACATGCCAGCTGTATGTTATGTACACATACAACAACTAATGTGGAAACACCACAGGGACATTTAATGTTTACTATGTAGAAATCGCATGCTAGTATATGGCCAAACTTGTGTTCGAACTCTTATTAACACTAGTTTAGTCCACCGCCATTGCATAAACTCGCTAGTTTTCTTGATCTCTACATTTTCATTTAAATCAATACTAAGATTCACTCGGGGATTACAAGGTAAGCAAATTATAATTAATTAGCAAGAAATAAATAAGAAGAACAAACATTACACATTGGTATCCGATGAGTTCAAAGGGCCAGCATGACCTTGAAAGCACATGTGCTGACACAAACACGGTTGAACATATATTAAATCATTCATACAATTGATGGTGTTCAAATAACGCATATAGCCATTGCAGATTACATCCATACATCTATGTGAAATAGTATATATTAATTAAACAGCTCGCCAACAATTTGGAACACCACCACAGGGGACCAAACATATATGTTCATTTAACTTTGAAAAAAGTACACCAACATGTAACACGTTATGTGCATAATTATTACAATTTATGCATTATACAAAAGCAGCCTAGTGCTTGTCTACTAACCTTGAACAGGCGAAACCAGAACTTGCGGATGTCGAGCTCAACATCTTTGAATCTAACCCAAGCACCATTATAGTGGCCAAATATAACCTCTCTTATACAATCAGTTACTTCTTTATATGCACTGTAAAAACAACCTATGTTACGACAAGGCACCACGCATGCATTGATGAGTAAAATATGAAATTTGTATACATACTGGAAGGTTCGCGGGGTTATGTGTATAGGCCCTCCAGTCCTCCAATAAGATGTTTCCGATGGTTGTACATTTGGAGCTACTTCGGCAATAGAGTTTTCTTGTTGGGCACCGGTGGCGAATGAACCACCCTCGAACGGGAGAGGGCTAGGAAGACTATTATGTAGTGGAGATTGTGTTGGTGAGGGTGGCTGCGTTTCAGAGTCTTCTGAAATAGGCCTACGTGCAGCGGAGTTACTTTGATTTATATTGAGCCTTCCACCAATAGATTGTGAATGTTGTCCATGTCCCCTTGAATAAGCACCACGTGTCATCTAGGAGTAATTAAATGAATAAGTAATAGTTCCAAATAACATGGGACAGTTATGATTTCAGGAAAAAATTATCATAGTTTACTATCACAGTACCCCTTCACTCGAAATTAGTTCTATACAAAATATAACCTTCTAAATTATGTCAAACATGATAGATACGAGTAGCCAACACAGAAGTTGAAATGCTATTTGGCACGGCTTAACATGTTAACACCAAACAAAAATGGAATGCAACACTATCGGAACATCTTAACAAATGTGCTTCAAGTCAACTGTAATTTTAAACAATATATACACATCATTGTCCACTACATATCTTCTATGTTTTTTGGCCTAAAAATAAATTGAATTTCACTTAGACATTTCATCGAACACTTATCATGCATAATTTATGTAGCAAAAGTTTTGCTAATACATTCTTACACAATCAAACATTTCATTCACAATATACAATCACCACACTAGTTGACTTAATTTAGCACAAACATCATCGAACTACATTAGCACAAACATCATCCAACATGGCCGAGCAGAAAATGCAAAAGACAGTCGACGGAATCCACAGAAATAAGAAGGAGTCTTACCTTGAAACAGTCGGTTTTTTTTTTCCTTAACACGAATCAAATATGTGCAATACTTATCTGGGGAGACTTGACGAATTTCTCTGGACAACCGAGCGAGAGAGAATTTTGTCTGAAAAAGTTTTTGAAATGAATGAAATAATGTCCGGCGGGAGATATATTAAACATTTTGGAACGGTTTTGGAATGTCACGTGTAGAAATACCGTTCCAACCCCAAAGAAGGTCCCAACGTTGCCACCGTCGTTGCGACGAGAGAGATGACGGCCCAAATTTTTTTACGGCGTCGCACGATCGTCGCGACGGCGACTCCAGCAGCCTCTGGAGACGCCGTCGCGCACGCCGTCGCGACGAAGTTACGCGACGGCCATTCCAGAGGCCACTGGAATGGCCGTCGCGCACGCCGTCGCGACGGAATGAGGCGACGGCCATTCCAGAGACACTGGAATAGAGTCGCGCTGTGTCGCGACGGAATGAGGCGACGGCCACTCGCGGACGGCCACTCGCGACGGCCGCGGTTATAAGGCGGGGGGGGCCAAAATCACACAAACACTCACAAATCCACACTCTTTCCCAATTTTCACCAAAATCTTCAATCTTCGTCGTTACAATTGTGTTGATCAACAGTGTATCTTTTATTCACGACGTAATTCGTAAGTTTAAATTATTGTAGATCATTGGGCATTATGTTTATTTACCCTCGTGATTGTGGTTTAGTATGAAATTGAATTTTATGTCACGTTTGTATAATTTGTTGCTATATTTGTTGCCCAAAATGTTTAGGTTTGTTTGTTTACATATATGTTTTGGCTTGAAATGTTTTGATTACAACAAATTCATTCGATATTCACTTGCGTATAAGGTGTTCGATGAATTGCCTCTATTGATAATTAGCAATATTGTGCCACTAAACGACATTACAAAACGTAAATGGATGATTGGGAAACTACCGCATTTCATATGTGCTACTTAATGTCTGGATTTGGAGTGATTTGATTGGAATAATACCATTACTAATTGCATTGCATATAAGGTGTTCGATGAATTGCCAATGTTAATAATTTGTAATTGTTTTCACGTTTATGCTATGTCGTTGTTGAATGTGGATAATTGGGGCACAAATATGACACATTATGTGTATGTTGGCATGTGTAGTGTATGTGAAATGTTGAATAGTTGTAGGTTTTGATAATATGTGATACGGTTTTTTATTCATTCGTAATTATAGATATGATCATTTAATGTGTTATTTTGCAAGACAATGCCACCGAAAAGAACACGAGATGCACCATCATCCAGCTCGGGTGAAAGGAGAATCTTTCTGTCCGACGAAGCAAAGGAAAAATACGAAACTGTCATTAAAAATCGAAGTTTCGTGCCTGAGCGAGGGATAGTTCGAGCTATGCGACACCACCAATTATACCAGTCAACTATTAATACTTTGGGTTGGTGGCAATTCACTCAAGAGCCGGAGCACCCCGCAGTGAAATCTGTGGTTAGGGAGTTTTATTCCAACATGGGGAAAAAGGCAAAGTGATCGAGTTTGGGTGCGAGGAGTTAATGTACATTATGATGCAGCCACTATAAACCGCTTGCTGGGAACACCGCATAAGGAACATAGTGCAAGATACAATCAGCTATTGAACTTGTACAACCCACTAGCAGAAATAGCTGGAGAGTTATGTCCAAGTGGAGTCCAGTGGACTGAGCCTTCGGTACGAAGTTCATTTCGGAGTGCTGGATTAAGTGATGTGGCTCGTACATGGTTTTATTTTTTGGCTACTCGAGTGCGACCTATAAATCACCATACAAGCATCACCAAAGAGCGAGCTATACTATTATATGCCATCACGAACAGCATATACTTCAATGTTGGATGGGAAATTAGCGAAGGCATATTCAGGTGTTCGAAGATGTCAAGAGAGGCAATGTGGCACCCCCATCTGATCACTGAATTATGCAGGAATGCTGGAGTAGCCATTGAGTCCACGGAGGAGACACTTGCGCCACAGAATGAGATTATTTTTGAACTCCCACCAGAAGCACCAATAGAGACGGAAGGGGAATATGAGGAGCCCCCTGTTATTCAGCAACCTCCCACACAGCGCCATGGTATTCGAGGTATGGAACAATTACTTATAAATTTGTCAGATCGTATGGATACGGTTGTCGGGCTAATGAGGGAGGAGAGAGAGCATAGAACGCAACAGGATGAGCGCATAGGACGGCTCGAGGCCCAGCTAGCTTCGCTAGATGCTCGACAGGATCATTATTACCATCAGAGTCATCAATATTGGGCCTACGCCACAGCACGAGACGAGGCCATATACGACTACCAGCGCATGATGGCCACTCACAGTGCAGTAGGCCCAATGCCGGCATGGCCGCGTCCATTCAGACCCGTCCCGTATCCTGTACCCCAACAGCCGCACTCTCCTGAGGATTTGGGCCCATCAACGTCTGCAGACCACGGGGCATCGGGAGATGAGGGTGGTGTTTAGTCCGTGCTTTTTATATAAAATTCTGTTGAATGATATGGTATTTATAACGAACTTTCATGTATGAACTATTTTCTTGAGTTCTTCTGCGTATAAATATTTGGCATTTATTTTGATATGTAAATGTACAATTTGGAACAAATCCATGGCGACAACCATCAACTTTCTAAAAATCATTATTCAACACATATTGATTCCATATACAACAACCACATGATTTGAAGATACGTGATAGGAAAGATTACACATTACATTCTTCTCTAAAATCATCCGATTCACTACCACTAGGTGAGCTATCTGTCGAGGTATCTCTAACACTATCAGTACCTTCGGTACTATGAATATCGGCCTCTATATCCTCGTCTGAATCTACATGCAGTCCATCACCAGAAGGGTCATGCAGAAGCGGAACGTCTAACTGTGTTGACAAGGCACCGCGCATGCATTCATTGTCTGGTTGAAAAGGGACATCACTCCACTTCACTTCCACAGTGCTTCTGGCCTTCGTCTTGCACGCAGCAATCCAATCAACTCTGTTCCTTTTCGAACCCGAGTAGCCTACATAATATACTTGAGTAGCTTGTTGAACGAGCACAAATGGTTCATATGTTTTGTAGATACGTGATAGGTTAACATCAACAAAACCATACTTAGGATGTATTCTTTGTCCTGTTACAGGGTCAACCCATCGACACTTGAAGAGTGTAACATACATATTTGGCAAGTTACAGTATTGAAACTCCAATATTTCCTCCAATAGTCCATAAAAATCGTACTCTGTGTCATTGTAGCAGGATGATCGTACGCAAACACCATAGTTCATTGTTGATTTATCTTGGGCATGGTCTATCGTGTGGAACCTAAATCCATTGACAATGCATTCTGAATAGCATGTGACTCGATTTCTCGGCCCGTAGGCTAAGCTCCTCAATAATGGATCACTTATGCTTGTACTTGGATGTAGGATCTGTTTCATGAAACAAATCTAACAATGATATATGCTATATAATGATTAAACTCAATATTAGTGCGTATATGCTTACATATGTTTTAAACCATGGGAGGAAATGCTCAGCTACTATCTTGTCCATGAGGCCGTGAGCCTCGTCATACTGGGATACAAACAGTCTGCCGACACCACCATATATTAGCTCAGTGCGAAACCATTCAAATGCTATAAAACAATGTTGCTACAGGGTGCGTACCTGTAGATTGGTTCGACCTCGGGACAGTTTAATAAAACATATGTTTCTGCCGCGTGCTTCTCAGGAGTAGTGAGATAACGTGGAGGCATTCGGCGAGATGATCGACTGGGATAATTGAATATGGAAAAAGCAGCAACTGTAGAGGGCACAGCTCGTTGCAGATTACGGACCGGTCTGTTTCTTTTTGATGAAACAGTCGAGTCAAAATAGTATGATGCAAAGGTAGCTATTTCCTCCACAACATATGCTTCACATATTGAAGCTTCAACACGTGCTTTGTTTTTAACTTTCTTCTTCAGGGTTCGAAGGAACCTGTTAGTCAAAATGGTAAAATCACCTTCATCATTATCAACTCATAATTAAACCAATAACATTTGCACAAAAGAGGAGTTACAATCAAACCTTTCGAACGGATACATCCATCTATATTGCACTGGCCCACCAATTCTCGTCTCATATGGCAAATGAATAACCAAGTGTTCCATTGAGTCAAAAAATGATGGTGGGAAAATTTTCTCAAGGCTACAAAGTAAAATTGGGGCCTTCTCCTCCAACTGTTGTAGTTGCGTAACGTTTTGAACAGGTAAGCAAATTTGTTGGAAAAACAAACTTAATTCAGTTAATGCATTCCACACAAAACCCGGCAACAACTCTCTAAATGCAATGGGAAGTAGGCGCTCCATGAACACATGCGCATCGTGGGTCTTCATACCATGTAATTTCAATTCCATCATGTCAACGCACCGACTGATGTTCGAAGCATACCCATCGGGAAATCTTAATTGCATAAGCCACTGACATATCAACCGTTTCTGATCTCGACTAAGGGTATATGCTGCCTTGGGCTTAGGCCTACCACCTTCTGGTGGAACTGCAATCTCGGCCCGATCACAAAAATTACTCATGTCCTTACGACCATTTAAGGTATCTTTTGTTTTCCCTTTAATATCCATAACTGTGTTGAACACGTTGTCGAACACGTTTTTCTCGATATGCATGACATCAAGATTATGCCGTAACATATTATCCTTCCAGTAAGGTAAATCCCACAATATGCTTCTCTTTGTCCATTTATGTTCAGTACCATAACCAGCGACCGTTGATATTGGGTCATCAATGACCCGGGGCAGGCCACATACCCGATCCCATATAAATTCACTTGACATAATAGGAGGTGGGGTGCGGTACTCTAGACGTCCACGGCTAAAATTTTTCTTATTCCTCCTATAAGGGTGATCAGGCAATAGAAATCGACGGTGACAATCAAAATAGCTCGGCTTTTTACTATGCATAAGATAAGTCGCCTTAGTGTATTCCATACATACTGGACAGGCTATCAACCCAGCACAACTCCAACCAGAAATCATAGAATACGCAGGCAAGTCATGAATTGTCCACAATAAAACAGCCCTCATATTGAATGTATTATGCCGCGATGCATCATATGTTGGAACGCCTTCATGCCACAACATGAGTAGTTCATCGATCAAAGGTTGTAGGTAGACGTCAATAAGTCTTTTAGGATTTGATGGACCAGGAATCACTAAAGACAAAAACATGTATGGGTTCTTCATACACAAACCTGGTGGAAGATTATATGGTGTCACAATGACGGGCCAAGATGAATATGTCTTGCCATACGAACCATGCGGTGCAAATCCATCTGCACATAAACAGAGTCTTACATTGCGTGGCTCAGCTGCAAATTCAGGATGCTTCTCATTAAAACTTTTCCATGCTGCCCCATCTGAGGGATGACACATAGTTCCCTCATCAGTTGTATGTGCTGCATGCCAAATCATCTGATCAGCTGTCACATTTGATGCATACAATCTCTGCAAACGGGGAGTCAAAGGCAAATAATGTAGGCGAGCCAATGGTATCTTTTTTCTATGGTTTTGGGAGCCTGACCTTGCCTTGTATCTAGGTCCTTGACAAAATTTGCAACAATGAAGGTTACTATCAGATTTCCAATATAACATGCAACCAGCCGGACAACAATCTATCTTCTGCACAGGAAGTCCCAAATCTCTTATAAGTCGTTTCGTGCTATAATAGTCAGCTGGCATTTTATGGCCACGAGGTAGGACCTCATCAAGCAAACTACATATATCATCAAAGCAACTTTCTGACATGCCATGGTCTGCTTTTATACTCACCATTCTTGCCACAGCCGACAATTGAGAAGAATTTTCACATCCGTCATACAAGGGTTCATCTGCCGCATGTAACACATCCAAGAATTTATTTGTTAGCCCATGAACATCATCAGCTTCAACATGCTCTGTGTCATCAGCTTTGTCACCACCATCATATATTTGATTTGTACCACTACCACTTGCTTCCCACACATATGAGGCACCATGTTGCATTTGTGCATCGTGCAACATCCTTTGCTCCCATTCACTTAATCTCATTTGATAATTGCTTTCGCCTAGGTTGTATTCACTCAATGTGACAGTTGGTTCAACTATATCGGGGTGATTTAAGCATTCGTTCTCACCATGACTAGTCCAATTGAAATAATTCTTCACGAAACCCTTTCTGAGCAAATGTAATGTCACCTCTTCAGGCTGCAAGAACTTACTGTTTTTGCAGCGACAACAAGGGCACCTAATTCTAGAACCATCCATATAACTTTCTTGTTTTCTTGCCCATTCAACGAAATCATTGACACCATTCACAAACTCCTCAACCAATCCTCGACGTCCAGGGAGGTTTTTGTTGTACATCCACGCCCTAATATCTCTCAACATTGTGCACTAAAAATTTAAATACAAATAAAAGTATAAATTAAATATTTTAAACACAAATAAACACATTTTCGCCTAATATCTCTTAACACTATAGATTTTGAGCCTTAATATTTCTTAACAACATAACAAAAATTTCATCTTCACTACAAGATTCTCATCATCCAATGAGACTGCTACAAAACACAATTATAATCTCAGGTCACTTATTTCATATCGCGGCACAAGCTAATCGGGATATTCACAGCAAATTAAATACCAAATGTATAAAAAACCTTAACAAATAACAACATTAACCATATATGCCAAAAATTGACGGTTTATTAGCAAAGATATCTTTAAAATTAGAACATTACCTTGGACAATCCTTGAAAAAGCCTCTCTTATCGTTTGAAAATGGCTTGAGGGTGATTTAGATGGGAAATTTGCGTAAATGGGTGCTGGTGAGGTGTAAGAGTATTATATATATATCTGTAATATTGGAACGGTTTTGGAACGGCAATAAATTCCGCTCCAAATTTGAATTTTGAAATTTGGAACGGCTTTTAAAAAGCCGTTCCAGATTTTCCAATTTGGAACGGTTCCAAAAAGCCGTTCCAGATTTAAAATTTGAAAACAATTCAGGAGCTCAATCTTTGGAACGGCTTTTAAAAAGCCGTTCCAGAATTTCCATTTTGGAACGGTTCGTAAAAGCCGTTCCAGATTTAAAATTTGAAAACAATTCAGGAGCTCAATTTTTGGAACGGCTTTAAAAACGCCGTTCCAGAATTTCCAATTTGGAACGGTTCCAAAAAGCCGTTCCAGATTTAAAATTTGAAAACAATTCAGGAGCTCAATCTTTGGAACGGCTTTTTAAAAGCCGTTCCAGAATTTCCATTTTGGAACGGTTCGTAAAAGCCGTTCCAGATTTAAAATTTGAAAACAATTCAGGAGCTCAATTTTTGGAACGGCTTTTAAAACGCCGTTCCAGAATTTCCAATTTGGAACGGTTCCAAAAAGCCGTTCCAGATTTAAAATTTGAAAACAATTCAGGAGCTCAATTTTTGGAACGACTTTAAAAAGCCGTTCCAGAATTTCCAATTTGGAACGGCTTTTTAAATGCCGTTCCAGATTTTCCAATTTGGAACGGTTACTAAAAGCCGTTCCAGATTTAAAATTTGAAAACAATTAAGGAGCTCAATTTTTGGAACGGTTTATTAGTGCCGTTCCAAATAATGGAACGACTTTTAGATACCGTTCCAAAAAATGGAACGGCTTCATGATGCCGTTCCAAACTGGAACGGCATTACGAAGCCGTTCCAACAAACTGGAACGGCACTCCTATGGCCGTTCCAAACTGGAACGGCATTCCAAAGCGGTTCCAGTTTTGGAACGGCACCAGGGGACCGTTCCAGTTTGGACGGCATCACGAAGCCGTTCCAACAAACTGGAACGGCACTCCTATGGCCGTTCCAAACTGGAACGGCATTCCAAAGCGGTTCCAGTTTTGGAACGGCACCAGGGGACCGTTCCAGTTTGTTGGAACGGCTTCTTAATGCCGTTCCAGTTTGGAACGGTTTTAGAACGGTTTATTAAACCGTTCCAAATTGGAACGGTTTTAGAACGGACTTCTCGTATAGTGTCATTTATGTGCCAAATTCGTGTCAAATTTGTCTTAGATAGGAACGGTTTTTTGGAACGGCTTAAAAACCGTTCCAATTCGGCAGGTTTCTTGTAGTGTTATATTGTATATGTACATACAGATATTGTATGTGTATTGATTGTAATTTAATATTTTAGTATATATGTAAAAAGGAGAGCAATTTAAATTTAAATTTAAATAAAATTTTATTAAACAATATATTTAAATTGTGTAAATTTTGATTTGTACAAAAATTCGGACTATGTTTGGATGCAAATTATTTTCAAATTTTCTCCTATTGAATAAATCTATATTTATAAATACGCGGCCCAACAAGATAATTTTTTTTTATATCTTTCTTATTTTTATCTTATTCTTAAATTTTTGCTCAATTACCTCCACTGTAATTTGCATCCAAACATAGCGACGGGCACTTCCACGTATGTTCTATGGCTGGTGCAAAGCACAAAAGCAACCAGACGTATTCTTACAGGCGGGCCAAGCTTACGCCAATTACGGCAATAGGCACTTTATTTTTAATGTGTATATATCACATCGAATTTTCAAATTATTTATGGGTACTTATATAAACGCGAGCCCGCGTTACAAGATGCGATTTATTAAAAAACCAAAAGGACGTAAGAGCCACGAAAGCCATTTTCCCAGCTAATAGCCTCCCTAACCAACAAAAAGATGACACGTACCCACAGGATCCCAACCTTGCTTTGTTTCTTCGTGACTAAGCTTGAGCTGGGACCCACACGGTCAAGAGCACCCTTGGAAAAGCCATTACGGGACCCACACTGACTCAAAGGTTACAGTGGAATGACCCAAACGCCCCTGTTTAGTCGAGACCCGCTGCCCTCGGGGTTGCCCATAAATGCCAAGCTCCTTGTCTGCGACTCTTCCCTTTCCCCCCCTTTCCTCTCTCGCTCCTACAAACAGGTTTCCCGGCCATGCTTTCCCCCGAGTCATCTCTCGTAAACCCTTTTGAAGGCGGTTTTCCCGCTTTGAATTCGGGTGAACCGCCGTTTCTCCTCCACCACTTTGTTCAAGTCGAGGAATCGGTTATCCTCAGCCCACGTCCCTCCCACGAACCGGTCAATTCTAATTCGGGTTCAAACATTTCAAACCCGGAAATCGTCGCGCCAAACTCCAATGGCTTAGGCTCCATCATGGATGAGCGAAAGCGCAGGCGCATGATATCGAACCGGTTGTCGGCTCAACGTTCCCGCATGAGAAAACAGAAGCATTTGGAGAACCTGAGGAACCAATTGAACAGGCTCAGGGTCGAAAACCGGGAACTAAGAAACGCAGTGCGGTTGGCGTTCTATCATGACCAAATGATGCGCTGTGAGAATAAGCACCTCCGGTCGGAGGCGGGGATGCTGCTGCAGAGACTATGGGACTTCCGCCAAAGTTCTGCTGGTCCGACAGCTTCAGCAGCATTTGAAACCCTCTTTATGCCCATGCAATACCCTTTACGTCCATTGATGGAGGAGAATTACAGCAACACTTTTTAATTACACGAGTAATCATTAAAATTAGCTCATCAAGCACTATTAACCACGCTTGGACCCCTTTCATTTGTGTAATTAAATTAGGACTTGCAGAGGAAGAGAATTAGGGATGAATCTTTAGTATGGTTTCCGAGAAATGTTCTCTCTCTTTTTTTTCTTCTTTCTTTTGTTTTTGGGAAGATCAGTGTGTTAGTGCGTAATTAAGGAGTCTTAAGTATGGTGATGGTTTATTATCTGTCTAAAATCCTAAAGTTATGTTCTAATGTTGATACAAACTTCAATCAACATGTCTTGAACTTCTTTCTCTCTCCTTCTCCATTTTCTTCCCGGCCCCAATTATTAAATTTTACGTATTTAGCTCACTTTATTGCATTCTTAACCGCCAATTGTCAAATAAATCAAACAAAGAAATGCAATCATGCAATTAGCACCATATAAAATAATATCATAACAATTATTGAAATAATAAGTCATAGAAAAGTTAAAAGCACATGTTGACCATCGCAAGCATAGTCATGTTTCAACACAAGTATTTAATTAATCACCCCATCAAATGATCATTGGTGCAATTATTAAAAAAATTCATTCACGCACTATATCTAACTTGCATCAGCGGTCTGTTACAATTAGGTTTTTAAAAAAGGGTACCAGAGGAAGATATAAATTTGCAATTTTATTTATTTAAATCTTCTAAATCATCTCTAAGTTGGATTAGCTAGTAGCATAATTACCTGATCTTGAGGGAATTCACTTGCTAAAACTGTTGATAATTGTCCTGATGGTATTATTTTTCTTCCTGTCAAACCAATCTCTTCCCTTCCTTCATTTGATAGTGATTTCCCAAAATTAAATTTATCCACTTCCCTTAATTGCGCAATATATATGACTATGATATTTTCACTATTTAAAATCATTTTTATATAAAAATTATCATTAACAATATTAAGTGAGGAGTATTTTGTTTTATTCCACCATAATCTTGTTTTTATATAAGAAAAAACACAAATTAACACAACTACAAAACAATCAAATTGGGACAGTTTTGAAACAATTTTTTGTTTTGTAATTTTGATTAATTGCATGTTTTAGAGATAGCTAATGGAATATGTATTGGATTTTTCCAATTTTTTTTTGGCAATGATAGGAAATTTATGTAGAGTTTAATGACATGTACTTTGCACAAGTTTGAGTTGTCATTTGTTATATGCATATATTATTAAATTAAATTATGAAGTTCGTTGAGTATAATTGGATAGTGTTGAATATATTGCTTTGTGTATTTGTAATAAAAAATTTTGAAACAAATTAGATGTTTGGTGTACAACAAAAACTTTCTTCAGCGTCGTGAATTGACTAAGGAGTTCAAGAATGGGATTAATAAATTCGTAGAATGGGGCTTTTTAGTAGTGTAATTTCATAGATGGTAATAGGATTATGTGTCCCTATTTACGGTACAAGAATAACAAGTTTGTACATTTTAATAAGACGAAGGTTCACTTATTTAGGAAGAAATTTGTAAATAACTACTATAATTGAACTAGTCATGGTGAGATTGAGTATTTTGATAATGCTACGGGGAGGGGTAGTGACGATAGGCTTGCACAAAGCACTATGATTGATAGTAATAACCAGAAAATTCCATGAGAACAACGAATAATGTATGATGTAGTTAGGTTACGCATGGAAATATTTACAGTTGAAATAAGTCTAAGTAACACAACAAGACCCAATGATGAAGATAATTGTCCTCATGGGAGACAAAGTGATGCCACAAACTATATGGAACGGTTGTCAGAAAATTTTTTTGAAGATCAACTTCTACATGATGGATGTGAAAATATTTCCCAACTATCAACTGTTGTGCGATTGATGAATTTAAAAGCAGAGCACAAGTTATCATAAAGTTGTTATGATGACATATTGAGATTGATTTGTGAAGTATTGTCATGTGCCCATTATATGCCGGAAAACTATTACAGCATAAAATTGTTGATAAAGGACTTGGATTCCCCAGTTGTGAAGATTGACTGTTGTAGGGATTAGTTGCATATTATATTGAAAAGACAATGAAGAACTCAAGAGCTGGAAATTTTGTGGGCAGCATAGGATTAAACCCCGAATGGTTAGTAGCCATGGTAAAAAAGAGATCCTATATGTGAGGCTACGATACTTACTATTAATTCTAAGATTGTAGAAATTATATGTTTTCATTGAAACAGCAAAACACATAACATGGCATGCCTGTCATATCATTAGGGAGGGTTTATGTGCTATCCCATCGATGCTAAAGCTTGGAAACACTTTGGTAGAACACACACTAAGTTTGATACTAAGTCTAGAAATGTAAGGCTTAGTTGTTGTGCAGATGGGTTTGCCTTACATGGATTTTGTGAAAAAATATATTCATGTTAGCTAGTTGTTGTGACAACGTACAACCTTCCACCTAGGATGTGTTTGAAAATTTCGTACATGTTTTTATCTCTATTAATTCTAGGACCATCTAATTAGAAGAAATTGATTGATGTGTGTCTACAGCTGCTGATCAAAGAGTTAATTATGTTGTGGAACGTTGGTGTTGTAATATATAATTTATCTAGACAAAATCATTTTAATATGAGAGTAGTTTTGTTATAAACAATTCATGACTTGTCTATATATTTAATGATATTTGGGTGGAGTTTGACTAGTTTGATGGGTTGTCTAATATATATGGATTACAACATAACAATTTATCTTCAACATGGTAGAAAGACGAGTTACCTCGGCAGTCATCATCAATTCCTTTCATTAAACCATCTATATAGGAGAAACACGAAAAATTTTACTAAGGGATGAGTGGAGAAGTGTCTTATGCCTTAAAGGAAGACTATTAAACAAATATGCAATTGCGTTGAGGGACTAGATCGAGTTGCAGACAATCCACATGGTATGATTAATAATTATGGGAGTGTTCATAAGTGGATAAAACGAAGTATATTTTGGGATCTACCCTACTGAAAGATCAACTTGTTTTGTCACAACTTGGATGTTCTGTATATTGAGAAAAATGTCTTTGACAACATATTTAACATAGTGATTGATGTGAAAATGAAGACAAAAGATAACTTAAATGCTTTAAAAGATGGTGGAATTATATGTGATTGTTTTGAACATGTTACGACACCTAATAGTGATGGACCCAAACTTAAAACTATGTATGCACTGAGAGGGATTAAAAACAGGTGATATGCAAATGGCTAAAACAATTAAGATTTCTAGATGGGTATGTACCAAACATTGAGCAATGCAAGAATATAAATGAATTGACACTAAATGGTATAAAAAGTCACGATAGTCATTTGTTCTTGAATTGCTTTTTTTAAAAAAAATCGTATCAAAAAAAGCTGTTCTAATCTAACAGTCATGCTCATATGCAATGGTTACTTGGCAATACATTATTCCCAAACCCTTCCAAATATTAACCCAAATTACATAAAACTATAATTGCTGTCTATCACTTAATTAAAGCTACATAGGCTTTTACTATATAATTGTCAAGATGGTGGCACGTACTTAATCATTGCCCCTAGTCAATTCATTATTACAAAATGCTTCAGTCATGCTTATACTGTTTAAAATATTTTATTGATATCTTTTCCATTTAATATCTCCCTGTTAATATTTCGTTAATTTTGAGGGTATGCATTAGGTGCCAATTCAAATCACGTACTAGAATAAAATAACAGATTACTCGAATGGTTGCATCAAACAAAATACGTATTGAGTTTAATCTGAGTCCACATTCAAAGCAAAGTAATTAGTGGAATAAAACTCAAATGGTGAATTAAAGAATTAATCAGAGGTGGACGACGAATGTGGTGCTTTTTCTGAACAATTTAGTCCAGAGATATCGAAGTATCAAACCCACCTTCTTTTTGTTTCTTTATTAAACTAGATTGATTTTGGATCAAACACGAATAGCATGATGGCTCCATTCTTTAATTTTAACAATTAATAGCGTACATTATTAGTTATTATATTATTACATGGGCCCACGAATAAGCATACTAAAGAAAACTATTAAAGAAAATGGAAAAAAAATAAAAAATTAAGAAAGAGGGTTCAAACGTCAATTCCACTTTTTATGGCCGATTTGTTCAAGAATAACAATAAATTATTGGTTTTATATTAAAGCTATAGAAAATGGTTAAAGGCTTCTATTTCAGTGGGCAACTAACCAAAGGCATTTATGTGGATATGCAACGGATACTCCGCCACGTATATCATTTGATTGGTGCCTCTAACCATATTGCTAGCATGAGACGATCATGAATAGTAATTTATTCTCATGCATACTCCATTTCTTGTTAAAGATTGTTTTTGGTATAGTTTTCTTCCTTCACTTTTTCCTTTGAAGTTAAAGGATGAAGGGTAAGCTTTATTCTTGATTTGAGAACAAGGTGGGCACAAGGAATAAAAGAAGCTTCAATGTTTTGCTATTATATTGTGGTAGGGATTTTGCCTTCGTGAAATTTCTTTCTATACGTATGTCCTAATTAATCACAAGAATAGAAAAAATTAAATGTTTGTCAAGGTTTCAATAATATATTTTTACAAGAAAAATTATAATTTAATTTATGACATCCTGTATAACAACTTATAATGATTAGGTATCTATCCACTTTGAGCGACGGCAAATGTATTAGTTTAATTAACTTTGAATTTACATTTATTAAATGGGAATCGCAATAGTTTTTATTATCATATTTATCTTGCTAGATGTTGGGTTAACCTACTTTTAGGACACCGTATTATATATTAAAAACATAAACAAAAGCCGTCCTCTGTTGTCATATTTAAAGGTGTATGTGTCCAATGTGCTGCCACGGTACCATCGTATATCTTGAATTTTTATTTCCATCTGGCCTCGATTGGTGAATACAAATCATTTTGTAATTCTTTTTCTACTTTGATTTAAATCTTAAAAGCTAAAAGACTTTGTGAATGCATCTCCTCCAAGATAATTTAGGCTGGTTAGAGATATCAACAGATGGATCAATATTATTCATAACAATCAAAATAGGATAATAATTTATCACAAGATATCCCTGGCGCAACAAAATCTCCTAAAAACATATTTTGAATAATAAAAAGAAAATCACAGTAATGTGAATTCAGAAATTCAAAGACAGAATCAGTCAATTCACAGCCTCCCCAACAGCAAAGAACCAATCGTACATGTCAAAGGATTTTGATCTTCTTTGCCACATTCAGGGCTTTGCAATCTGGTGCAAGCACAACGTAAGCCTTCTTGGTACCATCAGGCATAATCAAGGTATTCACTTTTTTGGTCGTTATCTTAAATATCTTCTCGACCGAGTATTTGATCGTCTTTTTATCAGCATGTTTGTCTACGACAAAAAGCAGTGTGTTCAATTCCAACATTGCCTTGATGGCAGACTCAGTTGCTAGAGGATATCTGATGACCGGAAGATAGTCAGGCATGTCGTTCTGGGCTGCATTCCTGTCATGCCTTTTGGGATTCCTTTCCTTTCTTGAAGTCTTTGCATCAGACACTGCTGAGGCTGCAACTGAGGTAATAACATCATTGAAAGTTGATGCCAGAGCATCAGTGTTCGTCAATACTTGCGTCCCTGCATCGGTTTCATGGCTACTCTCAACGTTTGTGGCAACAGCGTGCACCAGAACTCTCCCTAGAATACGAGATTTAAAAGCTTGGGAGCTGTGAACCACGTCCTAAAGCCAATATAAGAAAAATGCATTAGATAATAAATTTAAATTCAACTTTGTAAAACCAGAAAGAACTAACCCATAAATAAAATTCATGGATATCCTACTCTCATTATTGTTTTATTTTGGACTTATAAATATTCAATTAGCCAAACCAAAAATCAAGCAATTAATTTCATATCGCGTTTGCTCACGGGCTAGACAATTAATTAATCGCTTCCATTTTTCTCCTGGAGAAGAATACAGGAAAGATTGTACATATACAAAGTGGAAGTTCAAAACTCGGCTTCTGCAGTGCTTCTTTCTCAAAATGTAATTTGTCTAACCATTGCATTTTACCTTCTTAATATGACATTGAGTTAACATTACCTATAATCTCAGTAACCGAGCAACGCAAGATACCAATCAATGAATAATATAAGATGTTTAAGGGTCATAAAAGAAGACAAAATGTGCTTGCTACTCGTGAAGATAGGCAGAGTTAAAGTTTTGAATCTAACACAATGAAGATTGAAAGTTTAAATTTCTCAAGGACATCATGTATAATAAAGATACTAATTTCACCAAAAGACAACATAAGATATCAAGCCAACAACTTGTATAAAACCCAGGACTCTGTGTACACACACACACACATTCGAAATTCCTAAATTGAGAAGTTACCCACGAACTTTGCAACATATTAGTGTAATTTAGTCAACTTACAAATACACCTTAAGAGAAAAATAAATAGTGGCGAAATTGTTTCCTAAGAACCTGTCCCCTAATTTGCACGATGGTATTGGTTCAGTCTCCATTATCTCACGTTAACTTTAGTATATGAATCATACAGCAGGGTGGATTTACTTGCTTACGGTAGACTTTGGTCCAACAAAGTGAGGCCGTGGCTTGGTGGTAGCAACTTATTGGACTTAAGGTTGATGTGTAGTGCATACACGGTAACACAGCAAGCATAAAGCATGGTCAAATAGAATCATGGAATACATTAATCATCTGCACTAAAATTAGCCATTTCGCATTATCATCTCTCGCTTGCTATTTTCAATCTTCACGTGCAAAAAAGCTCACAGGTATGTGACTTTCCTCAACAGAGTTAATTACTTCCAAAAACCATTGTAATACAAGAAAACAATTTCAACTATTGACCTCACTGATACTTCATTCCATAATAGCCTGTTCACTTTTAAGGATTAGGCTGGATAAATTAATTATCAAAGCTAATCAAATATTCATTTTAGGTGATAAAAGTTCATGAAAAAATATGAGCTCAATATTAGTTTAATAAGATTTGATAAAATAGTCGAACCCAATAAATATGATAAAATAATCCAAACATATTGGCTCATTAGTGAACACAATATTAAATCATGCGACTAATTTATCTTTCAAAATAATATAGAGGGTCTTAATCCTCTCAATCGAAGTGAATAAGTCCTATAAGTATTGACAAAGTTGTAAACTTTACCTTGATTACCAACTCTTCAAATGCTAAGAAGACTATTATACTTTAACCTCTACCAGTTAATGCAATATGCAAGTGGAAAGCATATATGCACACTTGTTGAATCTT